>OY735880.1:6982631-8232631 GCA_963506565.1 Tachystola acroxantha
AGACTATCCAGAGGCCGAACGTATGATGTATCTATCTTTTAGATTCGTTTTGACTACGGGATAAAGGAGATGAGACAGAAAACGTCGAGTTGTGTATTTAATAACAATTAGAGTTATTTACGATATATCGATCAAGGCTCCCCCAGAATAAGGCAACTGCTTGCATTCCGAGAAGTCCCACCAGACACTAACAGTCTGTGACCCTACGCGACAATAAATTGCCAAAAGCGCCACCCAGGCGCGCATAAAACCTCCAAATTGTAAGCGGTTTTATTCCATCCATCCGTCAAACATAAATCACCTGGATATAAAACCAGTAGTTAGTGCAGGATGAGAAAATAATTTGTTTATATAAATTAGGTACGGTGCGTGGGCAGGTGAGAGGGAAGCTGTGTTGGCAACTTAGCGCTTTCGGCGCTATTGGTTTATAGATTATGGATTTATGACACTCAAACTCTGATAATATTCCACTCATAACAATATTCAACACTCAACAATTCTATCTTTAGAGGAACAAAAAAGCTCTTTCAAGTCTTTTCAGTTATGTAGATACTTACCTAGGTACTAGGTGTTGGCAAATGAAGTATGCAGGGATAGGGAGGATAGTCTTGTAGCAATAGCACTGAATTATCTTAGCGTATACTTTCTTATAAATGAACTTTCTTAAAAATAAGTACCTAAATAGATATTTTTTCCCCAGAAGCAGGAAATTCATCTTACCTCTAAACTCTACATTCGAATGTTCATACGGGTAACTTTACACTTTGATCTGTCTTGTAACGTACGGATAACAGCATATCAATGGTAACACTTGCAGTACGGATTCAACTCTTATTTATTTATTTATTTATTAGGAGAAAAAACAGACAATAGACACAAAAAATATTATGATGACGCAGATAATAAGAACGGTCCAAAGTGTTACACTTGATCTGTTGTTAGCTGTACCTATCTTCTTGTCAAGTGAATTAATAGGAGAAAAATAGTAGAGAATGTGCTAATGGGAAAAGATTATGAACGATATACAACGGGAATTAGGTCCTGATATTTCGATGATATTGTAGTGATCATAGTCACGATAAGACATTGGTAATCTTTTTTTAATGACTAGAGATAATTTATTTTATTACAAGCCCATCACTCTTCAGTTTCAGTTTGCTCGACGGCAGCTAACAGCTGTAATCTTCGGCTACGAACGAAGTGTCGCGTGCGCAACCTACGCCGTGCCAGTGCCATTATATTTCCCACTTACCGGTTACGAACCAAAGCAATGTGTTTTGTACGAACTTGAAACCTTGCTTTAATTACCCAGATACCTATTTAAGTTGTAAAATAGGAGCAGTGTGTAGGCAGAGCTACGCATTACGAATAAATAAGTAGATCACTACTAAATACATGAATAATTAATATCCTTTAAGTAGTAAGGGGTTGCGTGAATCATTATGAAATTATGAATGAAGTTAGGTAGGTGTTATTATCACATAGTAAGTATTATTTATTAAGTAGGGCAGGTATTATATCGTATACTAGGTGTAAATGAAAGGAACTATGGTAAGTACTTAAATAAACTTCATCAGTTGTAAAGGATCTCAGCAAGAGCTCGTACTTACGACTGCCAAAATTGTACGAAAACTGACAGTCGTAAGACCGAACTCAAACTTCACTAATCCTACTCGAAACTTTATGACTATCGGCCTAAGAATCTACCTATAAGGTAGCGCCACCTAGTTATTGCCAACGTCGTCGTCTTTCTTGGGGCTACGTATTAAGCCTGACAGTTACAACCCATGCCCCGCCCTCTTTCCTCCCGTCGTTAACGTCCAGTAGGCCGATCTGCGGCCTAGGCCGCGGCGTATCATTTTATAATATTTTACTATACCTAAATAAGTACATATTGGGGCCAATTACACCATTACAAGTTTACAACAACATTACTTAAATCACATTCATGACGTTTTATGGCTTTACCCGGGTCATCTGGTCAATGTAAGTGGACCTTAGTATGACAACGACGGCAGCATAAATAAATGAAAATTGATATCTATTCACGCTATCCTAGGTATGTCCACGACAGCTAGCTAGGCCTAAAGAATATCCTTGTTAATTGTTATAATTTATGAACTAAGGTAAGTACTAGGTTCCTTACTAATTACTCGATATTTATTTTATTATGATATGGAAAACCAACAGCTTATAAACTGCTACATTGTCATTTTAATAGAAGCAAGAAGCCAATTATAGGTTTTCACTTACAGACACTGAGTAATCAAATAAGACGCAAATAATGGAATAACAGATAGAAGCTAAAAAAACTAATATCCAGTGCAGTCCAAAAAAAACTAATATCAAACAAAGCCCGCTCCTTACAAAAAACACCAATATTCCTAGACAGTTTTGAGGAGGAGCTTAGCGTGCTTACGATTGTCAAAATTGTATGAAATCTCACAGTTGTAAGACTGAACTCAAACTCAGGTCGCACTCAACTGTCTATGAATATCGCCTGTAATAACCTTTCGGCCAGCGCCATCTAGAACTGTGATCGGAACTGCGTGGCGGCTACTGGTCCGCACAGGTTCTTGCCACGCATCCAGTTAGCGAGGTTGAAGCGGTTGCGCGCCGGCACCGCGGGGAGGAAGTTGTTGCCGTCCGCCTGTTCGTAGAGCAGCACGACGTAGCGGTGCGGGCCTGTGCCGCGAGGGGGCGCTGGCGACTTGTAACCTGCGGACACACAAACCTTCATTCACATTGTCAGGACTTCAGAAGAATGAGGGGTTTTCAAAGTGACATTTAAAAGAAGAAAAACAAGCTTTTTAAGGTGATAATAGATGGCGTGGCACGAAGAAATGAGATCATAGAAAAAACACATGGTCATTCATGGTCATGAAACAAATAAATTATTAATATCAGCTGAATAATTTATTTTTGGGTTCGTGTAATTTTAAACAATACATTTTAATAGTTTTAATAGGTGCCACAAAAAATACATACTTATTCAATCAATTCTTAAACAAGGTTCGTGCATTGATGCTCTTTAATTTTGACATCTTACCGATGCCATCAGTGCCATCTACCCGAGCTATAGGTAATATTTGTGTTTCTTAACAATCACTTTGAAAAGAAGGAGTCATTCATTTCATTACTCATCCAAGACCTTTTAATCTCGTAGATCTGGCAGATCCAACCTGCGAGCCTATAGAATAGATAGTGTAACAGGAAACCCATTCCCATTTTAAAGCATACCTATTGGCGTGGCAAAAATTATAAGTTGTAAG
Source organism: Tachystola acroxantha (assembly GCA_963506565.1). NCBI lineage: Eukaryota > Metazoa > Arthropoda > Insecta > Lepidoptera > Oecophoridae > Tachystola > Tachystola acroxantha. The sequence continues at coordinate 6,985,904 of OY735880.1, forward strand.
GTCGTTAGTTACCTAACATACCTACTAATGAAACCCCGTTTAAAATGGGGATCGTTACCAGTTACACAATCAGGCCGATATTCATAGACAGATTATATTGGGCGCTGAGTTCGTGCGCAGCTGCATCGGCCTTAGACTGCAGAGTGAACAAGAAATGTCAAACGTGCAAACAATATCGTATAGCTTTCTTACATCCCCTAGGTATATAGGGGACGAGGTAGGTATAAATACCGTCGGCAGATGACGTGAAGGAACCACTCCATGGTTATAAAAACGAATGACATGTCTGTCGGTTATAGAATAGGCTTGCTGCAAAGGCCTAATTGCGTCAATCGCCGTTAACTTTTCACTTACCTCGATAATCAATTCCGACAGTTTTGCTGCTCTCTTTAGCTTTTAAAGCCAGACCCTGAAAAAAAACCTCGTCAGGCTTTCATAGTGTTATTTACAAACTTCTATAAGCAGTTTCAAAACGTTGGAATAAGTATACTTAGGTAGGTAGGTACCTAGGTAGAGTTTAAGAAGATTTTCCTAGGTGAGAATTTAGCATTGGTTTGATACCTTGAAACACGTATAGCAAAGGTATCTGAAACAAAACCTTAATTTTTTTTAACTAGGTGTAGGTATGTCATCACTATTTCGGTAGGTAACGATAGAATAACTTACCGGTACATTAGATTTCAATAAATGCGTAAAAAATTCTCCTTCGATCTGAGGCGGTGCATCGGGATCTACCATTATAATAGTGTAGAACTTTTTCTGTAAAATAAAACGGAGAGAAAGTTTTGTCAATTAAAGTTATAAGTAAAAAACACTTAACGTATTTTCTTTAAGATAGAAGAATAACCAAACCTGCCATGAATCCGCTACACTGCGCTGCTGCGACATCGTGATAATACTTCTACCTGCCTACACTACAATTTATGCAAGCCTATACAACGTCTGTAAGAAGCTCAGTATACGTGATAAGTTTGGCATCAAGTGGTTCCTATTAGAAACGTAAAATATAATAGAATAGAGATTACTTATAGCTAGAGATGCTTTAAAAACCATGAGGGCTAAAAGTCTAGAACAAAAGGTGGAGTCCATTTCACTATTTGGCGATTGATGATAAGCTAGAAATAAAGACAAAGAACCTACCGAATCAGCTAGCTCATATTGGAAGAGTGGCTCCTCAAGAAACACTTGCTTGGGCAACAACACATCACAGTTATGGTCGTTAACTATGGTACCACCGACACTCGTAACGTTCATCCCCGTCAACCTGTCGCAGCCTTCCATTAGACTCTTCACGTCGGTCACCGAACATTGCGGAGTAGCCGCATATGCGATGTTTATACAAATTATAAATGGCGTAAGATAAATCATTCCGAAAAATTTAACTAAACTCTGCTGAGAACCCAATGAGAGTGCAATTGTGCATGTGCAAGTTTACGTAAAGATTAGTGTTTGTTTTGGAACTTAACATCAACAGTTAACAGCGATAACAAGTAGGTAACATTGCTGTAAGAGGAATGTAGGTAAGTACCTACTTAATTTGTATTTAAGTACCTATAGGTTAAACTCATTCCTCACATGTGCGAAATTATTACTACACTAACTTCATAACCACCATTAAAATAAAATTATTAAGTACCTACATATTTAGGTATACTTAAATTACTACAGCAGACAACTATTTCTTTTATTTTGAATAAAGGAAAACTTAATTACGGTTTCGGTTTGAATCTTTTACGTGACTATGCTGGATTGCCTATGGCAGAAAACTTTGACACCAAAGAGAATATAACACTGTCTACACGTCAGTCTTACAATCGAAAAAGCATCAAGTGCCTGTGCCATAAGAGTTGAAATCGTCCTTTCATGTCTGACTCATAGTACATACCTAAACGTCCACTTTACGTTTATTGTTACGTAATTATTTTGTTGCTATTTGTTCGCGATGAGAATGAGAAATGAAGCCAGAAGCAGAAGCTCCACGCAAATTAGGTATTCCTTGTTTAAGCGCCCAAGATATGGTGCAGGAGATATCAGCGCGTTTGCGGCTAGCCAGGCTTTGGTGCCAACGGCACTGGAAGGTGCTCCGCGACCCATGCCTGCCCAGCAGCGCCAAGTTCGGGCTCTACACACTATGCGTGAGGCCCATCCTCACATACGGCTGCGAAGTTTGGACTCTCGACGATCGCTCCACCAAACGCTTACTAAGTTTCGAGCGATCTATTCTCACAGAAATATATAAATCAAAGTACTCTAACAAGAATCCAAAGAGACTACGGCCTACAATACACGCGGTATATCATCGATATAAAGATGTGAATGTTATCTGCCACGTAGAAGGTACACGGCTACATTGGGATATGTTGCTTCAAGCTGAAGAAACAGCGCTGAAAGGGCGCAACAAGAACAAAAAGTATGTGAAATGGTGGGATCATCCTAAACCTACAGCCAGTAAGAATACTAAAGGTCATGATCATGGGGTACGAATCCTTACTCCACGAGACTCGGCAGAGAACTTGCGTCATGTATCCAAGCGACCTGAATCCTGTTCCAGACGTACGAGACTTAAGGATGATTCTCTTGGCTGAAATACACACATCACGCCATGCAGCTGTGTGTAGGCAATAGAAGAACCTCTATCAACCAGTCATGTCCCTATCCACAAATACTTACTTACCTAAGTACTTAAACTAAACATAATGACGGTTTAGAAAAACAAATCTTAAGCAAGAAATTAGATTGTTACTTTGGTACTTATATACTTACCTACTTAAATTCATGAAAAATAAAATAATGAAGTAAGTACTTAATGTAGAGTTTTAATTTCAACGATTTGTACCATATAAAAAGAGAATTGCGCCATGCATGGTCATGAACGAACACTGAATGAAGTCACTGAGTAACTGAGTGTAGAATAAACGTAATTCAATATGCAACTGATTTGTGTCTTCAACAGACCAAATTAAGAAGTTAGTCACCTCATTGTACTTAAGTATGGCTATAGTAACTATCACGCCTGTTAGCTAAACGGAGACTTCTTCTTTTCACTGATGTGGTGGTAGATAATGAATCTAATGTGTCTGAAGTATAGTCATTGCTCGTTCTTCCAGTCTTCATGTCTGAACTGTGATTTGAGCGGTTAGAGCGTCGGCCACATGCGCATTTCTCACTGCTAATAGTCCTTTGGAAGTACGGCGTGGGATCACTAGCGGCTCTAGATACAGCATGTAGTAAACTCTTTACGTTACGTGCTCGCAAAACGGTAGCGCCTTTCCACCGGATTTCTTGCAGTTTCATATAAGCTGTTACATCAATATCAGTGTATCTCTCATACAACACAACTTTATCAGATGTCCCGAATATTTCGATAAGAGCCTGAATTTCAAGCCTCTTCATTCGATCGTAACATCGTTCAAACCAGCCGTAAATGAGCATAGGCCTCATGAATACTTTGTAAGCTAATAGCTTCTTGGCAATGGATGATCGGGGTCTTTTTAACAATTCTGTAATCTTTTTAGTCCAGTATTTTTCGAATTCACGTTTATTCATTTCGCATAATAAGCTAAACACTCAAATTAAATAATTATCATAATCACAGAATCAGATTCAAGGTTAATGAATATTTTATATTCTTTGTATCACTTATATAATTATGCTACATATATATATTTTCTTTGATAGCTATAGTAATGAGCTAGTAGTTATCAAAAAAGGATATTCTTTTTGGATTAGGTCTCAGGGATTTGGTATTATGTTAGACTGCGTGCCTGTGCCTTTAGTTACCTTTGCCGAAAGACGAAAAATCTGTCACTGTCAAAACAAGATCAGCCAGCGTTGCCAATTTAGCATATTTATCCTAAATTGGGCATATTTTCGTGCATATTGATTTGTCATAAATTATAAAGCCAATAAAAATAAATTATAAATTATAAATACACACAGCGAATATAATATATAGTATAGCAACTAATATAAAGATATATTATCTTAAACGACCACATACAGGTAAGATACGTTAATATATCGCAAACCTGTCATTCTATCAGAAGCCGTCTTGCGAGTCGCACGTTTCGTTCTTTATACAGAGTGTTTATTTTTGCAATGAAACGCATACAAAACTTGCTCTTGCTAGACTTACTAGACAGCTGATGACGATTAGAACAGTGAATTCGATAATTATGTAGCATCAGAAGCAAAAATCGTAAAATCTGGGAAGAGGACCACATAAGAACGCGTAGAAAAAAGAATACGAGTACATTCTAGCAATTTCAACCATATTAGTTCTCAGACTTAAAATATACTATTTACTGACACTCAAATCATGTGCAAAAGCACTAATCGATGTAATAAATTAGATTGAAAACCGTAATCGATTAGATCCCGAACCTTTAAGTTATTTTGTGGAAAAGCTATTAAAAAAATTAGGTAGATGACTTCCGGTAAATATATGGTATAAATATTTTTAAAAATAGTTTAGATTAGGTTTTTTTAAATTGAATGGTTCTTTTTATTTTATATTGTACCTTATTAAAAATATTATAATATGGTATAAATATCATTTACCCCATATTTCGATACATTTTCTGGTACAAAACGATACGATTCTATACGATTCGATCTTTGCAAAATCGATTCAAACCCATACATACGATCTAGATCGTGAATCGATTCAATGAGTTTGAGTTACGATCCATTACATTGCGATCCATAAGATCGGTTCAAATAAAAAAATCGGCCTTCCGTAGTTCCAGCCAAATTTTTGGTTGCCGTAACATGCGAAAATGGAATTTTATTAATCGAAAAATCGAAACTTGAATAAAATAATTATTGTTGATAATTTAGTAATTACTAAATAAAGTATTTTGGGTATTGCAAAACTTAAAAAGAACTGAAACTGTGAACCTATAAGTATCTATAAAAAATAAACTTAAACTTACAATCTGCGGTTCACGGCGCACACACCCTGTTGTTTATCTTAAGAGCATTATCGCCGACTATCTTAATATATAATTCATATCTTAATACCTATATCGTTGGTATGTTAAGATATCTTTCGCATATCGGCTGTATCTTAAGATACTCTAATGTAAAATATATATTATATTCAACTGTGTGTGGTGGTCCATTGAATTGTATGGTGAGCGATATGTCGAATATAATATATATTTTATATTATCTTCGCTGTGTGTGATGGGCTTAAAACGTAGTTCGGCATTTCGGCAATCTCAGTCGGCAATGAACAAACATGGATCATGGATGGGAACTATTTAGTCAGAATTGGTTAGTTTTGTTGGCAACACTGACTGCTTGACTGCGATTTTTTTGATCGATCATCTGAATTTGTTTATGATTTGTTTGTTTTGTCTGACTTTGTGTCGATTTCATTCAACTTTTCAAGTTATTTCTGTTCGACATGGATTAGTGTGTGGATTAGTGTTAACGTCTTGTATCTGAAACCTGCTATATTAGAGAAAATGGAATCCCATCCATTGAATATGGTAAGTTTATATATGTGTACTGTTCCGCAAAGACAAGGTTACGATTACGACGCAGTGTCAAATAAATTAATTTTGTAGCTAAAACAATGTAAATCTAATGCAGCGTCTTCTTCTCTTAGAAGCCATATTTTAAAAGTGAAGTGAAGTCTTCTCTTTTGTATCTAAACGCATTACCTCTTTCGGTCAGAGTGTCGCTAAGGGGGCACAAATTTTATTTTTTAAATTTCGCTTCTTTCTGTTCTAGGCGCATCAACAGCATCGCCGCGCTGAGGCCCATCTGATAAACAACAGGTACGACGATGCCATGCAGTGCCACCACCAAGCTGCGGAGCTACTCCTAGACGCCATGAAGTCCACAACCTCCTCTGTGGCGCTCGAATCTATCACACTACAGCACAGTTACCATCTAAAACAGAAAGATTTCATTAAAAGCAAAAAAGAGCAATATGCACGTGTCAAAAAGGCAATGGAAATTATAAAAGGACTGGGTAAAGACCCATACCTGAACCTACAAGGTAATGAGTATTCAAAAATACAAGTAGCCATATACAGAGCTATAAACGAAAGTGACTCTTTATTGAACTTATTGACCAGCAAGGTGGAAAATTCTACCGAGCTAAGAGATGTAATGGATAAAGATATGATAGATGGACAAAAAATGGAGAAATCACAGCAAACTGTTGTGGGAGAATTGCAGTTAGTAGGTCAAAACCTGCATTCCCTGGTGGAGCAGCTGGTCTTACAGGTAGAGGTTCTAAAAGATGAGAATATGACACTGAAGGAAAGAGTTAATTATCTAGAAAAAGAAAGAGTCAAATATCTAAATCTCCCATCCACTAATAGTGATTTAATTTACAAGAACAACTTCTCTGCAGTCAATACAGTGCCTGAGGGTTATGCTAGAGATGCAGTGCCAGTGGTTCCCACAGCGGCCCTGCCACAGAGCAGACCTATACATATGGCTATGGAGAGACCAAGCCAACAACCACATTTTGATTTAAGTGCATTGAAAGATGACTGAAGTTTAGTACCTAATATTTCACAAGGAAAATACCTACGTTGAGGTATTATTTTTTCTCCAATTTATTTCTAAAATTTATATAGAGGATGTGTAGATTTATCTCCAACCACATGAAAGTATATTCTAGAATAGACTAATAAAGGACCTACACAACCTATGTTACTGAATCATGCAAGGTGCATCGCTATAAATGATAATACATAGGTATATGTATAATACTATGAGGTATTGTGCACTCTGTGATATTATTGTTTAATATTTGTTTTTATATTAATATAATATAAATAATTAAATCATTGTTTCATTGAAGACAGTGGCAGCTATTACCTACCCAATTAGGTACTGCTTTCTCCTTACACTGTCCCACTGCTTGGGTATGTCGCAATATTTAATAATAATGAATGATGTAAAATGTAAACAAAAAAGGCATTTTTAGGTATTGCATATTTATTGGTCTTACACAAAAATAAAATCTTATTCTCGTTTTTAAATGTAAAAATAAACTTCCCAGCTAAGCAACCAGGAATAACTATTCTTACGCCTAGAAGAAATCTATACATTAACGAACAATAAAACTAATAACATTCTTAAACTTTTTGGTAACATGGAATATTATACAGCAGACACACGCCACTAGCCCTAATTACCTATATAATATTTTATTTTTAGTTGTGATATTTAGGTACACATCTTTTAGTTTTAGTAGTTGATATTGAAAGTCATTTAGGTACTTACTAAAATCTAAAAGCTCGATTTCTTGAACATTATACCTATTAGACTATTCCCAAACCAGGTTTCTAGATTAAATACTATAAAATTTGCCATAGAATTCTGAAAGTTAGGTACTTATACTATTGTTTGTGTCAAAGTATTTATATATGGAAACTGCTAAATGTTGTTGTAATTCAAAAATAAAAGTTAATTTTAGCACCTATCGCCTAATATAAGAAAGGACCTATAAAACATATAAATTACATATTACAACTACAAATCACTGCATATGCATGCCCCATGATTGAGATGATAAAAAATATATCTTCGAATTTTCTAATTTATTACTAGACGGGACACAGCATATTCTGATTTCGTCATTTAATTACACCATTCATATTCGAGAATAATTAATACAAGATGTGACAAGAACTTGTTCAATGATAGATAACTTTTGTAAATACACACAAACTGTTTCGTCCTATGTACATACAAAAAACTAGTAAGTAGTCGAAATCGGTCGAAACTGTCGGTCTAATTGCCGACTTTAACAATATAAGTGAGTGATATCCGTTTATATATAATAATTTGTAGTAATGGCTCACTATAGTTTTAATTCTAAAACTAAGTACCCATTAGTGACTTCAACTTCTTTGATACATAGAAACTATTTTATTAGTTTGTCACATATTGTAGATTTACTTTGTATTGTAAGAATTCGAACACAAGGCATGTAATTAACTTTTTACTAATACTATACATCGTTGAAGGCGACAATATATCAATTATTTCCTAAGAATAAAATTAATATTTTATTTTACATAATTAACAAGACAATAATTAATAGAAATAAACATCTGTAAAAGCATGGAAGATATTCTTTTATCTACAGGTACTGTGGTAAAAGGGAGAATTGTCATATATAATATCAAAAAGGCCCCAGATTAATATTATAATGTGGATGGAAAGCGTCGCAATCGCCAAGTTGGCAAAAAATCAGGTTTCAACATTGGTGTGATATTTTTTAAACAGGTAACCTTTCATAAATATACATAATAATAGAATACATTCCCTAGTACGATACTTTTATCTTTAGAATGTGTTCCACTGCCCGATGCAATATTCATTTAAACTAATTAACCTATGACACAAAACAAGGTCGACATTTTATATTTAAAGCATTCGAGAAATATGATATGAATAGGCACTAAAATGGCAAATCACATTACATACAGAAGTGAAAAATAGTCATTCATTAAAATTATACATTATCATCTCTCGTCACAACCACAATATACACAGAATATAATTACGGCGTTTAATTGAATAATTAATTAGGCGTAAAACATTGAATATTAGGTCAGTCATTTTTCACAATGTCTTTTGTTGGGTTTATTGTAAAGTTGAATTAAAGTCAGACCCTCAAACAGAAAGTATAAAGAACCATTACAATTTTAATTGGAAACTTGCAAAATAAATGACTGTACTTACGTATAAAGTTTATTGCTAAGGGATTTCTAAAATTCATAAGTTATACATTCTTTGAAGATCAATAAATAAAAAAACTAATCAATGTTGATCAGAATTTTGCAAATTTAGCTGTGCATTTGAAATATTTTCTTGTCCGGGCCAGCGGTTAATCATTATTAGTTAATTTTCTGTGTCTACTCGTACAGCTAACAGCAGATCAAGTGTAACATTTTGGGCCGTTTTTATTATCTGCGTCGTAAGATTTTAAATCGCACTGCAAGTGTTACCATCTGCTGTTATCCGTACCATTTCTGTCATAGTCTAATTCCAATGATACATGCCCTAGTATATATTATTACTGTTTGCATTTTTACAAGTTTATTTGGTTGCTCAGATAAACAATTGACGTTTTAACACCGGGTCTATAAAATATATCCTCACATTGTGAAAAGTACTGATCAAACGGTGGACCTATCTTTCACAAGCCTTATTTATAATTTATAGTAACACGAGAATATCAACAAATTAGATAGTGTCAAAGTTATCAGTAAGAAACTAACCTTAACATAAATAAATACTGAAAACAAACTACACCTACATACTGAGAACCAATGATGTTTTCATAAAATTGTGATATGAGAAATATTACTTCAAAGTTTTTATAAAGTAAGGCTCAAGGGGTATATGGGGGAGGTGGGGGTATTATAGAGAGATCGTCAAAGGGAAAGTATTGTTGTGTACCGAGTACTGGAGGCGCGTAGCTTTGGTGTACGGTAGGCACGTAGTCCGCGTTGGGTGTGTATGGTGGGAGAGTGGGCACGGCGGGCGTGGGGCCCACGCTGTGAGCCTCCAGCCCGTCCCAGTCTTCCATGAGATTCCGCCTCTGCAAGTCTTCGTCACTGGACAATGGAGCTCCCCAAAGGTTGGCGGCAGATGCCAGCAGGGATAGTGCACCTGGAATTTATCAAAAGCAACTCTTTTGTAATGTTTATGTGTGAAGCGATAATCTACAAAATGATAGCGACTCTCATCTTAGTAAAGAGCATGGTACGTAGTGGCGTGACGAGGTCGCGGGTTCGAACTTCGAACCCCTTGTTGGTTGTTGCAAAAAGTCGTTTTTTTAAATACTTAGTGATAGTAAATAAAATGTCCCCAAAATATAATTTCCTTTCCCACTGGGCAGGCCTTGTCCCTTGATTTTATTAATTATAGTAAAGGCTTAACTATTATCTAATAGTGGGGATGGATAGACATCTACAGGGTGATTGGAAATTTGTTTTAATGGGAATTTTCAACTCAAACACAAAAATAAAAAGTCATAAATCACGAGGTTTGTATTTTTTTAACAATGTTATGTTTAAAGTAACTCAGAATCCACTCATTTTCGACCCCTCGTTAATAGGGCCTAATTAATTGGTGGGCAAACCACCTCTAGTATCACCCCTTTCAAGGAATGTATCGAATTTCAAATCACCCTGTATATATATAAAAGTTGTTGATTTTATCATCCCCTGTCACCTGTGTGTGATTGATTACTGATTAACCTTTATCATAAATCATAATGGGATTATTATTGTAAATTAATATCCCATCCAAAAATATTGTACTCACCTGCTGCTGTTATTGTGTAAAATCCATATTCATAGTCCACTTGAATTGTATTTGGATCACTATTGTTTGCATTTCCCAATACTACGGTTGTGTAATAGCATACACCAACAATTGCAATCACCCAGAAAACGCACATTATGCTCGGTATGGCATTCCTTCGGAGCATCAAAATCGCTTTACTATTCAAACTGGTAAGGTTGATCAGAACTCCGATACACGAGCACAGTAGCACCATGAAGCACAGCAATATGAGTACCCTCATAAGTGTGATTATCTCTGGTGTAATGCATGTAGGTAGACCTGGAATTTAATAAAACATAATTATTGATAGGATATTTTTGAAAGATTATATTTGAAAAAAAACTTATTGGACTTCATCACACTCATGGCTCAAATTAAACTCTGGCTCAGAATAAAGTTCGAGACAACCGCTTTTGGCTGGGCCAAAGCAATACCTACTGGGTTTTTACTTTTTACTAAGGTTAGCTTTTGCTAACCTAAATTCTGGCACAGAGTTCAGGGATTACTTTTACTTATATGGGGTCCACAGTCATACACAATAAGAAACACAAAGTACACCCAGAAAATTCAGAAAAGGCGTTTACGTGTTTTAGGACACACATATTCAAACACGGAACCCCTATCACTGAAGGCAGAAGGCATCTATACTATTGACTAGACCAGAAGGTCGTTACTCTAATTCTGCTTTAAAATGTAACCTTGTTGTATAAACAGGATATTGTAATGTAATGTGTAATAAATTCTACTGTTACACTGTAACAAGTTAATTACCATCATCTTCACAAACTAAATACTTTTGTGATTCCGGTCTATTGATTTGTAAAGCCTATGATTTTTTAAACTATTAATTAATTTAATTTTTTAACTTTTCATAGAAGAGAAGTTCTTCAGTTACAGAATACAAACACTAGACACCTTCCTTTTGGCTTACTTATTTATATCCGTTAGCCAACTTGCATAAAACAGTGCATGACAGTTGTTAATTATTGATGAAGTAAAAATTATAATTACCGTTAAAATCAGATCTGTTCATAGGGTCAAAATCTATATTTTGGTGTATGCTGATTTGGTCATCATCATCGTCTTCGTCAAACGTAAAGAACTGTGTGAGGGAAAGGCTCTGTGTGCAGTGTAGCCCCTTGATCCGGAACCAACTTGGCTGGACAAGTGCCGCACAGGTCAACAGAAATGTTGACACATTGAAGAAGGCAGCTATTTTGTTTAACTCCTTATCTTTGAAGGAGAAGGGTAGTTTAATACCTGAAATAAAATATGTTTCATTGTTAGTAGATATGTGTAGATTGATGGAAATACGTATTTCGGTCCAATATTTAATGGTGGCCTATGATATGAAAGCAAATAGGAATTACATATGCATGACATGTGGGTTATATGGCACAGTCTCTCATGACTCATACTATATGGTAGAAACATCATTAAGTGATGAAGTCATAATGTCAAATTGGAATGGAAGTGCTAGGCTATCTTTTATTAGACAAATCTGGATCCATTTTGTGACAAGGACAGTATATTCTGTGTCACAAAATGGATACTATGAGAATTGATAAAGATCGTAATATAGAAACTCTGTCTAGCCCACAAGGAAAATATATTGTGAGTTCACCTTTTAGATTAGGTTGTTAAATAGTAACATAATTGGTTAAGGAAAATACACACATGCATATCATGGGATTGTAATAATGCTACTTTTTATATCAAGCTGCTGGTAGGTACATAAACTGGGTAACTACAAATGTAGTTCCTTAGTATTTTATAGCAAGACTGTAAGTAATAAATATTTTATAGCAAGATCATAAGAAAATTATTAAATAGGTACTTAATAAATAGAAGCTAAGTAGGTTTTTAATATAAAAGAGAAGAGATTGAGGAGAAAAAAGGATTTAATTCTACTAGGTAATGAATGAAGTCAAGGGCACAAATAGTATGATGCTGCTTTTGCACATTGCCGAATTTAATAAGCACTATAAAGTACTGATTCCTTCAGATTCACTTCATAATTGTGTTAATTTATGCAAGTACTTAAGGTTATTAACACTTATGGATGAAAATAACTGAAGAACACATCACAACTTAGTATGTACCTAATTATACTGTTTACCTGAGACACGCGGAACAGAAAATGAAGCTACAAAAGGAAATACTAATATTATTAATTAAATGGTTTAAATATTATTTGTTGGATTTTTCTGTAATATTAAACCTGGCTTGCACAAGCCTTCTGTTAAGAAGAAATAACAGGAAAATTGTGTAATCCTGCTAAAGACAATCACAGCTTTTAAAACCTATCACACAGGGGTTGAGACTACCGGCAAGTTGATCATGACAAGAATGTTATATATTGAATAAATGACAAATGACAACTTACCAGCAGGTGAACTGTCTGCCATTTGCTTAAATTATTATAATAATAACAGATGTTCATTCCCAGTAGTTATATTTTGTGATAGATAGCCAGCCAAACAGACATATAAATCTAATAAGAATTCCGATTTTAACTTATACATCATATAGTAGGTATAGGAAGACTTCATATACCATAAACTTAGTTATAAATAGTCACCTTACCAATGGGAACTGTGATGTGGGTGGGATTACCATCGAGGGGGTCTTCCCTATTGTTTGCTAGATTAACTACCTACAAAGACTGTTAATAGCTGCTACGTTATGTAAAATTAATATTACAGAATTACATGCTTTATAGGTACTACGTACATTGAAAAGGTCATTCATGCTCACTTATGGTAGCTCCAATTCTGCCGTGATGATCCCGTCAATAAAAAACTATAATTGTGGTATAACAGTACGTTTAGTATCGAAGTAATACAATAAAAACCACAATAAACAATGAAAACTACCTGTGATCTAGTAAATTGAGATTAGGACATTGTAATCAAATTAATAAGGATGAACGTCATACCTCTAATCCAAGTTAAACAGCCCATATTGTAGCCTCACACATCGGACAATCATTCACAAATGTAAAACGCAATTGATTATTGGATTTCAATAAACCATCGCCACCTTAAAATTAATAAAACAGATGATTTTCTTCACAAAATAACACAATACAACATATTATGTCAGGCGATCCACAATTTTATTTTGACTATTTATTTTTGACATGACACTTACTTGACTTGACTGACAGCTACTATAATACATCCAAACAAAATGTTCATCACATGACTTCGAAATAAACCACCTCTCTCTTTCACTCTCGTATAATAATGTATAGAAACTAACGCCACCTAAAATTAACCATTACTAATAAAGAGTTTTTAATTTGGTTACTTTGTATTACGTTCCAATGTACGCAAGTACGGTCCGCTGTGCCGTGGCCGTGAGCTGAGTCTGCTGCGAAAATTTGAACAAAATAAAAACACGTAGTTACAACCGGTCTGCTGCGTCTGTTTTGTTTCATTTCAAAAATGAGTTTTTTGTTTCGAGGAAGAGTATAATAGATTTAGTTCTAGGAGATCTATCCCAGACACAGGCGCAACACGCGGCTTGCGGCCTGCGGCCAGTAAAGCGCGGCTTAGTGTGGATCGCTTTACTATTTGAATAGACGACGTAACGTTTGAATAACGTGAGAAAATGGGGCATGCATTTCAACTGGCTGTGGCTGCAGCCGCAAGTTGCGTGCAGATCGCGCCTGTGTGTGCCAGGCGTAGACAGTGCCAGGCTTAAAGATAGAATTCTCGGTTCGTATATATAAAACAAGAGGCGCGAAAAAACTTTCACATTTACATCTCAGTCGGTTTCAAGCCTTGGAAAGGAAGAAACAAATCTCCACATCCGATTTGAATATTTTAAGTGCTCACGTATAAAATTGAACATGACGACATTTTAGGATTAAGGTAATTAATCATTCAATGGCATTAATTAATTCAGACATGCTCGTTAATTTTACTTAGGTAGGTAGATAGATAGCACCCTACATGGTATTTTGTTTAGCTTTTACTAATTAATTGTAGAAAATTGTAAATCGAAGCAAAAGTGACATTTATAATTAATAGTAAATAGGTACTTAAGTAGTACGTAATTAATTGGTAAGTACATAGAATGTAGGTAAGTACCTATTAATTACCTACTATGCAAAATATTAATGCCTACCTGCCTTACCTTATTTAGGATAGGAATATCCTAAATAAGGTAATACTTACTCATGGTAAAATTTAACTTAAGCCGTTATTTTTGTTCTAGGGCGAGATAAAGTACGAGAAAAGAATATTGACGACATGAATGACTATGAAGCTCTGGAGTACTATTTTTACAATAACTCCAAAATTAACGATATTCCAAATTCGTCAATTATTATAGAAGAAAATCAGTGTGAGGCGGCGAATGATATTCTCTACAACTCTAGTTTGGGATTCCTTACCGCGGTACCAGAATGGGAAGCAGTCAGCATAATAGCAGTGTTGTCATTAGTCATATTAGGCACAATTTTCGGAAATATACTCGTGATACTCGGAGTGTTCACACACAAACCTTTGAGGATCGTGCAAAACTTCTTTATAGTATCGTTGGCTGTGGCGGATTTGGCAGTAGCGGTCCTTGTGATGCCTCTAAACGTGGCCTATTCTACGCTCGGGCGATGGCTCTGGGGAAAACATCTGTGCAAGATGTGGCTAACTTGTGACATAATGTGTTGCACGTCTTCGATATTAAACCTATGCGCTATAGCACTAGACAGATATTGGGCCATAACAGATCCTATAAACTACGCCAATAAGAGAACACTGAAAAGAGTGATGCTTCAAATAACAGGAGTATGGATTTTGTCCTTAGTTATTAGCTCGCCGCCTCTCCTTGGATGGAACGATTGGCCAGATGAATTCACGTCTGAAACCCCATGCCAGTTGACATCCGAGCCCGGATATGTTGTTTATTCCTCATTTGGTTCATTCTTCATACCTCTAGCAATAATGACGATGGTGTACATAAAAATATACATAGCTGCAAAACAGAGGTTCAGGAGGCGTAATTTAACCGATCGAATTTATAAGAAGCGACCCGCAGTGACAATTGAAAATCAAGAGGAGAGCCAAGATAACAGAGAGGATTCAGAGAATGAATCCGATAGTGGTGAAAGTGTAAATCGGTGCCAGAGAAAGACATTTATGGACATAAAGAAGAACTTTTTTATGCCACTGCTGCTATTGAATGACCCTTTATCTCGCCAGGAGCTCGAGTTGGACATTAAACAACGCGTGTCGCCTGGAAGTTGTAAAAGGAAAGTCGTAGGTTCCATCAAGAGGTTCAGTCAAAAGAAAAGAAAACATGAGAAGCCTTTGCTAGCCAGTGTCAGTAATAGTGGCGATGTCGTCCATCAGTTCATCGAGCAGAAGCAGAAGATTTCGCTGTCAAAGGAACGGCGTGCCGCTCGAACTTTGGGCATCATAATGGGCGTGTTCGTGATTTGCTGGTTACCGTTTTTCCTCATGTACATCGCCTTGGCCTTTTGTCCGTCGTGCTGTCCTACTAATAAGTTCATAAACTTTATAACATGGCTCGGATACGTTAACTCTACGGTCAACCCTATTATTTACACAATTTTTAATTTGGACTTTAGGAAAGCGTTTAAAAAGTTATTGGGTATGAGTGTGTGATCGTAAACATTGAACACGGTGGTAAATTAATAAATAATAAATAAAGGTAGTACTATTCGTTAAGTACGACTGCTTACGTTTTTTTCTAGTGTCTCGAGTCATCAAAAACAACACAGAAAGTTCTGTTTGGTTGGTTGTATTCATTCATCTAATTGTGGCTCAACAAAAAGCTAGACAGAGTGTGTCTAGTGCACTCAAGCCTTGTTAGTCGTTGTCCGCAACTTGTCTACTTGCCTCAGCTGAGTCTTAATTGGTATGCTTCACACAATGAATTGTCCTACTTTTTATCCCAATTTATAAAGGTTTTGTGCACCTGTACCTTCTTAAGTACCACTAATCTAAAGGTCATGGTAGGTACCTAATAAACCTGTATACCTACATTACTTACTTTGCCTTACCATTTATGGGTAATGAATTGAACCTGCATATTTAGAATCTCGATCTTTTAAAGTAGTAATTATATATAAAGGACTTATTTAAGTAGATTATATTAGGATCTTTGACTCTTATTGGATTCATTTTGTATGCACATGATCAGTTTCATGCCTATTATATTTCGCTACTCTTTGACGCTTGGCTTTTTACACGACTGCCGAAAGGAGAAGCGTAATGGTTACCCATGTATTTCGGTTCCTTTATGGCCTCCTTAGCCTAAACGACTTGATGGATTTTGATGTACCTATAAGATGCTATTCTCATTAGATTCGTCTTGATCATGAGACTGAAGATAAAGTATAGGACATTTTGTGTCAAAAATGCAAAAAAAAAGTCGTTTTCTTGTTTTCTTAATATAATATTATTCATTCATACGTTAACCATACTTTTGAGCATAGGCTTTTCGCATATCGAATGTTCACTAGGTCACTGCTAGATGTTCAGCTAATTAGTGCTATCAATCATCACTACTTGTTGCGCCCTGCGGCATCGCTCGCCGACAACCATGTGATGAATTGCCGTGGAGCAGGTTGAAATTGTAAGATCGGTATTTAATTAAATCACTACCTACATATCTGTGTCAGTAAACTATCCAATCCAAGTGTGATCAGATCAAGGTGTGACTCTTATATTTGACTACGGATCCACCAAGGGATCCAAGTGGAAGTAGCGATGACCGCTTACTAAATAAATATTGTCTAAACATAAAATTTCAGTGATTGATATAATAACTATAGGCATCACACACACGACCTGCCCCTAGCCAAGTGATATTTACATATGTTAGTAAAATTTAAAGAAAAATGTATGGGATAGGCATTAATTTTTGTTAGCAAATGTCTATCCCTACATTTTTCTTTCTACTCCAACTCTTTAACTAGCGTTAAAGAAAGTAAATGCCACTTGTCTGAAATAAGTTTTTGTAATTAATAACTGCGGTATTGCCTAAGAGCCCAGGTATAGTCGACAGCAGATCAATGGTAACACTTTTTACTTTTGACAGTTCTTATTATTTGCGTTTAAGACTTGAAATCGTACTGCAAGTATTACCATTGATCTGCTGTCGACTGTACCTACATATACATTTAACACCATCAGTCTATTTATATAATCCCCACTGCTCAGACACAGACCTTCCCTTACATCGAGGGAGCTCGGGCCATGATCCACCACGCGGGTCCAGTGCGGATTGGTGGATTTCAGAATAGAATTTTTTCTTCTTCTAGGGCATGCAGGTTTCATCACGATGTTTTCCTTCACCGTTTTGAGAGCACTCGGTAAATGTAAGTAAGTTTTTCCGTCGAAAAAACCGAGTATAACTCATTGGCACATGGCTGCCCTGGCTGGAAATTGAACCTGAGACTCTGTATCGTAAGTCCATTGACCCAACCACTGTGCCACTGGGCTCTCTTATATATAGTTAAGCTTTACTATAATAGGCATCGGGTTGCCTTCTAAAATACATTTCTAAGTTGCTAGACAGGAAATTGGTTTCTACTGTTATCAAATGCTGCTAAGTTACAATAAGTTACTCTATTAGTCCGACCCACCGATCGCTGTCCGATAGTGAGCAGGGCCGGATTGGGATCTGAAACCGGCCCATACATTTGAGAGACGATCGACCCTCTTCCACGAAACCTTTATAACAAAGCCTTCATAGGAATAAATAACGAAGAAGTTACGAATGATCCCCTTCCACTGCCTTTACAGTTTTTTTGTAAGTTACGTTACGAAATGCTCTACTTTTCACAATGCAATCTTTAATTATGCATAAAGCCTGACACACACACACACACAGGCGGCCTGCACGCGGCTTGCGGTCTGCGGCCGGTTGAAACGCATGCCCCGGTCCTTTTTCTTCCGTCGTGCAGATCGCACCGGTGTGGGAAAAACTTTATACAATTTTAGAAATAGTAGTTAAACTGTCAAAAAAACAAGTGGATCTCAACTATAGTAATAATTATTGACTTTAACGAGGTCATTTTAATGTAGAAGTAGGTATGCAGATCAACGTAGAGTCAATATGTGAATGGGTCTTTCAAATGAACATCGTACTTTCTGAGAAGAACAACACAGATGCTTGATGGTCGACAGCGACTTTGGGTGATCAATCATGTTCGTTACCCATCTTATTAATTTTGACAGTGGCCGCGATACATTACTGCCATATTTTCGGAAGTTTTAATAAAAGTTAAAGAAACACAATAATTGTAAGTATAGATACTAAGAGTACTTATAACGAAAACGACGACCATCTTAAGCAGTTTCATCTCGAAAATAAGTAGATACCTACCTAGCTTACATTGAATGATTTATCGACATGTACATGAATTTCATATTCAATTCAATATAGCCTTTATAGCCGTTTCACGTCGCCTCACGCCACTCTACATCCGCCTTGCCACCTTTCAAGGAAATGGGTACGTTAAATGCGCTAAGCTTTGTATTTACTGACTCAAATTGGATACATGGGTATGGATTCTGATTTGTGTTTGACATAACTAAAAATACCTATACACCTTCCATTTATTTTTCTAAAATTAGGAAATGGTGCGAGATCTCGGTATATCGAGATTGCATTCCCTACTACCATTGTTAGTGTAGGCTTATACCATACCTATCTACTAAATAGGTAGGTAAGTTAATCCCAACGAAGTATCTACTTAATATTTTCCTTGCATAAAATATGAAACAAAGAAATAAATACGTAACGGCAATTCGTGGGTCGTAGAGTAAAATGTTGTCTGAATAGGTGTTCTCATAGTACCAGCATTAATTTCCCCAAACCCCCGATAACAATCTCTGTGTCGGGTGCAAGTTTGATAATTTAACGCGCTTGTACTAGGTACGAACCAGATGCTACCTACTAGGCACCCGAATGCGCCTAATGCATGTATGGAGTACGCTAACGGAAGCCCGTAACGGCACCCTCGCAGGCACTCCTGTAAACTCATGACCTACCTACACTAAACTTGACATCGTTTTTATTGTAATGATTTGGTGTAAATGAATTGGTTATACTCTCTACATATCTACATAAGTAGGTTATATTTTTAATTTTTGTTAAAGTTATATGAATAAACCTTTCTAAAGATTTTAAAAACAATCTCAAACTAGCTCTTAAATATAGGCAGGTTTTATCACACTCGAAAACTGAGAAAAGTATACAGGGGGTCTCTATAGGATTGAGATTTTCTCAAGATCTACTTGACCGTTTGTAAAAAAAATCACTAATTAGTAGAGATAGCGTAGGTAGAGCGCAGACTTGTAAACTAATTTAAAAAATCAATTGAGTACTTTTCGAGAAAATCTCAACCTCATTGACTCTCCTGTAAAGTTTTCTTTGGTTTATTACCTACCTACGTACTATTATTCTGAGTAAATAATAAATGTTCACGTTAAATGCATCAGGTGCACCACGATGTCTTGTTGGAAATCGAGGTGTGTAATTTCTGTGAACAAGGTGATTTAATGCTTGCATTTCCGCATTCAGCGCCGCCACGGGTACTGGTTGCAAATTAAACCGACCATCGCCAATTTATTACCTAGTGTTTCGGCGAATTTGGGCCTTTGAGTTCAATCGGCGCGGAAATTATTTTAGATTCGCAGGGAAAGTCAAATAAGTCTGTTACATTTGTGGTTTTAAATTAGGTTGGTTGTTGATAAATTCAAATTGCATCGAATTGCGAATTAGTCGAATTGAGCAACTTTGATCAAACCAATCATAGATAGAGTAGGGTTTCATGTAAATGTAGGTAGGTACCGTATTATAAATGTACTCACCTTGGTGAATTTAAAAAAAACCTCTGCTTAACTTTATTAGTTTATTAATCACAGATTCAGATTAATATCGTTTATTGCATTAGATACATTAAAACACTCAACCATTGTTTTTAAGTTTCATTTAAGTAGGTACTTACATCACTTTGCAAAGAAAAGGTGTCAGTGATGCTGACACCTAAAAAGTGGCAGCACGCTTTCAGCAGCACATCTTTTTAATTCATATTAAAAATTATTCATAGTAGTGTTTTTAAACGAATCTACTTACCTACTTAGACCATTTATAGGCACAGAAGTAAGTAGGTAGGCGTCGTATCTCAATATTAATCAGAACAACACATAACCTAGCTATCTAAGCTACGCTAACGATATTATTCCAGAGACGAGACATCTGTGGACGAGACGACGTCATGGATTGAATATTCAATATATTACTCGCTGAAGCAATGCATTTCATATCAGGAGGCGGGCGATACGAGAATCTACAAAATACCTACGTGCTACTGTATTTACGCTTAAACTAAAGCACAAATTAACTAAATAGTTGCAAAGTTACTTAATTTAAGTAGGTAAAAGTGGTTAGGGGATGAATAGACATTGATCACGATCGCAAAGTTGTATGCCTATCTACGACTGCTCTCTCCCTCTCTGGGAGAGAGCAGTCGTCGATATAAGTATCTATATCTACTGCGTCAAACATACCTACACTACACCTAGGTAGGTATATGTACTATGTAAGTACCTACGTCTAAGTGTAATAAAATACCTGAATAAAAGGTTAAGAAATTCATACGTAACAGAGGCGAAATTACTTATATTTAATTCAGTAAACAATACTTGTATTTTAATACGAAGTGTAAAAGTAAACTGTAGCGGTTTCTCGGAAATAAATTCGCCGCGATGCATTAGGTATAACTACTAAATGTTCTCTCTGCGCTCATTTCCTAGACTTGCCGACTTTCCGCTAGGTGCTCACACGAACGATCTCACTCAACTAGTCGTTTACTCGCAACTCAATGCACTGCACGCCACTCGTTCTCTACTTAGGGTTAGGCGAGTTACCTACCTACGGGCTACCCAACGATTTTATTACACTTTCTACATAAATAGTCAGCTACTTATAAACTCCGTAAGGACTGTTCAATGTAAATGTGGATAAGCACTAATGAAGGCTAAGCTATCCATTAGGTAACATTTAACGCGCGACATGTAGCACAACATGTTGCTCATCATGTTGACCGCAAACGAGAAACATTGGTATTGGTACCATTGGTGGTCACGCGTTGTTGTGCAACGTTGCCGATCTTGTTGAGCGTCACATGTTGTGCGTCAATTGTTGCCTAGTGGATACGCGGCTTTAATTAATCGCTTGTCCTCTCATCACTAATTTTTTTCCGTATTTCCGTATACGACCGGAAAATTTTCTCGAAATGCATAGTGACGCAACTGCAAGCGCTCGCCTATAAAGTATCATTGA
The DNA here is from genome assembly GCA_963506565.1 of Tachystola acroxantha. NCBI lineage: Eukaryota > Metazoa > Arthropoda > Insecta > Lepidoptera > Oecophoridae > Tachystola > Tachystola acroxantha. The sequence goes on from OY735880.1 coordinate 7,007,558, forward strand.
TAAATTGCAGAGTGTCCTACATGTCGAATTTCGAAATGGCGTCCGCTGCATCTATTTGTAATTTCGTACAAATTGCATTCAGTGTGCATGTAACCTAAAACCCACAACTCTACAAATTTTTCCTCTGAATTTATAGGTGGTGCAATCTCATCTGAATTCAAATGTAATCACGACTGTTTGTGGATTCTGCCACTATATTTTTGCGAACGAGCGTAGGTATCTAGGCTACGGGTTAGATTAGAATGAAACGTAACGACCTCCAAATAACACTTTGATTTTGAGTGTGAGCTTGGCGTGAACTCGCAATTAGGTCGAAATATATTTAGTATTGATTCATTTCATAGACCGTTTTGAGCACGACCTTAGCATGCGGTTATTCGTACAACTGTCTAATGTCTATAGAGTTTGTTGTATGTAAGAGCGCCCTCAATCTAAGCTTGCGATCAAAACTCTCTATAACCTCGATCTTTGATGGAGATTCAGAGATAAGTTAGTGTGAGGTACAATTGTCATAAGTCCACAAAATCTTTAAATCATGACTTTAACCACTGCTATTCTAGTACCTGGACCCACTTACTCGCGTGTCTCACTCGAACTTATTATAGACAAGACATACTAAATTAAAAATAACAACACATAATTTTTTATTTCTGAATTACTAGGATTCAATAGTTGTTAGTAGGGTCTCAGTAACTATTCTAGGACATAGGCACCTAACACATTTTTATTATTATATGGCAATGGTATTTGCCGGCTATCATTTGCAGAATACTGCTGTTGTCGCTGCATCGCACTCTGCCCAGAATAAAATATGCCAGGAATTTTATTCATCTTTTCTTCCTTTGTTTTCTGAAGGCTAGTAATTTCCGCGTAATTTCCACCCGAGAGACCACTTCCGGATGTTTCTGAGCCATAAGTCTGTCCCGAAACAAACTATAGGATTTCCTGTAGTATTACAAATTACACTCTGAATTATTTGGACAATAGATACAGGATATCATGCATAGATTGATTGTGTCAATCGCAGGTTAGAGTTTTTAAGCTCTGGTAAATTAAATGGATTGGGCGATATTGCACATAAACGCAATTCGTCCAATTCGAAATTCGTCACAAGCCAATCTAGAATATTTTTAAACCTTAACATATTGGAAATAGTTTATGCATGTTCCAGTAGGATATATGCAATTATGCAGGATTCCTTACAATGTCTTCTTTATTTTCTTAGATTTTACAAAATCCTGAAAACTATTTGAACTGCGGATCGAATTTGGAACCTTAGGATCGTGAGGATATCATACTACTACTGCGTAGCCAATTTGTAACATCTTGTCATAATTCTAGATCCCCACGAACGGAAGACAATAGTTTCTGAAAACAAAAGAATTGTTTCATTTTTCGTAGAAACCACAAAAATTCGCTGAAAAATATCTGTGCATCCGGTAAATCACAATTCATAGAGACATTAGTGCACCGCCGTCGAATGAACTATTGCTTCCCTCCAGCTATTCGCACCAGACCAAGTTTTCACATATCCACCGCATTGTACTCGCAGCCAGTGACATGGGTTAGAAAAGTTATTACTTACTGCTTCTATTTTATTAGAACAGATATTTAATTGCGACAAGCTCTATGTGACCAAACGGCTTTAGGTACAGTCGAATACGGAGAAAGGTGTTCAGGATATTTATTATTGATTGAGATTTTCTCAAAACGTAGGTAAGTAGGTAGAGGTGCATATAGGTACACATCAAAGCACATCATGTGTAACACTTTGGACTTTGAACCGTTCTTATTATCTGCGTCGTAAGAGTTGAAATCGTACTGCATGTGGTACAATTTATCTGCTATTGTCGTTCTGATTTTTGAAAATTCTTTACAATTACAGTGTCTTTTCTAAGACCGATAGGAATAGACACAGCGAAGTAGTAAGGTCAACCTCGCTGCATAGACAGTTTTAAGTAAGAGTGGAGTGTGAGTTCGTTCTTACAATTGTCAGTTTTCAGAGAGTACTTTCGCCATTTAGACAAATGCCGTAGGTAATGTAGATAGATATTTTATGTGACCTTACCCATGTAAACACAATCCATTTGGGGGAGTGTCGAAGAGAGTAATTAATCAAAGCCAACCAAGACTGTACAAAATGGATAAATGCCAGACGGAATGACTAATCTTAATAAAATGCTAAAGTATTCGTTTTCTTAAGACTGTGATTGGTCTGCCTTGTACAATCGCAAACACGTAAACAATTTGTACTTTGTACCGTTATTTGAGTGAAAATCGTACTGCAATCATAGGTACCTAATAAAATTGTTGCGCTATGACTGCACTGTTCAAAGTTGCTGACTATATTTTAATGCGACCTAAGAATTGTATCCATTACCGAAGGCCGAAGCAGTTTAACTTAATTTCGTGTTCATTTGTTGACCAACATGTCGTCCGCACTCACTCCGACCCGAACGTTGACGATGAGGGGCTTACGAGCTTACAATATAATTAACCCCCAAAGCCACAAACATAAATTCCCATTTCGTGCATTTACCGTAATCCCACCCATTAGGTTCTAGTACGTGGGCAAATGAAAGCAGAATAAATTATTGTGAATTTGCTATCTGTCCAAGAAACAAAACGGTTGGCCTTTCATCGATTTACAACTGTTTCCCTGCTTTCAAGCAGGAAAGCTGCCATACACGACTCGACAATCGGTTCAGACAATTGGAAAGTCGGACGTCTATTGACAGCCTTAGGCCATGTAAATTTTCTAAGTTGACAGTTATTGCGGCACATTTGAAATTGGAAACGTAATTGCCCCAACAAACTTATTTGGGTCTCTGCCAGTTTCAAAACCGTGAAGTACGGGACCCACGATTTTAGGAAACTTACTGATACACATGTTCACCCCCGTAACTAACAGACGACAGATGGTAATGGGAATAAGATAGTATGAGGTACGGACAACAGCAGATCAATGGTAACACTTGCAGTACGATTTTAAATCTTACGACGCAGATAATAAGAACGGTCCAAAGTTCAAACTTGATCTGCTGTTATGTACATTATTTTTATTGCATTGCTGGGCTGCTTCCCTAGAAATTGTAACGTTACTAATGAAAAACGCAATGGTTATATCAAAATGAAGTTTATACATATCCTCGTCTGTAACTTACGCCGGCAGGTCTAGTCAAGTGTCTCAATTTACTTGACTCCCCCGACTCTTAGATAATAATTTAAAAAAAAAAATAATGACCCCTTCGGCCGCCTAAGTACCTAACTAGTTGCGATTCAGGAAAAAATTATATTCATACATTACCCGTTTTCGAAGAAAGATCCTATTTTCTTTAGTCGAAACTATCACGATTTAACGAGGAATTATTTATTTTTTCAATTACGAGGAAGGATTTATTTTTCTTTAACAAACAAAGCCAATGATTGTAAGTACAAAAGGACTAAAGATTTTATGTAGGTTAGGTGCTTACGACCGAAGATCGCGCAAGCGTATTTATTTATTTAATTCATTAATTAATTAATTAATTAATTAATTATAAACGCTCTGTTACGTCCAGGAACGGATCTTCGTTAATTTAGCCCTTGGCTGTACCTTCTGCTGGGATAACAATATCTTATCAGATAATCCTAAAGGTACAACATTTTTTGCGCAGTAAATCTAATGCTAATTAAGTGAGCAGTATTTTTTCCCTAATGTTAGGTTAATAAATGGACATTGTTTTGCATCATGATGCAAAGCATAGAACTACAGGTAATTAACTTCTTGTGATTCGCCTAAATCATTGTATTAAGTTATAGATATTTAGTTAGACGTAATACAAGTAGGTAAGTAGGTACAGTCTGTTATTTACGTTTTCAATAACGGTCGGGTTTCGGTTTCGATCTGTCCCTGAATATTTCATATAAACTCTGAGCATTCGGCAGGGCACCCTTATCAACACGGCTCAAACTTTCATTCTGTGTGTGATCCTGAATTCAAATGGATTTTTAACTTTTAGACTTCCTGTTTTGTTATGATACGAAGTTCAACTTTTGATTTTACATTATTTTAAATAATTAGTTTTATGATAGATCTGCAGAATTAGAATTTAGCATGTAAAGTATGAATAAGTGAATATTTTATTTATAATACACAACATGATTGAAACTGTTCTGTAAGTACTGTTTATTTTAAATATTAAACTATAAATATAAATACCTAATTGTAAAATACTATAAATAAATATATCCGGGGGATTTGGCAGCTTCCGGGCGTTTAACTGGGCTCTAAAAAGTTTTTATTTGGATGTTTTTATTTTTATATCATGGTATCCTGTAAAAATATGAATCGGTTTTTTGTTTATATTAGACCGCGTATATAAATATTATAACGGTGTGCAGATTTTTGTCGAGTTTTGTGTTATGAACTAAATTACAATAAAATACTTATTGTTAACTAGCTGTTCCCCGCAACTTCGTTTGCGTAGAAAAAGTTCTATGCTCATATCACATACCGCCATGGCTTATAGCCTATGAGCTGTCCGGATATTTCAGCTATCTCCTAGTGAAACTCCCGGCAAAATCCCTTCAGTAGTTATGGCGTGATACTTGAACATAGTCACAGACAAACAGACAAAAATTCTACAAATTGGTGTTTTGGTATCCGTATCGATCCTAAAACACACTACAAAATATTCTTTTCAAAAAATATCCAATGTACAGACACATTTTTTTACAGTCTTATTATATGTATAGGTAGATGAGATCTGCAATTCGTACATAAAATATATTTATACTCCATGCTCATGTTTTTTTTATATTATTCATATAAAAATATGAATGAAATAGAAATAAAAGATGTGAATTCATTCTAATAGAAAAAGATTTTCAATTATCTATTCCTAAAATACACTTCGTCTAGTTATGTACTCAAATATTAATCGGGGAGTTTAAAACCTTAGGTAAATAGAAAAATAGAAACTTTTGAAGCGGTTTACAAGTCAGTTTATTTTATGCATTAACCCATGCTCGGCGAATAAATTTAAAAGTCCTTAATTATTAATAATGTAAAGAGGAATATCAGTTTGTGATGGATAGTTATCTGTATTGGATGTATGGGGAGAGATGTTAGTTAAATTGCATGAGGATATGTGTTATTGTATACCTGGATATGTGTCGTATGCCAGGATGGAAATCCATCGTCACTGCCTACTCCTGCTGGAAATAAAGGTGTGAGCTTATGAATTAATGAGTTTGTGCTAATATTTATTTTACGAAGGATCGTAGAAAGAATATAAAATCTATTCCTAAGAAGTCCCACTTTACTCTACCCTTAGCTTAGAAGCAGGTACGAAGGTATACATATACCTTAACATTACGCACTTTCAAACCCAATTTCCGTAATTGTAATGGAGATTTTCAAGCGAATGGACCCATTACAAAAGGAATTTATAGAAATAGGTTCGTCCATAACACAAAAGATCTGTTTCACTGAAATATTTTTTCTTGAACAATGATTCAGGCCTCAGCCAAGAAGCTGAGAATAATTTATGTTTCTTTGTGTGAAACTGCAATTAGAGAGCCAATAGGAAATGTGCCAAAATATATAATTCCCTGGGAATGACCGTATAACAGAAAATAAACATAAATTTTCGGAAAATACATAATATAGCCACATTGACATTGATTTGAACCTTATGGATCTACACATTTTAATATTTGCTGCAGTTATGCTTTTGATATTATTACTTCTATTTGTGCAGTTTATATGCCCTAATGGTTTTAAATACCAACCAAAAAACTGTTCGAAAAAATGTATAATAAAAAACAAACATTTGCATTAGGTAGATACACCCAAACCACAGATTTACTGAATCGTTACAGGTGTAACCGTAACCCTACTAGATTATTCAATTTTCGATCTCGCACTTATAGTATACAATAAATCAAGTTTTACAAACATTGGGCGACATCTGCCAGTTGATACGATTCAGGTCCCATGGGAACGACTGAGTATATACAGTAGTCAAATATGGATAAAAGTGAACACAAAAACCAACCTCCTGTAAAAGTCGACTACTAGATACTTTTGGTCATCAATGAATAAATAATTATGTTAGGATATAAACCAAAACCGACATAGTATGCTACGAATAGCTACGTCGTAGCTAGTTAGTGGACCGTCTGTACCAAGATATGTAAGTAATTTATATGAAGCTTACGACGACGAGCGACGGTCGCCTAACTAGCTACGTCGTAGGCACTCGTAGCTTATGGATGCATATTTTCTCTAGGGCCTCTCCGATGTCGGGTAGTGACTTTGTATTAAAGACTGAGCATGTATCAATTTTGCTCATCAAAGATCATATTTACTTAAATATTATGAATTAGAGAAGTGAAACTAAAATAGATCAAGAATTTCAATTACAATTTCAAGATTAGTACGTCACTAGTTACCACAAACTGGACTTGATTCAAATCGTTCGGAACCACTGTCGGTATCATTTTAAGTTTACAAGAGTGTCACGAACTTTGACATTTTACTCGTAGATATGGTATGACACCAGTGTCAAGAATATTATCTATGCAAACCCAATGGGAATGTCATCCTCATTGTATTTCGAGGGTCCGTAACTCCGATACAGAAAGTATCTTTCGTAATCATCATGAAATACCTATACCTAGTTATAGTAGATAAGTAAACATGGATGAGCTATCGCCTATAGCCTATAAGCCTGTGTGTACCTAAGCGGCCTAATAAATTTCAGGCCTACATTGTTTGCAGTGATTATTGGCAATTCTATGTCCCAGGCAGTATCGGTCAGAGGAAAATAGATTATTGTCCTTGTTCCTATTTACAGAGCAAAGGACGAACGAACTATACGATAATGAATGAGGTATCTTGATATTCACCTTTTCAATGCAATCGGTTCTTGTTTCGTAAACAAATAATGTTCAGTTCAAAGTTCAGCGATACTGAAAACCTTTCTCTTCGGCTTAATGCCCCTTTATGCTGTATAGTACTGCCGGCAATTTAGGATCCTGAATGGCTGGACAAGAATTCGTTCAACGACATTTAGGAATTCATTAAGACATCGCATTTCGGAATTGCGTCATGAAGATCGTACTTTAGCTGTTATATTTTAGAAGATATCGTACATAGGTATTTAAATTAAGAGATAATTAAATAGAAGCCTATCTTCAAAATCCAGCATACCTACTTACATAATATTTGTATTTATCAACTGTTACATAAGTATAGGTAGGTAGGCCCTTTATCATGCTCGTTTCTTATTCACGAAAAAAAAGATACGAACTTGCGTTGTTTGTAACGAAATGGAAGTTCTTTAAGTCGAAATTTTCTTTTTAAGCCTGTTCCCTCTGGGAGAATCGTATAACTTGACTAAAACCAAGAAAAAATATAATATACTTTACCAAAACATATCTATAGGTAGAGCTGAATGAATGAGAATGAATATTTGAATAAACCACAATAACCTACGAGTATAATATAAGAGTATTGTATTTCATCATCATCATCAGTCATTTTATATTGCCCAACGCACAGACCTTCCCTTACATCGAGGGAGCTGGGGCCATGATCCACCACACGGGCCCAGTGCGGATTGGCGGATTTCACATGAGATTTTTTTCTTCTTCTACGGCATGCAGGTTTCATCACGATGTTTTTCCTTCGTCGTTTTGAGAGCACTCGGTAAATGTACGTAAGTTTTTCCGAGGATAACCCAGTGGCTGCCCTGGCTGGGAATCGAACCTGGGACTCCGTATCGCAAGTCCATTGACCCAACCACTGAGCCATCGAGCTCTTTTATTGTATTGTATTTACTCAAGATAAATAAAATTGTATACAACAAAACGATTCAAATAGAGTGCGAAGCCGGATTGATGTAATTCCTATTAACAAAACTGTAATCATTCATTCAAGTAAAGCACAGAACACTCTCTGTTGTTGGCTAGTCGCCAGCAGAGGCGCCCAATGCGTTTCACTGCCTTTCGGCAAAAACTAACCCCTATTTTACTACTTTACTCAAAGATACGAAAAGACTAAAAGTGGCATAAAGACTGTCATAATCATAAAAAATACCTAGATGATCATGTTCTTCTAGCACAGCCAGTGGTTCCCAACGGAAATGAATCACATCAATGATGACTTGATGAATATTTAAAATTTTAATTTTAAGCAAAGTTCAAATGAGAATTTTTACAGTTGTAAGAGCGAACTCACACTAAACTAGCGCTCAAATTGTCTCTAAATCTTAATCTGATACTTAACATATTATTCGCAAATTAGGTTGGATAATTGCAAAATTGTCAATTCAAATAATTCCTACTCAAATTAAAATATTTAAAAAAAATAGATAATATCTGATACATTTTTTTAATGTTCAACTAGCAATAACGAAAGTCAGAACCACTTGGCTATGCCCTCTAGGTTACTCGTATATTGCTCGCTGAATAGCCAACGCTAAATGTCACCCATGGCCTAATTTATTTATTTCATAAAAGACGGTAAAGCAACAAGTTTGGCAACAGCTGTTCTATGCCACGAATAATCCTGGGTAGCCACGCAATAAGCGTAATATGTTGTGCGTGCCGTACGTGATCCGAGTAAAAGGGTTTTTATATCTAGCACATTAAATGACGCTAAAAAGAAGAAAACGCGGTTTTAGCTCGCCATTGTATGTATGGTTTGGAGGAAAGGCAGTAAAGTACTAAGTACCCTTTTGATACTGATGTAATTGCAACTGTTGTAGTGTGTCACAAATACCAAAATACTAAGTAAGTAGGTACATGTTCAATTTTCATACTTCGCAATATCCTACGAGTACATTGAGGTATGTAATCGTACATAAAGTAACTAATCAATATAACAAACTAATTTCAAAATAAGATTGTTTTTTTCGTTAAGGCGAGGTGTTGGGACGTTTTTAAGTTTTTCGATGAAGGCTACGGCACTAACTACTGAAATTAAAGGCCTGAAAAAAATATATATCAATCTTGGGGTATCTATTTAGGGACTGTTGGCTCCCGAAACACGATTGGACAAACTTCGCTCGATAGAAAAAAATCACAAACATACCCCTTTCCTGTCTTTTCACTGAGTAGTGTGTCTAAACTAAAACAGTTATTCATACAAAATATATATCAAAATGTAGGTTATTATAAATAGAGGAGCTTGATAAATTAAAAATCTGTTGTTTCTAACGTTTTTTTTATACCAGGCAAAATTTAAGAAAAAACACAATTTGTATAAATACAAATGCACAGCGCTACGAGCTTCAGTGCGCCGCTGGGCGCTGCCGAGGTCGGACCTGTATCGATTTTTGCCAAATGTTCCACTTTGGTCTTTACCTTGGAATAGTTGGAATGCTCCCACGATCGTCATAACGTAATAAAATTTAAAATAATACGAGTCGAATTTGGTCACACCTATACTTTAAGATTATTAGTTTACTAATCACGGAATGATTGTGCATCGTTTTGAATAAATAAAAGGACTCATAACCTAAAACAGATATTCCTTAACACAATAGATTTTTCGCGAACCATGTTTTTGAAGTCATCATATTACACGCGACACGAACACCAGTGTCGAGTGTCGTATATTGGGAGCGAGCAGTGGTCTGATAATTGCAGATGAAGACAAGTCGGCTAACATTACAGTGGGGCTATAACATTACGGTTCTCAAAACGATCAAATCAAACCATGTCATAGCGGCCGTGAAAGGGACAGTGCTATTGCATTGGTATAGCGGCGTCTCTGGTTGGCGCGCCATGACATGGTATAATTTCATCGTTTTGAGAACGGTAATAGGGGGGCTGATCAGTAACTTCCAAATTGACCAAAGTGGAACAGGCCAAAACAAATGACTATTGACGGTGATTTGTCCCACAGAGCAAACAAACAAACAGCAATCGAACTTAAAATAGTTTATACGTAGTTGCTACTTGTAAAACTATGTACAGTGAACATCACATAAAGTTTGCCACATTTTACTCTACGCACACTCGCACAGTGATAATAAATACGGGCCAGATTTCAATAGCTATGCAAGTGTAACTGTGGTTTGTAATGTGGTGTGCGATATATACCTGTTTTACTCTAAGCACAGTGATAATACGGGCCAAATTTCAATAGCTACGTAGTTATAGACTGATTCAATATACACTGTGCCTACTTTTAAAAGTACAGTCAACAGCACATAATGTGTGTCATGTTTTACCCTACGCAGTGATAACACGGGCCAGATTTCACCATCACTGACGTCACACCTGACACCAATAATAATACTTACCTAACATCACGTTAAAAAATTCGTCATTTATTTAGTTTTATTGATACACTTGACAGTTTGTCACTTTTTGTCAAAGACAGATTTGTTGTAATGTAATCTCTATGGTTATTACCATTTTTTATTAAATCGCGTGAAAGTACTTTCAAAATATATTCCCCTATCAAATAATTTGATTATTCCAATTTTTCACTTTTATTGATTTTGTTACAACAATATTACCTAATTGACATTCCTATTATAACAGGTCTTTTTTTCCGTCAGATTAGTATTAACATAGTATTTTATTCTACTACGTCATACTATCATACGTCAATATAAATAACTTAAAAAATAATTAAAATATATAACCTGTAGACGCGAATTTGACTGCACTGAACCCACTCCGGACGGTCGGTTTAACGTATGTCTGCTTATGACCTTCCGTAAAAATAAATACGTTTAAAAGTACAAATTGCTTTACTTTATTGTCAACTAGCTTCTGCCCACCACTTCGTCTGCGCAGGATTATAAATTATAGCCTATGTGTTATTTTGATGTATAATATGAGCTATATTATTGTAAAGTTTCATTCAGCAACATCCATCCATCCATCCAAACTTGCGCATAATATTAGTGGGTGTGGTATGGGATAGTCACGAGCACAGCCCGTGTTAGGGCCAGTGTAGAAGTTGAAGCCTGGTTGGCGGCGAGAGGTGAACAGGAGGGGTGATGATGATACGGTCCGAGTTGACATAATGTGCGACAACATTTAGTATAGACAAAAGTTCAAGATTGAAAGAAATATTTTCCGACAATCGCGAAAATTGAAATAAGTAACTCCGAAGCTGTGAGACTTGGGATATCCCTCATCATCAGTCTATTTATATTGCCCCACTGCTCGGGCACAGACCTTCCCTTACATCGAGGGAGCTCGGGCCATAATCCACCACGCGGGCCCAGTGCGGGTTGGCGGATTTCACATGCCTTAGATTTTTTTTTCTTCTTCTTCTACGACATGCAGGTTTCATCACGATGTTTTCCTTCACCGTTTTGAGAGCACTCGGTAAATGTACGTAAGTTTTTCCGTCGAAAAAAACGAGGATAACTCATTGGTACATGGCTGCCCTGGCTGGGAATCGAACCTGGGACCTCCATATTGCAAGTCCATTGACCCAACCACTGCGCCACCGAGCTCTGCTGGGATTTCCCTATTTGACATTAAATGGGTCGATAATGTTGGCACCGACAAGTGGACTTCGATATATCGTCTATCCGTGGGACATTCTGTATATGTATTATTATGGGTAGCGAGCTGTGACGTCACAGTGAGGACACTGGTTACGATTACTCTGTGTACCTGCGCGAGTAATGACCCCGATCAATGCGCGTCATCCCTCTCTCGCCCCTCCCTCGCCCCGCACCTCACCCCCTCACTAGGCTCAAATGGCCCAATGGCCTCGCCTTAATATAAATTTCGAGTATATAAGTTTATAGATTCGAGATTCTAATTTTAATCTCTGAAAGGCGTTGCTAGGCAAGCCTTCGCGCTCTCTCTTACTCAATGTAGCATGAGTGACAGTGACAGTCACGTTTAGATTCAGAATTTTATATAATGGCCACAACAGAATTTCACCTAAAATACCTGCAGCTTCACATACCAAATTCAACAAACAGATTTAAAACTACGCGAAACTTTATCTCATTGCTACGGCTGTAAACCTTCCTCCGAATGGGCGGAACTCGTGCACTTTGTTACCACTTGCTTTGGTTTTGTTGACTCCGTCCCGGACTGTGATGCACCGAGTCGCCAACTTACGGACTTTCTATTGCATTACTTACGCTTTGGCTCGATCTACGTGCAGACTGGTTTATTGACTTGTGTGAGTTTCAAGAAAGGTATATTATATGTATAGGCATGTTGACTAATTTTTTTATTGCATAAAACAACTTACCTATACTGAAGATACATCTGAATTTAGTATTTCGATATTCCAATTAACGCTAGATATTAATAAAAGTTTCGCTTTTTTTGGAAAACGTTGTAGTATGGAAATAAAACCTTTCAGAGATCAAAGCCGTACTAAATTATCCGGCTTTACTGATGGCATAGTAGATGGCGTACCCTCTTCAAATATGGTATTCCATATACAATATACATAGGTATAATATAAGTAATATCATTTTAATAACTCATTCAATGGGTATTAGGTTTCGGAAGTAGAATTCTGTCATATTAATGCCACATTCTGGGAAACATACTGAATACGCGATAAGTATGTGGTTGCGAATAAAAGCTCAAAAGGAAGAGTTCTGCGTGCAGTGAGTTGGTATCGTAGGTTTAAGTAGATACACGTCGTGTCAACATTTATTTATTTACAAACTCCTATTATGATACCCTTCACTTTTTTCTAGTAGGTACAGTTTCTACAGGTACGTATCTTTTTGAGTGTATTATATAATTATTTGTAACTAAGACTGAGATTAAGACAGGATTTTGAGCTCACATTATGCTAGCGTTCACAAATCTGTGAATTTCGACCTAAGCACATCAAGATTAGGTTGTATGTTCCATTACATATTTTACACAAAAAATAATATATCGGCCTGTACGAACGAAGTAAACACTTTTTGTACATTTATTAAATAGTCGGTATCAAAAAAAGAGACCCTTATGTTATGTCTATGAAAACTATAGTTCTTCGGTCTATATTTGTTTACGAATATTTAATTACCTCTACTCTTTCGATACTAATACAGATGGTGGGATCAAAAGACAAAATACTTATCCGTATTTATTACCAATTCAATACACTTACTTACGTATTTCTCACTAAATTGTAACAATAGGGCTTACGAAGTTTCCTAATAAATAGTTCTCGATAACTAATATCGGCACCTCAATTTCTATACCACCTTTTCGCAGTCGTTATAGAATAGTTTCTAAGTAATTAGCGCAGGGTTTCATCAGCACAATACTAACGCATTTATCCGTAAGACGATAAGGTCGTGTTTCTTTTAGTATATGTATAAGTAAGTACGGACAACAGCAGATCAATGGTAACACTAGCGATACGATTTCAACTCTTACGACGCAGATAATAAGAACGGGCCAAAGTGTTACACTTGATGTGCTTTCGGTTACCTAACTCATCTGTCAAAGAATGAAGAGAAGATGTACAAACCAACTTTATATCTAATTAAATGGTATTTTGTCTGTTTCTTGTAGAATAGGTACCTACTGTTTTTGTTTGTAGGTTTCACGAACTTCTAATATTTGCCATCACAAAACTAGTAATAGGTACTGTCCACAGAATATCAAGTGTAACACAATAAGGGGAATTCTACACGATGAAACAGGTACAACCGAATTCGAGTTCCTTTCATACTTAAAATGCCATTTTAGGCCATATAAAAGTTGGTTTCTCAATCTTGGTCGAAAAATGGGTCAAGGACGAAGTTTATGTAGATTGATGTCAGTCTGTCGAAGTGTCGACTTTAGGTACCAACCTTACTTTTGAAACAGCGTTTAAAATGTCTTCTTTTGAACGTTCAGCTCGTAAACACCGTCCTACCATTCCACACTGTTATATTATTTGTCATTAAGTATAATATCCTTGTGTTGTACCATCTGAGACTCTTGTAATAAGAAAATGCCATCTCATTTCACTTGGCTTGTAATATGAGCCGAATCAACTCCCCGAAGGATTAAAACTTAAACCTGTAGAGCCTCGCTTCGCACAGTCATAAAATATGAAGCGACATATTTACAAGGGGCGTATTATGTAACCATTTTGTTAACCAAGGTCATATGAAAATATATATATTACACATATAATAATTGTTTTAGCTAAGTATATGTATCTGTTCTGTGCAATACCACTGAAGTAAAGTAATTGCAGTTTCGATCTTAATTTACCTTGCCGCTAAAGTTATATCTATTTTAAGTAGTAAAAGTATCTCTAAAATAGATAATAGTGGTAGTTAACTGCCGTCAATAAAACTTGCAATCTACAATTTATTAGCTCTATAAAGAGTAAGTTTGTATGTTTTTAGTAGACAATCTAAGAAAATGTCTAGAAAGTATTTACAGAAAGTATTTATTGCACAAAGGAATCACTCAAGAAAGAAATAATATACTTCTTAGAAAACTTCTTAAATCAACATATCCGTTATCCTTAAATAGGTAAGATTCTCTTTATGTAAAAATTATTAATCCTAAGTAGTAGTTACTCTGGTCCCGAGCTGGAAGGCGCTCCACGTGTTCCGGAGCGCCTTCAGCGGAGAAGGGGGAGGCACGAGGCCCCCCGGAGTCGGGCCCGAAAGGGCACCCGCCGACAGGGCCGCGGTAGTTTTCGAAAGATGTACCCGTGGTCCTGTCCATGGTGGCGGAGGCGGAACACCCCAGGAGTTTTAGTTGGTGCGAGTCCAACATAATCACCCGTTCCCCCGGACGGGTGGTATACATTATGTATTTCTCCTGGGCAACAAAAAAAAAAAAAAAGGCTAACGTACCTATGGCATAATGCATTGTGGGCTATTACAGCCTACAAAGGGGAGTGTTCGGGGCGCTAGTCGGGTCGCGGATGTATCGCAGTTCCCGTGGCTCGGCAACAATGGCACGTTGTGGAACACCCCAGGAGGTTTAGTCGGTATTCCGCCCCTTCAGGGCGGCGAGCCCGACATAATCAACACGCTCCCCCGGGCGTGGTGGTAAACCTGGGTCAGAAAAAAGGCTAAACTACCTATATTGTTATTGCGCCGAATTTACCAATGTCCCATGCACATTGGTAAATTCGGCGCAACAACAATATAGGTAGTTTAGCATTTTTCTAACTAACCTACATCATAAGTTCGTCTCGGCCAAATGTCATTCAAGAAAGTCGTATTTTTTATGACCCGAAAGAAACATCCTATAATTGCTTTCATGTCTGCTGTATAGATTGAAAAGAGTAATCAAGAGCCTTGTCAGAAGCCGATGGACAGGCAATTTCACTTCACACTTCCCCATCGACAGATTCTTTACAGTCAAGGTTTTCCTGTCATAACAAAAATAAAGGCATGGTTGTCAAAAGCAAGAGTGAGGCAGAAGATGCCCCGCAGCGGTGGAGTGAAGAGCACGGCACAGTGCCTCGATATTCGTATTTTTATGAATTTTGGATGATTTTTGACAGGGAAATAAAAATACGCCTACAAAAATCTGATTTTTTAAATACCGGATCTCGTATTTATAATTCCCTAAAGTTTGATATATATTTTGTAAGAATAACTATTTCAGTTTAGATTGTTTTATTTGAGTTTTAAAAGACGTGGAACTATGTTTGCTACTTTTTTCTATCGAGTGTCGTTTGTCCAATCGTGTGTCGGTAAAATACCTGTTCTAAACAAATACCCCAAGAATGCTATACTTATCATTTTTTCATCCATTTATTTTTAGTAGTTAGTGCAATAGACTGGATTGAAAAACTGAAAATCCGCCCTCACGCGGCCTTAAGACGCGTATAGAGAAAGAATTCGTCGATTCGAATCCGAGTCACGGTAGCTCGGTTATAAAAGAGCGTTCCACGGAATGGCGAGGAAAAATAAAGTGTTGTCCAACCTTTGATGAAGAGAGGAAGGGAGGACTTAAACTACAGTTTCTGTATTTTACATTTGTCGTGGACAGACAGAGACTTGCTTTGATGTTTAATTTAAATCACAACAACTGTTACACTGTTGAAATTCAAATCACTAGAGTGGGTTGGTATGGTCGAGTGGGAAAAAGCATATAAAGTATAATGCAGTATGTTAACACACTTTGGTAGATATAACTTTTCTACTGACCAATGTGTATTATTTCGTATTGTCACATCCATAAGAATTGAAACGTACTGAATGTGTTATCATATATGTGCTGTTGAATACTCGTATATCTACCCAAAAAACCCGCATTGCATAATCCCCAGTGCATTCGGCTTGAATTGAAAGCTTTCAACAAAAATATTCAATGTCATATCTCAAAACGTGTGGAACAATATATTAGACTGGCCGGCACACAAATGTATCTACAAACAAATACACACATAGTAGGTACAACCGACACCTACACAAAAATACATTGAAATTTACGCTGTACTACCGGTTCCAGTAACACTTAATGATCAGTGGACTGTTTTGCTCTCGTATTTAAATGGAATGTTTTTTTAACAATGCGAATAAATAAAATCCAAAATGGAGAAAAATGTTCGATGCTAACATGATTCGAATCTACTTTGTCATCCCCTAGTCACGTGGCCATGACTCCCGCTAACGCTAGTAGAATAAGATAAAGAATATGTATGGAATTGACATTTTGCTAACGAAAAAGGAAATTTCAAATCACTAATGGTTTTTTTTTCTATTCTGCTAGCGTTAACGAAAGTTAGCCACTTAGCTAGGCCCTCTGATCAAGTCTTTGTCGATCAATTATCGCTCGTTCCACTCTTCCAAAATCATTTAGTGTTCAACGGCAAAGCCTCAAGTTCGAAGCCCATTCGCTTATTCAGATTTTCTCTTTGCAAATAATATTAATTTCGTATCTCTTTACCTGCCTAATATCTAATATTCTCACCATTTTTTGTGCTGAGAATTCTCATATTTTTATTTCATTTATTTCGTTTGTCAGGGTTTCATGTGTTGGGATAGAAATAGTTGAAATGTCTGGATTCTGTTGAGATTTGGAATTGCCTGTCTTCCATATCTATTATATAATATATTTATTATAAAAGTTAAGGACACGTAAGTGCCCGCAAGCCTTTCATACAATGTCATTTTATGGGGTGTACTTACCGCTTTATTTATTCATATAGATACCTACAACATTTACGTACAGAAGTTGAGTTACTTTTTTAAGAAGGTCGGATACTCTAACAGATCCGCGACGGCCATTTTATTATGACTGTAGAGGGTTTTTCCTTCCTCCGTGATAGCGCTTTCACGTTATACAAATCTACAAATGTACACTATAGATTGTGTTAAGTACCCAAATAATAATAATTTTAAAAGCCTCAATAATTTTAGAGAAATAAAACTGTAGTATGTCTGCCTAGAATACCTGAACTTCTAAGTTCTGTTACATAACATAAACTAGATGAATTTCCAGGTTACCATCTCGCAGTTACTTCATCACGCTCCAGTTGAATGGATGGGCACGCCTTTTGCAGGCAGCAGCGCAGAGCTCTGAGTCACGCGAACTTCAGATAAAATATATTTTATTATTACAAAGCGAAGAGGCAAGAACTTTCTCATATCCTTTGAAGTAAAATTGTAAACTCAAACGCTTGCTGATACGTAAGGGCATATTATAATGTAGCCTTATTACGGCGAAATCTAAATAATTTTCTCCAGAAATAAATTTCAGAATACCCGCTACATTTTAGAAGTGGTGTCACCTGTTATGGAGTGTGTAATGTAGTATTTGTTTACTTGTCAGGAGTACAAGACTAATGTTCGTAAAGACTCGCCTAGAATCCTTTCCCAAGAGACAAGTAAGATGTTTTCACTATAGAGTGCCCTGATAATTACCAACTCTTTGCATAGCTGAGAAAACTTACTATGTTGAGTCGATACGAAATGTATACCTACTTATTAGGTAGCTTATGTTTAATCAGCGACAAAATTAGCCAATGTTGTAGAAGATACCTTTTTTTTTCGTGGGGAAATGTAGAAGATACCTAGGTGTATTAAGTCTTTCCCACACAGGCGCGATCTGCACGCGGCTTGCAGCCTGCGCCCAGTTGCAACGCATGCCCCGGCCCCTTTTCTTCCGTCGTTAACATCCAGTAGGTAGCGATCTGCGATCTACTGGACCTTAACAACGCGAGAAAATGGAGCTGCTTACGGGGAAAATGATTTTCAACTAGTTGCAGAAAGCAAGCCGCTTGCAGGCCTGTGTATGTGTCAGGCTTTATTGTTGAAAACAAAGAATGAAAAAAAAATCTTCTAATAAGTATCAAATTTAAGCCAATGTTTTTCATGAGAAATAAAATAAAAATATCCACATGCCATGGTCCACATGGAGACATCTTGAGCAAGATTTGCGCCGTTTGAATCGTATAATATTGTTGAGATACTTATTAGTATATTATTCGAATGATACATAATTATGGAAACTATAGAAACCAATTACTTATTTAGAAAAGTGTATATTGCTGAAGCTGATAGAAAAAGTGCAATAAACATTTACTTGGCCGACTGTGTACGAAAAGGTATCAACTGAATTGTGAGAATTTAATAAATGAAATACTCCTTCATATTCAATAGTATTCATTAGAACGGGTTTCCAGCGGACGCACCCTTGTTGCCCTAACCCAATAAAATTATGTCCATGTACTGGCTTTGATCTCGTCACTCCATCCGCACCTCCTTCCATTTGGACCATTACATGACACCCAAATACCTATTCGTGCCGAAAGTGACATTCGGTGTGATTTTGTCGCTGCGGTCAAAACTAAACCTAAATGAAATTGTCTCTTATGTTATAACGCAGAGTAAGCGGGACGCCGCGCTTAGAATGACTAAAATTGGTGTGCTACGCTCTACATCACTACAAGTAACGGATTTATTTAATAATTAGTTAATGAAAAATTTTAAATACTTCAAGTTGTCTACAAAATGTAGGCAACTTGTCAATCCTGTATTCTCTTTTTGGAGCGACATCTTTGGGATCCCCCTAAATATCGCTAAATTATTAAGAATTCATCAAGGAAACTGTGTCCTTCGAGAAATTACATTTATTTATTATTGTAATCTGCTGAGTTCCTATTTGTTTGCCCAAATTAATAATGCTACGACGAAAATAATTTCTCTTGACTTTGTTCTATTGATGCTGGAAACCCTACAGCGCCAATCAAATTGATTTTGAAATAAACAGGGGTGCGTTATAATGGCTAATTTTTAAATAGAGTCAGGATTACCGTTATTTATAGAGCCTTCAAAGAGTATCTACTGTGATGAATAGCGTGTATTGAATAACGATCAAAAGCTATTTCATTATATTAAATTAAGTAGTCTTTACTGATTTTTTTTGCTTTCTTTAATGGTTTGGCTTTTCAAAACAAAAATATAGTTAATAAGTGAAACTGCTGCCATCACATACCTACACGCTGTTATTGTAACCCACGCCACGTTGAAATCTAATCGTGATTGGTGATCAAAAGTTTCTTCCGTAACAAAAAAATGTTTACATATTACTTAAGAAACTTAAGACATGAAACGGTAATAACCGTGTTTTACATTAAACATGTAATTACCGTTTCAACTCGTTTATTTTTATAAACCGTGCAGTTAAAATAAATATAAAAATCGCGTTAAATAATGGCATCAAGATAAATTAAACTGATACCGGTGGAAGTGAAGCAAAGGGATATATGAGCAAGCAAATAAGTAAACAGTATCTTTGCACAACCTATCCATTCACATTTTCCTTGTAATGAAAAAACTTCTCGGGTTACTTTGCTGTACTTAATAACATTTGTTTCTTCACGGAATGCGGTCAAATGTGGAAAGGTGGCGAAGAAGGTGAAACTCGGATTACCATGGATCACGCGTTTCTGTACTCATAAATCTAAGGCTGCATTTCCACTGGGGCAGAAAGAATTGACTAATCACAATGCTCAAAATCTCCGTGACGACACATGATTGGTTAATTGATGCACAGCTCCGCTTCAGTGGAAACGCACCCTAAACACGGTATAGCGGGAGCGATCGGCGGCGTGGCGGCGGCGGCGGCGCTGCCAAATACGACCCAGAGTCTGTGTCTATGAGACTGTTTCTACCCGACCCAGAGCGCGGCGCGGCGCCAGTTTTGAGTCAGTGTACGGAACCACTAGATCCGATATTGAACTAGCCGTCCAGTCAGAGATCTGACCGTCCAGTCGGATAAGTCCGGCGTACAAGGAAGGCAGCGGGTCCAAAGTGGTCCTGTCCCGCTGCAGCCAAGCGCTACGGGCGTGCTGGGTCCAGCCCACCTGATGGAGCGGCCCGAGACGTGCGTACAGCTGGTATGGACAAGCATATCTACACGAATAAAAGGGCCGAGAGTCTATGAATTTTATAGTTGTAAGTGCGAGCTCACACTAAGCTCTCACTCAAGATAGTCTTTGAATCTTAGCCTAGCTGGGAGATCTATCCACGGTACCGGCACCGGCCCGGGTAGAAACCGTTCACGTTTACACAGGCCCTTACGCTGGCTGTTACTGTATACTGCGGTAAATTTGGCTTAGATTGCAGTGTTTTGTGTATGTTGAAGCGCTGTCGACTATACAACATTGTTCAGTACTCGTCAACTGGCCCGGACAGTTATCTGCTCAATGTTTGTCTGTAGTATTAATCTGGGCAATTTAATTCCATCGAGGCTAGCTAGCCTCACGTACTGCTAATCCGTTTAGATAATTCCATTTGGTTTGTTTCTTCTATAATATTGTTATAGTAGCATTAGTATTAATTATAGACTTATATGGATTCTAGTAACTAAACTTTATACCTAAATAATAAGATATTGATATCACTGCCAATTGTAACTGTACACTGATTTGTGGTCACTGTAATTTTCTCTGTATATTTAAATAAAACTGAAACGTCTGTCTGTCCATTCGTTTGTCTATTACGTACGAGTATGTTCGGGTCGAGTAGAACCGCTCTACATAATTAACGCAGGATTTAATTGCGAATTTGCGGCCGTATTTGCAAAAATAGAATTTGTCGGCACAAATATTGAGTCTTTGTAA
Source organism: Tachystola acroxantha (assembly GCA_963506565.1). Lineage (NCBI taxonomy): Eukaryota > Metazoa > Arthropoda > Insecta > Lepidoptera > Oecophoridae > Tachystola > Tachystola acroxantha. The sequence goes on from OY735880.1 coordinate 7,028,577, forward strand.
TTAAATACGAGTAGGTACACTATACAAATAAGTACAGATACCTTATAAAAGAAGCTATTTTGTATATATGTTCCCCTGACGATGTGGGTAAATTCAACAAGTTACTCTCTTCAACTTAAAGCCTAGATAAACCTGAATATTTGGCCTTGGCTCTTTGACCTTTACTTATACATCAAAGCCAATGTGATCGCACTTATAAGATAAAAGGGGTTCTTCGTATGTAATGTTCTATTACGAGTACCGTATCGGACGGGACCGTAAGTAAGTGGGTTGTATTAACATGTGGTGGCCACATGCTTACTGTGAAGTAATACTTCACAAAGTGATTGAAGTTTTAACATGAATACAGTTTCTAGACGGGCAAGGATAATTAAACCCTGGATAACACCCGGTATTATTCGTTGCATAAAGAATAGAGATTCGCTGCACCGCAAGACTAAGCTCTCCCCGAACGACGTCATTCTTAAAACAACTTACAAACGATACAGGAATTTCTGTAACAACCTATTAAAGACATTAAAAAACAACTACGAACGTACGCAACTTGAGGAAGCTGCTAGCAACCCCAAACAAACCTGGAAAACAATTAAAAAAATAACAAATATAACCAAACATAAATCAGTAGCAAACGACCTACTCACTATATCGAATAACGCCGCAACCTCGGTTAAATTGGTTAATGCTTTCTTTGCAAATATTGGACCTGAACTTGCTTCTAAAATAGTCAACAGTAGTGCCTCAGTTAATGATATGACAAACTTATCGATATCTAATAACATACCACGATTGTCCAAATCCCTTGTTCTTTTGGATACTGATGAAGAAGAAGTAGAAAGTCTTATTAAGAATTTAAAAAATGAGTGCGCAACTGGCTGGGACAATATACCGACAAAAATTTTGAAAATTGCTAAGCATGTCATTGTACCCCCGTTAACTAAAATTTGTAATTTAGCTATGGAAGTGGGTAAATTCCCTACGGTTTTCAAAAGAGCCTTAATACATCCAATCCACAAGGGAGGGGATACAAACAGTGTCAATAACTACAGACCCATCTCTGTGCTGCCTGCGCTATCCAAAATATTAGAAAAACTATTAAACAAACGTCTATTGTCCTTCCTTAACATAAACAACATAATAGCGGACTCACAATTTGGCTTTCGCACTGGTAGATCCACAGAAGATGCAGTCGTTGAGCTATCTGATTTTGTTGTTACTAATCTAGATAAAAAACATAAATGTCTTGCAGTACTACTCGACCTCGCCAAAGCGTTTGACACTGTCTCTATCCCCTTGCTTGTGGAGAAGATGGAGCGTATTGGAATACGCGGCCATGTATTGGCCCTCTTCGTGGATTATCTGTCAAATCGTGTTCAAAGAGTAAAAATAGGTAAGTTTTATAGTGACGATGCTCATATCACATTTGGTGTTCCCCAGGGAAGTATATTGGGTCCAAGTCTTTTCCTCATTTACATAAATGACCTTTGCCAATTGGACCTTGACAAAGGTAAGATAATAACATTCGCCGATGACACCGCTCTTCTTTTCCATGGGCGCTCCTGGGGAGAAGTCTTCAAAACGGCTGAATCCGGTCTACATACAGTTGTTTGCTGGCTAAAGAACAATCTTCTAACATTAAATGTCAAGAAAACCAAATATATAACCTTTTCAATCCAGAAAAAATCTCAACCTTCTGCTGAATATGTTTTAAAATCTCATTCTTGCTCTGATTTCCCTAATCACCGTGAGTCGTGTTTATGCGAGCCCCTCGAACGAACCGAGTGTATTAAATACCTTGGTGTTTTACTAGATGGTCAATTCAATTGGAAACAACATATTTCGTCACTTACCGGCCGTACAAGAAAACTTATCTGGATCTTTAAGAAATTGCGGTATATAGCTAGCCATGAATTACTCAAAACCATTTATTACGCTCTCTGCCAGTCCATTCTGAGTTACTGTATTACTGCTTGGGGAGGTATATACAAAACGTCGATGATACAAATTGAAAGGGCTCAGCGATCTGTTCTAAAAGTCATGACCTTCAAACGATATCGCCATCCTACACATCTTTTGTATTCATCCACCCAGGTAATGACAGTTCGGCAGATATTTATTTTGAACACGGTTCTTAGACACCATAAGACCCTTCCCTATGACCATGTTTCCTACATATCTAAACGAAAAGGTCATAATGTATGTCCGTTTGATATCCGACGTACATCATTTGCTCACCACCAACACATATGTCTCGCTCCATACATTTACGACAAAATAAATTACATTCTCGACATATACCCTTTGAACCACTCACAGTGCAAAACAGTAATTAAAAAATTTCTCCAGCCACTTGACTATGACAAAACAGAGACCATATTGCGTTCGGTTAAATAACACATTAAATATATATATATATATATATATATTTACTATGCCTCGTATCTTATTTCATCTATTTATTCCGCCTTACACGTACTACCTACACCTCTTTATATCTATTTATATATCTCTGTTGATTCGCTAGGTACTATAAATATATATGTAACTTTATATATTAACAACATATACTTACATATTTATATATATATAGACATACATTGCTCGCTCACACGCCATCCATGTGTACCATTGTGATCTATGTTCTAATTTTGATGTTAGCGGAATTGTATTAGGCATGGAGAGGGGGCGCTGATGTCCGTAAGACAGGCTTGCCTAGTGCGGATTTTAGCGCACACTCAATTATGTAACCTATATTTTTCATGCACAATAAAAATATTTGATTTGATTTGATTTGAATACTACTACTACTTGAGAGCTTGGTGGCTCAGTGGTTGTTGATGTTCGATTCCCAGCCAGACCAGCCATGTTCCAATGAGGCATCCTCGGTTTTTTCGACGGAATAACTTACGTACATTTACCGAGTGCTCTCAACACGGTGAAGGAAAACATCATGATGAAACCTGCATGCCGTAGAAGAAAAAATCTAAGGCGTGTGAAATCCGCCAATCCGCACTGGGCCCGTGTGGTGGATCATGGCCCGTGTTCCCTCGATGTAAGGGTAGGTATGTGCCCGAGCAGAGGGGCAATATAAATAGACGACGATGATGACTACTTGAGACTCATCGATAAGTTACACCACATTACCTAACTATAAATATCTCGTACATAGGATTCTGAAGATTCTTTGAAATATATATAGCCGATATGAATTTTATTGTCGACATAATCAACCAATATTTACAAATAAAACTTTCAACTCCTTTTACGTATATGGTATATATTTATTTTCCTTTACCGAATTTATACTCATAAATGGCTCCTGCATCATTTCCGTTCTAGCGGTTCTTATCGTAAAAGTTAGCAGACAGAACGGTTGAGATTAATATGTCGTGGTCAGATCGTTAAATTGAGCAGTTCATGAAATCGTCAGTCATTTCATGAAATGGTGGCATTTCACGAAATCGTCAAATTGTGCTGGGCATATCGTTTAAACGTCAACGTTCGTCGATTTGTCCAACGACGTTTGGTCAGATCATTAATGTAGGGTGCCCATTAAAGTTTCAAGTAATAATAATTCTAAATATACTTATTACGAACAATTAAAAAATATATGTGGAATTAAATATACGAAATATTCATATTTAATTTTTTCTTGAGACATGTTGGTACTTACCTAATAAATATAATAATAATAAACATTTAATAAAAATTTCTTTATTGTCCTTGAAAGTACAAAATTGTATTATAATATTATATAACGTTAAAACGTTTCATTTCACATACGGTATACCTTTATGAAATTCCGTTAGTATTTCGTAATATTTCTCCATCGTAATTATACGCATAGTAGGATCATCAATGCATTTCTTCTTGTATATTAATAACTCGTAATTCCAGTATTTCCATGATGTCATATTTTGTAATCCAGTAAATTATAGTCCGTCGACTTTCGTTGCCTGGTCACCCTACTTTCCTTTATTTGTTGTATAACCTAAAAATGAAAATTATGTAGGTTAAATTTCTAGGATTAATTAATTAAAAGTAAATACATTTTAGATACTTAGGTGAGATTTTAAAAGGATATACTTAAACTAAATACTTATTGTCATTGAGATACTAACCTGTGAAATGTATTCCCAAGTTTTTTTTTGTAAATTGCGGTCGGTTTTTGCGTGACTGTCATAAAATTTACACCGTTTCGTATAAGCAGTAACACTTTTCCAAGTTTCCAACACACTTTCTTATATAATTTGCTCATTATTATTCACTTTTCAACATGAATCCGCCATTATTTACTTACGCACACAAACATAAACAATGACAAAGCGCGCTCTCAGCGCCTCTAGCGGTAGTTATTGCTATTTTTTCTACGATATGGTCAATTGTGTTTGGTCATATCATGAAATAGCCGTGCGTTTGTTGGACATATCGTAAAACGCTTTCTGTTCATTGATCTGGCCAAGCTATTTCATGAAATGACCAATAGACATTTGACGTTTCGTGAAATGCCACCATTTCATGAAATGGTCGACTATTTCATGAAATGTTCAATTTAACGATATGACCACGACAAATACATTGATTGAGAAAACACGAAAACATCACATTTGCTACGTCTCCGTCTGACACAACAGAGCGTAGCTCGCGTAGCAACCGTAGCACCGTAGCACATGCCTACGTTTCCAAGTTCGATACAACCGCTCGCTCACCTTATACAGGATAACGGAAACGATAACTGTGCCGAGTACATAATTTCGTTAATTTAAAAACTTTTAACTAATATTAAATCTGCGTCGTATAATGAAGAGGATTGCAGTTATAAATATATACATATAAAATCATGTCTTCATAAGTTGTATTTTTGCGACTCCCATATAAATTAAACGACGCCAATTCTATAACAGTTGTAAGTTTTGAAATGATCTGTTAAATTAACTAAAATATAAACGGACACTTATCGTTTCGTGTATATGCATATTTATATAAGTTATACAAAACATTGCCACATTTATTACAATAACTACACCGAAACGTGCTTTTAATTTAGGTAAACGCACTGAACAGACATGTGCGAGTAACATGACGGATTTCGCCCAGTTTCAATTCCATTATGTAAGTCGATAGGCCAACGTACAATGCAGACAACGCTCACTGTCTATAGTGTCTATTATAACCTTGCATGTAAATTGCTGGAAAGATATTAAAGGCTAATTGTTAAAAAATACAATACTAGTAAGAAACGTAAAATATTTATCTCAGAAGGACTGAAACGGATATACATTTAGGGGATAGCCCTTCTGAGGAATGAAACCAAAATACGCACAGATTAAATGGAAACAGACCTTGCAATTTATGATTGTAGTATGTATTCCATTTTTATTATTATTATATAGTATTCACAGCTTTACCTTGGTATTATTACAATTGTTTGTTTTTAAAATATCTTTATTTCACAAAGGAGCATTACAACTTAATTCCTAGTGTACATTTTCATTCCTAGGTCTAAGTAACATGTAATATAGTGTAAGTTTTTTTTCAGGTTATACCTATTATAAACTTTGGCGATTTAAGGAGAAGAACTATTGATAAACTTAGATTAAATAATATTAGTTAAAATAATAAAAGTATAATAATTGTATGTTTGCTTTGTTTAGCTTACATTTATCGCATTTCAGGATTCTAAATTAAAAAGATTCTAGTACTAATTCACTAGTGTGAGGGTTAACATATATTTTCTTCGGTATTGCGTACGTTGTGAGTAGGTGGATTGACAACGCACAGACAAGCGAGCGGTGCGAGCTACTTATGCACTGACTGATAATTGATATCATGCGGTGTAACCGGTTGCAGTGACGTCAGGTAGGCGAGTCGAGCACGTAGTGATGTGGTAAGCGGTAAGTACGATAATTTTCGACATAAGGTAAATTTTGTAATCTGCTTTTGCCGATTGCAGATATTAGAGGGTTTTTATTTCGGGGATTATTTATTAAGTAAAAGCATTTAGTTTGTTTTAAGATAAAATTCTTTATAGGTGGTAATTTTATTTTAGCGTGTAACTTTCTTAAGTTTGTTCTAAACGGAGTATTATACGAAGTTTTAACAGCTTTATTTTGGATAATTTGTAGTTTATTATAATTGTAATCGCTTGTGCTGCTCCAAACAGGACAGGCGTATGTGAGGATGGGTCTTACGAGAGTGTTATACATAAACAGTTTAGTTTGACTACTCAGGCAAGACCTTCTGTTTAGAATTGGTTTCAGAGCATTAAAAGCCTTTAGGCTTTTCAAACATGTGGAAGAAACGTGGCAGTTCCAGTTTAATTTCTTGTCCAGGTGGACACCTAAGTATTTAACAGAGATGTTCCAGGGGACGATATGGCCATTGATTTTTAATTGCCTGTGTGGTAATTTACGTTTCTTGGTAAACAAGATCGCTTCCGTTTTAGTCTCATTTAGTTTAAGCTTCCACTTTGTAAAAAACTCATGAAGTAACTCGATGGACAACTGTAACCTACCAATTATAATGTTTGTGTCGGTATCAGATGTAAGAGAAGCAGTATCGTCGGCAAAGCAGGCCAGATCTGTACGAGGTTGTATAGGTATATCATTTAGATATAGAAGAAACAAGTACGGCCCCAGGATCGACCCTTGCGGCACTCCCGCTGGCACGCCACGAGGTGACGACATGTCATTACCAATGTGGTGTCAATACCAAAAGGGGACAGAGACAGTGTAAACAACTACAGGCCTATATCAGTCTTGTCTTCTATGTCCAAAATTCTTGAACGAGTACTAAATAATTGCCTTGTGGACTATCTAGATAAATATAAATTAATCGCACCGAATCAATTTGGTTTCAGGAGGGGTATATCAACGGAAGATGCTGTTGTGGATATTACTGAGACAATAGTCAGGAACGTTGATGATAGGGAAAAATGTATTGGCATATTTTTAGATATTTCGAAAGCCTTTGACACTGTTTCTGTTCCCACACTTCTCTCAAAAATGGAAACACTGGGAATCAGGGGAAAAATCCTCGATCTCTTCGGTGACTACCTTTCCGAACGTTCGCAATCAGTTAAAATTGACACTTACATCAGTGATGAAGCTATTCTTAGGTATGGTGTTCCTCAGGGCAGTATTTTGGGCCCCACCTTGTTTCAAGTATACATTAATGAGCTTTGTCTCCTTTCTCCTCTGTGCTGTAAAATATTCACCTACGCTGATGATACCGCATTGATTGTGACTGGAAAGGACTGGGAACAAGCAAGAGTGAATGCTGAAAGATCTCTTAGTCTGATTATAGAATGGCTAAGACGTAATCTCCTGACCATTAACCTTAGCAAAACGAAGTTCATCACCTTTTCTATGAGAACACCGTCAAGGCCAAGACCAAACTCATTCAACATTACTGCTCATACCTGCCCGCAAGACACAACAAATTGCAATTGCCTCAAACTCGATAGAACTACCGATATCAAATATCTAGGCGTTGTTCTTGATGAGAGCTTGAACTGGCACAAACATCTGGATGTCGTCACGTCAAGGACTAGACGGTTAATCCCAATTTTTAAAACACTACGTAATTGTGCTGACAAAAAAACACTTTTAATGGTCTACAATGCATTGTGCCAGTCCGTCATGTCTTACTGCATATCCATTTGGGGGGGAGCATCAAAGACAAAAATTTTAAGAACCGAAAGAGCACAAAGAGCTGTCTTAAAAGTAATAACGCGTAAACCCATTAGATTCCCTACCAAAGAACTGTATAGTAACACCAAAGTTCTCACAGTGAGACAGCTTTTCGTACTCCGCATCATCATACGAAAACATGCTGTGCTCCCTTTCGTGCACCAATCAGACAACCACAGACGAAGAAAGAGACCGTGTGCTGAAGTCAAATGTAGAACGGCATTTGCTAGACAGCAACATGGTATGCTGAGTTCGTGGCTATATAATAAAATAGATACTCAATTAGACATATACTCCCTCAATAAGAACGAGTGTAAAAATAAAACAATAACCTGGCTACTTACCTTGGATTATGAGAAAACTGAGCAGCTGTTGGTTAGAGTCTAACCAATAGCTGCTCATGATCCATGATTGTGGTCTGACGGTTGGACCACTGGGTCTAGCCGTTAGATCATAGTCTTGGTTACTAAAATACATAGATATCATGGACGTACACATACCAATTCACAAAAAATTGCTCACTCTCCACTTCACTCACTATCATCACTATTATTATTAATATATAATATATATATATTATTATTATTATGTATCTCTATAGGTTTCACGGGTTTAAGAAAACTATTATTATTATATAATCTATTTATTTATCCTATCTCTTACAAAATACAGAGCCCATTTATATTATATCATATTATTTATTTACTTACCATACTCATATACGCACACACACACACATACATACACATTCTACACACACGTTATTTAACACTAATTCATAAATAATTTATTATGTAAGATACAGCTAAACTTATTAACTATCATTGCATGCAATTAAGTATTATTGCTGCTTTTTGGAATGCGCGTACGGCCGGATCACTGACTCCCAAGTTACAGGTTTTTAACCTAGTTTGTGAGTTCAGGATTCATTCTGTGTGCTCATTACCATAGCCTTCTAAGCTATAAATGTAATGTTTTGTATATTTTTATGTTGGCTACTGCAAAAAATAAATATTTTAATTAAAATATTTTTAATTTAATGTACACCTTGAAACAGCGGTCGGTTAAGTACGATTCAACGATTCTAACCAGGGGCATCGGTACATGAGTGATCATTTTATGTAGGAGCCCATGATGCCAAACGGTATCAAAGGCTTTCTCTAAGTCAAGTAGAATCATTCCCGTAGACTTACCCAGATTCAAGTTGTGAACCGCATATTCGGTAACCCGAGCCAGCTGCTGAGTGGTAGAATGACAGGGGCGGAATCCAAACTGTTGTTGTATTAGTGTATGTTCTGTGTCATTGGCTAAACGTTTGTATATGACTTTTTCTAATAGTTTACCTAATGTTGGTAGCAAGCTAATCGGACGGTAGTTTGTGGGAATAGCGAGATCCTTTCCCGGTTTTTTGATCGCGATAACCTTTGCTTCTTTCCAGACATCGGGAAAATAGCCTAGCCGCAGACAAGCATTAAATATTTTAACAATTTGGATTATTGCCTTATGTGGTAGGTTTTTCAGCAGTACGTTGTCTATGCCATCCTTTCCTGCAGCTTTACGCACCTTTAGCTTTCTTATGTATCTGGCTATTTCTGCAGGTCGCACCGGATTATATAATGGTTCGTTTACACATGGCAGCGTTTGAATTTTATTAATAGACTCAGTTACTACGTTTTGTACATCGCTATTGGTCCAGTTTAAAGTGAGACACATATTCCGGTGGAACGCATTTGCTAGCTCTTCGCATTGCTGGGCGATAGTAGAAGTGAAGGAACCATCAGTGCGTTTGAGTGGAGCAATGTCTTGGGACTGAGACTTATTTTTTAAAGACCTCACTATACGCCAAAGGTCAGAGTTTGCCTTTTCAACCCTTGCAAGCTTGTCGTTCCACAATTTATCATTATTTAATTTGATTCTCATCCGTATATTATCTTTGAGATAATTTATATGAGTTCGTAGGTCCCTTCTAACATTAAGGTCAGTCTCGTGTTGCTGTTGTTTAAGTAGCTTGTTCTTGGTCTTTATGAGGCGCTTTATTGTACGGGGCAAAGTAAAAGGTTTATTTTTCATGTCTCGGAGGGGGATATGATCGTCTCTGGACCGGATAATATTTTGTTGGAGGACAGAGACTGCCTCATCCACTTCTCGCTTAGTGGAATAAAAATGTGCCGAGAGCAAAGTGTTATTATTTAAGAGGGTTCTGAAGCCGTTCCAATCAGCCTGTCTGTAATTATACATTTTTGTAAATATAATATTTGGTATTTGATTTGACAATATGAAAAATAGGGGCAGGTGATTTGAAGATAACGCCGGTACAGTTTTTAAATTAGTTAAATTGTGAATGTTCAGAGAGATTATAAGATCTGGAAGTGTCGGGGTCAATTCGTGTCGATAAGGAATGAGAGTAGGTGTAGTAGGAGCATGAATTGTATACTCGTTATTAAGCATATGGGTATACAAGACATTGCCACGAGTATTACTCACGTTGCCATACCAGTGTGGATGGCGGGCATTAAAATCGCCCATGATCAACACATGCGTACCCAGTTTAAGCAGAACATCGATATCGCTCTGTAAGAGTGACAAGTTAGGGGACTGGTAAACAGAGAACAGTATATACGTGTGACATGCAACTTTAATTTCAATACCTACTACTTCTAGGTGTTGAGTAGGAGGAGTATTAATGCGAGAGTGCTCAATGTTTGATTTTACTAAAATTGCAACGCCTTGACCTCTGCCGCTAATGTGTTTATCCATGCGGTAGCAGCGAAAACCTGGCATGTCAAATGTTATATTATGTGATAATCTAGTTTCGCAAATTGCGATAACATCAGCCTGAAGACCGCTCACCGAAAGATCTAGTAGCTCACACCGCTTACCTCTCACGCCATCGGCGTTCCATGATATGAATCGCAAGCCCGAATCAAACATATTGACCCAAATGACTTAAGACTAGCATAACTTTATCAAGCATAGATGAACATGTTACAAATTTATCTTTAAGGGTCTTTACGACTGCCAAAATACGAATCATCTCAGCTGTTGCATCATCTTCAGTAACAGTGGGATTTATTGGTTCCTGGTTGCGTGATCGTAGGGGTCGTAGCGCAGGAGCAGATTTGGGAGCTTCATTGATGGTAACCACAGGTTTGGGTGCTTCTTTGGATGTGACGATATCTGCCCAGGAAAGTCCATCAAGATCAGTACCTTTCATTTCTTTATTGGAGGGGAGAGATGGTTCCCGTCTACTGGGTCTCTTTGATTTATTTTGCTCCAGATAATCTACTCGTGTCTTGCATTCACGGTAGTTTGCAGGGTGGTCTTTATTGCAATTACAACATATTGCTGGAGTGGAGCGATCTTTCTTGGGACAATCCTTTGTTGCATGATCGCCAGTGCATTTCACACATCGTGCTGGCAGGTTACAATTTCGGGAGGCATGCCCAAAGCGTTGGCAACGATAACACTGTGTGCCTATAGTGGAATTAGACCTATATTTTTCGATCAGCACGACACAGTGGCATAAATATTTGATCTGGCGAAATTTGGAAATGTCCGAACCGGCTGGTAACAATATCAAATACAGTTGGTATGAAAGGCGTTCTTCAGTCGCAGGACTACGTTTGTTAACCGCTGGCTTAATTGGGGTGATACCTGCATCCTTAAATCCAAGGCCCGCTAGTTCTTCTTTAATGTCGTCCTCAACTAAGGCTGGGAGTCCACGAATGATAATTTTATATGGTTTCTCATCTTTCCGACTGTAAGTGTGAAATGATATATTTTCTGAACAAAGGCCTTCTTTTAGGGCTTGATGCCCTTCATTCTTATCACAATGTATGATAACCTTGTTGTTTCCTTGATATTTCATGTGGAAACCCTGGGTATATTTCAGTATGATATTCCTTATTGTCGCATGAGTCCATTCGGGCTTAATATCGATGAAGATTGGGGGCACTTTAGCTTTTCTATGGTCAAGTTTATTAGCACCAGCCGCTGACATCTTGGATTTGTTTGTTTGGCCAGTAGTTTCGTCATTAAGGAGACTACTGAAGCGATTTTCCGTAGCAACATGTTGTTGAGTGCCAGGATTTGCATATCTGGTAGTCTTTCTTGGCTTCCGCCATATTTCAATGTCTTCAGCTGGTCTCTTTGCACTGAGACTCTCGGATGAGGAAGACCTAAGCAAGTATTTATCCATTACTTCTGGATATCGATATGTCGACGTTGTAATTGCCCATCACTACTCAAGAGTGGGCAGCTATACGTGCGCACGCCGACGGCACCGAATGCGAACTGATTATTACAATTAAAATTGGTAATTAAAAGTTCATAATAGGAGTACATTATTTGACATTTTCACTTTAAACTAGGTAGCTATTGTATTTATTAAATGAAGTGAATAACGCATTTAACATAACGCATTACTCTCGTCTTTTTTCTGATATTATTACGAACTTTGCATACGGGTTTCTATTACTAGCTGAGCCGGCTTTCCGGAGGCTTATCCCCTATACGAATGTCAAAACTGCCAAGCAACGGATGCCTTCATCCTATTTTAGAGCCTACCATCAACCGCCAACATGTATGTACCTACCACTGAACAATAATATATACTCATACCGGTCTTAATTTATACTGATTTGCTTCTTATAAAATGTGTGTTGTGAAACTTATATCGAAGCTTTTATTCTACTAGTGTATTGTTTGTTTCTTTATTTTATTGCTAAGTAAATTTTCAAGAATTCATTGGCATGCATATATCTATATTATTATATGTCAGTCTGACTTTTAATGCATCCAAAGGCTGCTTGATCAAAGAGATGTGTCAGAAGTTAGAAAAAATCGCCAATTAGATTCTTTCATTTTCCAATTTCTGATTGGTTGGTTTTTATGTCAGTGATTTTTCTCCTACTTCCTCGCACAGATGCCTCACTCAGCTTTAACGTATGTTAGATTCAATTAAAACACAAGTAATGAGATAGCTATTGAAGCACAGAGTTACTGTTACGGGAAATAATTTTCGAAAACAAGAGCGAGGTACGCTGCCCACTCACCTTTGTAACGACAATATTCTATGTCTATCACTGACCTTACAATAAGGTCATTTTCTTGTCCGCCACCTATTTTGAGTTGAGTATGGTTTCTCTGGTGTAACCACTATGTCATATTATTACTATATCATATTTAATAACAACTAGACACCATATCTCGCACTGTCTGACTCGCACACTCATACACCCTCTCACACACCCTTTCATACACCCTCTCACACACCCTCACACACGCCCTCTCACACACACTCTCACACACCCTCACACACACGTACACCTATAAGCTGTATAACCGGGAATTACTGGTTCTCAAGATACAGGTTAGACCTAGTTTGAGAACCAGTGACTATCATAATTAATTAAGTACAGAGTGTACGTACCTACATTATTTCTTTCAAACATTGATCTCCTATAAACAACTAAATACACTGCCTTCTAAAAATGTTCGAGCGCAAAGTTTTAGTAAGACCTTTGTGTATCTAGTTATAGGAGATCAATGGTTTCAAATAAAGAATTTATTATTATTACCCTACTGCGCAAACAAAAGAAATAACTAAATTCAAACTTATAAAACAACTTTAATACAGCTTTCATTAACCTATGTTAGTAATTACATTACTTAGCAGATGATGTTAGTTTGCCGCCATTAAGTGTCGACGAACGAGGTAGAACACTTCGGTTTGCCAGCAAATCTTAGATCGTGAAGTGAATCTCAACGCACACCTCTTGACGGGACAATAAGTACTTATTATATCGAAAGAACTTCAAGTGTAACCTTTAGATTTTGTAGTTGGTTTGGTACCGTCATTATTGTTTGCGCCATAACATTGAAATTGTTTTTCTATCTTGTGCTGTTTGTTGACAGTCCCCCAAAAACAAACAAGGAAATAGATGACTTCATTTGAGCACAGTTTGTGCGAACCTGTTTCTTTTTCCAAATGAATGATTCGTATAAATAGACGGTTTCCGTAAATGAAAGGGTATTTATCAAAAATTCCCCATTTTTCCTGCAATTCCCACAATGACAATGAAACAGACGCAATCTACGGGCACAATGCTTTATTGTCATCAGAGGTAAGGTTAATAAATCACCCAACACCCCAAGACTTCAACGGAGATCTGCTTAACGAGGACTGATAGGAGACGCTCCAAATAAATTGTTATCAAAATATTGAATGTGTTTTGATAGACATAATAAACTCTTTGACACCGTAAAGATACCTATATACCTACTTGTATTTAGTAGGTACCTAATTAGAAGTTTATTTTGCGATCGCAAGTCATTTAATCATAAAAATTTATTTATAGGTATATATTTATTTGTTTTTTAATATTATTTTGTACATAGGTCGCAAGTTGTAGTTGATTTTGTTTTTTTACCCGATTACAGGAAGGGGAAGGTTAAAGTTGATGTTTTCTCGAGTAAATGTCTGTCTGTATACGAGTTCATAATTTGTGATCTTGTGATGTAGTATAAACGTCTTGATGGATGGAATTTGAAGTATACGCGGTATTATTAAATTCTTCCTGATCAGGGGCCGACATGGAATACATTTTATGGCAAAAAACAGTCGGTCTTTGTAATAATTCACTCGTTCACCAATTAGAATTACTAACACTTGCGATAAAATATTTTACCAGTCACGGCTGGTCCAGAATGGTTGCAACATGAGTCTGGATAACAATTTATTTGACAAAGGCAGCTTTAAAGCTCTGCAACAGCCTTTTAAAATGAAAATTGGAATGATAAATGTACCTAAGATGGTAGCTCCTATTTGTAAAGGTACTTATGTCTGGGTGGAATTATTTATTTAATGTTCTCTTTTCCATAAACAAAGTAAATATAATAAAAGGAAATATCAAATTCGTCAGAAATCTGCGCTTATTTCGCATATTGCTTGAATTTCCTGCCATTTTGCTGTGAAATAAAACTTTATTGTGATATTAATACCTACGTGTCAAAATGTCTCGCTGGGTGTAGAAATGGGACAGGCTTATTAAAATGAATTTACTGGAGTTACTACATAGTATATTGGTACATACACAATACACCAGCATATTAACAAAAATATTACACAAAGACAATGTAACGTTGAATTTTAGGTTAATTTTCTACGCGATCTAACGTTTATTTAATTTTCATGCATGTAATAACCATTAATTTGCCGTAACTACGTTGTAAATATCTCAACTCCTTTCTTTTTGGGAAATTTATTGTTACTTTAGAAACCTACCGTCTGCTCGTACAGTATTCAAAGAACCGGGTGCATAGATAATTTGAGTTAGGTAATTAAAGTATAATACATATAGGTACAGTAGTAGTTACAATATACTAAATAAAATACCTGCTCGTACCTTTTACTGAAATACAGTTGGCAAAAAACGTACAAATCATTGTAATGCGGGCTACAACTGCAATGTGTAATTGAAGTTCGTTTATAGGTACTCGATTCCCGAAAGTGGAGTGTAATATTTTTTGGGCGTATGTATGACGGTTAATTTTCTCCTGTAGCCTGTAGTATGACGTATATTTAGAAATGTCCAGCTCAATCCTCTATATCCTATACGTATAGGATATATTCTATGATAAAAAATCAGACTTTCTGTAATAATTCTGATAACCATAAAATTTAATATTAAAATTGAAGCCCAGTACTGCAATGGTTATCAAAAACTGACCTCATTGCTACTGTCCCAAAATCAATTTACAGTAGGCCTGCGGGTTCTTTTATTCGGAAGCCAAAATGATGAGTGCTAAAGAGCTGAATATTGATGTCAAATTTTCAAAAGTTGTTGAACAAAGGGCTTTACTTTACTTTGCGGCATTTTATATATTTTCGGCATCAGGATCGTGTATATTATCACCCCTGAGTCGCTCGTCGTTGATCATAACAACACCGTGTATAGTAGGTATACTTTCTGACCGAACAACCGAAATTCACTGCAGACTCTATACCCATGTTCATAGAAGAATATAAATCGTGGAAAGTGGTAAGGTCCTTCCCATTACCACAGCGAGCGACCACCCCAGTACCCTTTACAGGATTTAAATACATATTAACCCAAATGTGTTGATGCAAGGATTCGTTCTGGGACCTCTTTGGTGCCTCTGGCCAGTCCCCACTTCAGTTATTCAGTTTGGCGCGAGATCCCGTTCGGAGCGAACGCTTCGAATATCATTATCAATGTTGTATCGATATCGATGCTAAAGTTTTCCGAAATTCCGCTATAACGCTTGTTAATTTCTTAGTCATTTCAAATTGAACTAACAAAGTGTTGTTGACTAAACATATTCTCTAAATATTTTGATTCCATTCCCCAATAATAAATAATAGCATTGTAAGTTATTTCTTCTATTCAAAAAGACATTCTGGAATAAATCCGACAATGTTTTTCTTACTACTCAGTGCTGTATTTATTGCAAGTAAGTAGGTGTTTATTTTCCTGCTAGTTCAGCTAGTGACTCGTGAAAGGCACTCGAAAATAAGACTAACAAAGTATTTGTTTCACTTTTGCATTAACTCTAAGAAAACATTTAACAACCTACTTCTCCGTCTTATTACATGTTTAAGATAGGTACAATGTGACCTTTAATCATAATTATGTTAGTAAAGTTAATTAAATAAAGACAGACATGACGAGGCCTTAATTAACTCATTATACCTAGAATCCAAGGAACATTGTTTTTGATAGTAAGTATATACCTACGTATATTGCTAGTAAGCAGCTATATTAGGTACTTACTCTACATTAATATCAATGAATTTACAAATGCGTCTGCCAGAGGCCTTTCCTTCATGATTTTTTAATAAAATGTAGATTATGAATCTTTTCTATAAATGTTTGCAGATATTCGTAGAATGCTTGTAGAAGTAATTTAATTATTACTGCTTGAGAAAATTCCATTACACATTTCTAACTACAACAATTTACTGAATCTTATAATATTTTTTAATTTATTTATTCCATATAGAAATATATAACAACATGGTATTTTGGTCACTCTAATGATAATCTTATAATATTACTTAATGGAGGCTAGCTAAGCTCAGTATTTAAGTTCCATATATAATATATAATATGTAGGCAACATACACATGTACATGGGTACAGTAAAAAGTACGTAAAATGTAATACTTTGGACTTTATAGCGTTATTAGTGTACTACTTGAAAGTATTTATGTTCTGCCGACTATACAATATTGTACCATGTACATTATACATGTTATAGTTTCAATGTAAATACAGAGAATTGTTTGTATGAAAATGATTAGGCGTCTCCTCCGCCTTATGAGGGATTCAGTCAATGTGTATAAATAATTAAACAACTTTAAGTGATTACAAAAGGATTGTGGCTTCTAAGCGAAACGATGTTTTGATTGGGCGGGGCAAGAGCTGGGCAGATTAATATTCTCCTAATTAGTAGGTATCATTTCTTTGGAATCTTCCAAAATATCACTCAGTGATTTAATTTTAATGGCGATGTTGACAAAAATGTAAATGAAGTAAAGTTTAATTTTTTATTACTATAATGCATTTTAAATTACAATAAATAATGTATAATGAAGTAAAGTAATTTAATAAAGTCATGTGTCCATGTTAAAATACTACTGAAATTAGCTATTCGATACTCCAATTAACGCCAGAGTCATTAGTAAAAGTTGCCTTTCATAAATTTTTGGTATAACGAATTTAGTACCTATGACTCCATAGTACAGTAGGATTACAAACAGTATGTTGCTAAGTAGATGAATTTCAAATTTTATATATCAAGACATAATGCATGTCTTAAGTAAATAGTATTTTGATCGATTCAATCTCTCACAAGTATACCTACGCTTCTGTAGATATAAGATATAGTGTACGAGAGACCACACATCAAAACTGTCAAATTACATTAGCGGTTCACGCGTACAATGGGATGACGAGGGCATGATATGGGCATTGGACACGCTCCGATATGTATAACCATAAAATTCGTTTTACCGGAAGGTAAACTAAGTGACTTATTACAAAAACAAAACAAAAGCGATTGCTTTTTGGTTCCTATCTTCCTATGTCAATCCCATGGTCAAGACGAATGTAATAATATCTTACCCACCAATTTGGCGATGTTTTGAAGATGGGCTTAGAAAAGATTGATTAATATGGAGAAAGCGAGAGTTGTGTGCCAGAATCGCAGTAACTGGAAGTCCATCGTCTCTGCATACCCCTACGGGAAACAGGAATGAGTTTTGTGTAAGACAAAATTAGAATACAAGAACATTTTAGTCAAAATTTTATTATTTTAGTTAAGATTTGTCGAAATCACCGAGAAGCGTCAAATCAAAGATGGAAAATATGGTATGAAATCTCTCACCAACATACCTACTCCTACACGAGCTATTAATCAATCATTCTGATGCCAACATGTCAGCGTATTCAGATTAGAACATCATACCAACAATTGTAACAGGAAATCTGTGACAGCTACATTATTTATACGAGTAGGTATTCTCTGCCAACTCTACCAAATTCAAGTGAGATCTCAGGGAGCCTATTATCCCAGCTCTAGGGCGCAAACCTTTTGCAACTTGAGGGCTGGGTAATTCGGATTTGTGGCGGGTATACTTACTCTTAGCAAGCCCTTAGTGAATTGATGCTATATGCTATCTCTCTACACGATTTAGTGTTGTTTTTAAGACAGATATTGTAATGAAGTATCTACTGGCCAAGTTCCAGAATTTATGACCTATCACTTCTTCCTTAAACTAATAATGAAACGATGTAACTTACCATATAGAGCTTTTTGCTTATTTCTTTGACAAAAGGAGATTGCCCTGTTGGCTTACTATAATCCATTACAATAATATTTTTAGGAAGGTCGGTATTTAGACCGACAATGGTAGTGAATCTAATTTTTTTAAACTAAACTAAATCTAGCCTAAAAAATATTTACATTAAAATTTAGTTTAGTCACTAGGTAACATTTTTATCTATTTATAATATGTTTACCTCTATAATAAAGTTATGTATGATTTTAGAGTAGCTGTTCTTTTGTGTATCATTTCACAACTTTACTGAAGTTGTAAAATGTGTGAATTCTTAGATTGGTTTGAATTCCAAAATGATTGTTTCATTTCATTGTTGTTCCAAAAATTTAAAAGCTCCCTCAGCAGTATCATTATATATCATATATTCTGTAGATAGCTCAAAATTAGAAGTAAATCCTGTATAACCCGCACAGCGTAATTCGCCACGGGTCTGGAGGAGCTTACACACGGATTTGTGAACTCATTTAAAGACTAACGGACGCTCCGCGGCGCTGTCTGCGTTGAGTTTCATATACCGTAATGAACGCGTTTCCTTTGTGGATGAATGCCTATGACATATGTGGAAATTAATCTGTACTCTTCTGTGGATGAAGCGAAGGTTGTTTGCCAGGATCGATCAGTTTAACGAAACGTTTAGTTTGAGTAGCTGCAACTGCCCCTATAGGTATCCAGAAACGGCTTGCAACTTGATGATGATTATAAACGGAACCCTCGGTGCATGAAAGTTCATGCTTGGCCGTTTTTGGTAATTCTCTCTTTTCTGGAATATTCCTAGTACCTATTTGCCGAGACCAAACCCCAAATTATGATACGAATAGGATATACCTACGTAGCTACTTTTAAAAAACCAGTTTCTTTTGATTCTACAACCAACGTCATTGCATTGCATGATATAATTAATTAAATGTGACCTTGTATTCGTGGAAAAGCGTCCTCCCCTTATGTTTAATAATGACAAAAACTTCAGCAAAGGGAAAACTTTTCACTGTTCCTTAGAAATGGACGGGCCACCAGGGGACATACCTTTTAGGGTCGAAAATTTAATTTCATGAAATTCACTCAACTTACAAATAAAGAAGTCACAGGAAGTGATGGTCGGACGTGCCTTTGTTGGCTGGGACCTAACTCAGGAAACGACCACCCTCTATTTAAAACTTTTGTAAGTAAAAACCTTCCTAACGCTCTTAAAAAATAAAATTATAAATGACCATGCCAGATTCTGCCCCACCATCAACCGCAAGTTGTACAAGA
The DNA here is from genome assembly GCA_963506565.1 of Tachystola acroxantha. Lineage (NCBI taxonomy): Eukaryota > Metazoa > Arthropoda > Insecta > Lepidoptera > Oecophoridae > Tachystola > Tachystola acroxantha. The sequence continues at coordinate 7,048,380 of OY735880.1, forward strand.
TAACGAATAAATGTAAAAATATCTCCGTTTTTTATTAAAATTATTGGTTTAAAATAAAGTTTTGTACAAGTTGCGATTCGAAAAAAACAGTTTAATTATGAATTCAGAAAATAGTAAGAAATCGAAGCGATTTATTCATTGTTTTTGTTATTCTTCTATAGGAGTTAGGAGAGTAGTAGAAAATGATACTGGTTATGATTATGCAATATGAAACCTGTAATAAGTCGCCAACAAAATGATAGGTACAGGTTAAATGGTCACGTAGTTTTGTAGGTGGAGCAAAGCTCCATTGAAATGTGGCAATGTCTTTTAGCTTCACATTTCGATGATTTGGAGACCTTTGGCAATTGTACTTGACATTAGTCAATTATAACAATTGTATGGACCTCAAGTTTAATAGGAATACAACGAAAACGATAATGTTTTTATTACATACGCTATTGGAATGATATAGGTAATCCTGTTAGAAAAGATAAGGAAATTAGGCCTTTTTTGATATCTAGCTACATATTTCCGATTATTCATTTGTTTACGTAAGTATAACTTTATAGTCATGCACAGAGTTTATTTAAATTCTTAAAATCCCCATATTCCACTATCCCATCCTTTGTATAAAAATAAAAACCTAGTTCCTCCATCCGCTTCCTGTCTGCAAAGATAATTTAAAACTCGGAGTCAAGCTGAATAAAAACCTCGCTTGTGAGAAAAATCGTGCTCAATTAATTTCGTTTCACCCTTTAAATATTTGCATTGACTATAATACAGAGTTTGTTTCTTATGGTTGGGTTTTACATTTTTTTGGTTTACGGGGTGAAAAGCTTCTAAAGACCCTTATCTGACCCTGACTCCTGGGGGCCTCCCCCTAACTGGGGGATTTTTACCCACTAAAACGCCGTCCATGGCTTCTCTCTCTGCGAAGGCTATGGCGAGCTGTCCTAAAGCTCCGGGATCTCCTACGGAACGAACCTACCTCCCCTAGTACTTACTTGACATCAGTCACCAGTCCTCAGAACAAGGGCGTGGGGCCATAGCACGCTGCCGCCTTCCCCATGGTCGCCACCACCATCGGCGGTTACAGCTCGTGAGACGCTAAGCTGGTGTTACCCACTATACCTATAGAGCAAAGCTTTCTAAGAACACTATATCTACAGCTACACAGGTCCCGCCGAAAGTTATTTTATGATTATGAAGTTATAATTTCTCTCAAGTTACGTTATCCACATTTAAGCAACCACTTTTACCTACCTACGCATAATTCGTAAATTATTCGCCTGAGCACGAAATTAAATATGTCCAGACAAGAGGTCAAACAGTTGAAGGTTTCAGTAACACAATTCTTAATTCATATAGGTACGTACAGTGTGGGTAATGTGTTATTATTAGTTGTGCAAATATCAATTTCATATTATATAATTTTACCTCGAATAAATTAGTAGGACCTCTAACAAACAATGTTCAAAATGTCAAAGTTTATGCCCTGCAGTATTTATACTAGATAAATCCGCAAAATACAATGAAAATTACAAACACTGTCACTCTCTATTTATATCGATTGTAGTCAATGAATGAACCTAGATTATTAAGCAACAATTGCGACCACTTACGATCAAATATGGCGCGGACAAGGCAAGTAATCTTTTACAGTACCTAACATGAATGGGCCAGATTAGGCTGCTCTATCAATCTAGAATAGAGATAGATGGATAAATTTTATCTTTTCTAGTCGTTGTATTCAGTCTTAAACAAAACAAGAACTGTAGTTTGTATCACTTTGAATTGTGATTGTGAATCAAAGGCGAATGCTCCTCCTGGGAATCGCAGCTGAAAGAAAAATAAGACGGAATAGCGGAAGGTGCGTTTTCTGCGTTTGTTTACACAGCCTTATGTTTACCGGCTGTCTAACTTTGAGAGAAGTTATTCAAATACCAAGTTGTTTACATGTGAAAATGCCAAAAAAACTTGCTGAGAATCTGTCAAAATAACAGAAAAGTCATTGGGAACGAACCTACGGAACGAACGAACGAACACATATTAGAATGATTTTTTTTAATTTTTGGCTAGGTCGGGTCCCCCGGTGTCACCACTGCGGTGCCGACGTGGACACGGCGCATCACACCCGCGCCGTGTGCCCCGCATGGGCCGAGCCGCGGCGAGCCATTGCGGCCGCCACTGGAGACGACATCTCGCTGCCCGCCATCGTGCGAGCTATGGGCAGCGAGGAGGGATGGAAGATGGTGGCGGACTTCTGCGCCACCATAATGACGGCGAAAGAGTCGGCGGAGCGGGAGCGCGAGAATGATCCCCTCTCGCTCCCGATCCGCCGACGGCGAGCGGGCCGCAGGCGACGGGCGTATATCCGCCGCCTGCCGCCCTAACGGGGACTTGCGAGCGTCGGGTCGGGGGGTCCGGCGCTCGCTTAGAGGTCCCGAGCTGTAAGGCGTCTCGTCCTGTGTTCCGAGACGCCTTAAGCGGAGGTTTAGGGGTATAAACCCGAAGACGGGCCCACGCGGGCGGCCGCCGACGAGGTTGTGGTATCTGGCGTTGCGTTCCCACAACCTCGTCCAAACGCGGTGAGTTGAACACCTTGGGGTTTTAGTGGGTATAGGACCGTACGTACGTACATGACGGGAGTCCCACATACCCACCGCGCGCCCCTCCTTATTGGCGCGGTGGGATGCGTAAAAGCATTTCCCCAAGTAAAAAAAAAAAGGTCGGGTCTCAGTAGTTCGGCGCCGGAAAAAATCACCGAACTACTGAGACTAGAGGCGACGTTCTACCCATTACAATGACCGCCTTCACATTGACAGAATGTAGTAATAAAATCGAAGAAACGCCATAAAAATAATAAGATAAGATTACACAAATAATTAGTCCTACTCAAGTGTCCCAATTAAGGTCCTACCTAATAGATATAAACACTCTTTCACAATAGAAAAGCTTCATTTGGAAGTTTGTATTTCCAACATTAACAAGTTACTAAAATATTCCTAAATTAATTCCAACGAAATTCAGAAAAGTATTTCAATTTTCCCAATGATACACATGCCATGCCAGTCACGTCACGTTTGTTATGCCTTATGTATACAGAAAGGTAAAATGATAAAAACACGCCGGAGATTTGAAACGAATGCCTTTCGGAAATTCAATTATATAACAATAATATGAATTCAATCAGTATCGTATAGATATTCAATCTAAATCCGATTTGCTGTAGATTCAAGACGTTTTAGGCACCAGAGGGGTGTATTTTAAAACATTTCTTTACTTATTTTGCAATGCCGATACCTACCTATATTTACGGCGTGATAAATTTTAATATATAATTTTAATAGTTTGAACCTAGTTTCATTAATCATTAGAGATTCGTAAATTCTAGACAATTTAATTGACGTCATTTATTATTCCTTTGTTAATTTATGCGCGTAACTGAGCGTAAAAGTTATTCTATAACTTGAGCCTGACAACAGCTCACTTTGTCTACATGGCCATAAAACAAAGGGGGCTATGTAGCGTGAAACTAGATGCCTGCTACGACGCTACGGCCTACGTCATACTCGTAGCATATTAGGGTTGAAATGTGGTACTTAACAGAATATGAATTTTTCTGCAGGTAATCTTTGTTGAATCCCCTACCTTCTACAAAGATTAAATACCTATATGTATTACATTATTTCCATGTCTACATTCCAAATTACCTCATTAAAATTTGCATCACTTATTCCATATTCAATTCACATATTTTTTCTCGTTTTCCTTTGAATACTTACCGCGTTAATGATGATAATAACGTCTTCACCTTTACCTTTTACCAAATCTTGGCATAAAAACATTTCTTGCTCGTCAACGTTTTTCTGAAGCTTTTGAGGATGGAGGTGAGTCGTTCCATATAAACCGATATTGGAAATCAAATGGTGAATCAGGAACAAACATGAAGCAATCAATGACGGTCCGACCCTGGCCCCCGCCGCGGCCAGGACCGGTCTTCATTGGTTCATGAGGACAAACAATCCAGTTATCATATAGCAACTTACTTTAATTTACCAAGAACTTGGAAATTCCATCGAATTCAATTAAAAAAATATTTCTAAGCATTGTAATATTTTTTGTCATGATATTATATAGTCGTTTTCCGCCATTTTTAAGAGAACCAGGAATTGTTTAATTTGATGTTCGATCGGACAGGTAGATCGGCGCGACAAGGATCTTTTGGCATGTGCTGACATTGAAAGGGGGGCGCTGTTCGCAACGAAAGGTGACGGTATGATATGGCGACGTTAGTTCCGATTTTTTCCACGTGCCAAAGACCCTCGGTCTAGCACAGAGAAAAGTGTACAGAAGGTTATTCAGGTTGATATTTTCTCAAAAAACCACTTTGCCTAAATATTGTATTCACTGAGATAGAAAAAATTTAAACCTACATAACTGTAAAAGAATGATTAACCTTATGTACATCCATTTTTTATTTCATGTAACGTGTATTTATTTTGTGTACATTAAAGAATTACAGAATTAAAATCGGTCCAGTAGTTTTTGAGAAAATATCAACCTTAATGATGCCGCCTGTATTAAGTATACAGGTCTCTGTCTTCGACACATTTAAATACCAATACCAATCTCTGTTAAGGCGGTGGTGGCGCTGAGCCTGAGTACGTGAGCTGTGACGCGAGCCGGTTGGAGGAGTGCGTACGCGCTGTCCCGCGCACCTCCGTCGGCCTGCCCAAGAACAGGCAGGAGCTGGACGCGCACTGCACGTGAGAGACTACAGCCAAGTGGCATTTACTTTCGTTAACGCTAGTATAGAAAGAAAACTGTATACTTTTGAGGTCGCAGTGAAAGGGTCACTGACTTGTACCAACCCTGATATCAAATAATAAAGGGATTGGCATATTTATATAACGAAAAAGCAAATGTCAATCCCAGACATTGTTGTTCTTTGGGGGTTGGGGTCTACTGGGGGGTTAGCAGCGTCGATTATGTAGGCACTCATGTCCTGTCAAACTCATCAAGATCGCTATTTTTGCCGTTTTGCTAGCGTTGGTGTCTTCTTCTTTTCTCATGTGGTTTAGTGAAAAAGATATTCAGACCGCCTCTAGAATGGCGTGACGACTGTGTCGAACTATACAGCAACCGGGACCAATAGCTTGACGTGCTTAGGCTCAGATTAACATATGTCACTTGTGGTCACCCATCCAGATTCAAACCTAGCCCAACGATACTTAACTTGTACATTGTACGATCGTTTTCAACACGTACTCGCACTGGACTATGAGCCCTTCGAAGCATGGCATCGACCAAAGGCGGTGTTTCAAGTCCTCTCAAAATAGCTGTCACCATTTGTTGGTATTTTTAATTGGTAATTTTAAATTTGCAATGAGATTTAAATATCATTACTGTGATTTATTATTATAGCTAGATTATAATAAAAAAATTATAAATTTCTCTGTTCTGCTTTAAAAATTATGACATTTTACTGTGGTATGTTCTTGTTTCTTGTGCAGAGCATACCAGATGGCGATGTCATGCATGGACTCTTGGATCAAGCTCTGTCTGCCCAATGACGGCCAGAAACTGGTGCAGCAGCAGATAGGCGGCGCACGCGCACTCATGCGGTACCTCTGCACTAATGATTCGGCGCTCAGGAAAGGTAACTATTTCAGAGCTACACACGGGTGGGTATATCTTTCGCTATGAAAACAAGGTCAAAATTGCAATAATTTTGTCTAGCATAATGTACTGTCGACGTATAGTTTAAGTATATTTAATTCAGGGGTATAAAGCTCAATCCTGAAGTCAATCGATTTAGTTTAAAGATTGCTCTTAAAATACCGTCAAATAAGCATCATGAGGTAAGCCTATATTGGGTGTGTAAAATAGGGTAGTTCCGATTTTCCTAATTAAAGTTAACCCTCATAGATCATCAGTGACAGCAGACCGCGACCCACCTATGTCACACGAGGCATGTGCTTTGCAAAAAGTGGGTCCCATTATAACCGTAACTCTACCCAAACGATTTTTGACTATCCCCAAAGGAATAAAATGTCGTGAGTCCATAAACAAGGAAGAAAAGTATTCTTAGATCGGTAAAAAACACCGATGGTAAATTATTATATTGGAAACGGGATTATTAAGAATGTAATTCTCGTGAAAGAATAATAAATACATTAAAATAAAATTATTTAAAAATTCAAAGAGGTGGTGAGAGTTTCTACGTCGCTTTTCTTCTCAACGTTGGCACCTTTTCCTTGCAAAGTGATGTGTACATGTAAATTATAAAAATGTTAGCACAACTTATTTACTTAAAACAAAGGTGATTTTGAGTCTGGGGCTTTGTCTATCGATCTTAATATTAATTATTTTGAATCATGTACTCGTATCGTATAGGAAAATACGAAACTTGTTTAATCTCTCGAATCTCTTCCGGCCAATAATAACTTTGGGACTTCCTGTTCTAGTTGCTCTAAATTTTCACTAAGTATAGCGATACTTACCTATACTTATAAACCTGTTTCAATTTATCCATGAGTGGTATGTTGAAGGTATTATAGCTGAAAGTAGGTGGTACTCCAATCTGTTAAAGAAAATTTATAAGGTGCGGTTCTTACAGCTGACCATAGACTGGTTTTCCCAGCCACTTTTCATTTCCACCGTATGAACACAGACTATAATTTACAATATCCCTACATAGACAGATACCTACTGTATTCCGCCTAAGATCTTACAAACAATGGGATCATTGTTATATCTCTGTCTTTACATATCGAGATAGGGTAAGTAACTATGCCATAGAAGCAGGATATTGCCTCCAATCTCGGGTGGGAATTTGGTTACAGATTATCCTGACGGAGTCACACCTTACTACGTTTCGGCGGTATTGGGCCCTATGCTATTGAGAGGCTTGAGGTTGGTAGAAAGTTTGTAGAAGTTTGTAGTTTATTGATCCTACAACTCACTACAGCTTTCTACGCCATAGTTACTCTTAATAGTTAGTAGTTGTCAATTAATAATCAAACAACAATAGTCGTGGTCACCAAAACGCAACTGTCAATTGTAGCGATTCCAGAAGGGCTAGCCAGCTAGCCTTTTTTGTCCTGTCAACGTACGCTAATATTCGTAGCCCAGCCGCTAATATTAGTGTAGTGGGTTTTCTCAAAGACGAAGTTATTGTGTTCCTTATTATTTTGAAATATAAACAATTACATAGTTTCTGTACAATACGGCAAAGTAACTAGGAACCATTCGAAATGCAAGAGACCCGAAATCGACTTGCTTCTTAAATTAAACCGCAATTGTCCTTCCAATTGGCGCAGAGTTCCTGAAGGAGCAGGCGTGCTGGGCGCGCGTATCGCCCGACTGGACACGCTGCGCCGACGAGCTGCAGGCGGCCGTCCACGATATCACGGAACGCTCACAGCAGCTGGCGTACTTCAACAAGAACGCGGAGTTGTGCTGGTAACTATACGACGTGAAATTTTAGTGGTTGTTTTCCCGCGGCAGAATGATTTGCTATTAGTAGTACTGAACTCGATAGGAATCGTGAATTGATAGTAGGTAACATCGCGATATAAAAACTAAACTCGAAAGCGATCGCGAACTAATAGTATACATACACTCAATTTAATCGGTCAAGAATGTGCTACTTAGTACACACGAAGACAGAGAAGAATATAGTTGGCCTCGATAATATTGAGATTTTCTCAAGAACTGCTGGACCGATTTTAATAATTATTTTACAGTAAGTACATAGTTTTAACTTTTATCTATCTAACAGGGAAAGAATTATTGCAATAGGTCAAGTAGTTTTTGAGAAAATCTCATCCTTAAAAACTCTACTGTACACCTTTATCTGTCTTCGACCGTACCTACAGCCTACTACCTAAATTTACCTACCTACCTACTTAGTTGATATAAGTATATCTTTAGTATGGATGGAAAAGCGCTATCAAGTTTCAAGCAGTTCGCTTTCTTCAACAATTAATTAGCGCAGGTAATCGATGAGCTTGTTTCACATTCCATGTTTAAGAAGCATTGTGGATGAGTAATAATTATAATATAATACCTATTTCATAACGGTCCAATTATTACGAGCATATTATTTAACCGTGTAGGTATGAACGATAAAGTAATTGTTCGAATTCCAGTGCAATCTGACGAAATAATCGGATTAGCCGTCGCTCGCTTAACTTAAATGTAATCTAGAACATACTATGTACTAAAATACACCCAGTAAGCACAATCCACACTATAGGACATAGTACTATGTACACGTAAGCGTATAATATACTCGTAATTATTAATACATTTACATAATTATACATCCTAATAAGGCGGTTACGGCGTATTAAATTTTAAATTCTAATTAGGATCACATTACATCAATTTAACTGATTATTACAATCCCGTTTGATCAAAATGAAATTGAATTTAGTGGGGTATGTTGGCGGTTAGCTAATTTATGTCATCTACTATACTGGCGCAAATTAATTTTGCATCGTCAATTTACCGGGCAAATAGGAAACACGCTATTTCACGGACTAATTACACATGTATTACATACATGCACAATTAATTTGATACTAAATTATGGATGACAATGGCGAGCGCTAAGTTCGGTAGGTACTTGATTTTGATTTTATGTTGCATAACATTACCCAGAAACATGATATTTCAAAATGCAATGTTAGACATGAGTTCGGATAATCGCTTTATTTCCCGATTGATGTCACACTACCGTTCCTAAGACGAATATGTAAGAAGATTTCGCCGGTCTAATCCGAGTCACGGTAGCTCTGATGGAAAAGAATGTGCCACGGAATGACGTGATACCTGGTTTGAATTCCCAATCGTGACTAAAATATTTCTCTATTTTCATATTTATAACAATCTCACCCCATATAACTCATGATCCCAGTTAGGGGTCTTAATTAGATTAATTAATAATCTACTTATAGTTTACCGACTTTTCCGAAGCAATCTTTTTCAATTTGCATTTCTGATAACAATTAATTGTATTTGCAAGAATGTCCTCCAGAGCCGGATTGACCCAGAACCCTTGGGAAATTCTAGATTAAAAAGCTTTCTCTCGTACATTGTAATCAATGCTCTCATTAAAACTTTATCCCAAAAAGATCCTCGGGCGATGTGGCTGTAGGTAATTCGGAAAAAGCTCTTTTGGCAGTGGTACTTACAAAAATCCTATTATCATTACTCTACCCTGGACTTAAAGCTCTACAGATGCAGAATTAATTAAAATGAGATTACTTAGTATAATGTTGTTGTTATACAAGGTTGTTATACAAGTATTCTAGTACACTAGACTACAGCAGTATCCATCTCAGCATTATAATAACCTCTATGATAAGCATACAGGAAAAAATCCTTTAGTCAAGTGGACGGGCGGGTTTCGGGCGAGTGATTATGGGTATAATCATTCATGAGACTCGTAAGACACTAAAATTGTTGTTACTTAATAGAACGTAACGATATTGTGATCCTTCCAATAATATTAAGTAATACAATTAAATTATTTTTCTTTTGTTAATAACTTATTTTATACTTATCGCAATCTTAAGGCATTTAGAACATGAACCGCTATTAAATATTTCGGTACACAATGCTCTCTCTGGTACAGAGATTGAAAATAACAACATGATTTATCATTCCTTAAAGCTCTTATAAGAGCAGTCGGTAGTAATATTATTTCCTTTGCAGCGCCCGCGACGCCTTCCTGTCGTGCGTGCTTCACGTGGGACGCACGTGTACACGTGAGGCCGCTGGCCTGCTGCGGCGGATGGCGTGGGTGTTGGCCCACGACGTGGCGGCCTGTCCGCCCAATGCACACGCTGTCTGCACCGCGCCATCGCCACCATCACGCCTCACAGCGCCAGTCCTGACCGCGCTTTCTGGCTTCATAATCTACCCGCCACGTCTATAAATCTGTGTAGAGAATGAAAATTAAATATGCAAAGTACAGTGCTTGGTTGTGTCCAAAGCGATACTATCGTATATTGGAAGACCTGAACCTTCATCGACGAATATCGTGTGGTGTGAGATGGGATGATCAACACTGAAGGGTATTAATATGTAAGATAGAAATGAAAGACCAATGGTTCCCATCGTAGCTTCAGTGATCGTATGAAGATGAAATAAGCCTGAAAACGGATGGAAACGTTTACCGAGATTATGTACACTTAAATTCTTCACAGTATTATCAACCCATGTACGTAGTATCAAACGTAGTTTGTGGATTTTTTTTTGTTAATATGCCTTAATTCTGGCACACTGCTTAAAAATGTTCAAATACCGGCTGATAGATAGCTGAATAACTAATGGTGTTGATATATTTACTTTGGACGACTTTAGCCACACTCTGTATAGTATAGGTATCTGTAGAAATCTGGCCCAAATGTTTAGCTGGTTGCCCAATGTTTGAGGAAGTGACGTACAATCGAAGACAGAGATAAGTACACAGGGGGGCTCAATTATGTTGAGATTTTCTCAAAAACTACTGGACCGAATTTAGTAATTCTTTTACAGTTACATAGTTCTAACTTTTATCTATCAAACAATGAAAGAATTTTTGCAATATGTCAAGCAGTTTTTGAGAAAATCTCAATCTCAAAAACTCTCCTGTACACCTTTCTCTGTGTTCCACCTAGTATTGTATCGATAAGATTTTGGATGCGTAAGATTAGGTAGGTAACCGAATGTAATATGAAACGAATCTTTGAATTAAATCGTTGTGTTTTCAATTTTGTCGATCTAATATGAACCAGAATAACAATAAAATTACTAAGTAGACGGATAGATTCAGTTGTCAATACCTATTTAAACTAAAATAGGTAAGTTCCGTAATAGTTAGGTAACTAAATAAAGTTGTTTGCTTATTTAAAAGGATTTAATAGCAGTAAAAGGTCAAAATAATGAATAACGACGAATTCCATTAGATGGTGATTGTTGTGCTATTGGATGTATTATTTACTTTGTCCTTGAGTGTTCCAATTTTTTTAAAGCAAATAGTAGATCAGCGGTAAATAACGTCAATGATATAGTTAATAGTAAATGGTAGTTTATAATGTCATGATCTGTTGTAGTTTACATAATCAGAGTTAATACAGTAATCTGTATTTTACCTAATTATTACTCAAAAATCTGTCATGTTTTTATTTAGATATAATTTTCGTAGCTGAAAATGTCTTGTAAATCTCCAAAACCATGAATGTATGAAAAACTAGTAATAAAAAATGTTCTGTAAATACAGTGGTACATTTTATTTCCATTCCATAAGGTCTTAGATTAATTCGTTGAATATGCAGAACACTCTGATAACTCTGGAAACATTTTATACCAGCGCCGCATTTTCTTCAAATCAAAGGTGTCATCGTGGGGCAATATCACTACTCCCAAACGTTTCAACCTTAAGCTTACGTAAATACGGTGTATCACTTATCTTATTGTTTTGTTTTTATAATTACTATCCGTGGATAAAACATTACTTTACTCAATGCCAGTTGGGCTGATCTATATCGATGTTATTATAAGCTATATGCCGAAACAGTCCTATAGAATTACTGTAAGCTCTTAAGCTGTTTATAAATATGCCTCTTCCATAAGGAATTATGTTACGCAAATAATCCCTTGTTTGTTCATCACTTGCGACGGTCTTTCCTTCTTAGTAATATTGGAATCCATTAGTAGTAGTAATTAGGACAACTATGAACAATATTTGTATTTAATTATTAGCATTAAAATTAAAGGAATAGAAATTATTAAATTCTTATACATTTAGCCTGTTCTTGGGTTCACCAATCGTGATGTCGTGATGTAGGTAATTTTTAAAGTTATTTATATTGTGGGTGACGCGAAAAATTGCAATGCGCTCTTCTCATATACATATTAACCTACCAATTACTAGGTACACAAATAGCATCTTACCTCCAATTTACAGTCTCAGCGAAATAGACCAATGATCAAGTATTTTTTGAAAAAAATCTCAAATGAAGCGCTACTTACTTTCTCTATAGCGAACTCCTTCATTAATCACAAAACACTTCCATGGAATTACTTTCTCGCGAAGTAATTGATACGACTTAATAACTTTTCACAGCATAGCGGAAGAAATTGCAGAATTGTGCGCAATTCGAACGCTTCGGAGGGTCGTAAAGTTAACTGAAACCACAACTGTTGTAGAAACTTGTCCGTAAGCACCTGCTAAATAACTTTTGAATAGCAATTTGCTGTTCCAATGTCGTCTCCAATTAGATAAAGCACTTTAAAGATGAAATTAAACAATTAAAATTCATTTTGGATATTTCCCTGTCCATCAGTTACGCTAAAATCAAGAGCTTCAGGAAAGTTCGAATCTTTGGGTGGATTACGAAATTGTATAAGTAATTTAACAATGCTTGATTTAAATTAACGACTTGGGTAATTATTTAGCTAATTTAGTAATAATATTTAAAGATTAAACGAAGGTTCAATCAAACATGACGGTGTTTGGCAAACTTATAGAGGATTTTTTTTTTAAAGTTGAGAATTAAAGTTCTTACAATATCTAGAATAGTAAAATCCCATTAACTATCAAAGAATATATTTTACCATGTGTAAAATATATTCATGCTATCGTATACGATAGCATTTCTTCTATAATAAAAATTATGTTTTCGGGACTTCAAACCGGTACTAATTCTTTTAAAAGGGACAAAATACTCACTTCACATAAGTCCGTTCAACTTATAACGAGGAACATTTATAAATATCTTTATACTAACTCGTACGTTAAAAGCAAAGTTACAGTGGATATTAAGCCATGTACACACATCAGAGGGCTTAGAGGGTTTATTCAGGATACGATCGAAGTCTCTATATAAACAAACCTTTCAAACTACCCTCTTTCCATTGTTAAACTTTGATACTAGGCACTTCAGTTGTCAATTTCTTTTTCCAATTTTACACAAAACAGTTACTAACACAGAACCGAAATTAAATAAACATATAGGCTCTTAGCCTATATGTTTATTAGTTTTTTCATAAACGTGATTTAAAGTTACGCCACCGTTTAGCCACCCTGTCCCTTCCTATCTTAATTTTTTTTAACGTAGTGTGACACATTCTAGCGTTTGAATTTCGAGACAATGCACATTCGAGTCAGAATTCAACGACAGAATGAATTACGATCCTTGGGGTACAATCCCCTATAAGGACGAGTTATAATGAGATGTTCTATGAGGAAAAAAGTTGTTATTGCAAAAATATCCCATAGCCATGTTACAGTTACAGTTGGACAAATGAAGGTACATTATAGGAAATACGTCTACCTATCCAACGAACCAAGAAATATTAAATTGTATTGCATCGTGCGATACAATACAATAGAAGGAAATTGACGTCGGACAGAACGAGCGAATGAACGGACGGCAACCGATATGGGCCGCGATGTCTTTCATGCGATATCCACTGTTATGTACATCTAGCTAGTCTACTCAGACCTTTTCGTTTTCTTCCAAGATCGAATTCCTTCTCTCTAAAATGCCTAAAGTACTCTATTCATAAAGAGTAGCTAATATTTCAGAATTCTAGGAGTTCGGTCTATTTAGAAACCTGAAACTAGAGTATTTCTACGGAACCGTGTTATAGGCTATGTATTTTTGAAAATCTTATTTCACAAAATATACGTCGTCGCTCTACGTAGAGCAGCAGAAGCAATTTTACAGGTTATTAACCAGAGGCACGATGTGACGACGATGTTGTTTATATGTTATGGCATCCCTTGCGGGTCAAGTGACACAATAAAACGAGACAGAACCATGTACATTAGTATCTATACATAGTACGACAGGAGGGAAGATGTGATTATTTCTATGGTGACAGTCAAATATAATCCTAAACCGAAGCACAATAGCTATCACTGTCACTCATATGCAACATAGAGTAAGAGTGATCGAGACGTATCACTTAGCAATGATTAAATTTAGTGTGCGACATTCAGGAATCGACACATGTACATACCTATCTATGTACAGTTAATAATTAATATACATATGGAGCTCGCCACCGAGCTCCATATGTATACACAGGTTCTATCCTAAGGACAGCACTGCACGTCAATGGTCTAGGCTCAGTATAAAAAAATAAGACATCACACTAGGATTCTCCGGATCCAGATACATACCCCAGAATCGATCACAAATTATACACCATGAACAACAACAATTACACACTGATAACAAGCACCACCTTCCTGACTGGGAATCGAACCGAGGAGCAAAGAAGGCTACACTACTGAGTCTTATAGCAGTATTACTTCCATAATACTTTGTTACTTCGTATAATGACGACCTTAAAGTAAGCTCATTAAGGTCGTCATTGTACGAAGTAACAAAGTATTATGAAAGTAATACTGCTATAAGACTTCAAGGTAAGGGGGCTAACTGACTAGGCTATAGGAAATCGTCAATATGATTCCAAATCTTATGACGCAGACAATACGAAGAAAGTAATACAATATGGCTGTAGAATAAGTTTTCCCTTTGGAGATTTTATTTGGAGATCGTGTAGAATGTATCGTTTCTGAAACAGATTTCTCGCACGTTACCTATCGATTCGATACTTGTACGTAAAGTAAATAAATAGAAATCATTTTTTTGTATCAGAATATGCATGTAACATTGTAACACAATCAGAAAGAGCGTTCAGAAATAGTTATTTCAGACTAGGATTTTTTTACTAAAGCGTAAGCACGCACGCTCGCTACTGTCGAATGCACAGCTTTTTTGTTGGACAATAGTATCGGAATAGCCTCCATAAATTGGTATTGTTACTACACGCAGCATTGAATGGTAAATCCACGAGGATTTTTAATTAAAAATGAAACCAAAAATATGGAATTCGATTAACCGAGTATATTATGAGGTTTCTTTGTGTAAAAAAACTGGTATTTTACCGCAACATCTACCGTAAAAATGTATTCCTTTTTTGTGTATTTTATTTATGTAACAGAGAATACATAGGTATCCCCTGATAAGTAACGGCCTCTTGCACTAAATTCGTGCTAAAAATTAACACAATGTTAAGTGCCTAACTCTGTGTTATAATATAATACCAAAAAAAAATCCGAACTACCATGCTTTAGTTAGAGGAACATTTGAAAATTAAATACATACTCTAACACGATCCCGGTTAATTAAATCAGGTTTAACAGGGATTTCATTGTAAAAGGGTAAAGTAAGGAAGGATCACGAGGATTGAGCAAATCTGCCAGGGTCAGTTTGAACCTGCTACTCGCATAATAATCTGTATAATTGTAAAGATAAACTGAGAGATGAATAACATTATTAAGTTGAACCCAAGCTTATGCATTGTCCTAATGCATAAGCTTGGGTTCAACCCATGATTAAACACGGAAAATGACACTTAAGATCATACAGATTATTTTCAGTTTCAAGCAAGGGGCTTCTAGGCCAGTTGTGAGTACACGTTAAAAACGATCGTACAAGTTAAGCAACGTTGGGCGAGGTCAGGACCTGGATGGGTGACCTCTAGTGACACTTTCATCTGAGTCCCTTTGTTCCTCGGAAAGCATGTTAAGCAGTTGGTCCCGGTTGGTGTTGCTTGACAGCAGTCGTTAGGCCACGTCAAAGGCCGGGCGGCCTGAATAGCTTTGACAAATAGGTTTGGTCACCAAACTACACGAGAAAAGAAGAAAGATTCAATTGATCATTGCATATCGTTTATTGCAAGTAGGTAAATACGTTATGTAGGTATATGAATAGTTCTAAGTTGCAGGATTATCGTTTAATCACAGGACACCCTTTAGGTACAACCGACAGCACATCAAGTGTAACACTTTAGGATGTCCTTATTATTTGCGCCATAACCACAGAATATATAATAGTACAAGCCATAACTACAATTAGGTACAACTGTATCCACTGAGTTCGTGCTTTGGTGATATCCGTATACCAGTCATTAATTTATTCAATAATTATTAAATAAATAAATGAATTGAAACGCTTCTTCAAGAGTTACCATGTTACTATCGAGCCTACGCATAAATAAAAAATAATCTAGGTAGATAAGTAAATAGAACGTCCCCATCTGGGTGGCCTCTCCCTTCATCCCCCCATCTCCCCAATTTATCTGCACGAGCGTAAGACCCTAAACGCAACTGTTCCTAACAGGCTGCAAAATTGGGATAATGGTGTGTTACAAAGAACAAAGTAGATAACTAACGATATCAAAGGATTACCCGGAGCCTAATAAAAAGACCTCCCGACCTCGGTTGCATAGAATTTTACTTACGGTTTCTACAAACAAGGTGCAGGTTGTATTCGTTTATTCGCTTTTACGAAAGCTTTGTGTTCTGTTATTAAATTATGATACGTAAGTAATTAAAAATAAATCTTCTATTTAGAAACACGAAGCAAATATTTTTACGAAGCAATTATTTCAACAAATAAATATTATCTTATCTTATCTTTGCTTCATAAAAAGATGGCCTGACGGCCATCTCTTGAAATGAAAACCATTAGATATTTATAAAATGAAATATATTTTTACCCGACTGGGCAAGAAGGAGGATTATGTTTTTCGAGTGTACATACATAGTTGGTGTAGAGTGTTGTACGTAGTGTGCTTAGGTATGCTCTGTAGTACTTTGCATAAACATCGATCGATTTGGACTGCCACGATTTCCACTGCGGTAAAGATAAAAAGTGCATTAGACATTAGCTTCATCTATCAAAGACGGTCAAAAAGGTTTTGAAATTAATTACATTTTAAAACAATCTTTAGATGACATTTTGTGTCGCAAAATTGTTCCCGACAAAGGATGGCATTTCCCAAGTTATTTTTTGCGCGGAGCTGTGATTAAATTCAAACGAAAAGGCGTATGCCTCGTACTCCCAAAAAAATAATTTAACGTTGTGCAAAAAATTAAAAATTATACTTTTGGCTACTCATTGTGGTAAGGTACAGTCGACAATACATCATGTGTAACACACGGGCATGAAATGCACTAATTGATGCATTACAATTGTTTTGTGTAGGTTATAGTGCTGTTATACAACTGGTACATATCATACGGTACACAAAGCCATTGTGTAGGCCGTATTGCTGTCGAGTAGAGTTGCACCTGATGTAATATCGACTGTACATGGAAATCATTTTAACGATACAACGGTACAATACCTTAAATTTAAATCAATCCTAGCCATAGTAATCCTCGTCATAGAGCCAGGTTCAAGATTAATATTTACTTTGTCACAAATGATGAAACTTTATTATTGGTACAACATTTCGGTCGATACAATATTTTTGGAGAATGTTACACTTTTTATGTATTTTCAACTTGATCCATAAACTAGAACCGTCTTTCGACGAACCTGGACCACTCATATCATAATAATAAAAAATAACCATCGCATCATTTCTACAATTATAGCACACAGACAGATGTTAAGTTTTATAAATATAAAAGAGTTGATAAAAAAAGACATTTAAAAAATTAAGGAAACATATAGCGCCTAGGGACATCCCTATTATCATTCCCCGCACTAGCGTCGCACAGCAGCGCCCTCAACTCGTGCGATGCTTGCCCGCGCGCTCATTTAAATTTCGAAGGCGTCAATAGACGAATGAGCATCTTTTAATAATTGACGATCGGTTGCGGAGCGTGCGGAGACGCGTCGTTTGCGTTGTTTCCGCGGTTATTGTACCGTTTTCTCTGTTTTTTCCACACAGTATTTGTTTGATTACATTAAAGTAGTGCTGAATTTACCGGAGTGTTATTTTGTTTACGGACGAACCACCCGTTCAGCTATAGTGGCAGCCCAACGTTAGGCCGAACAATTTTAACCGACGCTCAGTTTTCGTCGCAGTTTTTCCGTGTTTAGAACACGACTGCGAACTAGTGCCGTGTTATTTTGTGTTTAGAGACTTGTATATAGTGTAATTAAAGTGATTTTTGTTTCGCCGACTCGCGTAGTCACTTTCAAATCTGTGTATAAAACTGTAACCGCCAATTCGTTTGAATTTTCGTTGTACGATTTTGTTTCGCCGGTTTTGTGGACTAAACTATGTTTAGAACTGGTGTAATCGTTTAGAACTGTGTACATATTATACCTACTCGTGTTGGTACCCTGTGCCTGTTGTAAATATATCATTTGCAACCAAAACTGTTCATTAGGTTAAAGACCTTTCGTGTTGAACATTGTAGGTATAGTTTAGTGTAGTGTACATAGTTCTTGGACAATTTATTTTGTGTTTCATAGTGTATATAGTATACAATTGAAATACTGTGTTTTGGACATTTGATATACACGGTGTTTTTTCGGACAATTGTATATACACGGTGTATTTTCGGACAATTGTTTATACAGGGTGTATTTCCCTTTTTGCCGAAAATTTGTCATACAGGGTGACTTTCGGACAATTTATCGTACCCAGTGATTTTGTTGTGTTTTTGAACGATTTAGTTGAACACATAGTTTAAAGTCGGTTATTCGAACTTTTGTGTTATCTTTGAACTTTTGTAAATATTGTGTTCTTATAATGGTTATTACGCGATTGAGAGCGAATAGCCTGAACGATTTAAACAAAGTGCCTGTGGCGACGGTTACCACGGTCATGTCTTCGCCGCCAGTCATGACCATGGCTGCGGCGCCGCCTGAGTACAGTGCGCATGGTGCGTACTCACTGTCAGCGGATGATGGTGTATCATCTGGTGCGCTTGGCGCGCACTCGCTGCCGGCCTACTCAGCCGATCCTGACCACACCGCTGCGCTTGGCATGTTCTTGCCACGCGCCACCGGAGCGATTCGTCGTACCCCTCCGATGTCGGTAACTCCGGAAAACGTCGAGCCGCAAGTATTATCGTTTCCTACTTTGTCTTATGCTACTGCGCCGTCCAAGGGAGACTCAGTTTCTTACACGCAGCTGATTCCACAACACAACTGGCACGCGCATGCTGCGCGCCCCCCTGCGCCAGTTGCATCGGTGCGAACTGCTCCTTTCGCACATATTGCGCCTGGATATGAAGGCAGATCAGCATTGCTTCAGCATACGTATCCAACATACACAACGCTGCACCCAGCTTCAATGGCCCCTGTATCATCATACGATTTTAATGTACAGTCTGCACCTTATGCTAACCCACGTGTTCCGCCTGCTTATTCTACGGCAGCTTCGCCTGTGCCTATGGTGATGACTGACCAGCAGCTTGCTCAAATAGTGAACGTGTTAAGGGCGCCGTCTCAACCAACGGTCGCCTCTTCTGCGCATGGCAATTTTGCCAGGTGTACCACACGCTTTGATGGCTCTGGGGACGTGGAGGCTTTTATCGATTCCATCCTAATTTATAAGGAATGTGTTGGCATGACTGATGATATTGCTTTGAGAGGATTGCCTATGCTTTTAACGGATTTAGCTGCAACGTGGTGGAAAGGTATTAAGCATACTGTGGATACTTGGGATATTGCTATACAATTGATACATCAGACATATGGCATGAAATTGCCACCGCCTAAAGTTTATCGGCGTTTATTTGAACATGAACAAGGTAATGAACCTACCAGCGTGTTTGTTTGTAAAGCGCGAGCGCTATTAAGTCAGCTGTCGCGGAATACGCTGTCCACGGAGGTCCAGATGGACATGATATACGGCTTATTGCACCGCCGCATCAGAGAGAAGGTGAGCCGTACTGATTTTCTTACATTCGAGGAGATGCTAGATTTCCCCCGCCGAGTTGAAGAAATGATGGATGAGGGGCGCCCTGCTTCATTTACAAAGATTACGGGAAACTCGCCCATACTTACACCTCCAGCTATTAACCAGGTGTCGACTCCATCCCCGGTGATTACGGTCTCGAATGTTAACGCTTTGAAGAAGCCAAGAGACAAGTGTACATACTGCAAACAATTCGGACATACCAAAGACAGGTGTCAGAGGTTGTTGAAGAAGAACTCCGCCGCGGTAGGATCCACGACGGATGATGACCAAGAAGTGGTATCGAGCCCATCAAGCATTTCATGCTATGGCTGTGGGGCTCCAGGTGTCATTCGTGCCAATTGCGACACGTGTAAGGCAGATAGAGCCACGTCGTCCGCATTCCAGTCTATTGCTGCAATTGGGGCTAAGCCCATTGATTCACGAGTGCGTCCAGTGTTACGTATCAATGTTTTTGGTGAATTTGGTGATGTGCTTATTGACACCGGTGCTAAACAATCCATTGCTAGTGTTAGCCTAAGAAACCACTTACTTAAGAATAGTCAAAAATTTGTGAATGTAAATACTGTTATTACGTTAGCAGATGGCTCTGCTACTGCTAAAAATGTTGAGACCGCTCTTGTAGATGTGCGTGTGCGCGGGGTGGTAGTACCTACGATGTTTATTGTCTTACCTGGTGCTACTGAATCCATATTGGGGATGAACTTTGTCAGGGATGCTGGTTTGGTTCTTGACTTTAGCAGTGACCGTTGGTCTCTACGTAAGTTTCCTCGTAATGATTTCCCAATCATCTATGAAAGAGAAGGTCGCGAACGCAAGCTCATCGCGTGCTCCTCTTTTAAACTCCGCAAGGATGAGGGCACGTCTTTGTCGATGAGTGAGCGGGATCTGTTGACAGACCTTTCTAATCCTAACAAGGATACCTTGGAGCTAGGGGGAGCGCCTAATATTTTGGGTGCTTGCCGTGCGGAAACGGGAAGCCGTACCCCTATTTCACCTCCGCCGCCGTGTTGGGTGTCACCGGCGATGAAAGATTCCAATCTTCCAGCTTTCAAGTCGAAAGTTTACTGCCGTTCTGGTAATAATAATGCAGTTAATAACACACCTCAGATCACACCGTATCATAAGGATTTTCCCCGCGTCCATCCAGTTGATTGTTCGCGAATCCCGGAGCAGCGGAACCGTCGGAAGACAGTTGCCGTCGAGGGTCGTCAACCCTCTCCTCCATATGTTGCTAGTGATCCAGTTTTGAAGGATAGTCGTGTCCTTAGCCAGCCTAGTAAGGGCTTTGTTAATATTTCCGCTCCACTCGGTGAAGGTCCTCACCGTATACGCCGGGTAGTGCCTCCCACATCTGTTGACGTGGATGATGATGGGTTCCCTCGGGGTCAGAACCATATCAGCTCCCTCTCTCCTTTTGTAGGAGAAGCCGATGCTTTTAAGCATTTTAGGAGACGGGGTCGACCAGCAGTGGCCAAGCCCCATCCGAGTCGTTCTTGTGGCTTGGAGGGGGAGTATATAGCGCCTAGGGACATCCCTATTATCATTCCCCGCACTAGCGTCGCACAGCAGCGCCCTCAACTCGTGCGATGCTTGCCCGCGCGCTCATTTAAATTTCGAAGGCGTCAATAGACGAATGAGCATCTTTTAATAATTGACGATCGGTTGCGGAGCGTGCGGAGACGCGTCGTTTGCGTTGTATCCGCGGTTATTGTACCGTTTTCTCTGTTTTTTCCACACAGTATTTGTTTGATTACATTAAAGTAGTGCTGAATTTACCGGAGTGTTATTTTGTTTACGGACGAACCACCCGTTCAGCTATAAACAGTTAAATATCTTCCACTTCATAATAAAATCATAAATCTTCGGTAAACGGCTGGAGCATTCCGTTTTCTCCTTAAATCCCGCAACTCGGTCTGAATACTAACGCATGCAAGTGGATAGATTCCTCCTCACGTGCCACACTAATGCGCCTCGGCGGCGTTGCATGCGAATTATTAATGCAGATAACATTATTCACTTCGCTCCGAGCAGGAAAAGTAGAAACTTTAAATGGAAAACCCGGTTTTGTGACATTAGGCTACCTTATTGTCGTCAAAACGAACACTGCAGGTCCATTCCATTTCTATAGCGACACTTCTTGAGGAAGATGGTTCAAGGAGACAGAATAGCTCCGATGTTGAAGGGGCTATGTATGTGAAAGGTAAATACAAGAAGAACTCGAAACCGCAGGATGTGAAATATGGAAATGATCAAGGATTTCCATACAAATGTTTCAAATGTCATATTGTTGGACATAAAGCTTCCGAATGTAAGTCGAAGAAGACCGCTGGCGATTCGAGATGCGCAACCGACGAAGAAGAATCTGTGTACGAAAGTTTTGATATTTTTGCTTGTAATAGTATAGATTCGGTTAAACAGCAATGTTGGATACTTGATAGCGGTTGCACATCGCATTTATGTAATAATATACAAAAATTTGATAATACATTTTTACCTTTGCAGGGAAAACTAAATCTAGCGAGCGATCTGTCGACCAATGTCCAAGGAAGGGGGAATGTAAGATTGTCAGCATGTAATTACGATGGTAAGGCACATCATGCAGAATTTCGTAACACATTATATGTTCCTGATCTAAGAAGTAACCTAATCTCAGTGGCCAGACTAACAGACAGTGGCTACGATGTTATCTTTAAGAAAGATGTAGCTTTAGTGACTGATAAGGAAGGTGTAGTTAAATTGACTGCGGATCGTAAGGGGAATTTGTATATTTTGAGAGAAGAAAAAGCTGAGGCGTCAATGGCTTGTAGTGGAAATAATGTCGATGTATTGTCATGGCACGAACGTATGGGACATTTGAATGCTAAAGATCTTATGAAACTTTTAAATGCTCAAGGGTTTGAAGTGAAAATGTCAGATATGAGCGAGCTGTATAAATGTGACATTTGTGCTAGAGCTAAAATGAGTTCGTTACCGTTCACGAAGTCGGAAGGACCATGCGATGATAAATTAATGATCGTTCACACTGATATAGTGGGTCCGATGCGACATGAGTCAATGCGCGGGGCTAAATATTTTGTAACTTTTATTGATGACAGTACACGTTGGTGTGAAGTGTATCTACTTAAAAGGAAAAATAAAGTTTTGGATGCCTTTAAAGCTTATAAAAGTTACGTTGAGAATCTGACAGGTATGAAAATAAAGTATCTGCAATCAGATAATGGCGGGGAATATTGTAACCGAGAATTTGATGATTTCTTAAAGAAGGAGGGAATCCAGAGAAGGCTAACTATAGCTCATACTCCTCAGATGAACGGAGTGAGCGAACGCATGAACAGGACGCTTGTAGAAATGGCTAGGTGCATGCTTTTATCGTCCGGACTATCCCCTGGATTTTGGGCAGAAGCTGTTGTGACAGCTTGTCACGTGAGAAATCGTTGTCCAACCAGTAGCCTAGAAGGTGGAGTGCCATATGAGAAATGGTATGGGTCACCTGTAGAGCTGAATTATCTACGAAAGTTCGGAGTTAAAACTTATGTTTTGGATAAGACACCAGGAAAGGACAAGTTTGTTGCTCGAGCGAAAGAAGGAATTCTATTGGGTTATCCCAGAATGACAAAGGGTTACATGATATGGATCCCCGATGAGCATAAGATAGTAAATGCAAGAGATGTGAAATTCTGTGAAGAGTCTACAACTAAAGGAAGTTTGGAAATTGAAAACCTTCTTGAAGTTGAAAAGGAAAATGAAGAAAATAAAGAAGAAAAGGAAATAAAGTTCGTTCATTTTGAAGTGAATACAAATAAGGGAAAACGGAATGATGTTTGTGAATCTGATCCAGCTACTGTTCATGAAAATGAGTCAAATCCTCTTTCTGTTTCAGTAGATTCTATCACTAATAGAATCGTAGATAAAGATTCGAAAGAAGGCACTTCTCATCAGTCATATGGGCCGAAGAATATGAAACGTGGCCCTGGAAGGCCTAGATTGTTAAAGGGAGAAATTGGACGTCCGAGAAAAATATACAAAATGGTAGAAATTCCAGACGAAACAGATGAACAGGAAGTATATGAAGATGCTGAGTTTGTCGGAGTAGCCGAGATATCATTACAGAATGCCTTATTAAGTGATGACCGTGAAGATTGGGAAGACGCAATCTTGTCTGAAGTGAAAAGTTTAGTAAAGAACGATACTTGGGATATTGTAAAAAAACCAAATGGTCGTGACGATGTGGGATGTCGTTATGTATTGACTAACAAGCTAAATGTTGATAAATCGACTAAGAAGAAGGCTAGACTTGTGGCCAAGGGATATAGTCAAAAATTTGGAATTGATTATGACAAAACATTCGCTCCAGTTGCGAGACTTCAGACCATTAGATTATTGGTAGCATTAGCTGCGGAATTTAATTTTGAGATACAGCAGTTAGATATTAATACTGCGTATTTAAACGGATATCTGGATGAAGAAGTTTATATGAAGGTTCCACCTTTACTAGAGGAATGTTTGCGGAAACTTATCGATAGAGAAGATGTAGCTTCTGATGTCGGAAGACGTGCGCAAGATATGTTGAATAGTTTAGAAATGGGAGGAGATACATGTCGTTTGAAAAGATCTTTATACGGGTTGAAACAAGCAGGACGCCAGTGGTATAAAAGACTGGATGAGAAGCTTAAGTTATTAGGACTACAACCAACTGTGAATGAGCCATGTTTGTACCACATGAAAAGAGAAGATGACGTCATACTCTTGGTGGTAATTTATGTTGATGATATTTTAATAGCTTCATCAGATACCAAATGGATAGAGCGATTCAAAAGGGATTTATCTGATGATTTCGAATTGAAGGATTTTGGAACGGCTCGATATTGTTTGGGCATAGAAATCGAAAGATTTGAGGATAAATATACTCTATCTCAGCATAAGTATATAAAGGACGTTATAGAAAGGTATGGCATGGCAGAGTGTAACACTGTCTCAACACCTATGGAGGTTGGACAACTGGATATGAACGTCAAGAAAGAAGATGTTAAAAATAGAGAACAGTGGCCGTATCGAGAATTAATTGGCGCCTTGATGTATTTGAGTGTCGGAACTAGGCCTGACATTTCAAATACGGTTTCTAAACTTGCACAATTTACTAGTTGTCCTACACACGCACACTGGAATCATGCTAAGAGAGTTTTACGTTATCTGAAAAAGACAATTGAATATCGTCTGATTTTTCGTCATACGGGTAAATCGATAGAAGGTTATTGCGATGCTGATTGGGGAAACTGTCTGATTGACAGACGTTCATACTCCGGGTACGTGTATATGTTAGGAGGTGCTGCCATTTCATGGAAATCTCAAAAACAAAGATCCGTAGCCACTTCGTCTACAGAAGCCGAGTATGTGAGTTTAGCTGAAGCAATGAAAGAAGCTGTTTATTTAAATAGTCTGTTAATTGAGATTGGGTTACCTGAGTTGTCCTCGATTGTTTTATATGCTGACAATCAGGGAGCGCTGTATCTTGCACAAGACCCTGTCTATCATGCGCGAAGTAAGCACATAGACATTAAGTTTCATTTCATTAGGGATGTGCTTAAGGAAAAGGATATTGTACTTAGACATAGGTCGACGGGCCAAATGGTAGCTGACGTATTGACGAAAGCGTTACCAATTAACAAACATAACTACTGTGTTTCAGGGCTTGGATTAACTGATTTAGGTAATGTAAATTAAGGGAGCGTGTTAGAGTTTGCATTATAATTTACATAAGGTACTGGCTGTTATAAGATGTCAATGCTATGACATCGGTTCATTATTCGATTACTGTTTGTTTTACGTTTGCCTTGTCAACACAATATATTTTCTTTAAAACTATTTAATTCTATTATTCCATTGAGCTGGTCAGCTCCAATAACACTTTTACACAAGTAGGTTATTGAGGAGTAGGTAAGTACACTAGGTACTTAAATCAGTCATAATTTCTTGACAAAAATATTGTACAATATTGGTATAAGTTTTTAGGTAAGTATATAATATCTAAATAGCCATTTCTTTTTCAAAATACATTTTATATTACTTTTCCACAAAGTTAAATTATGGTGATTAGTATACAAGTACCTACCTACCTATGTCAAGCTCAAATCTCTAAACCAAATCTCTATAACGTATTAAAAAATGTCATGCCAGCTTTTAAATAGCTAATTATATAATTATAGATGTAATTAATTTATGCTGACTTATTATTTATATAATTTCTATTTATTAATAGTTTAGACTAACATTGATGCCATTTTGAATAATTTAAAAACTGACAAAAGGCGTCGCTATGATAATAGAATTGTCCTGCAGTGCTGTAGGTGCATGTGACATAAAGAACAATATTTTTGCGCTCTGTAAAGAACATTAGAGAATATGAAATAGTGTCTAGGTTGCCCCTAAAAATTGAGAACATTTTTTGACTGGCACACGAGATTTTCATTTTAGATTGTAGCTAGTTCCATCGCTGTCGGTGCGTCAAAGCTATTTATCGAACCTTCACATCTAAACATAAACAGGCAAATGGATTTACCTAAGCTCCTTTTCTATTCGTATCATGCCTATATTTGGAAAAATTCACTTCGATCAGATAATTATTTTATTACAAGCATATGCCCAATTTAGCGTAAAGCTTTCAATCCAGATTAAAAATTTCCCTAAAGGCGAATCGTGATTATTCCCAGAAAAGCTATGTTCTCTGAGCTTTTTACTTTATTATTTTTTTCATTATTTAGAAAGGTCGTTATTGTGGACCATAAAGATAATACAACCCACAATACAAATAAATGAGTAGGTATACAGAGAGACCTTTAGATTTACTCGAAAACTACATGATAGATAGTCACTAGGAAATATATATTTTAGACTTGCAGACTAAGTTATAAAATTATTTTAATAATCGGTCAAGCAGTTTTTAAAGAAAAATCCTTTGAAACACCCTGTATATTACGTAGGTATATATTGTACCTATAATATAATAATTTTACAGTCACACAATAATTTACGTCTTACGTATATAGGTAGTATAGGTACTTACTATAGAAGAGGCATAATTATAACTTTCTCTGTGTCTTTTTAAACCAAGAAAATATAACGTGACCGGCACCAGTCATTGGTGGTTTTCTTTAAGTTAGATAGTTAAGTAATTACTTATACAAGTCAAGTAAGCTATAAGCAAGTTTATCGAGTAAGCAGTTTATAGGCGTCATTACTCCCGTCTCCGTACTCCATAGGAGCAAGTTTTAACCGCTTGCTGACTTCTAAATGACTTATTTAAGTTTGCGTTGGATGCTCATATTTCAAGTCAGATTTAATTAAGCTTTCACAGGCTGCGTTGCAGGTACTGGCAACTATCCCCATGTGCTTCGGAACTCAACTTCCTGCCAGACTTGAAGTTAATATCCAATTTCAACCTTTGAAACTTAACTTTGAACTTCCAACGTTAGCGATATTTTAGGACATTTCACTTCTTAAAAAACTCTAGAGAAATAATTTTATTCCTGAAAGAGAATTGAAATTGTTTCGTCTTTTAGACTTCCTTTGACTTGTTAAACAAGAACTCGTGAAAATTTCATAGTAAAAGTACTTATTTAGCTACGTAGGCTTCGACTAAATGTAGAGTTGTAGATATTTCATTATTACTTAGTTCTTTCAACCGTAGCGTCATCTCTCTGGACGAAGCAGCTCGACAGTCACGTTTTCTTCCGAGCTCGTAGTGGGACTCTTGAGTTTAGTGCAAAACTTCAGATGTTGCTGGAATCATCCAATAATTTCACCATACTGTCATTCGCGAACATTTTCTGATTAAATTAACGTGATATTAAACACAAAATAACAAATAATTTCTCAAACGTCGTTTCCCGCCATTTTCAAAAAGCCCCTTACATTACCTGTGTTGCTTGCCTAGTTGAAAGTGTTTGAAGGTTACCTATTTACTAGCAGTTCGCGCGGCGAACCTCCTTGGTAGTTTTCTTGACATATGTAAAGTACGACAGATCAATAGTTGCTTACGATTTCAACTCTTACGGCGCAGATAATAAGAACGGTCCAAAGTGTTAGACTTGATGAGGCTGTACCTAGGTAAATAATTACCTACATACCCTGTAAATATTTAGTCGATGACGATTACGATCATCCTGTTTGTATCCAATTTAGTTAAGTACCATTGATCCGACTTGAAACAATCTATAAGATACAATCGAAAACACAAGTGTAAACGCTTTGAACTTTGTACTATTGTCTACGTCGAAAACACTCGAAATTGTACTTCAAGTTTTAATATTAATTCTGTCGACTGTATTTCTAACAGGTATTTAGCTTCTCGATAAACTTTATAGAAATTAGATACGACCAAACTTAGCTTTTTGACTCATAATGTGAATAGGTATGTATAGTGGCCGTGCGGTTTCAGCATCGCACCTAACCTAACTTAAGCTGAATGCTGGCCTAAAATAAAAACCGCACCAACTGTACATAACTTCAGCCAAGTGCGAGTTGAACTCGCGCACCGAGGGTTTCGTGTATGTAGTGTACTTTATATACAATTTATTTTTCTCTGCAAATGATTTATATTGAATATAAAGCGGGTTCAAAATTAATTTATGGAGACAATCATATGGCAAAATAATCCTGGTCCTGAATTATGAAGTTGGGTTTAGGAACTATTGTATGTTTTCCATTCTCTATATTAATATTATGGTTTAGACGCTACTGCCTCTGACAAACGGACAGATGGACGGGCAGACGGAAGGACAGACAGACAACGTTGCCGCATGAATAGAGTTTTGTTCGGGAATACGAAACCCTGAAAATGGAGGTGTTAATCTTATTGTCGTCATAATATTAAAAAAAGGATCTTAAAAACTATCGCTTCCTTGCTTGGGCGAATGCTGTACTCTTCTAATAAATTGCGACTACAATAACCGTTTTAAGGAAAGAGAAGTGAAGGGAGCCTTAAAGTATTTTATTGAGTTCTGAGAGAAGATAAGAAGAACAGACAGACGAGACGGATAGAGAGACGTTGAAATTTATAAATTTACAGACAGATATATTAGTTAGACAGTGAGAAATACGTTAGTGGTAAGTACTCGTAAGTAAAGCCTGTTTTTGTGGCACAGTTTCAGATCAAAAGGGGCGCTTACAGGATAATAAATTATGTGAAGTTCAGCTCTCCCATTTGCATAGCGCACAAGCGAGGCTCAATGTCGGAAACTGAAACAAAACACAACCCAGTATATGGCGCGTTGTCTGTGAATTTATTAAGATTGAATTTCAAAGTTAGCAGCAAAATAATCAACCATTTGCAGATGCGTCAATTTTAGGAAACAACTCCTATATCGTGGTTTTAATTCCTAAAACAAAGGGAAGTACGTATAATTAATTACTCGATTTCAAGGTCTATAATATATTTAAATCAATTATTATAAATGAAATTATTAACATACAAACACTTGCAAATAAAGATATAGGTGTGATTCCAATTCTATTGCAAAAATTTAATTTCGAAGGATGCATCGGCAGTTCTGCAACAATAACAAATAAACATGAAGGAATTCCACGACCTCTTATAGCTTAGTCGGTAAGTTCCCATTAAAAGGAAGGTGCTTGTAACAAACTTGAACCTAAGGTACTTTTCCTAGTCGTGTAATTAGTTCCCTTACCCTTTTCTGAAAGTTCTGTAGGATTTACTTTTTACCCAACTTGCCGACAGGGGGAGGGTCACGTTTTTTTGCGAAATGTACATATACGTATCGCTTGGTTACAACATTTTACGACTCTACCAGATTTCACAGGGGCGTGTAAACAAATAAAGCGAGGAACACCGCAACAACTGTCAGTAAAAAAAGTAATTTACCAACAGAATGTGTCGCGTCATGAGCCGTGGAGGGTAGATAAAAAATATGAGCCGCAGCGTTCAAATGGTTTTCGATTTTGTACCGGTAGCTAGCGTACAGCAGTGATGATAACGACGAAGCTACTTGGAAGGCCTTTGGACAGTTCAGTTTAAACTCACGTCTGTACGTTATTATTTATATGTATATTTAATATGGCTTGCCAACAACACTAAGTATCACAGGGGAACCTGGAGAAGACTGATGCTGTGTCTGTGACAAAGGTTTTGGTTAAAAATCTCGCATAAATATCACCCTGGTCGGTTTTCTTTAGAAGATTTTCCTTCGTCAACAAAAAAAGGACTTTACATTTACTTTAAATTTTGTTTTTATCGTACGTACACGAATAACAAAAGGACACTTATGCGTTTCAGGATTGTTGCCACAAGGATTGTGGTCGATTTGTCGAGAAAATTCGTACCGGGAATTCGCTCCACCGCTGTATATGAACCCAGATAAGAACGCAAATGGTTCGCTTTTGAATTCCAGTAAGAATACATACCTATTCTACTGGAATATGATTTCAGTTTTAAAATTCAATTTTACGTTTCATTTTACGCTTTCAGCTTTTCCATTCCGTTTAAAACACGTCCTCGATCTGAAAAAGTTCTTCAACTGATCGTAACTCTTCTTTAGAAATATATTCATTGAAGTTATTCACTCGTCTCAAAAGTTAATCTGCCTCAAATCAGACTTATCCAAATGTTTTCGTACTTTGTTAAAAAGTTTTCATAAATTTCATGTTACTCTTGCTTGTTATGTGTTATTTATAACCAATACTCTGAACGTTACGTATTTTCGTGAACACATTATAGCTGCTTCCGGAAACGACGAAGTTACGAAAATTTATAAAGAAAATACATTCTACATTTTTTTGTTACCTACTACAGATTTGTAGGCGCTTGTTGTGATATTAAGGGTTAGAGTTGCCGATGTCATTACTTTTACAAAAATATATATATAGCACGTTGAAATCTGACTGATATTGGTAATAGGTAGATACTTACCTAATCAAAAGTTACTGTAAGGAAAATCTAGGGATCGTAAAAAATAAAATCGACTGAACAAAAGTGCTTCAGTTATCGATACTAATCACCCTCCTTGGCTTATTATAACCCTTACCGTAATACTCGTTTCACAAACTCACTTTTTGATTGAAGTCTATATTTATTGATTGGATGGGGATGGATGGAATCGAAATTTATTTTGTCGATGAACGCTGGCTGGAATAGGTATATTTGTGGGTCCGAATGCCTTGGCATTTAAAGACACTACGATTTTCGTTTCTTGTTTTTGATTACAGTTTCGGTACTATACATCCAAACACATTAATTATTATAAGGGATTTATTATTAAAGATAAGATAAATCAGTCATAAAGTCGTCTGTCAACCGATGTATGGAATTCACACACTACGGCGGCGCGCGGAAGATTATCCAACGATTTAAATCCTTGGTTTTGACTGTCCGAAATAAAAGTTATGCCATGACGGCTTATTCCACTATTCCCCGTTGACAATCCCCGTCAACGGGGATTAGTGAACTTTTTGTTCATTAATCCCCGTTAACGCCAATTGGAGCTTATAATGGGGATTAATGAACTAAAAAGTTCATTAATCCCCATTACGTTAAAAATAAAATACTAATGTAAGAATCAGGTACCTTCTATTTATTATTGGATAAGAACTCACTTATTGATTATTTTTATAATCAAATTAAATTAAATTTAAGCCTGATTACAATACTTAAAAAAAATTACTGAAATATTTACAACAAAAAAAATCAGAGTCAGAAACGTTGCTATCAACTTTTATATTACCTTGACTATTTTAAAAACATTCAGAGCTCCTCGGAGCCTGAGCAACCGATTCATCACCATTTATAATAAAATCAGATTTTTAACTATTAGTTATGTTTCTTCAGTAAAATGAAAGAGCTATTAATAAGAAAACATAAGTACTATAAAATAAAATACAGATAGTCACTTTCAAGTAATCACAGATTTTACATTTTAATAGTAGGTATTAAAATCACAGTTTAATAGTTAAAAGACATTGCCACATTTCAATGGAGCTTTGCCCCACCTACAAAACTACGTGACCATTTAAGCTGTACCTATCATTTTGTTGGGGACTTACTACAGGTTTCATATTGCATAATCATAATCTGTATCATTTTCTACTACTCTAGCAACTCCTATAGAAGAATAACAAAAACAATGAATAATTCGCTTCGATTTCTTACTATTTTCTGAATTCTTAATTAAGCTGTTTTTTTCTAATCGCAACTTGTACAAAACTATATTTTAAACCAATAATTTTAATAAAAAACGGATATATTTTTACATTTATTCGCTATCTTGTACAACTTGCGGTTGATGGTGGGGCAGAATCTGGCATTGTCATTTGTCGCGATTAATTCTTTTCATTGTTTTTTCTGCATTGCTGCTGTGAGTATCTACTCACAGCAGCATTGCAGAAAAATCTATGTATTATCTATGGTGAGTAGGCGACTGAGCAAACCATTGGAATTAGGTACCGAAAATAGTAAAGGTAATATAAAAGTTGATAGCAACGTTTGTGACTCTGATTTTTTCTATTTGTAAATTTTTAAGTAATTTTTTTAAGTATTGTAATCAGGCTTAAATTTAATTTGATTATAAAAATAATCAATAAGTGAGTTCTAATCCAATAATAAATAGAAGGTACCTGATTCTTACATTAGTATTTTATTTTTAACGTAATGGGGAATAATGAACTTTTTAGTTCATTAATCCCCATTATAAGCTCCAATTGGCGTTAACGGGGATTAATGAACAAAAAGTTCACTAATCCCCGTTGACGGGGATTGTCAACGGGGATTAGTGGAATAAGCCGCCATGACATATTAGTTAGAGGTGTAATAGGTATTCTGGACTTTTACGTTTACTTGGACATTGTGCGCTTTGGACGTTTTGCGAGCGTTGGTAATTTGGCTCTTTAGACATTATGCGCCTGAACCAATTGGTACTACTATCCAAACGCATATTCTTTTTGCACTCTGAAAGCCTATCACAACTGCAAACATTGCACCACGAATATTTCTGTTGACTGAACCGTGTATATTTTCATCACACAGTTCACTGGAGCGA
The DNA here is from genome assembly GCA_963506565.1 of Tachystola acroxantha. NCBI lineage: Eukaryota > Metazoa > Arthropoda > Insecta > Lepidoptera > Oecophoridae > Tachystola > Tachystola acroxantha. The sequence goes on from OY735880.1 coordinate 7,081,145, forward strand.
AAACGTATTTTTTTTATAAAATAGTTTTTATCAAAATTCTAAAAGACGTCATTTTATTTATCTATAAGTATATAAGTAATTATGGAATTTTTACCTTAAATTTTAAGAATTTTCATAATGCATGAAAGAAAAATATTTTCTTTTAACTGAAATAAATATTTGCAGTTTTTCTAAATGTGTATTATAAAATAATAATAGAGTTGGTAATTAATAGCATACCTTTGGGGCGTTTAATTAGACAAAGAGAGATTGTTAAATTCCAACTTAAATATGTTTTAAAATAAGCATAATTAAATTACTACACCTTTTTACGTCACTTTTAATGAACGTAGTTATAAATTCTATGCAAGTGCCGAACTTGACAACGTTTGTTAAAGTAATATAGATGTAAATTAGATTAAGTTAATCGCTTCAACGAATCCTCAGAAACTGAATACCTTGATCAAAGAATATTGGACTTGATTAACAATTCCTTTAATTGACATTTACACGCTTAAAAAGTAACATCGAGGGTAACCCCGAGGGCTAATGAAATCAATTAACGTTTGAGATTTTCAATCTACCAACTAGGTACTTACAGAAAACGTGAATTATCTATAAACGAAGGCGGAGATGTATACCTAAGGCGGATTGGAAGCTAATAGTAGACCGTACGTAATAATTATATTAATACCTAAAGGAATGGAAGTCCTCAATGAGAATCTCCTATAGGAGTGGTTGTGGTATCGGTTGGTTGGTTGTATATCGGGTGATTTGGCAACTATCAAATTAAACCTTAATTTATATGACAAAATGTCAAACCACCGATGTAAACCATTGTCATATTAATAATATTCGATCATATTAATCATATACATCGGTGTAACCGAATTTCCTTATTAATCTAAGGCTAGTTATAGTTAGTTATGGTTAACATACTTATATATAGGTATAATCTTTCCACAATAGCTAGAGCTAGAGCTTTTCCACAATAGTTGGTGTCAGATTCATAATGGCTCGCTCATTTCGGTCCTGAAGAGAAACAATTATATTCTATCTTAGATAATATAGGATACCTACCAAGATTTCTACAGTTATCCACATTTTAAATCATACAAATGCTATACAAAACAGCGGTATTTTTTTTATAATATTTTTATCTTTTAAAAGAAACAGTACCGAGGTTATAATTGACTTATAATGATGATGAAAAAGAAAACGACACAATAGTGGAAAAAAGGAAATTTTTTAGGCAGATTATTACATTTTGAAATACAACACTTTCCACTTTGGCAGGGCATGACTTAGATACCTTTTTGAAATATATCCGAACATTATAACGAGATAAGTTAGAAAATAGAATTAAACCTGTTATAAACATTACTTCGAGCGCCTCAACAGACTTTGAAACAAGATTGTAACTGGGACCTCAAAATTTGGCTCTTCCATTCATCTCCTGAATTACGACACACGCTCTATAAAAAGCTGTGCACCTTATCATCATCAACTTAGGTTGTAACCTTTCTTATAATATCCAATGTGGTCTCTGCACCAAAAAAAAACCTCTTATACAAAGGTTTCCTAATATAGGACACAGTTTTAGAGATTATTTAAGAATTTGTTTTTGTACAGGATGTAACGTAAAGGGTATATGAAGCCGATGGGAGGGTGTTCGTTCAGTATCGGTAACTAAACAACTTTTGGTCTAAGACTTTTCGAATAAAAATAAAAATAAATTAATGTCACAAATCGATCGGTACGAAATGTATGATTGACTTACCGATACTGAATATCCTCCCATCGATACCCTTTACGTTATACCCTGTATACCTACGTAATCACGATTTCTGAGAATTCTGCATGCCATCGTGTTCGCCTGTAAGTATTTATAAAATTTGTGTCTAAAGAATAAGTTCCATTAAAATTAATTTGCGAAAGTTTAATATGATTATTACTCTGAGCTATACAAGAGGTAACCTTAGATAGGTTAACATCCTATTTGTGAATAAGTACTTTCATTACCTTTAATAGCCCTTGTACCGGAATAATAATTAATTATATAAGTACTTACTTACATTATGAACAGACTATATTTATATACCACGGAAAATTTTCTGGATCCAAAGCAATTATGAAAACCGCACACAACTCCGCGAGTATTTTATATAAATCACGTAGAATTTCTTTGTTGAAATATTAGGCACGTCGCCAACTCGACAAAGTCGATGTGAGACCGAAAACATTTGTCCAATATCCACTCGGCTTGTCACCTCCCGTGATAGATGCTAGGAGGAAAACTATTACATACCTACCTATTACATAAATACGTACTAGACCAGTTATTTCTGATACAGTTCGGTACTTGCGTACCGTCGTAAATAAAGGAAAATATTGATAGACTCAGGGCCAGAGAGTACCAAATAATTACATAGTTACAGACATTTCTAAATCCGAAACAAAGATAGTAGGAAGTGACGTAAAGTCTTCCTAATTCCATAAACTCGATACTAAGTTCAGTTTACCAATTAGGGATGACTTTTCCAAATGAAGGTAATTAGAATATCGGAAAGCTAATTTCAGAATGTATCGTTAGCATTACTACTGCGGGGAATTGATGGCTTGGCTAATTGATAGTTAACCAACATCCTGCATAAAAGTTATTGAACGTTCATATGTTTTCGGTATATAAACCCACATCTTTGTATACCTACACACGTAAATACGCATGCTTTGACGAGGCTTTGATCTCAGTTGTGTAACAAATGCACTGTAGTAATAGTGACAAGCTCTTAGCGCCACAAAGCCTCTACCGATTGAAAACCAGACTTAAACCTCCCACTCTCGGAAGCCATTATTCTCATACATAAGTGCCTATATTATACCCCATTATATGGAATATCCTTCGCACAGGCGGGATTTCCATTGAACGTGCAACTCATGTTACATATTAAGCAATTTGTGTTCCCACTAATCTGTAGGGCATCTAAGGCACAATTTGTTAATCCTCTCTCTAAACATGGCTTTGCGGGTTACGCAATAGGTACATAAGGTACCTACAACCTATAGGCAAAATATTCTGTGGTAAAGAAATTGTTCTAAATTATCTTTGTGTAATGATGTAAATAAATGTTTACTTGAAATGAAATACGGTGTAAATAGCTTTTTTAAAACCTCTGGAGTTTGGAGTTAGTGGATGCTGGCCGAAGAGAAAAACAAAAGAAAATCACCGAATTATTTTAGTTTAGGTGTTCGAGTTACAGGAAGGTAACCAACAGGCAGGCAGAGATAATAATAATACAAAATTATTGTGTTTAAACTTTTTTAAGACCGAAAATCTTCAACGTCCTTTTAAGATTTAAAGTATTTATCTGTAAAGATCAACAAGAAAAGTACATACAGTCGTCAGCACTAGATGAATTGTGAGCTGTGCTACCATCGAAGTAAAGTGCCGATGTGGCACACTTTATTTGCGGTCGACTGTAGCTATTTACGTTTTTACGTTGACTTAAAAGCTCAGGCTGGTAATTAATATTGCGCCGAGAGAAAGCTTTTACAGTAAAAACATGTTAATTGTTTTTATAAGGGGTAACCGAGTTGCAAAGCATATTTCTCAATTTAAGCACTCCATTTACATAGGCTTGCTTGGAAAGAGCAAGTTCCGAAGGGTTTAAACAAACATTACGGCTTTTTACGAACTCCTCACATTTTGCTACCAAAATAAAGTCTAACTCTAAATAAACATAGGTACCTATATACCATTTACAGCGGAGCTTGGATACAAAACAGAGGGTGAATGAAACAGTACTCCGTAATTAAAACAGTAAAACTACACACATATTTTAGAAATTTGCTCAATTAATATTGGCTCCATTCTAATAAATCCACCATCGAAAAATAGACGTAGAAATATAAAACTTAGTTGGCGTAGGAAAATTCTTTCCAGGGATTTATAAAATTATCTGACGTAAGTACGTCATTTACGTACGTAATTTTATAAATCCCTGGAAAGAACTTTAGGACATAATTCTAACAAAAGGTGGATAAGTGGATAGGCCGGTACCTAGAAATAAGAAAAACTTATTTTTATCCCCAAATGTTAAATTAGATTAATAAAACGTCACATGACAAAAGACGACGATTCTGTTTTGCTAGAATCTTAATCGGTAATTAATGATCATTTCTCTCCCTTAATTTATTGCTTCCGAGGGAATACGCAGATGTCTGTACGTGACTAGCATTATCCGACGAATTCACCTTCGATGAGCCACTACGGACATCCATTAATCACTGGACTTTAAGAAAAAAATCTAAGAGTTAAGCCAATTAAGAGGTGCCTACCTACACGTAATTATGTTATCACCGGTTTTGATATTGTAAGTTAGGTACATTATTATTCGATAGGTAAGTGTGCAATAAAATTATATTTGCAAAAATGTACCTACTGCTAATAGATTTTTGCCACGTTCAGCGGCTGAAATGTACCCGTAGAATTGATGACAGTGTAAAAACCTACACTACCTATGTAGGATATTTTTTCCTTGCAATAAACGATAGAATTGAATCTAAGTATACCAAACCTACTAAAGCATAGAAATTAAGAGACTGGAGGGAATTTCGGTGTACAGTACAGTTTTTTAATTAAAAGCAAAGAAAAGTTTATTGTTTGGGTATCATTATTCGGCAAACAAGTGGTTCACGTCTGTGAAACAGTTGCACAAAGTAGACCAATCAAAACCTATACTGAATGGAAGGGTTGATAATTTCAAAGTGGGTGGATGATTGCACAAATTTTTATTTTATGGAATATAACAGACTCCCTATTTGCAAGTTCCCGTAGAATATTTCTAGAATAACTCTGGTCTTAAGAATACGCAATATAAAATTGGCCATTCTCAAGCTGTGTAAAAATTATGTAATAATTCCGTGGATTGAGTGAAAATGCATCATATTTCATGCATCCCAAAGGACGGCCCGAAAAATATGCGCAGCCGAGGTAGGAGTTATTAGGGGATGGTCTACCAGAAATAAAATAATAAACAGGAAACTTTTTAGAGGATTGTTGTGGATTCTCCTTAGAATACTTATATTTTCTATTTTACTTGTCACCTTGATGTGAAAAAACCTGTGCTTTTGTTTCCTTTCATGTTTTGATATCGTTTTACGTGCTAATATATATTCAAAGGATTTCTTGTGTTATTTACTGAGCTGCAAGCCGCCAGTACACCCGCAGGTGTCCATTACATGTGGCGACCGTGAACATGGATCGCGCTAAGGCTAACCGAGCATTGGCTCGCCGGATCTTTACACTCACTGCGAATAAGTTAGAGAAGGCCGTCGAGGATAAGAGCAGGTCAGATGCCAGCGCCTTTCTTGCAAAGTTATCAGAGCACTATGACGAATTGACGAAAATCCAGAACAGTATCGTCAGTTTTTGGCTGGACGATGGAGAGCGTGACGAAGATGCTTTTGAACAGGATATATCTGCTGCTGACGCCTACGTGGAACGATGGTTCATTCTGCGTCAGAAAGCTAATGACCTAGTTATTGGTGCAGCTCCGTTTTCGCATACCTCTCAGCCGACCATTAAGGGTGCCGACGAATGTTCAAACTGTTCTTCAAAGGAACACCGACGTCGTATGAAACTACCTAGTTATGAATTACCTAAGTTCAACGGCGAAATAAAAGGATGGATTGGGTTTTGGAGCCAATTCAAAAAGATCCACACCGATAATGAATTGGATAATGATGAAAAGTTCAACTATCTATTATATTCCATGGAGCCAGGTTCCAACGCACGAGAATTGATTGAAAGTTTCCCTCCGTGTGGCGAGAACTACTATAAGGCCATTGGACAACTGAAAGATAGGTTTGCTAAAGATGAATTCATCATAGATTATTATGTACGCGAATTATTGCAGTTGGTCGTACCTAAAAGTGTAACGAAACTGTCCACCACGTCGCTGTACCACCAATTAATGACGCAGATTATGGCTTTGGAGTCTCTTGGTGTGACCCAAGATAAGTATGCCGCCTTTCTCTTTCCACTAGTAGAGTCTGCTCTGCCTGATGATATTTTGAGAGCGTGGAATAGATCGCATCTTTGTGCTAAGAGGGCAGAGAAGGGAGAAGAAGAAACTCTACTGTCAAAGCTACTGCGATTTTTCAAACAGGAATCGGAATCGGAAGAAAGAATTCGTTTAGCGAAGTTCAATTCAATCGATAATTCGTTTCCCACTATTTCTTGTTTGACAACATCTGACATCGATAAAAGGCGAAGAATAAGTCAGAATAATAATAAAGAAAAGATATGTTTGTGGTGTGAAAAGAGTTCACATACAAGCTCTGAGTGCGTAAAGGCAGTCAAAATGACTTTAGACCAAAGGAAAGAGTTTATTAAGAAGAAAGATGCATGCTCTATTTGTCTAAATGTGGGTCACTATTGGAAACAGTGCAGAAAGCACCCAATTTGTATAATCTGTACTAAAAGACATTACCCACTCTTATGTCATGATTTGCCAACAAACTCGACATCGAACCATGATGATTCGAATGATTCACATAGCTCAGGCTCGGAAGCTGCATTGAGCCAAACAGATGATGTTGGAACTGTTTTGCTACAGACCTTGAAGGTTAATATTGTACACGGTGATAATACCCTTACCGTAAGGGCTTTGCTGGACTCCGGTGCACAACGAACTTTCATCAAGAGTGATGTTGCACAGATGCTCGGTTTACAACCAATTGGTACGCTTTCATTAAGCCACAATTTATTTGGAGGAACTGTTACAAAAAAGCGACCATATCGACTGTTTAATATCAACGTGCGAAGCCTAGACGGCTCATTTGAATGCAAGATGGATGCTCTTGAGCAAGAATCGATCTGTGGATACTTACCGAAGCTTAGACAGGGCAGTATTCTATCTACCTTAAAGGAAAAGGACATTTCTATCACTGATTGTGTAGATGATACGTCAGAAATAAGTTTATTAATTGGTTCTGATGTTCTAGGTTCTCTGTTGACGGGACGATCAGTACGAGTTGACGATCATCTGTTGGCGATGGAAACGCGGTTAGGATGGACTGTTCAGGGCCCGGCTGTTGGTGTGTATAGCTCCGCAGATAGTGTAAACGCACTGCACTCTACTTGTACGTATGATTTTGAAAACTCTTACAAGTTAGAGACGTTAGGTGTAAAACACGTATCCGAAGTGCAAGTTCCAGATCAAAAAGATTTCGAAATACAAAGCCTTTTTGCTTCGGATTTATGCAACCGATCTTTGAATTTCGATCTCGAGGAGTCGATTCCTCATATGCTGATAGAGTCTAGGCAAGAATGCATTGCAGTCACAGTCGATTTAAAGAGGACATTCCACCTGATATCGTTGCACCCACATGCTCACGACTATTTAAAGTTTATTTGGTGGCGATATATAAATGAATGTCAAAGGATATGGAAAAGTTTTTGTCGTTGCTATTTTGATATTGGTATTACCACAATCTATTATATGCTATTAGCAGCGTTTTTACTAATACTCATTTTATTATGCTAAAAATGGATTGCTTTATTCGCATATGCAATTTAATTTGCTATTTATTTAGAACCTCATACATCTTTATGAAATGAAAAGTTATGATGGTCTGAGAAGGTATCTAACACAGAGTAAAGTAAAACGATGTAAAAACAATCTGTAGATTTAAGGTCGCTGATTTTACAGGAATCAGTAACCTTTCGAATGATCTTGATTAGCGAAAAATTTAAAAATATAACGTTAGTCAAGGATATTTCATGGCGGCTCGTCTATTCAGCAGCGAGCGCCATGGTGGGGAGGGTTGCTCAGGCTTATGGTGCAGTCTTTGAAAAAAAAAATAATGCTTGTTTTGAGCAAAGCCTTCCTGCAGTTAAATGAGTTGATAACCATTCTATGTGAGATTATGGTAGTTAAAAAACTTCTCACTAGCGTTTTGACAACTCAGAGAATTTAATAGAAAGGGACTTCTGACAACCGTCGACATGTTACTTTGCAACCAGGATACGTAGTTTTATTGAGCGCGGATAATTATAAACGAATGTATTGGTCACTAAGAGTAATTAATGAAATGCTAGTATGCAGATGGCCACAGCTATGTGGTACATGCCATATGCGAACGTTTTCGGCAATTTTACCGTCTCTATCCGATTGCGTTGAGCACACACACCTTCAGCCTGTACCTTCGCTCTGTTCCGCCGCTCGTGTCTCGTACTGGTCGGTCCTTCAGACTGTCTAGGCGGTTGGTTTATTTTTTAAGTCCTTTGGAATATGTTTAATTTTATTTTCATGGCTCTCCTGAGTCATCATTAGCGCCATGGGCGGGAGGATGTTGTGGATTCTCCTTAGAATACTTATATTTTCTATTTTACTTGTCACCTTGATGTGAAAAAACCTGTGCTTTTGTTTCCTTTCATGTTTTGATATCGTTTTACGTGCTAATATATATTCAAAGGATTTCTTGTGTTATTTACTGAGCTGCAAGCCGCCAGTACACCCGCAGGTGTCCATTACAAGGATAATATTTTGGGAGACCCTTCGGTTTGTAGCATTTTAGTGCCGTTCGGTAAACCTATGTCATCCATCAAGATTCATTTCAGGCGGTGTCGCCCAGTAACACAATTTTTTTTAAATAATAATACTTATTAATTTTAAAAATGGTGTGACTGGGCAGATCTTGGTAGTGCTTTGTGACATTCACTAAAGGTCGACGAGGTGAAAGAAAAAATAGGGTTGCCTTGTTCGACTTTTAAATTTTCAAGAATCGCCCTGATTTCATAGTGCTAAAAATAATATTTCGCACGTCACTGAGTATCTGAATGAGAATAAGTAATGTCATTAGGTAGTACCTATCCTACCTAATTCTTATAAAAATTCGGTTGGCTTCCCTCAGCTTGGAGCGTATTTCATTTGCAGAGACTTTAAAATCTGTTGGTTTAATTGTTACTCAATCGCACTCCAATGGCTTACACTAATCGTATTGCAAAAGAAAAAAAGGTTGATGTCCTACTAAGCACCTAATCCTTAGAAATATAGTAAGATCATGAATAAAAAAAATTTATGACAAAGAGGGTCAGACAAAAGCTATCATCGTCACTCAGAAACACCGGAGGCATTGGTTTGCAGTCGACTTTGAAGAACTTTAATGTGACCTTTATTCTTTTCTGGGGATGTTTTTGAGACAGCTCATCTCAGTTGACTCAGCCGTATGTCGATGAAGAAACTTATTTAGCACAGCCTCCTAAAGACATATTCAAACCCAAGTTACTGCCTATCTCCATAGGACAAACCTCTCTAATTACCAACAGAAGCGTAATAAGCGGCTTCCAAAGAGATAACAGAGGTTTATTTCGTTGGGATAGCAGCCCCCCTTAGGGACCCTGCTCATCGCGAGCATTTGCAAGTAGTATATGACCACATACATTCGGAAAATGGGCGTTGAGCCGAGCCTTTAACACATACATCTTACGAGCTAGAAAACTCCATATCGTGGGCAACAAACTTTCGCAATATGTGGGTACGGTCCTTTATTAGTGGGTAATGAATGGAAATCCAAACGAGCATAATGTCATCTTATGACGGCTAACTAACGAATGTGAAACTTGAGTCAAGTAGAGATTAGAGAAGGGTTGTCGTAAACATAAAGTGATGCGCGTTGTGAAGTGTAGATAACTTTAGAACATCGAGGACTTCTAGGCCAGTATCTATTAAGAAAGGCTATTAAGTAACGCTTATTGTTAAATTATTTGCGTTTAATTATATATGTATACCTAAGGTATGAGGACATGACCGTATCTTTGATCTACTATACCTATATTAATGGAAGTAAAGTAAGTAAGTAAGTATACCTATAATTTATTTTTATAGGTAAAGCAAACAAAGCCGCAAGCTAATAGCTGCGCATAACAATGCAGAGCAAGGATGAAGAAAAACTGCAAACCGCTTGTGTAAAACTCATTGATTTTCAGCGACTCCCAACAACGCAGAAAATTCGCTGACACGTTGGCTGTCTTACCCAGCGAAGATTCATAATTTCGCCCGCATCATTACCTGGTTCCATGCCAACTCAAAGTAGGTACCTACCTACTTATAAACCGCAAATAGATAAATCTCCCTTTAGATGTTTTTTCTTTTTATCCGACTACGCAAGAAGGAGGGTTATTATTATTCTGTTTTTTTAATGTCAAGATTGGCTGTATGCTTCCAGCGGCCGCAAATTGCTTTGCCATTATGTGGATTTTGTGGATAAATATAAAAAAAAAGAATTTGGCGGGCTTTCGTGCGTGCGTTTTTATTTTAACTGCTAATAAAATTCCGTGTTATTTTTGTGAAAATAACATTAAGCATAATAATGTTATCTCCAGAGGATAATCAAGTCGGAATATGTTTGCTGAAATCTAATTTGGAAGAAATTAAAAACGACGTTATAGCACAAGTAAGTTTTTAAACTATTTGACCTAAATATTAATATAAGTAGGTAGGGTAGGTACTGATGAAGTTCTTCGCAACACATTGGTAAATGATGGATAGTGTTAGAAGGAAAAAGCGTTGTCATTTTCTCTGCCCTTTCTTTCAGAATGCCGCATTGCCTAAACTCGACGCCGAGAGAGAACAAAAGAGTCGAAATGTGCAGAAAAACTTGCAAGTCGTGCGTGCTTTTGCCGCTGAATCGGCACAGCTACATGAAGAAAACAGTAAGTATTATCTTTGACTTTGACACAATTTCAACTTTCGACCAAAAGGGTCGAGATTGTCACGTTTGGTGTCAATCACACAAGAAGCGCCAAAATTGTGGCTTCTTTCAGAATGCACACATAAGTACTGTAGGTACCAGTATATTAAAATTCACGTAGTGAGTAGGTATTACTTATTAAGTACTGTACCTACTAATATTATCCTAGTTCTTTTTATATCTTAATTTTGTAGATCAACTTTATGTTCAATTTTTAGGAAGCTAGGTACCCATTCTTTTTAATTTCGCCGATAAAAACTCAACTGCCCATCATCTACGCCGCAGATTCTAAGGTAATGAAATACCATAAAATGATGTATTAAAGAGGAGTTTATTGATACTTGAATGCCTCTGCAAATGGTAAAGGCACAGGTATTTTTACACCCCGATGATATCTTAGTACTATCTACGTTTTTTACTTATCGGAAACTCAATTGTCCATAAAATGGGAGCCCAATTTATGGACGCACTGAGTGGAGGCGATAAAACGGGCATAAACAGCCCCCGCTTTAACGGCTTCGTGGAAGACCACGACCATATTGAATTACTGATCTATGAATCTTTATCGTTTTCCCGATTATTTTCCCACTGAACATAAAGGTACGTTCTTATAGGCATCTCAAGAGTGCTATAAAAACAGATTTCACTAATACAGAGTAAAAGTAACAAAATCTGTGTATAATGTGGATTGAGAATCTCAAAAAAACGTTGAAAAGCCACAATCTTGGCGTCATACGTTGACAATGCCGTCAACTGATTAGGTACGGTGGAACACAGAGAAAGGTGTACAGGAGAGTTTTTAAGGTTAAGCTTTTCTCAAAAAGTACTTGACCTATTGCAAAAATTCTTTCACTCTTTGATAGATAAAAGTTAAAACTATGTAACTGTAAAAGATTATTAAATTCGGTTCAGTTGTTTTTGGGAAAATCTGAACCTTATTGAGGCTTTATTGAGGAATTTAGCTTAACAACTTCAAATTACAAATATAAACTACAAATTACTTTTTGTTCCAAAGTTATCCAAAAATCAGGGTATGATTCTGTCGTGGCATAGTTACGTAAGTACAGCAGCAGATAAATAAAACTAAAATTGTTCATAAAACGCAAAACAATAACGCGCAAGCCATTGCGCAAAACATCGGTGGCCACACCGAATAACTCAGTGGACGCAAGATACTGCTATAATGACGCCCACTTTACATACAAAATAAACCCCACCATAAAAGTTTATTTAGTGGGGTCAAAGTTAAGTGAATTCGCATAACAATTTCAGTTACCCGAATGTTTTTGAGTGCTACAATTTGTTTCTGACTGGGTACTGATTATAGGATACTATATTTTAAACGATGGACGTTCTTCTTTTGATCTTGATCAACTCAGCTAGAGTACCTACTCGTGTTTATATGAATATTTTATGGTTAGTTAGACTATTGGTACTTACTTGATTAGGGAATACAGTTCAGTGTATTTAACATCCTGTCTATTCATTGAAAGCCTTTAGATCCACCCCAGTGACACTGTGTGACAATTTTATCAAAACTGGTTACTGAGGCAACATAGACGATCAATCCCCTAGCCTCAGATCAGTAAAATTTACTGATCTGAGTCCCTACGGGACGCAGGATGTATATATTTCTTGTCAAGTTTGAGGGGTGTATGTGAATATCTGAATATGGAGGAAGGTACCGGGCAGATGTTACGAAGTCGAAGTCTGGTCATAGCACTTTGTATTTTACTACTTAACTTAATATGATATTTCACCTCAGTGCGTTTAGTGACTAAACGTAAGCAGTACCAGCGACAGAACGAGGACAACAAGAACGCTCTAGAAAAGACGCTCGAAGCATTCGCCGAGATGGAACAAGGAGACCAAGATATAGAAAAGTTGGTGTAAGTAATATAACTCAGTGCAAATCAATATATCACGCATTTATTCCTGTTCGAATTCTATTTTGAATATAATGTTAGAACATCCGGTATGCATGACAGTCAGTGCGCTATTGGTAAATTTTAGTGGATCTTATTTATTTGTCACACTATAGCGTGAGTAGATTTGCTCACAATGTTTTCTATCGCGGATTTGCTATAAATATCACGCATGTCTATTTATACTACTACAGTGATACTCGTAGGACCTCCATACCTTAAGCCCGTGTCAACCATCGTACTATTACCGACCGACCTACGCCCACATAGTGCATACTCAAGGGCGTCGCCAGGGGGGGGCAGTAGGGGCAGCTGCCCCCCCCCCCCCCTAGAGATTAGAAAAAATATCCAGCCCAATGCAAAGTCCTTAGTCAGGTACTGGAAAGGCGATGAGGCGAGAGCGAGCGGGGAGAGGAGAGTGCTACTGTCTCTCCTATTCCGTCCACGCGGCCGCGTCGTCGCCTGTTCTCACACACAGCTGTAATTTATATCGACTTGCCCCCCCCTGGGCCATCGGCTGGCGACGCCCTTGTGCATACTCGTACAGACTAGGGACTATAGGGTATATTTTAGTAATTCCTTTGTTACACAAAAGACGAATGTATGGATTATTATAGGTCTCTATCGAATTCATAGTTTAGTATTTGCTACGCCGATAATCCCTTTCGTGTAGGTATGGTTGTTTTTACCGACTCGACGTTGATACCTTTACTACGTACCCGTCTGGTCTAATTTTATGTAAAGCTGTCATCATCAATCAGCTAAAATGTTGTTCTACGGCTCAACGGGCCTCAAACTTTTTAATTTAATAAAATAATACAAGGAATAGACGGCCGTAGCCCGTTGCCCTTTTCCCTTGTCATAATTTGCATTTACACTGTTTTAGAATATTATAAAATACCGAACAAAACGGTAATAAAGGTCAGGTGATGATGCCAAAGGTTTACTAACCTTCTTAGATATTAACGATCGCCATCATGAAATAACGAAATACAGGTCTGACCAGTGTTCATATCTTCCCAATATGTATGTATTTGTATCCTCGCCTTTATGGGCATATGCGGTGTATTTTATGTGTCTGTAAGTTGAGCGCACTACCTACCTATCATCCTATTACAATGACCCCTGTATTGATTTACAGTTTCAAGTATGAAGAGTCATTGCACGAGATTGCAGGCAGGCTCAGAAAAGCATCCATTTACTACGTATGTATTAGATCATCATCAGTCTATTTATATTGCCCCACTGCTCGGGCACAGACCTTCCCTTACATCGAGGGATCTGGGGCCATGGTCCATCCATGATTGGCGGATTTCCCATGCATTCGATTTTTTTTCCTACAGCATGCAGGTTTCATCACGATGTTTTTCCTACCCCGTTTTGAGAGCACTCGGTAAATGTACGTAAGATTTTTCGTCGAAAAACCGAGGATAACTCATTGGTACATGACTGCCATGGCTGGGAATCGAACTTGGGACCTCCGTATCGTACCCAACCGTGACCCAACTACTGAGCCAACGAGCTTATTATATTGTTATTACATGTATTAAATATATAGTTATTAAAAGCCAAACAAAAAAACTTTTCGACTTGTAGTAGGTAGGTCTTACTTAAAAGAATAATGATAATTATATAAGAGAATATTCCTTATGTTCTTCTATCATTCGTATAAATTAACTTACGTTTCAAATTTAAGTTATAGATTATAGATTTATTTTACGTTATATTTTGTACAGCTCTTATTGTCGGTTCCACAAGTACCTATTACAATCGTACCGGACTTGTCATATATTACTTTCTTGTTTTCACGGAGGGAAAGTTGGAGGGTGAATGAGATAACCAGTGCAAAGTCAACAATCCTGTCGTAATAGTAGCAGGTGGTACAGAAGCCGTTTTTATCAATCAGATAGGGGGTTGGGGATTATGATGATGTAGGCAGTTCATTCAATATACTCTGCTCTGACTGATCTAATTATAAAGGCATATCAACATTGATTGATTGATTACACTTCCATTCTACTTATATATTAGCTTGTTTACGTCCAATGGTAACACTTGAATTACGATTTTAGTCCAATGTATGATTTCCGTTTGTATAAAGTTTTGCTTAATATCTTCTTTTCTCGTGTGGTTTAGTGACCAAACCTATTTGGCAAAGTTATTCAGGCCGCCCGTAGGCCTTTGACGTGGCCTAACGACTGCTGTCAAGCGACAACAACCGGGACCAATTGCTTAACGTGCTTTCCGAGGCACGAAGGGGTTCAGCTGAAAGTGTCACTAGCAGTCACCCCCATCCAGGTCCTGACCTCGCCCAACGTTGCTTAACTTGTACGCTCGTTTTCAACGTGTACTCGCAACTGGCGACTAGCCGTAGCCGTAGGCCAGTTGCGAGTTTGCTTTGCTTGATAAATTTCTGTCAAACAAAATTAAAAATTGACAATATCGTACGTGCTTCTAATGTAATTAATACTGTATTTATGGTGTAATAAAGTGAATTTACATACAAACTTTTTTATGCATGACAGAATGATGAGTCAGTAAATGACGAAATAGCAGAAGTCGAAACTAAAATGAATGGTCTGAAAACCAAAATGGATGAGCGAGAGGCTTTCGTCGAAGGTCTCAGGCGTGAGCTAGACGGACTACAGGCTGCCGTGCCCAAGGATTTGCTTACAACAGTGTAATTAACTTTGCCTAATTAATTAATATACAGTCGACACTTCGACAGTACCTATTATTTTAATGATGTTTATGATATTCTAACAACGTAAAGGCTGCTGTTTTTACTATAATTACGAGTACAAAGAATATAATTTTAATATTCTCTCTTAGTTACAAACGCTAGGCTGTCGCACATTATATCAACCCGGAACAGGCGTCGTAAAGCGAGGCGTCTTAGCTCTTATACAATGTATGTAGTTTATATTAATGACCTAATACAAAAATTTCGTTTAGATTCATTGTTAACGGTAGAGCACCTTTTTAATTATTAACTTCATCCACCCATCCATCGCACCTTTTTACTTAAAATAACTTATATTTTTACAGGTATAAAGCAGAATTAGATGAAAAAGTCCAATCGATAACGACGAGGTGTGAAGCTTTGCATCAGAAACGGAATCAGCTCTTAGAAAAACGGAGCCTATCATTCGGTACCAAAAACTAGTTTGAACTCTAATAATGTTACTCACAGTTATTACGATTTAATTTTCAAATTATTCTAATTCTATTTTCCAATTTAAATTATATTGTGTTTTGAAAAATAGGCAAGTCTGGGAAGGATTACTTACTTACTATATGGATATTTCATTAATTAACCTTATACGATTTTATGATTGCACCTATCTCCAAATTAACCCTTTTCAAAGTTTTCATGTTTATAAGTTAAGTATAAACGTATTTGTCCCTACAGAATGTGAACCAAAATTATACATTGTTAAAAAGATAACACGTAGGTATGTCATTAGAATAATATTAACATAAGTTTTCACATTACTTAGATCACCATCTCTCCAACTATTATATAGCTAATTTAAAATCTTGAAGATTCCACCACAATAATGAAGCGTTAAACTTAGAACCTTTTGCCTCTATCCGTAAAATACCGTAAAAAGTTGGTTCTCCCATCTCTATTACCTAATCGAAACTATTAATTTATGCTATTTTTTCACGAACTCCACTACTACCCCTTGCTATCGGAAAATAGATCAATAACATCATACCCAGGCCCAGAATAAGGCTGCAGGATACAGTATACGATCGCCAGCAATTGTGCTATACAACCTCAGTTAGCTGGAAAGGATAACTCGTGACTTCCTTTGTTGGCCGCGTTCCAGTTAGCGAGCCGTCTCCGGTTTCAGCATAGCCTTTCATACTTGCTGATATACTGTCACGAGAGTGCAAACTCACTAAGGATTCATTCGTAAAGCAAGCCAGAGAGGAAAGGGCATTGTCATGGTTTTGAAACCTTTTAGACGCAACTTCCTATGATAGGGATAAATTGAAAATGGGATATGCTTGTACGATCCATTTATCCCTAAAAGTGTCCCCACTGGTATAATAAGTGCACAAAGTAAGCTTCTCCATCTATCCTAATCGTAACAGGAACAACCCTGATAGGGACGCGAGAGCCCTGTAGAAAATATTATCATCATTTAAATTCCCATTGCAGAATAAATATTCGTTGTTTTGTATAAATTAGCATATACCT
The DNA here is from genome assembly GCA_963506565.1 of Tachystola acroxantha. Taxonomy (NCBI): domain Eukaryota; kingdom Metazoa; phylum Arthropoda; class Insecta; order Lepidoptera; family Oecophoridae; genus Tachystola; species Tachystola acroxantha. Next base: position 7,098,017 of record OY735880.1, read on the forward strand.
ACCTATACGAGAATCTTTACGTTATGTATCCCTTGCAGGCACATATGTAATAGAACACCACATATCTACACCCCTCTCACTTTATCCAATGTTATCATTAGGATCTCAGATCAGTTAATAAGATTAGGCTCATCCCTTTTACCTACATTAAAGTAAATAACTTTGTTGCAAATCATAGTTTTGAAGAAGTAATGTCGCATTTTGTTTACAAGATTTAATGATTTTAATTCATTCCTTCACCCTTCGAGTTACTAGAACCTACCAACTTAAATAAGTTAGGTTGGTAAAAATGTATGAGTAAATACCTCCACGGATATGTCACTCTATCCTAACAATCTAACAATGGCATGTGATGTGATATGTGATACCTATGTTGTTACAATATTGGTAAAGATTTTCCTTGGAAAAGAATAAAGGAAAACTTTGAAACCGTCGCTTTCATCTTTCAGTAAATAAGAAAAGAGGTAAACAAGATAGGAGAGCAAGTAACAATACTTGATAAATGGTTATAGTTTAGTGCTTGGGGTTGGCAGCTGGAGATGGTTGATGCTTGTGTTTGCCGCGACCTCCGAACGCGCCCTGGGCAGCTCCTACTACTGCTGCACCCGTGAAAAATCGATTCTGAAACAAATAAACGACAATCGAAATATCCACAATATTCAAAAGTACCTGCACAAGTTACAACATAGAATATAGGTATCTACAAGTATTTGTAAAAACTATCCTACACCGCTACGAATAATATTTCCCCCATCCTGTTGAGCTCTTTCATCATTCAACCACCTGCACCTGGGTCAGCCCCTCAGATCAGGAACTAAGAACTGATATGAGGTCATTCCCAACGTCTGTGTCCATGTTGTGAGGCATCGCTCTTTGATAATATCAAAAGCCAGTGACGGAATTAGGTACCGTAGTAGGACTACCGGAAGACATTATAACCTACTAGATTCTAACTAAAGTTTAAAATCATCGTTTAGGATTTACGAACCTAATTAGGTTAGGCAAATTTGGCAGGAGACACCGCAAGATAGGGAGCAATGGCGTTCTTTAGTGTTAGAAACTAAGATTCATTTTTGATCGATAAGCCGGCGGAGTAAGAAAATAACTTAATTTTTTTCTTCTTCAAATGTTTCTTTTTTTCGCTTTATTACTCGCAGCATCTTTCAACGAGTATCTAATTAAGTCTTGACAATGACAAAATCAACGGCACCCCGCGTTAATTAATATATTAATCACGTCTTTATTATACGTACCAAACCGGTTTTAATCTTTTCTCCCCATGACTTGGCGGTCGTCGTCGTTGTGACTCCTGGGGATGGAGTTGGAGAGATAACAACTTTCGAAGAACTAGGGTCACAGGAGACCCAACATAACTGAGCAATAAGAGCTACTAATACCAAGACATAGACTGCCTTCATAGTAGAGGCTGTGTCTCCTCGGAGTCGTTAACAGCAATTGAATCGGAGTCACAAAGTTTGCCTTTATAATACTTATTATGTATGGGAAAACCGAATTGTATCGAGAGCCAACTCAAAGCGCCGTTTCCTCAAGTTGGCATTTGAACTGAGGAAAGTCTGTAACAGCTGCACTGACGCCCATTGACCACAATCCTTTTTTACTAAGTAAACCTCACACGTGACATGCGTCAGACATTGTTACAAGAATGTTTTTGTTCTTATTTCCTAGAATATATGACTCAATTATTATTGTCTGATGTGACATTCTTCAGAAAAGCAGGTATCCACCTAATAAGGTATTGTCTTTTAAGTCAAGGAATTGTAAGTACCTAGGTATTTCTTGAAGATTATCGCTAGTGCTAAAACTGTAGTATACTAGTATACCTACCTGTAAAATAGCAGTATCTACTGTTGAAACTTTCGACAGTACTTCTATAAGTTGTGCGCGCCGGAACACGTATCTGTATCTTGACAACTTTTCTACAAGTATCTAGGTACCTACGTGATCTTTGTCCGTTTAGTCTTGTTAAAATGTAAATTTTATAGGTCTTTCACAATGATCGTCACGGGCAAATAGTACTTGTATGCAAATACAATTGTTTTCTTTATTATGCATAGTGTCCGGGGACACGACGCTTCAAATTAAACTGGGATTGAAGGTCGAAGAGTGGAAATAGGACATTTACATGGGAATTACTTCCTATAACTAATCTCTAAATAACTAAATGCGTAGGTATGTATGTGGAATCTAATGTAAGTACCTACTTAAGTAGATAAAACATTGTACGTAAAAAGCTAGCCCCCAAAGAGCAGCGACAAGCTGTTTCCACATATAATGTTATGTATGAGAGTTTGAGCTTCACCCAAAGTGTATCCTATTAAAATCGTAATCTGGCAAAACTGAAAGGGATTAATTACCTACTTAAGTATATAGGTATCTAAGATATACATAGAAGCAGAAGATAAGTTCCTAATATTTCCCCTGTTACCTCATAAGCACTTTATATCACGACGTAAAGAATAAAGGGATATTTCAAATGAACATTAGTGTGATGGTTGGTACGCTTTTCTTAAACAAATGAGGGTCGGGATCATTAACTCTATCGTAAACAGTGAACAACAGCATTTACATTTTGGCACAAGTTCAAAGCTTTCTTCCATCTATCAAAATAAGAGTTAGCAAATTAAAAAGATTTAGTTAATAAAATGGTTAGTAATGGTGATTCATTTAGACCGGAATTCGGAATAGAGAACAAACAATTAGATATGTACCTAGTAGTAGGTACTATGCTAACTTTGACAGTCCAAAAAATAGTGCCATCCTTTTTATAACATTGATATACGAGGTAAGTTGTATTTTTTAGACCTGTCGGGTTTACTCTAGCTTAAATAAAACGCACGCCAGAATTGTATTACTTACACCCATTCATTGTTGCTCATTAGGTACATAAAACATCAACAAGAGAAAATTGTTTTTGCCGAGAAGTAAGTGGCGTTTTCATACCTTTCACACACGATTTTTTGTATTACCTGCGCTTAGATTGCTTGGCACTAAGGCCGCCAAAATCGTGTCATTTTTAGCTGTATTAGGTGCGATCTTGAATTTCGTAAAAAGAGTTAATCTGTATAAGGTTATCACCTTAAACCTGTGTAATTTGATGTAGCGTGGTAGATTAATGCAAACAATGTATCTCTCTATCCCGGTCATCCCCATCTATCTGGAACAGCTAGGCCTCGACAAAATGTGGCGATAAATATTACATTTTATCATCGTATTCCCTTAAAAAATAGACAGGAAATAAGAGAATCATCCTAAATTAAATTAGAAATGAATAATAAAAAACAAAGTCTGATCAATGTTTAGTTTTAATAAAAGTAGGCGGTAAAAAAATTTATCACAGAAAAGAGCAGAGTATTTGTAGTATGTCTTGCAACAAAGAGAGAGAACTTAACCAGGGGTTAAATAGGAAAAATGAATGCCATTTTCATGGGTCATCATGTTATTGTGGTATCTTTTGGTACAAGACTAGATTCCTTGTAGTAATATTTTAATTCTTGCGTTTCTTCTTTTTGGGTCGGAAATGGCTGACGATGTCATGTGCTGTGTCGGCTATGCCGATCGCGGGGAGACCCTTGCCCTAGAAATAATACATGAAGAGTCAGTGTTGAGTCTAGTCTAGGATGGCAGTTTTTTTCCGGTGGTGTTGAACATATTTTAGGCATATTAAATAAATTAAGTTTCTAGTTGGTACTAAAATCAGAAAAAAAAATGCCCATGAATCAAACGGCACGTATCTACGAGTAGGTATAGGTATTTTAATTGTAAGTACCTAACTATATTTTATTTAATAACGTAACCAAATAAATAGCACTTATTATAGCGCATCACCTAGCACATTTTTACCCAGGTAGGTATATTTCTATCCTACTAAGTATATTTCTCCATGACAGTATTATTCGATAAGTATTATTCTTTAGACGACATTAGGTATAATAATTGGTGTCGCAATGTATTTAATGATCACTGGATTATAATATCTACCGATCAGTTATTATTACCTAATTTGCGAAATCTAAATAAAACCTACTTTAAGAAAACTAACTGAATCTCAAAAGAGGTGATATTGTTGTTACATTCGGATTTATACACACAAATAAAAACGTACAAAAGAAAGTATGTACTTAAGTATGACCATATCCAGAAGTGACTCTACCTTCTTTATAGGTAGGTACCTAACAAAATGAATTTAAATACTTACAATAAGTTTACCGCCTTTCTTGATAGCTTTGATAGGAATCTTAGGAGCCGCCTCACTGCTCCCCAGAATCAATGACAGTATCGCCACCACAATTAAAAATAGACTTGACAATTTCATGTTTATTAACGTTACTTTTAATTTAACACTTCATTAAACTCGATACGACGAGCACATTAAGTAGTTTCTTCTCCAATATAATAATTTGAGTGGCGGTCACGATTTTATACATAAATCTGTCTAAAAATCCCCGGAAAAGTGTCTTCTGTACATACGGTACCTACATAGTATCCATATCGGCTCGGTTCTTTACCCGTTCCCACCAATATCGTATGACGAAAATCCGAATAAACAAATAACTGATAACTCTCAGTTACTATTAACTGCTCGCGTCGCATTGAACCTCATTTAATAAACTAACTTCCTTATTATGATTGCATTGGTTCTTCTTTTCTATGCATAATGTCCCTATATCTATTCTCCTAACTCTCCCTATCTATACTTAGCATTTTGCCAGAGAAGTGGAGTTCTTCCCATTGGTAATATACAGATAGCTTAGCCAATCGAAGAAATAGCCAATGGGGTGTGTTATGTGACCTAAATTATGATATTAAGGTAGGTAGGTAATAGTCATAAAGTCAAGATATGTAACTATACAAAGTACATAGGTTATATACCTACTTAAGTACCTACCCAACCTTATAATAATTACCAACTCTATTATCAATATCACATATGCTACTGTTATTTTAGTGCTGAGTGGTATTGATGCTTCACATCGATTTTATTGGAACCATTGCAGACAGACATTATTTGCAGATATAATTAACGTGATTTACTTGATGCGTCATTGTTTTATTTACAAAATAAATCTTTTCCCGAGTTTACCGAACTCAATGTTTCACTAAATAACAAGAGTCTATTGATATAATTTAATCGAAACTACTCGTACGTAGTAAATAATAATTTAAAGAATCAAGTGGCTTTATCATAAAGTTTAGCTAATTACTACTCGTATACTTACTACTTACATCTGTTTATGCAAGACACAAATAAACTGACAAACACTTGAATCAATGCACATTAATTGTAAGTAATTAGTTGAAATTACAAGTATAGGTGCCTAAACCTACCAACTTAAGCATTTACCTACTTATTATCATCGGATATTTTTCTCATGTTATTAAATCATGACTCATGCATGATCGATGTACCTAAGCACGTACTTAATGTACATAATTATTATTGAACACCATAAATTATAATACCCTAATTTGGCAGGAGGTCTGAACTCTCTTCAACATTCATTCTTCGGCTCCTATTCATAATTAAGTACATACATTTGCTAAGTCATTTATTACAAGTAAATCTTCAGTTTTTCCTCGTTACAGGAAAAGCTATGAAGTGTCTATTGTATGTTTCCTCGTGCGTCAGGACGGGTATCCCATAAAATTTATAAGAAAACAATATAAAAAGCAATGGTAGCATGGGACAATCATCATTCGACCGCAGCAGCCTCTGCCGCTACGTGCCCTCGCTCGAGTTGTTGTCCCCAGGTCTCCGGTAACATGAAGCTATTCAGTCTGGTGGTGTTGGTGCTGGCCGTGCTGGCGATGATGATGGGCGGTTCGCAGGCCTCGCCCAAGGGAGGAGGCAGGGCCCTCAGGAAAGGATTTAAAGCGGCCGTAAGTTTACATTCAATGTTAGATTTTGGTTTGCATACCTATCTTTGTATAGGTACGCTAACAGCAGATCAAGTGTAACACTTTGGACCGTTCTTATTATCTGCGTCGTAAGAGTTGAAATCGCACTGCAAGTGTTACCATTGATCTAAGCTGCTGTTGTCCGTACTGTTTACAAACAGGCAACTATCATAAACTTACAATTTGTCTTCCACTCCGTTGTAACTTCATAGTACAGTCGACAGCACATCAAATGTAAGTGTAAAATGAAAAGATTTTGTACCGTTCTTATTCGGGGTCACAAGAGTTGAAATCGTACTGCGAGTGTTACCATTGATCTGCTGTTGTCCGTACCATCTAACCTATACGGGCACTTCGGCCATATATTCTTTATATTTTCTTTTTTCTTTGATTTAGTTTTCATAGGGGGACTAGCGCCATGTGAAATCATTCTTGATCACAACCCCTTTCCCTCTCTTTCTGAATGCTAACCTACCTATATTGTTTATTTATACAGGGTGTAACGTAAAGGGTATATGAAGCTGAAGGGAGGGTGTTCAGTATCGGTAACTGAACAACTTTTGTTCTACGATTTTCGCGAATTTATTTTTTGACTTTTCATACATTTCGTACCGGTCAGCTAATCGATTTTTTATTCGAAAAGTCGTAGAACAAAAGTTGTTCAGTTACCGATACTGAGCACCCTCCCTTCGGCTTCATATTCATATTCCCTTTACGTTACACCCTGTATTATGCTTTCTTTTCTGTTTTGTGTCCAACCAATGACACTTCTCCCCGTTACTGGTAGATAGTAGACAGCCCATATGATACTGTTAATTCTATTCCAATTAGTTACAGTGAAAAAAGAATTAGATTAGGTAGGTACTCTAGATATAGATTCACTATTTATACCAAAACCTAAATATAAAACTATTTCTTTGTATTACAGAAAGCTGGCCTAGGAGCAATTGGAGCCATCGGCACGGGTCACGAGGTCTACCAACACGTGAAGAACAGGAACCAGGGATAAGACCAAACGGCTCCGACCAGACAGCTCCAGAAAACTGGATCATGTTACTCACTAAAATAATACAAAAACCAAAAATTAATTGTTAAAACTTATGCAGCATAATTACTTACTTTTAATAAACTACTAAAATAACATAATTTTGTTGTATATTTTCTGAATATTCCTAATTTTTACGACTCAATTCACAGTGTTGTCCGTATCAAGTTATCAACCTATGCTAGTCTGGACTACCACTCAACTTAATTCTCGTCTATTTACCTACCCGCGACTGCGCAAGCAATCCATCCCTGCCAGCCAAATCAACGAGACATAGTTGATAATTCAGAATTTAATGATTTTTTTTAGCGACCCCTGCCAACTTCCTATGAGGCTAACCTACCTATATTGTTTATTTATACAGGGTGTAACGTAAAGGGTATATGAAGCTGAAGGGAGGGTGTTCAGTATCGGTAACTGAACAACTTTTGTTCTACGATTTTCGCGAATTTATTTTTTGACTTTTCATACATTTCGTACCGGTCAGCTAATCGATTTTTTATTCGAAAAGTCGTAGAACAAAAGTTGTTCAGTTACCGATACTGAGCACCCTCCCTTCGGCTTCATATTCATATTCCCTTTACGTTACACCCTGTATTATGCTTTCTTTTCTGTTTTGTGTCCAACCAATGACACTTCTCCCCGTTACTGGTAGATAGTAGACAGCCCATATGATACTGTTAATTCTATTCCAATTAGTTACAGTGAAAAAAGAATTAGATTAGGTAGGTACTCTAGATATAGATTCACTATTTATACCAAAACCTAAATATAAAACTATTTCTTTGTATTACAGAAAGCTGGCCTAGGAGCAATTGGAGCCATCGGCACGGGTCACGAGGTCTACCAACACGTGAAGAACAGGAACCAGGGATAAGACCAAACGGCTCCGACCAGACAGCTCCAGAAAACTGGATCATGTTACTCACTAAAATAATACAAAAACCAAAAATTAATTGTTAAAACTTATGCAGCATAATTACTTACTTTTAATAAACTACTAAAATAACATAATTTTGTTGTATATCTTCTGAATATTCCTAATTTTTACGACTCAATTCACAGTGTTGTCCGTATCAAGTTATCAACCTATGCTAGTCTGGACTACCACTCAACTTAATTCTCGTCTATTTACCTACCCGCGACTGCGCAAGCAATCCATCCCTGCCAGCCAAATCAACGAGACATAGTTGATAATTCAGAATTTAATGATTTTTTTTAGCGACCCCTGCCAACTTCCTATGAGTGTAGTCACTAGTCAGCTAACAGCAGATCAAGTGTAACACTTTGAACCGTTCTTATTATCTGCGTCATAAGGGTTGAATTCGTACTGCAAGTGTTACCATTGATAATATAATGTACCCCCCAATAAATGATGTAACTTTGCAGTATGAATGGTTGAAGTCGTGGAAATGCTTTTAATTAATGTACCAACCTGCTTTCGGCTTATATGCTCTATGGTTACCCCCAAAGGGTCCCTTTGTAATGTCTGTATGCTAATAGGTTAACAGATAGTAGTAGCCATTAAATTAAACGCTTCCAGATCGGAACTCCGGCTAAATAACATGTTACAGATCAAACAAGCTACCCTTGTTCATCGGAGCAATTTAGCTCTACCCACGCTGAAAGTCGTCAACGTTTTATGACCAATTTGCCACTTGTTATTATTCATGATCGTGACCTACAGAAGTTTGAGGGTCTCTATAATGGAGGTAAAGGGTGCGGTCTCACCAGGATACTGAATAGGTATCAGTATTGACTTGCGTTAAAGCTAGTAGAATATAGGTAATTAAAAATGTACCTACCTACCTATACGATAGACATTTGTTTTTTCATTAGCAAAGGTCTATCCTATACATTTTTCTTGCCCGGTGTCTTCATTAATCCAAATTACAAAAAGAGACTGAAGTCATTACTCGTTCGTAACGTCGCGTGGTTACAAAACGAGAAAAATAATAATATAATAGCTGTCATAAATTGTTAAAAAGTAGAATTAATATTTATTCCGTGAGTAGAATAGTCATTCCTCGTTTGTAACCTGTTACAAAACAAGAAGATTAATTCCTCGATCAAGTTACAAAACAAGGCAGTTACAAAATTCAGTAACGAACACGGACGAAGCCAAGACATTTCATTTATTTGTAATAAATAAACTTACATCCATTAGTTTCAGAAACATTTACCTTATGGATGACGGAAACACATTTTTGTGAAACTCATTAAATTATAATTAAGTAAGTATATTGAATTATGAATTGTTTCATAAATACCAAACCAACTAAATTAAAATACCGACCTCTATCTATATTGATTCGTTTTACGTAGAGCCACATTTTCTTTTGAATTTATGATTGGTAGTATTGATTAAAAATACTACTTAATAGATTTATCTCTATAGTATTTCTTTACTAAATAACGACATTTACGGTCTAAGCAATTCTTAGAACGATATTCATTGAAAGTTTTGAGCACTACTTTTTTTGGGCGGCAACAGTTTTGGGCGGCCCGAATAACTTTGACAAATAGGTTTGGTCACTAAACCTCACGAGAAAAGAAAAAAAACTCATCTCGCACTCAAACCTGTTTATATGATTATCGGCGTTAGGTCTAAGCACTTCTCGGTGTAGAAACTCAGAGACTCTTACTATGCAAGCCGTTTGCTGCCTTAATATCAAAAATAACTCTTGTGTACAAAATCGCCGTAAAATTGGGATAGTGTCAGTGTGTCGGTATTTCGACCCATTGGGATATTTTATGCTCTCCTCTTTCTTTTATTTATACTCCTTCCTCCTCCCTAAAGATATAATAGGTCAGCTATGCAGCTCATGGGAAAGAGTGTAATCTTCTGGTTCCGGATAGGCCGACCCCAGAAGATTATTTCGCTTCCTAGCGGGTGAGTCACATTCACACAATAAGTGTTTCATGGACTCGAGTTTATCACCACAGGACCTGCAGTTTGGAGACTCCGCTAAGGTAACAGTTTGCAATGAAAATTATGCACGTTAATTAAATAAATATTTTATTTTTGGTAACGACTGAATTATTAATTAAATAAAATATGAAATCTTTGGTTAGATATTTCTTCCTCCACTCGGGATCACCCCTGCTGGTCTCGGCCGCGTGTCTGCTGGTATATCTCGTGGCCAGTGCCCAGCGCGCCCACTACTCCCAGACCTTTTTTCTGTGAACAATAATGAGGTACTTAATTACAATCGAAATCCAAGGTAATATAGGAGTAGATTAGGTATGTGTACACCCGAAATAATGTCAAGTAATACTTAGGCTCAGCGCAGACCGACGGAGTGGAGTGGCGGCGAAGAGTATTCGCCGGTCGCAAGGCACACAGACCGGCGGCGCGCAGGTTTCCACGGCCGCCTAGCGAATTGAGATCCTCCGCGCGACCACAGAAGAAATAGTCGGGCTTACCATGCAAGGTATTTGACTTCGCTATACCGATTACAGTCGTATGTTGAAGTAAATAAAGTTGAAATCAAATTGTTACTAAATTAGTCGCTTCGCAGCCACTCCACTCCGTTGGTCTGCGCTGACCCTTAGGTATCCTTCTTTTTGTGTAGTTTACCAACCAAATCTATTGACAGTTCTGTTGTTGAGTCCGCCAGTAGGCCTTTGATATCCTAACGACTGCTTCCGAACGACAGCAACCGGGACCAACTCTGCTTAACGTGCTATAAGAGACACGGATGGGCTCAGACTAGTGGTCACCCATCAGTCAACTCTATAACTCTTATGGCACAGTAACTAAATTACGGTACAAAACCAAAGATGTAGAAAAAAGTCAGCACTAACTTTTAAACACATCATAAGACAAAGACTAGCTCTTTTAGAAACCATTAACGTATCAAAAGAAAAGGACACATCTCCAGAAGATCTTAGAAGAGAAACCTTATCAACATAGCAATAAGAATTACTCACAAACGCGTTGAATCCCTTCTTGATAGCGCCACCGCCTCCCTTGGGCGAGGCCTGCGAGCCGCCCATCATCATCGCCAGCACGGCCAGCATCAGCACCACCAGACTGAACAGCTTCATGTTACCGGAGACCTGGGGACAACAACTCGAGCGAGGGCACGTAGCGTCAGTGGATGCTGCGGACGAATGATGATTTTCCCATGCTGCTATGGATTTTTATACCGATCTCTTACACCTTTCGGAATACCCATGAAATATGAATACAAGGAAAACTTCAGACAGAATACGTTATGTGGATATTTCATTTGTTTCGGCTCAAGCAAATAGTGGAGCAGGTTTTTTCATGTATCATACTGTGACGTAAGTGCTATCGAAGCCTATGCGTAGTAAATGTAGCACATATTCCTGCTACTCTGAAATTATTGTATCCCAACAAGACATTTAATTGTGGTTTGACTCACACCTGAAGGAACAAATTTCGCCGTTCCTTGTTTCATGTCTCACCCCAAACGACAAGGCTAAATCAGACCAATAAGAATAGCGTCAACTTGGTGTATGCAGGAGTTTTTTTCCAGGTAGTGCCATTAGCTTGGCATGTACCGACTTACAAGCGTTTGCTTTAATATTTTATTGTAAGTTAGTTCTAAAGCTGAAGTATTGGTCATACCGCCGGAGATCCTGGAGAAATGGCTTATTGTTGGTTGGCAAAGTCGATGGAAAGAGATCGCGTGTAAGGCCACCGAATCGCTGGACGGATCAAGGTAAAAAAATTACAGGCCTATCGGTGGCTAGTGTCCTGAGAGAGGCAGACACGGACAGGTTGACAGCTTGATGAAAAATTATTATTCAAGACACGACCCTCAAAATTGCAGAACATGACTAATGAAGAAAAGCTGAAGTATTAAAAAGCACAGTATTCTACCACCTCAATTATCGCTCGGCATTACCGAAATACTTAGGGTCTCATGCAATATCGAGATAACCCTTATATAGTATTTAACCCAAGAAAACTCCATATATTTTGCTCGGGTTAAGTCGCTAACTCCTTAACGAGTTACTTATATTGCCAGTGGGCGTTATTATATTAAAAACAAGAACCTATTTTAATGTTAAGGAGCTGACTGAATCAAATTGACTAAACACTTTGAAAAACTTAGCACTTTACAAACTCCCACGCAGTCACTATTAACTTAAGTATATTTTAACAAGCGAAGCCGATTTCTTGGAGATCGTAAGCTGCTTAAATCATTATTTTAGCTTGTCGGCGTATATTAGGGTAGCCCTTTAATTTATTTATAAATTAATTGATCAATTGATAATGGTAGGTGTAGATAGGTAGGCTAGAAATAACCATCTCATAGATAACTTTCCCCCGAGCAATTTTTAATAGGACCTACATACATAAGTCTAAATAGAGTAGGAGCCTATACTATACTCATATGACATTTAAGTAAATGTGCCTTCTATTATAGTAAATGTCTGGTACTAGTGAATTATGTAGATACCTATCAAGTTCAGTCGAACGTAACCATCTAATAGTTTAAAGTTTCTTATTATCTGCGCTTTAAAAGATTAAATGGTAGGTACAGTCGAAAACAGAGAAAAGTATATATACAGGGGGCCTCAATTAGGTTGAGATTTTCTCATTATCTAATTGACGGATTGCAAAAATTATTCTACCTACTAGCCTAGCAGATATTTTAGAGTAGGATCATAGGTATACAGCTAACAGCAGATCAAGTGTAACACTTTGGACCGTTCTTATTATCTGCGTCGTAAGATTTAAAATCTTACTGCAAGTGTTACCATTGATCTGCCGTTGTCCGTACTAATTGTAAAGAATTTAAAAATATCAGTCAAGTACTTTTTGAGAAAATCTTAACCTTAATAACTCTCCTTTAAGTACACACCTTTATCTTTGTTACGCCGTATTTCAAGTGTTATCATTGGCGTCCTGTCGACTGTACCATTGCTTACTTTTAAATAAAAGCGCCATCTCTATACCGGTATTAATAATACTGCGATCGAGCTCTACATTCCGCTGCTATGACACTTTGTTGATACGTTGTCGACTAATCTAATAAATAGTACGAGTATTATGTACGTGTAGATACATACAGTAGTACAGAGAACATCCGCTAAATGACTCTGCCACCACAAACTTACTTATAATATAAGGCCCATTGCAATATAACCCGTGAGTTAGTGACTTACTTAACCAGTGAAAAATGTACCTAAATATGCCGTTTTCACAGCCTAAAGTAGAGTTGACTCTCGAGTGTTAATTTATTGCAAGTGGACTAAGCCTAATGTACAAACATAAGTACATAAGTACCATCATACCATTACCTATATCAGTTTATAAAGGCTCATAAATTAGTTACCTAAGTATAAGGTTTAAGTATGTGGAAATGTTGTAGTCAAGTTAACAGAAATATCCATGTGTTATCAAGTGTTCGTTACCTACATGTCGATGTCGGATTCCGACAACCCGAACTATTCCATTTAATTACTGACGGGACATAATTCCGTTCCGACTGCCGACACAGCCCAAACCGTGTCGATTTGCCTTTCTTTACAGACACATATGCGATATCGACCTTTTGGAAAACGAGTTGATGATGCAATATAACGCGTGGATTGGTATTGGCTACACCGCTAAATACAGTAGGTATCTCATCAGGCGGTTGCCCGTCCCGTTTCTATTTTAGGTTTTTCATATCATTCGTCTCGCTTACATGTCCTTATGTATAGCTTTTGTACTTTTACGTGTAGTCGCCGCGTTTTCCAGCTATATGCCGGTTATAGCAGGTCTAGTTTTAAGTGTGCTCTGTGTTTAGACACAGTGATCAGTGAATTTACATGAAAATATAATCATATGTGCTCGTGGCTCTGGACATTACGGACGAAAGGAGACACTCACTACACAAGTATCAGCCAAGAAGCGCGCTGGCGTGAACCTTGCTGAAGAAAACTGACGATATTTTAACACAAAGACCTAGTTTCACAGCAATTTCTGTCAAGGTAAGTGTACCTAAATCTTGTTGATATAATCTGATTTATTATCTAATGTGAAATAAACACCAGTAAGCCATAAATGTAGGATCGTCCTGTCACCGATTCCATTCAGATATTATGTTTCATGTGATATTCTTGGAAAAGAAAAGTTCTGCATTTATTTAAGTACTTATGAAAAAATTAATTTTACAATCAATTCGTGTGCTATTTTTGTAAGTCGAAACTGCATTGCTAAGACAGGATGTAAGTACCTAAATATTATGTTACGGTGTGGTAACGGCAAAACTAAAAACGCAGCAAATATTAATTAACAAGCCAAGTCGACCCTATTTCTACGTAAACCTGCGGTAAACATAAGTATTATTAAGCTATTTCTAACTGACGTTAAGTCAGTTAAAAACACGACAACCATGCCACATTGCAAATAATCAGTCCATTAATGAATAAAAAATTTCAGATCTACCAAAATGTGCGGTATTTGGGCGACATTCGGCGTGACCGGGGGAATGAATCCGACTTGTATCAAGTGCTTCTCGGCGATCATGCACCGCGGGCCGGATGCGTGGCGCATCGAGCAAGACGCGCGCGAGCCTCACATCATGCTCGGCTTTCAGCGTCTCGCCATCGTGGACGGGCTGCACGGCATGCAGCCCATGCGTCTGCACCGCTACCCGCGCTCCACCCTCATTTGCAACGGTGAAATCTACAACTGCAAGCGCCTTCAAACCCAGCACGAGTTCCCTTACGAAACTAACTGCGACGTGGAAGCCATCATACACACCTACCACAACTTCGGGATCGCGGAAACCGTCCGCAAGCTGGACGGAGTCTTCGCCTTCTGCTTAGTGGATGGAGAGAAAAGGAAGATTTACATCGCCCGAGACCCCTACGGCGTCCGACCTCTTTTTAAATTTCAAGACGATGAAGAAGGTACTCTAGGCATTTGTTCAGAAGCTAAAGGCCTCATCGGTTTAAAACAAAAGGGCAGCGAAACGTCGACCTTGGGACAATTTCCCCCAGGACACTTTCAAGTATGGAGTATTTTAGAAAATGGGAAAGTTAAGCTCGATCATACAGAGCAATACTTCACTCCAGGTACTGCCCCCCGATTTGTGCCATTCGTCTCAGAAGATGAGCTAGCAAAAATGAATGTGTACGAGAAGACAGCATATTTATTAGAAGCCGCGTGTAAAAAGAGACTAATGGCAGATAGGCGAATTGGTTGCCTTCTCAGTGGTGGTCTGGATTCGTCGTTAATCACTGCGCTGACGGTTAAACTCGCTAAAGAGCATAAGTTGCCATACAAGATACAAACATTTGCTATCGGCATGGGCGACTCTCCTGATCTAGCTGCAGCTCGAACCGTGGCGGAATATCTTGGTACTGACCATCATGAGGTTAGATTCGATGAAAACGATGTGAGACAAGCATTGGACGATGTAATATACCACTTGGAGGCTTTCGATATCACCACGATACGCGCCAGTTTGCCTATGTATCTTCTGTCGAAATATATCAAAGAAAACACAGACACAACAGTAGTATTTAGTGGAGAAGGCGCCGATGAGGTGGCACAAGGATATATTTACTTCCGAGATGCTCCAAGTGTAGCTGCAGGTCATGAGGAGAGTTTGCGGTTACTTTCCGATATCTATTTGTACGACGGCTTACGAGCTGATCGCACTACGAGCGCTTTCAGTTTAGAGCTCCGGGTACCGTTCCTAGACATTCAATTTACCCACAACTATCTCAGTGTAGACCCGAAGCTGCGACAGCCTCAAAATGGCGTAGAAAAGCATTTGTTACGTAACAGTTTTGCTAAGAGTGGGTTGTTACCAGACTCCATACTATGGCGACATAAGGAGGCATTCAGCGACGGCGTGGCTTCCGTAAAGAAGTCTCTCTTCACAGTTATAGCTGAAGTCATCGCAGAAAGATTGCCAGAAGAGAACACACAATATTCTGGCCTCCAGCCGACGACAACAGAATCCAAATATTACAGGCATGTGTTCGAAAAATCGTTCCCGGGACAAAACAACTTCACACCGTACTACTGGATGCCAAAATGGGTACAAGTCTCTGATCCCTCTGCGAGATTCATAAAACATTATGCTGCCACGTAAATTCTTAATTCTCAATAAATATTAAGACTATCGAGGGAGTTGCCTGGTATCATTTAAAATTACATAGTTCATAAGTATAACCTGACAACAAGTTAAAGACATCGAATTTCCTAACTTTGATAAATTGTTTTTTTATCAATTCACTTTTACATAGCTACCTATACATACATCAATTTGTACTGGATTTAACCAGTGCTAAGCATGTCTAAAATCCACGTACAAAATGAGTAGATAGATAACGTCGAAATTAATTAATCAATTTCGCGTATCAGTTTTTATAGGTATATTATAGGTATGTACAAATCAAAATACATATTGATTATGCAAATGCCAAAAAGTTATATCCGAAGTAGGTAATAGTAATAAATTGTCCTACCAGGTAAAATCTATCAATGGTGGACGGATTGTTGCTATAAAAGCCTCTGCGCAGACGCAATCTTTCAAAGGGAATCTTTTATTTTCTGATTTAAGTTCACGTTCCTCTTCTTCATAATTCAACAGAAAAGTGACTTCACGGGCAGATCTTTGTCTATGGGGTTGGACTGGAGTTTGGTCTGTAGAAATAGTGGTATTACTGTGCGTGTTGCTGGCAGAGTCGGTGAAACTTGCATTTGAGTAGTCGAGCTTGAGCGTAGGCTTCATGGTGTACGATGTTGTCTTTTCGACGCTATCCACGAGTTTTTCTGTGGACTTATCACAGTGGAGCCAGTCAAGTTTTGTTTCGGTTTCTGTATCTTTTAAGATCCTTGATGTTCCGAGAGAGGCAGCGCCGCGGAGGAGGTTGAAAGTAACGAAGCAGCTAGGGCAAAACGTGTCCCTGTGGAAGCAGTTCAGAATACCTTTCGGTCCGCTTCCACCTGTAAGCTCACAAGGCGGTGTCACCTGAATGAACTGGTCGTTCACATTGTTTTTAGCTACGACTTGAACTTCTTCATCCTTGTATAATTCCTCAGTTCCGAGCATCTCGTGTTCCTCATGTCGGCAAATAGCTGGCAAATCAACTTTGGAGCAGATTCTACAGTTGCAGCTAACGTTGGCTAGTTGACGTTTCAACGTGCGTACCTCGAATGGCTCCCAGCGGCAGCAGGAGGCCGGCGATGGAGTCTTCCACATGGCGCAGTTTGCCGACAACGAAGATTACAAACACCAATAAACATCCGAGATGTGGTCGATGACTAGATGCTACATGATTACGTTAACCATTAAATTCAGGTAAGTATATTATAAAGCATATATGAGGATATAAATAAACTTCTACATTATTCGTAAGTATATCATAAATCAATGTCCAATAACTTTAGGATTGGAGTTTCTAGGCGTTTCGTTTCTAGACATTTTTCCGTAGCATTTTTCTTCACTTCACTTCACTTTTTAAATTATGGCTTCTACCGTGGCTGGCACAGTAATTTTGCCAGTGTCGAGTACTTAGGTGATGACCAACGAATTTTTCTATTATATTCTATTTGGCATGACAGTTGCCTAATTCAAAGAGTATTTTTGGCCTTAATCGATTAATCGTCCGTTATGGACATTTTTATTATATGTGCCTAGCGTGTGCCTAACTCGGCCTAGCTATAACCACATAATTTCGTAGACCGATTCCTCTGTCTACGCATATTTTAGATGCCACCATGGCCGTTAGCTATAAATGTGACTTAATTAGACGGTTCCAAATTTCCAATCAACAGTCAAATTAAGCCACCTTTTAAGCTGAAACTTATATTAATCTTTGAGCATACCAAAGTAGACATAGAACAATAACGTATGCATGTATCGGCATGTATAGATCATTCTATCATTGACACATAAATCTATGTGTCAATGATAGAATGTTGTGACAGGTGCACACATTTTTGCAAAATAAAATATACAAAACAGAAATAGAAAATGAAATCATCACGAAAAATCTAATAAAACGTATATATATCATGTAAATCAAGAATCTAAACCTACTTTGCGTTCTGCCACGTCGCTTAACACAACTAACCGGAATGAGAAGGGCCCAACCACCCAGTAGAAGTAGACCATCCAAGGTAAGAAATTCGTAAAAATACACTGTACTCTGAGAAATTGATCTACTTATTTATAAAAATAACACCAAAGGTCTACTAGACGAGCGTACATGAAGAGATTGATGAATGTGGAAGAGACGAAGGTTGTGTGTCAGAAGCCCATACTCATGCAAATATATTTTAAACAAAATTGTTTCAGCCACTTTGCGACTGCGGTTTTTGTACAAACAAACAATGTCCAAATATTTTAGAGATGATCCCGCCACTACCAGCAGTGGCGGGGAATAGTAAGAAGAAAACGTTTGGGCATTTCAACGCTAATCTAAAGTTGAAAACTCTGCCGAAGGCGACTAAAAACAAACGCAAAAGAAATAAAAAGACTACGTCATCTAGACCGAGTATTGTGGACTTAATGAATGACGAGAAGGACTGTGGGTGCGAGATCATGGCGCGCGCCGTCGCTTCAAACCTACATATAAACCTCGGCTTAGCACACGCGCGGGAAGATATCAATGCAGGCGTTGTTGGGTCAGACGTAGACTTACCAGATCTAAATCCATTGCCAAAGTGATTACTTCATATTACGTTTATTCCTACTTTTACCGCGTTTACCAAGTGAACGTGGCAAATCAAAAGCAGCACCTACATTATGCAACACAAAATATTTACTCGCATTAACGAATTCGTAACCTGGGTACGCATCATAAAAACAATCCGAAAGAACAGGTTCAAGATAAAACTGTTTATATTTCTTAACATTTTACTATTTTTATCACTGCTTATTTACAACTGCAATAAACGTTCAAATTCTAACAGACAATGACAAAAACAATCCAGATATGTAAGTGCTTAAAAATTTGCTTTCCGTATTTCTATCTACATAAATAAAAGTTATCCATCGATATTGTTCTCATTTGCTTTCCCATTCTGCTCCTTCTGGATCGGTTTGAATTTGTCGCTCATGTAGTTCCAATATTTGCATCTAATTTTGTCATATTTACCTGCTAGCGCTTGGCAGAGTGCTATGGCTCTGTCGGCGTTGTGCAGACAACTGGGTTCGCCTTTCTTTATAGCTTCATCGCAGACGTCTATCATAAAGGCCAGAAGGTATGGTGACCGACATTTGTTTTTGTAAAGTTCCTCACAGAACGAAGTGACGACGGAATTACCACTGATTCCTCTTTTATCATGCAGTAGCACGCCTCTCAAGTAATTCCATGCGCTCTCATTGTTCTTGACGAATTTAATTTTCTCCAAAGTGTAGCATATTTCCCTCTGGACGTTGAGGTCAGACCAGCCCTGGTGGTTGTTCATCACGAAGTAGCGTTGGTTCCAAGCGGAGTTGTTACGCACATCATCTGTGATGAGAGTATCCACAAACTGCATCTCCTTATTGTAGAGTCTGCAAATAAATGATAAAAGGTCAAGGAAGAAAAATCGAAGAGGTCATCTATTTCCATAGTTTACAAATATGTTACATACACAAGTTTGAATTGAAAAATATCTTTCAAAATGATTGTTTGATTGTTGCAATAAACAAAAGAATACAATTTCGCAAGTGGTTGAGCTCATTCTGTCTTGTGTATTTTTATATTTTTAAAGGTCCAGCTTTTTTTAAACAAGAAAAATACCTCTTATTTTAGTGACAAGTCATCCAAACAAAGCCTGGTTCTTTGTCATCCATCATCTTCTATGACTATAATATCATATATCATGCACCAATGTGTGCCTGTCCCAATGTGTGCCAATTAACACAATAGTCGCTTTCATCGATATATGACAGGCGTTACACAATAACGCGCGACGTTATTGTGTTATTGTGCTGGCGCGCAACATGACCAATGGTACCAATCCGCAAGTTCCTTGTTGCCGTTCAACATGAGTGACATGTTGTGCAATATGTCGCGCTTCAATTGTTGCCTGTTGGATATGAGGCTTAACACTGCATCTCTGCTTACTCACCCAAAAGTCTTAATAGCCCACTGGCGGTGTTGCCATGCGTGGTAGTTCTTGGGATCCTGAATAAGCGCATCCCCAGTCAGCTCCAACTCCTTTGAGGGATCCTGCAGCCAATCCACCAGCACTCTCCTGTGATGCCACACCTGAAATATTTTAATCACAGTGAAAGAGAAAAATAAAATATGTAAGGGTTGTACTTAAAACCCACAGAGGAAATGAGTGGAAGGCAAAAGTAGTACAAAGTATGAATGTGGAAGTGTCAGCGGGATGCCAGGGTCGCAGCAGATGGAGGTCTTTATTTGCCATTCCCTACCTATGGGCTGACATGAATTGATTATTATAATAATAACACCTCCGAAGCCCAAATCAAGTGTCTTATTTTGTAAACAAAAACTACCCTACTTTACTAATATTTTAAGCTGTTCTGTTCTGTGATTATTGCATAGTTATTTTCACATTATTAGATCAGACTACTTTATTTTCACAATAATGAACAGGTTCAATCAATCAGTTGCAGTGATACATCACAACAGGTAATTAGACGATCATATTTGTTTACAAAATAAGACACTTTTTTGGGGTGCGGTATACATGTGTACATATTATATACACTAACCTGATAGTTTTTGGGTGTATTGGTAATCACTGCTTCAACATAATCTAACTCAGATCTTAAGTCTGTCTCCAAATCTTTCAAAAGATCTCTCCTGTAAAAAGAAAAGCATTGGATGACAACTGCACCTTGCAGAGCTACTGAAATGTTGATATTGGTATTTTATTCCTTTTGCATTAGTCCATAGTATAATAAATAGGAAATCTTAAGGTCACCTATTTTTCATTAGGATGTAAAAATCCAAATAGTCATGATTGATTTTTTTGGAAAGAAAAATGAAACCTAAGACCTAATTAAATAGATGCAATAATTTCACATCTTACAATATGTGCATCTGTAATGTAATTGTAGGTATATACTAGTTTTAAAATAACAGAAAAAGCTGTTATTTTCTTTATACTCGCCTTCATTACATTTTACAAATATACAGAGGCTAAATTTATCAAAAATATACAAACCTGTATTGCCACACAGTGTAGTTGGCCGGGTTGAGTTCAACTGCATCCTTTGTCAGGTGAAGAGCACGCTCTGACTTTTCATTCTTTTGAAGAACGGCCCGGAAGTAGTCATAGACATCTTCAACTGGAAAAAAAAAATGTCCAAATCTGAGACCTATGTATCAAACGTCAACAGTAGGTCTGATTCTGTTGTGGTTGCAAAATCTAATCCTAAACACAACTGTCACTGTCTTTCCTATGCTACATCGTGTAAGAGTTAGTGAGATGCCTTGCTTAGGCATAATTGAATTTAGCATGCAACAATCTGGAATCGCTATAACTGCCTGATGAATTGATCATTATCATCAGTCTATTTAAATGTCACCACTGTTGGGCACAGGCCTTCCCTAACATTGAGGAATGATGATAAATTAATATTTTTGCAGTTGCATTCATATTTACTAATATACACATGCCTTGTTCCTGTTTCATAGCTGAATGTGTATATTGTTCTAAAACTAAAATGTCTAGTAATCAGTGTAAATTATATTAAAAACATACATATATTTGCAGTTACTGAAGTAGGTACTTACCTACACCTAATAAAAAGTTCACAATAGATTTCTATTCAGATAACACATTACAAGGTAAGTTGTTCCACTGGATTACACACTGAAGGTCTTACAGTATCATTTTTATTATTATTTAACTGTACCAAGCATTTCAATGCCAACAAACCTAAACCCACAATTTAATTGAACGAAAGTTTTATTGCATTTGCACATGTATACATAGGGGACTGACACACAAATATTAATTTTTATGTAATTATATACCAGCTACCTAGATAAAAAAAATATCAAAGGCTCAAGCCCAAGGGTCACACAACGTTTTTTGCACATCCCCTCCCCGGGGTTCCTTAACCTGAGTAAAATCACAAAATATGGGTGCATGATTAACTATGGCAATATGTTTAGCGAAATTATAAAAAAAACGACACAAAATGATTATGGACAAAAATGTCTCATGATGTCTGGTACAACGAAGGTGGAAAGGATACCTATAAAAAAGGTTACAGTACCTATAGGTACTTACATTTTTCCGAGTGTGCAATGACCACCACAGGATTGGGTCCATCGTCTTCAGGGACTCCCGTCAAATCGCTCCATTCTGGTCGGTCCCTGTACAAGGTCCACGCCACATCGCTGTCTCCGCTGTCTGACATTCTCACCACACTGACTGACTTGAACTGATTATAATGCCACTATAAAACTGTAGGCTGTAGGTATTCGCCTTATCAAAGTTAAAATATACGCCTCGCTAATGCTAAAATACACAGGAGTCGTGAATACGTGAACGTGATGAACACCACACAGAGAATGTTTAACGATCTAATTAACCTGTATCTTTATTCAAAGCGGATATAATACTATCTTTATTTATACGCACAGGTAATTTTAATTGAATTAAATACCATACGACTTGGCAATAGCAAGGCAATCGAAAATGTAAATTGTAAAAATGAAAGGAGGAAAAAAATCTGGAAAACAAATAATGATGATGATTTTGATTTAAGATTTTTTATTCCATGAAGGGAAAGGCAAAGGGAATTATCCCATACAACCTTGTCTTATTGCTAAAGATGCTTGATAATATTTATTAGATGTTTCAATATAATGCTGATGCTACATATTGTCAATGCTTATGAGAGTATTTAACTGAAGAGACAAGGGGTGTTGTTGTTGGTTGTTTACACAAATCACCAATCCATACTATTCCATACATAGGTCGTCTTCGCAAAGACTTAGGCTCCACATCTGATGCTGTGTTTAGTTTAACATAAACAAGCATTATCTTGCAATATGCGGTCTTATCGCTCAAGGTATGTCTTCCAGACAATCATCAGTTGGATAATTTAATCATTCAATAATCTCCTTGGCGTTTAATCAACAAATCATTGACCAGTTTCGTACATAAGTGATAAGTAAAATACAAACAAATTCTTATTCGTACATTTTATTTCAAAATAAATAAATAATGTTAACAACTAAGAGGTAACAAACATAGAGGAATCTTTGAGCACTGGTGTAAGTATATAAATTAGTAACATTTACAAATACATTCTAGAATCACGTTGTTGTCCTTTTATCTACCAAGCGTAAGCGAGACCAAGCCCATTAGAATACGTCATGTGGGAGACGGCAGGAGCAGCCGAGTAGGCCACACCCAAGAGTCCGCCAGCTGTAGCCACCTGGAGCAAGAGGAACAAATTGAATGATTGTACCGTCGTTACATGTAAGTAGACTAGTTTTCTGGTAGATATAGCATAGATTGATGATTTATTCAACAAACGCACTAAAATATAAAGGGGCGTTCTCAACCAGAGATTTTACACAGTGTTACAGCTGTTTGGGTTTATAGTAGGTACCTAGCGAACAGACCGACAAGAATGTTGAAATTGAAACGGGGGCGCTGTTCGCAACGAAATATAACGTTTTACGAGATTTATTTACTTATTTATTCAAAATAAAAAAGTATAGCATTACAGTTAAACACTAATGCACTATACAATTCATGGTCAATTCATTAATTATTAATAATCAAATTATTATTAAACAAATATAAATAATAATACAAATAATTAAAAAGTCATAGATTACAATTATGGATTAGTTAGCGGTGTTAGTTCCGATTTTATCACGTGCCAAAATAAGACCCCTTGTCGGACATGTATGTATAGTTGTATACTCATAAACTGCCCCTGTAGCACATGCTCGCTAATGAGCCGCGCCCACACGCCACGCCACGCCACGTTAAGAATCAAGGCAGAAACATACTATGGAAACGCCACGGGACCCCACGCGGCGCGACGCTTATTTACCGTACATTTTTCGTCGACGTCGGGTGTTCATAGTGTGTATCAGGCCATAGAAACTGTAACGATTTGATTTGTTAATCTCGCGTCGCTTGGCATGCCGTTTTAATAGTATGTATGCGCCTCTATGAAAGATCGCCTGCAAAGTCTACGCCTGCAAACGTGTAGTCGTGCTACGAAATGTTGCGTCTGACAACCATTAGACAGCTCGCCGACCTAACGACGATCACTAAAGCGTGCGCATACTAGCCCTGCTGGTCACAACAGTTCGGGTTATAGGCGCCCAGACATATTGATACTCGTAGACAGGCGTTGAGTCTTACAGATAAAATAAAAGAATAAGATATAGATATACTTAGATAGAATAAAATATCAACATCAACATATTCATATCTCTAATCTGTACATGTGAATATATCGATGTTGAACTTTTAAGATCATGTCTAGAAGAACCTAAGAGTACGGATTAGAAAGATAATTCGAAAGAAACAGAAACAGCATATAAGATATTATAATGTTATGTTAAGTAGGTAGCTATAACATAGCTACATAGGATAGGGGTCACCTACATGCCATTTTCCCTAATTCTTAACCCTAAGACCAAGCGGTATATAAGATCCACTTTGGGTCGCTAAGATAGTAAATAAGTTACCTTGGCAACCGGCGCTGCGACTCCAACGTGCGAAACATACGGGCCGTGCGATACGTAAGGCGCGTGCGATACGTAAGGAGCTGCTAGGCTGGAGTACGCAGGCGCTAACGCTACGCCGGGATTGCTGACGCGTATATCAGATTTACGCACGCTCGAGAACGGGGTGTCTATGGCTTTTGTGTAAGTTGATATCTGCGAAAGACGAGAGATTTATAGTTGGTTGGTGGTTGATGACGTCACAAATATTACTATCGTTGCGATAGTGAAACTGACAAGCTAAAATATCTATACGAGTACTATTATTGAACATGTAAGTACATATAATCACAAAATGTGCATCTAGTTTAAATATATAAAATGTGAACTAGCTTAAATATTGCAAAACAAACGTCTGAATGTTTATGGCATAAGATATAACCTATGTCAGTCCCGTGATTAAGACGACTTTAACCAAATCTCATCCATAATTTCATATCTTCTTTCAGGCGAGTGTCCTCAAGCAACTTCAACCCTGGACTAAGGAATTTCTTATAATGGCTAAACGAATTAACCCTGAGTCATGCGTGAAATTCTTGAAAAGAATAAGAGCACGAAACTTCGTATTTTGTTGAACTTTCCAATAAATAGAAACATTCGCGGACATTTCCTGATTAACCTATCGTAATAAGTACAATAACACAGTAACTAAATGGAAAAGCTAAAGTCGAAGCTTTCCAGGATTTGTAATAGGTAAACTAATTAAGTAAAAAAAAAAATTTTTTAGCCGTGGACATGACTTGAACCTGCGACCTTGTCATTTCGTGACACGTCACAAACAAACTGTAAAATAAACTGTTACCTGTCCCAGATTAAACGGCGACCTCAGAATGTTGGAGCTCTGTGTGGCCAGTGCGGGTTGCGCCGGGTACGAGCTGTAAGGGTTCCAGCCCCCGTACGAGTAGGGGGAGCCGTAGCCCACATGGCCGACGGGGGCTATCAGCCCCGCAGCCTGGCTGGCCACCACCGCACACAATAGCAACAACGTCTGCAAAATGTACGTGTTAATTATGTACCTGCACGAACGTCCGCCATTTTGGGTAAACTTAGCTGCCGGGGACTGTACCTAATTACAATAATCATTTTCAACAGGCAGCTGAACACATAATTCGCTTAAGCTTAAATATTCATCGATATTTCACTGTTGACGTTGACATCTAGCCATCATCGGCAGCGCCTTACTATGATGTCTAACGTAACAAATCAGTTAAATTGGTGCCTACTGATGACTAGACCTGCCCCGTGGATGTTAATTTAAAAAGCTACTCCAATTACACTTCATATAGGTTTAAAATACTGATAAATAAAAAATAACTTACTTTTTTCATTATGTTAGCTTTCAACCCTCCAAAGCTTAGATGCGATATGGTGCGCCGGCGCACAGGGCTAGGCTTTTATAGCAGTCATACGTGTGTTAGTGCGAAAGGGCACGTGTGATAACAGGCTATAAACATAATCTATGAGACAGGCATTATTGTGTGTACGAGCAGCTTGTAAAAACTTACACAGGCGCGCCCGTTCTCTAAACACAACGCAATACGCAATCAATTACCTATATACCGTACTCCAAGCGTGTCCAAAACTACAAAACTCACCATCGGATTTTTGAGCTCATTCCCAGCCCCGGGTTCATCACAAACCCTGCGAGTACTTCATCCCCGAAGTTATTAGGAGTGAAAAGACCCGGTTGTCGTCGTATTTTTGAAGTTATTTCGACTGATTTCCAAGTAAGTAGGTACCACTATTACAGTCGACAGCTCCTCAAGTGTAATGGGTACTTTAGGCGGGGGCAATAACGTAGATTGCAATGGTTTTGTGTAGGTTGATGTTCTATCGACTGTACCCTGATTGAAACTAAACCCGCTTAGCTTATGCGCATATACATCCGAAACCTAATTATTTGGAATTTATACCGTCTGCGACATAAGAATTCAAATCGTGCTTTTAAGCTATGATGTGCTATTGAGTAGGTACAAACTATAACGATAGCTTGAAAGATACTGCATCTTGACTCTCTCATAATAGGAATCCTATTTTTATCTACCTAGCTTAAATGCATCTACAAATTCACTAACCACTAATACTACTTTAGCGTCTCTATATCGTAAAAGGTAAAAGATAAGGTATGTGTACCAAACAATCAATAACAAGAACCGCACATCAATGTATCGATCATTCATGGATAGGATAAACTATGGGATGCAGTATGTGGTTGTGGTTGTACCTATGATATTGCGTGTAATACCTACCTAGGTGCTTCGTAATAGGATGCTGGCACCCATTATGATCTAGGTTGCGGCAATCATGCCATTCTGAATAGGCACCCAACCCACCCAATGACCACGACTCACTGGCACACAGCACGAGCCTACGAATAACAGTCCTAATTAAATAATTACCGATTGCAAAACATTAATATGGTTGTAAACGGCACTTATGGCGACTTAACGCAGCAAAATTGCGAGTCATTTATAAGGCTGAGGTTGGTTCAGAATATAAATATTATAATAACTGTTATAAGAGGGATAATTACTCATAAGGTGCCGGATGAAATGCTGGACGAGGATAGTTTGTTACAGAAGATTAGCAATGTTTGTCTCCTCAACTCAATCACTCAAGGGTACTATAATATAGGAAGTCATTGCTATAGGAGCCGATGAGGCAGGGATCTGTGACTCTTTAGTCAGGCTATTGTGGCTTCAGTTAGATATAGCCCATTTATTTTCCTAGCTATCCGACGTTACAGCTAAACAGCACAATTTTCATGTCCCAGTCCACTCAATACGCAAGACAAAATAGGTAGGTAGGTACTTTGGTAAGCACCATATTTTATTAGCCGGATCAGTAATAAATTCTATTACAGCTTACAACTATAGGACTGGTGTAGGCTAACTGACCCCGTTTGTGTTACGTTTTTTACATCGTCAAGTATTAAATTAAAGTGATCGCGAATAGGCGATATAGATACTTGTGTCGATTCTGGGATACCTATCACACGCTAAAAGTTAACATCAAAGATAATATCTACAATCTAGTATAAGAGCTACGGGACAGTTTCATTTAGGTTTAGATTTAGCGGCCACAGTAGAATCACATCTATACCTGTACTCGTATCTATCAACATAGGCTGCTGCCTTTTTACCCGACTGCGCAAGAAGGAGAGTTATTGCTAATTTCCCACTTGTATGTATAGTGCCTAGAACTGTGCACTATAGTGTAATATGGGTTATGAGTTGTGAACTTGTGACAAACCACATTATAAAGTGTGAGGTATATAAAAGCAAGGTATTGCTTTTATATACCTCAGATAGGTACCGGAGCGGGACCAATATTCGCAAATATTGAAAAATTGCCTATTTCGGTTTTGAAATATAGGTACCTACTTACTCGTATGTGTGGTATGTATTATTTACTTTGGTTGACCAATTGAATTCCCGTAAGATGAGTGCCAAATTAAGTAATGTAATGTGTGCAATAATAAATGTGACTGTCATGAGCCCAAACTGCAGTAAATACACAATTAATTTCCATGCGTCAGCATGCGTCGCACGCGCAGACAGGGTGCGGCCTGCCTATGTCTTATCAGCCGACATATTGAATGCAATGTGACCTAAACCTGTCACCCGGTACTTGCCCGGTACACAAATGCAATGCAATACGATTCCATGTGGAGTATATATTAGATACATTATTCGCTATATTATGCCCTGTAATCTAACACAATTTGTATGCAAGGTAGGTACCTAGTTTCAAATTGTTAGACATTAAAAGACTCTGGCGGGCAAGTGGGACGAACAAGCAAACCAGAACGGTTTCTAATAATTTAATTGCATCCGTTATACTATCCGCGGAATAAGCCAAGTGCATCGTCACACAAACTGCACAGTTCAACTTGCAGTCGACACTGCACCATCTCAAGATATCAATCTAACTAGTTTTACCAACGAATAATAACCGTTTAGTAAAATCTGTAGGTAATTGTTATCCAAAATCAAAATGAAACGGTACAAAAAGCACGCTGTGATATTATTCTGGACGATTCTTGCTATCGATGCCGAGCGATGGTATTCGGCATCAATATTTGAAAGCAATTCACAATCTGATCAAGCCAAAGCCGCTTTTCGGCCCAACTTTATACAAGACAGTGAACATCAATACTCCCCCATGTACGTAATGAATCATAGAAATCAAACGGAAAAAGAAAAATGGCATTTTATGAAAGATGCCACTACAATTTATATTCCTAAAACTACAGAACAGCCTAGACCCCAGTCAGTTCTAACTACAGAAAGAAGTTATTTTAACAACGTAATCCGCAATAGAACGTTTACGCCCCCTGCTGTTTTCAAATATTACAACAACACCATAAACAACGTTAACGTTATCAAAAGGATAAAACCAAAAAGGAAATTCATACGGAAAAGATGTCCAGTGATGAAACAAAGGCAAAAGAAGCAATTAGGTTTAAACCAAACAGCCAGGACTAAATTCTTGGAAGTGTTTGAAGTGGTGGAGTTCGACCATGTAGCGTGTACGTCTACTAGTGGTTTGGAAGGAACCTGTCTGCCAGAGCAGCATTGTGAGACCTCTGGGGGCACTGTAATGGGAACTTGTGCTGACGGTTACGGAACCTGCTGTGTCAGTAAGTATATTATCGTACATAAAATATGCCAGTTAGTTTGTGGCCTCCTGTAGCAAATCTGCTAGTTGGAATTGATGTATGAGGCATATCTCCGAGTATGAGGCATATACCTTGTTCGATTTGTCGATCATTTGACTGACACACCTAAGTACGAAACATTTTGTAAATATTCGATTCTATAAAGTGTAATAAACATTCACAGCTCAATTCTCATGTGACGACCAATCTGCGGCTCCTACGGGTTGGTTCATTAATCCAGGGTTTCCCGATCCAAGCACAGAACGTTTGTCATGTGCTCTTACACTACAAAAGGCATCGACTGACATCAAACAAATACGTCTAGATTTCTCAAATTTTGAGGTAATTGTCGCTGGAACTTGATACCTGAAATGATCTATTGGTATGAATTAATGACGAGATGATTCAATAATTGAAAACTGAACATTTTAATTAGACTTCCGATGTTTCAGCTGCTACCACCAACAGCTGGGTCTTGTGAACAAGATCAATTAGTTATTTCTGGACAGAATGCGAACAATATAATACCCATATTCTGTGGAGTCAATACTGGACAGCATGGTAAGTCATACTCGTCGTCTATCTCTTAATTAGTACATACGAGTACCTATCAATATCATCCTGCCATTGTTTGACCTTGTTTCCTGACTCTTGGTTTCGGTTCTTTACAGTGTACATTGAAGTTGGCGATGTAGATGGACCAGTAACTTTATCAGTACAAACAGTTTCATCGGAAAGCAGATTGTTTTCTATTAAGGTAACTACCATGTTTGTATTGTTTGTACAGCTAACAGCAGATCAAGTGTAACACTTGGACTTTGGACCGTTCTTATTATCTGCGCCGTAAGATTTAAAATCGTACTGCAAGTGTTACCATTGATCTGATGTTGTCCGTACAAATGAAGTTTGGAGTACAGTCAGAGACGATCGTTTAAACATTGGGAGCGGTTTAAAATATGACGAGTGAACACTATAGTGATTAGTAGTGGCGCATATTTTCTTCAGAATTGAACCAAGCCATCTAATATTCCAGGTAACACAAATAGCAGAGGGAGCGGACTTAGCAGCCCCACCAGGATGTCTCCAACACTTCAAAGAACCTCAGGGTCATCTGGAGTCATTCAACTACCGGGACAAATCAGACATCGCGATAGCGAGATCCCCTAGTTATTTGGTAATTTAAAAATCAAGAAGATTTGGACGGGATTCCAAGCTGCTTGTCTTCTGAACTGACACTATAATAATAAATTGAATTAAATAAGAATCGTCAAATATCGGGAGCTCAAATCTCGCATCTACTTCTCGTTAAAGAAACTAAGTATTTCATTATTTTCAGAACAATCTCAACTACGCGATGTGCATAGAGCGGATTCCGGGATCGTGCAGCATCACATACAGCAACACTGACTACTTGCAGATAGTGAATTATGACGCAGGTGACATATTGATGACATGGGTCTTCTTCTTTGCCGTGCCCCCTTCCCAGTTTATCTGGGGTCGGGCCTCCTCGTACTTCTGCGCCAGGACCTGTCCTGAGCTGTCGACTGTGGGAGTTCTCGAGCCTTCATCTCTCTCTCGATACTGGACCACCACGTAGCAGGTGGTCTGCCTCTGCCCCTAGGCTTAGTTGGTATGTTTAGTGCCTTCTTTACGGCGTAATTTTCATTTCTACGCATCACGTGTCCATACCACCTAAGCCTGTTCTCCGAGAGCTTTTCTGCAATGGGCGCTACCTTGAATGAGCCTCTGATATATTCGTTGCGGACTTAGATGACATGGGTATTCATAAATATATTGGGTAAAATCTCGGTAAAATGATGATAAAATGGAGTAGGTAACATGTAAGCGTCAACATAATAAGTATTATTCTAGTAATAGTACGCCTGCCTTCTGAACAAGGGGCCTGGGTTCGATTACCAGTCTAGAAAGTGCTTGTACCTAATTTATATACCTAACCACGTTTACGAGTCTGATGTAATTTGTGATCGTTTCTGTGTATGTTTCTGGACCCTAAGTTATAGTTCGCAAAGTTGTCGTTTTCCGCAAAGTAATGTATTAATAATTTCAACAAATCTAAAGTAAATAGTTCATTACATAACAATAGAAAACTATTGCAGCAGTCAATGCCCTAATCCCTATACTTATCTATAGCTGCGCCTAAAATCTACTATAATTGCAACTGCTAATTCATGCGGACTGTACCAAATTCATTGATATTGGATCAATCGCGTATTTTGGACCAAATGTGCAGAGGCACATTGTGACCATAGGGTCACACTGCGATTTGGACCAAACGCGTATCGGATCTACTGCTACTAAATCATTGTAACTGCCTACCTGTCCAGATGGCTTGCCGGTGATACCTCCCGGGCAGGCAGGGGTGGAGATATTCAACTGCCCGACCGACTGGCTCCTCGTCGCGGCAGTCAGGCTGTGCGGCGACCGGCTCAATGACGGCTCGGTTCTCCAGGACTTCGCCTTAGACGCTCCCGTCACAGGTACCGAAGTTTCGAGATTATTGCACAAAACAAGAGCAACTTTTAAGTAACTTTTTAAATACGTGCAGGGGAGTGAGTCCCAACGATTTTTACTAGCGCTCATGTCCCGTCAATGTCAGATTTTTTTCTACACAAATTTCGGTCGCGCAGTCTTTGACATGACTTGAGCGCATAAAAAACCCATGCGGCTATTGCCCTGGCCAGAACAATATTCTGAAGAATCGGTTTCGAGTTTTGGAACCAATACTTTGAAGGCTTTGTTATCACAATTTATTTACAATGGAATGGAATCAATTAGAACATTATAGATATTTATACTTTGTTATATGTTGTTTTCGAATAACAAAACAAACAATACAAGGCGACACTCGCTCAGCGATGAACTATAAAAATATGTCGCCGAGCGAGTATCGCTGCGTCTTTTTTGTTTACACGGAATGTGCTATGTTGTACGTTTCTTTCGCGAAAAAATAGCCGGTATTTAATCGCTTACTCGCCGGGCGGCGGTGGGATAACTGCCTAATACATACTTATGGAAATGGCACATTGTAATGCTTCTTTCAGATATTAGTGCAGGCCCGATAGTGGTGTGGTTCAGATCAGACGGGGGTTACGTCGGCAGAGGCTTCAAATTACAGTATCAACAGAATAATTGTTAAAGGTAACGACTCAGTAGTAAAGTTCAGTATTTACCAGTTAACTACAAACTAGAGAAATTGCAAATTAAATTTATTATTTGGTATCGAAACGAAAATTAAGTACATTTTAAAATTAAAAGCAAGGATAACAATAATTAGCTAAAAAACAATATAATTTTAAATGTTAGTATTGACATGTAACATTACATTTACATTATCCGTAAATTAGTAAACTTATACTTACCTACTTACGAATTTAAATTGGTTATAAAAATAATTTGAAAATAATACTTATACTTGTGTAACATTTTATATATGTAGAATGAGGTATTAAAATATGCAACTCATATGGTATTCAAGTAAATACACTTGCGCCTTTAATTCACACATGAATTTTCAAATTGAAATAAAGGACTCTATAACTTTCAAACAAGCAGGTATATTTACTTAAACACTACAAAATAATGTACTTAAATAAATGCATTCAATACTGTGACATATCTGACATCGCTATAGCTAGATCTACTAGTTATTTAGTCATTTAAACATTAAAACGAGAACTATTATTGTAAAAGGCACTATTTCTAAATAAATATATCTAACTAATGACTGACTTATCATTTTTCTTTCACACTTTCTGCAGGTTTCTTTGCTTTCAGTCCATCCCTCACAATCTTATGGAAGGAAAGTATTGTACCAACAAGTATAGCTCGCAGGAAACCCATAGATAACATCTGCAGTAGAACTTGACTTGCACTCTCGATAGAGCCACAGAATAATGTGGACATCAGTTTCCCACTGAGGCCGAAGACAGAGTATACTTTGCCTTTCTGTAAAGTGAAAAGTTTGCTATTAGTTTATTGGTTTTACTGATTCATACTTCTACTCATAGCAAGGTTTGCCAGTAAATGTGTTAATAAGGTAGTAAAATGATGCAAATGAATGAATCAGAGTAGACAATAAACTGAAGGGGCATTATCCACTTTAAATAAATATAATAACTTAGTGGCTGTGCTCAGAATAGACCTTTTGAGGCAGCAGTGATCTTTAGGCTTGAACCAAGATAAAACAGTCCTTATTACCATGGTTTTGTGTAGAATGAATAGATGATTCAAGTGCTTGAATGGGAATCATCAGATAGCATTATAAATATGAAATATAATTACCAAAGCATCAGAAACAATGGTCTTCCCAACATATTCAGCTGAGAAAAGACCAGCTGAGCCAGATATCAGTTTGGTTTCCAGTGGTTTGGTGAGCTCCTCCTTCTCAAAGCCGGGTGTATCGGTGTCAGGGGGGAAGGCAAGTGTGAGGCGCACTCCTGTGCCGACCAGCTCCATAAGTATAGACTCGGCTAAGCCACGTACTGCCCATTTGGCCGCACTATAAGCGCTATAGCCATATATTCCTGAAATCGTTATAAAGATATTATACATTACCCCTCTCTTCTGTGTAAAGGGTTTCAAACATCAAAAGTCAGAAAGGTGCTCTTATCGTAAGGTAGGTATATCACATCCCATCAAATTGTCTGTTGATTTAATTTATTGTCTAATTATAGTCTAACTATTCAACAAATCTGCATCAGTGTACAGGCAGACAAGATGAGATTCCAAATTACTATACAGATCGTTTTTGTACCATGCGAAATTACAGGTTTCTCAGTAAACTAACCATTGGATAGAATATAAAATCAAACAAATAACTCCACTCACCCAGTAAAGCAGCCTCAGTAGACACGAAGACTATCAAACCCTCATTCCGTTCCTTCATCCCTGGCAGAACATACTTAGTTGGGTATGCTGTGCCGAAATAATTCAATTCAATCATCTGTTTTATGTCCGCTACCTTCATCTTCTCAAATTGGCCACATATACACATACCAGCGCAATTTATGAGCATGAATATCGAACCTACTTCTGCTTCTAGCGAAGACAAGCATTTCTCTATCATGGAATAGTCAGAAGTAACATCTAAAGGAGCGTATTGTATTTTTTGGTCATCTTTTACTTGGGAGGATATCTCGGTGATAGTTGCCTGGAGTTTCCCGACGTCGCGGCCGATGACTGTGACATGAGCTCCGAGCCTCGCGGCTTCCACTGCAGCAGCCTTTCCGATCCCGCTAGAACCGCCGGTAACGACTACATGTTTCCCTTTCAAATCTTTGTACACTATTTTCTTGTCTAACGAATAATGTAATGCAAACATCAGAACGCATAATACAGCTACTAACAACCCGATTATTAAAAACAACATTGCTTATGCTTATTTATTATGTCTCAATAAAGAAAGAGCATACGAATTATTTAAAATTTTCCCAAAACAACCAAACGACCAACCAAGTAACCCAACCCAACCACAACCCAACACAAGCAAAAACTTGAAAACACGAAAGAGTGAAGTGAAAGAAACGGCAATCAAAAGCCAAATCAAAACGATCAACGACCACCTAACGACGAACCACACCACACACCATATACAAATATTGACAAGTGAAGTGACAACCAAAATAACGGCTGGTACTATTTTCACTTTAGTACTTATAACTACCTACGTTCACGTTCATTCGCTTACGACATGAAGAAATGTCATGTATCCGCCAATGGGATCACGGAGTCTCTTTTGATTGGTTAAAAAGTGACAGTAGTCTATAGAAACGTACATATACATCTACGAACAGCTGCGAAAGTGGCCGGAGCCACGTAGATTTACATTGGTTTGATTGAAAATGGATTGAAATCAATTTTCCAAACACCATTATTTTTGCAAATTGCTATGCTATGATATGATGTTCTAATCTAAAGTAATATATCTACGATGACCTAATCTCTTATCTAAACATAAATTATATATTAATATTATGAAGAATGTTTTATGAAATTAAACAAGTGATCATGATGGATGACAGATGTGATGGGTCGCGGAGTGCCTGGAAGATTTGTTCAATCAAGGGAATTATGCAAGAAGGTGGATCACAGTAAACACTATCATATTGAAGACCCTGATATGATTTAAACAATAGTATTAAGTATGAATATGGTGAAAATTATTTGAAAAATCTATAATACTTAATTAAATTAAAATGGTGATGTAAGTTAATACAAATACACTTTATACATTAATTAATGATGCCCGGCATAGTCCAGTGGAGCGGTAAGAAGTTGTGACACGATCACCACAGTTTCATGGAGTAGAGCGGCAAAGACATGCCACAGTATGTACACACAACTATGCAGTATGCTCAGCTAATTCCATCTTCTTGCTATCAATTATGTTCGAATGAGTTGCACAGTACACACAGGGGTATCCGAGAGCACATGAATCTGCTGCTGACTGTGGTGGCCAAATTTGATATCTCGCATCGATTATCGATACAGCATTTGAGAGTTCTGTAAACAGAAAACAATGAAATATCTTACGCGGAACATTACATCGCTGGTGGGTCAGGGGCTGCTTAATTTATACTTACACAAAACGTAACAGTGATGTTTCTCTCAAAATTATTAACATTTTAGTAGATTATGGCCAAAAGGTCCCTGGATGAGACGCTCCGTTCGTCGCCGCTGGCAGCGCCCTGTTGGCCTCCATGAGGTGCAATAGCTCCCCCAGCTGGAAGGATGGGGCCTTAGTCCGGGGCACTCCAAAATGGGTGTGAGAATAAGTAAACCTTAACTTTACACAGTCTCGTTACTCTTATGAAGTCGTTTTTCAGCGATTTTTTTTTTTTAATTTTGTTTGTACCCCCTTAGCGACACTCTGCTGACCAATGATCCTTAATTTCTTATATAGAATTAAATAATTAATGTAGTCCTCACGTTACTTTATTATTTACGATAAAATAAACATATTCATATCATAATAACCTCTAACAAACACCGTTTTGAGCGAAACTTGTTGAAGGGAACACTGCGAACGAAAGAGTGAATATATCATAAATTGTATAGCGCTATCTCTTCTTTTCTGTAACATTTCTCTTAAATATCAAGAATTTCCTTCACAAACAAATAAACCGATTTTGTTTGGAGAAGTGAAAAGCGAAACACTACAATACAATGAATAAATCATCGACCGCCTAGTTAAAGGCGCCTAACCAGTGTGCTGCAACTTTCATACAACGGCATTGAACGAGGCTCTCGCGGGAATTTGTATGGGTTTAGGTTTCCCATGGTCCTTTTTTTTTAATAATTTGAAGGGTGCAAATTTTGTATAAAAAATGACCATAAACACCGGTTTGCGGAAGCGAAAATGAAGAAAATAACAAATATTGTTTTGTGCTTTATCATCCGCGACAATGAATTTTGGATTATTTAAGACCTATATATAGTATTTTTAAATTATTTTAAAATGACTTGAATTTTGTGAAGTTACTCGCGCACTTTAAAAGACCTACTCAGACACGCGGCATTTTGCCGCCAATCCATCCACCATTTTGAAATGAAAAAATCAAGTCCGTCATGCGTTTGTTAATACACAATTTTCTCATTTTAGTAAATTATAGTGTAATTAATGTTATGTTTGTAATATGAATTGAGCTCAGATGCGAAAATGATTTCTACAACTGCATGTCAACAGAATAACACCAAAGGAATTCAAACTGTAAGTATTTGATAAAATGATTTGTACATTATCGACACCCATCAGAATATTTATGAATAACAGCAAAAATGTTCTAAAGCTAGTCTTTTATGTCATTGTGAGATAATATGCATTTGAGAGATTAGCATAATTCCTACTGTTGAGTTAGCCAATGCGCGTAATATTAATAAATATGTCAGTACAAAATAACTTTGTTACAGGACGGACCTCAGGAAGACGGACGCGCGGTACCTACATCAAGACAATACCTCTGATTGCTACGATCAAGAACCTAGTCGTTGTAGTATCATCGTAATACAATTATAAATGTTAAGTTATTAAAGTTTTTTATGCCCTTCAGAGGTTTTATTTTTTCTTGACATATTATGAATGTTTGAAAGGGATGATAAGTCAATGGAGGGAAGTGGTGGTGTCGGCGGAGGGCTGCGGGGCGGGGGGAAGGCGAGAGAGGGACGAGGCAGAGGGGAGGGGAAGGGTCGTGGCGGCGCGGCCGGGGGGAGAGGAGGGGGGGGGGGGTACAATGGCTGCAGTGTCGCCAACATAACAACAAATTTATTATATTTTGCAGTTGTGGTAATTCTGGAATTTTGATGCTTCCAAATTTGAATTTCAAAATTTAAAAACCTAATTTTGCCAGCCCAATTTCGATAGTCATTTCGTTTCCTCCTAGTGACGTATCTTGAACGTAGTATTACATTATCTTTGCGCCTAACCCTCGTTTTCATTTCATCTGACCAGGCTGTATGCTTTAGTAAGCTTTGCCTCTCTCTGTTAAAATAGCTCCTTCGCAAAATAACACGATCCGTTTTTGATATACGCAGGGCTGCATTGTAGCCGTCAATTAAGCCGGATTCACATTTTTGTGGTGTGATGTGTCGTTGCGCGTTATGACGTCAGCTGACGTCTGACGCATATTGTGTATGTATCTGACAGTGGCAGGAAGCCCCGGAAATTAGGGGAGGGCAGGCGGGGCTACTGCCTTAGGGCCTCCACAATAGAGATAAAAAGTTCCAATAGTTAACGCGGGAATTTAGTTTTCAATTTTTTTTTTTTTTTTAACCTATATATTGTTCCACTGCTGGGCAAAGGTCTCCCCTCTCCTCTTCCATCCATCCCTGTCCTGAGCCTCTTCCAGCCACCCATCCCTGTATCTAACGATATCGTCTCTCCACCTACGCCGAGGTCTGCCCCGACGCCGGCGACGCCGGGCCCATCGGTCCGGCTGCATGCGGCACACGTGGCCCGCCCAGTTCCACTTTAATGTGGCTGCTTTGCGGGCCACGTCTGCTACGCCAGTTACCGATCGCAGGGTTGTGTTTCGGACACGGTCCGTTCTCCTCACGCCCAATATGCTGCGTTCCATTGCGCGTTGGCAGACCTTGAGTTTGGACGTCTGATCTTTAGTCAATGACCATGTCTGGGCACCGTAGGTTAGGATAGGCAAGATACACATGTCGACAAGTTTCCTCTTTAGTGACAATGGAAGGTTGCCCTTCATTAATTCTTTCATTGACCAATAGCTTCTCCAGGCATTTTCTATACGTCTTTCGACTTCTTTCCCTTGCCTGTTTTCAAAGGAAACTATTTGGCCAAGATAAGTGTATTCGTCGACGTATTGCATATCTTGCCCATCTACCTCGACCCTACGTTTGGTGCGATTAGTCATTAATTGGGTTTTGGACATGTTCATCTTGAGTCCAACCCCAAGACTGGCCGCGCTGAGCTCCTGCAGCATGACTTGAAGCTCGATTGGGTTAGAAGAGAACAGAACGATGTCATCTGCGAAACGGAGATTGGTTAGCCTTTTATCGCCAATGTTTATGCCCTTGGATTGCCATGATTTTGTGAGGTTCTTAAACACTTCTTCAAGGGTTGCGGTGAACAACTTTGGCGACAACGGATCTCCCTGCTTCACACCTCTATCAATTTCGAAAGACGGTCCCGAGCTGTGTAGTTTAATATCTGCTGTGCTATTGTTATAGATGGTATTAATTAAGTTTATGTAAGTTGGATGAATGTTCTGTTCTTGTAGAGCTGAGAATATTGCGGCGTGCGTTATGCTGTCGAATGCCTTTGAGTAGTCCACAAATGCTAAATAAAGAGGATTGTTAAATTCTGTGAACTTTTCAATTATTAATTTGATTTAAGGTGTGGAGGTGGTCTGTAGTAGAAAAGCTTGGACGAAAGCCGGCTGGTTCCACTGGTTGATGTGCGTCTAGGTCTCCAGCGATGCGATTCTGTATTATTCTGATGAAGAGCTTGTATATGTGTGATATTAGACTGATCGGCCTATAATTTCCAATATCTGTTTTGTCCCCTTTTTTGTGTAAGAGTATAATGTTAGAATGGCAAAAATGTTCTGGAATTGCACCTGTAAGTAAAACTGTATTAAAGAAATTTGTCAAATGCGGAAGAAGGGTAGGTTTTCCTATCTTAAGGGTCTCTGTAGAGATGCCATCGCTACCTGGGCTCTTACATTACATACTGTACTTCATGCCTTTCAGTGCTGTATGGACTTCATATCCTGTAATTAGTGGTATGGTATCAGGGCACGAATGGTCTATTGCAGTCTGCGCTTTGGCCTGTTCAGAATATAAATCCCTGTAAAAAATCGTACATATGTCAATAATTTTATCTCTGTTGCTTTGTTTTACAACATTTTCATCCTTCAAACTGTTAATCCAAGTCTTTCCTTTTGATATTCCTTGCTTAGCTACTCTAAGTGAGCAGTTAGTTCTCAATGCTATGTCTACTAATTAATTGTTATTATTATTTAATTATGGACAGGTGTTACGCAAGCCTAGTGTATGGATACTGCTGCGTATGCACGCACTGCCCCCAATTTCACAACTATGAGCCGCATGGACACAAGGAGCTGACGCTGCGCAACGTGCCTCACCATCGTGCCGCCGTGGAAACGCAAGCGTCGCGATCTACTTTGGAAGGCAACCTCACATCGGTCGAGTCTCACTTTTCATTGTAATACTTTATATTGTAATTTTAATCGTTTAAATTAAATAGTTTTAATAATAAAGTTGTTTTTTTACATCCTCGTCTGTGCCCACACATAATTCAGGTAGCTCATCGCTAATATTTGCACTTCACAGTGTGTATAAAGTCTATCACTTAGTGGTATTATTCTTGTTACCTAATGGTTTTAAAACTGTCCAATTTGTTTTTTGAATTGTATTCAATGGACTATAGAAATGGGACAGGGGTAGCTGTCTGTCACTGTCAGTAATATCAGTTCCACAATTAGACCGCCGCATCACCCGTCAGGGAATAGTGTTCTGTGATCACGATCTACCATCAATAAGTATGCTTAGAGCATGCACACTATTATATAGATATAAAAATATATACTTATATTACTTATAATAAATATTATATAATATATAAAATTTATACATAGATATGCTAGCACACAATTTCTTGATTAATTCCGTTTATAGGCAGTTTTCTTCCTGTGTTTTGTTTTGGTATTATTTATGGATTCCTGAGCATTCGCCAAAGGTTAAAAAATAAATTTAGAATAAAAATCCATTGGGCTGGTCGGACTTTTAAACTTCTGGCAGATCTTATAATGTCACAATCACATCACTTATATCACATCACATTTAATTTTGTAAATAAGTAGTAATTAATTAATATTATAGGTAATATACATATGTTGTTAGCATGTAAGTGGCAGCTAGGCTCTCTGGCGGAGCCTGAAAAACAGCACCCGTGCTGAGGCCTCGACCCATTCGCCTATTTTTAGTATTACGATATATTTTTGTATAATTATTTTATGTTTAATGGTGAATAAAATTCTTTTTTATTTTATTTATTTATTTTATTTAAGTATTGACAAAACCCTTAAAAACGCAATATCGCGATCAGGATCATAATAAATGTGAGAAGTTGCCTTTATCTCGTGTGTTGTGTGGTGTGATGCCCCAACCAACACATGAGATAAAATTGAATCTAGCCATAGTGATGTGATTCCATGTCCATGGTTATGATTTGCGTCAGATGACGCCCGCCATAACGCGCCACGCGCACATATCCTCTTAGTAATTTGTGACGCGCACGCATGAGTCGCACGCACGACACACCACATGACAATTACCACTTTGACCACACACACCACACAAATGTGAATCCGGCTTAATACAGTTCGATGAATGGATTTGATTTGGTTGGATTCATGGATTGTCATTCATTTCCATTTGTGTTTGTTTTGTATTTTTTGTGAATCTCGCTCGCTTGTGATTTGGGACAGATATTTAAGTTGACAGATATTAAACTTGTCTTGTGGTTCTTCATAATTAAAATTCTAAATATATTTTCATTGGCGCAACAGCTAAGACTTTTATAATAATTTCTTGTGACGGAAAATGAATTTTGAGACGAATCGGTTGAATACATTCACAAATTGGCCCTCACCAGCTCCCGTGGACCCTATACGCATTGCAAAAGCTGGTTTTTTCTATACTGGGGAAGGCACAGAGGTACAGTGTTTCAGCTGTGGCAGGAAGATCTCGCAGTGGAACTATGGAGACCAGGTTATGTGTCGTCATCGTCAACTGGAGCCTCATTGCGCCTTCGTCGCGAACCCCCAGTTGTCGGGCAACGTGCCTCTGATCCTCGGCAGGGAGTGCCCGCCCGTAGACACGGAGTTGGCGACTGAAGCCCAGGAGCAACCAGACTCCACAGAACCTCATCACTATGGGCTTAGAGAGGAGGATGAAATGTATAAGAGTGACGCTCTGAGGCTGCTGTCTTTTGTGAATTGGGATGTAAGTACAATATAGTACTTATTCTTCCTTCTTGATGCGGGCTTTTTTCCGCACTTGGCTACGTTGGAAGCCACTGTGCATGAAGGAAATATACCTTTTAATGGGCATGGTGTTATTGTCGCCATATAGGTATAGTCGATGACAGAGATAAGTATACAGGGGGCCTCAATAAGGTTGAGATTTTCTCAAA
The DNA here is from genome assembly GCA_963506565.1 of Tachystola acroxantha. Lineage (NCBI taxonomy): Eukaryota > Metazoa > Arthropoda > Insecta > Lepidoptera > Oecophoridae > Tachystola > Tachystola acroxantha. The sequence goes on from OY735880.1 coordinate 7,139,993, forward strand.
AACTACTGGACCGAATTTAATAATTATTTTACAGTTACATAGTTTTAACTTTTATCTATCAAACAGTGAAGGAATTTTTGCAATAGGTCAAGTAGTTTTTGAGAAAATCTCAACCTTAAAAACTCTCCTGTACACCTTTCTCTGTCTTCCACCGTACCCTTTTGTGTCTGATTGATATAGGTATATGTAATCAAAGTCATTGTTTACACTCGCTATTTATAAAATAAAAGCTGGAGACTGTACGCTAAAGCTCAGGCCACAGAGAAGGCTGATCAGGAGTGTTGGGGACTGGGAATAGGGCATAATTTTTTGTAATGTAGGAGCTTGTATGAAGCCCGCCATACAAAGATCGGGCAGTCTTTGTGGCACCCTAGAAGAACTCATACATTTGAAAACATCCCGCCTGCTCTAGATATGGAACATTCCCGATCGTCCTTCTGTGTGGCCTGAGCTTTATTAATTTAGGATAAATACTTGAGGTAGGTTTAGTTATTCCCCTTATCCATCATAGATTACTAGAAATGATGTTTTATTGTCCAAGGGGATTTTCACATATTAGGGATTTTATCAGCATAACAATATTTTTATTGTTGTTTTCTTGTCATAGATAGTGTGCTGATGTATACACTTTGCACTAGTTGTTTAGTATGAGTTTATCTGTATGTCAAAGCATCTCTTGTTACCACTATCATAATAAATAAGTAATGATTACTCGCTTATGTGCAATTATAGAAATAGAAATAGTTTATTTAGATCAATTATGGGTACATTACACAGTTGATAGTGGCCCAAACTCTCAAACTAGGAGAACCTGTGTTTTGAGAGTCAGTTCCTTCCAGTTTTACAGTACAATATATTTATAGTACACCAGTGCAGGATAAAGAGTAAGCATCCAAAACAGGTAAAATTAATGGATGGATTATAATTGGGTGGTGTTCTGCGTAAAGGTATCAACCCTCAAAACTTTGGAATTATTGATGTGGCTGTCTTCTACCGGATTCTTCGGATCATGTACTATATAAAGTTCCTCTTTATGTAGGATGCATCAATCTCACGTGAGTCGTTAGTGAATGCTGGGTTCTACCACTTGGGTGGAGGTCGTCTGCGATGTGCTTGGTGTGGCGGGGAGCTGGCTCCATTCAGGAACTTTGGATCCTTAGGAAACCCTCTGGATGTACACAGAATGTAAGTCTTGTTTAACTTCTATAAAATTATGAAATCAGTTCTTTGATTCACCTACTTGAATAATCTAACTAAATATATTGGTAAAAATACCTATTCTACTATATTGAGGTATTTACATTAGTTTTTAATATTAAGACACTTAATTGGCCTGAATCTGCACATGGTAGGGATGAGTGAGCTGGGGCCTTATTATAAACAAAGGTTGATGATTGATGGATCATTTTTCTGCTGATTCAGTCTTAAATTGTGGTCAATTTTCTAAATGAAAGTCTCTAATACTTTCTGAGAGTTCCTTCATTGCTATCATCTATATTTCTACATAGTGTAACCATTGTAACATTTCTTATAGTGGTGAATTCAGATACAAGCAACATATGTCTTTTATTTTAAAGTAAGTTTCGTTTATTTTATATATGTATGGTACTCGTAAATTAGTGGGGAAGTACTGTTATCAAATCAACACAATTTTATGAAAGACATACCTTATCTTTAATTCAATGATATTAATTGTCATGTTTATCAATGAACAATAATCTATTAATAATAAAATATAATAACTAATATTGGAACAGTCTGGTCATGTCTGTCTGTACATTGTATTTTTATGTGTATTCAGGAAAACAATAGTTGTAGCAATTCTAGATTGCGTCCACATTATTAGTCACCTCTCTAAGCGAGGCGTCCCGCTCGCTCTTATGCGATGTAGCATAACAGCAACAGTGGCTTCTAGCTGCTTATTCTAGAACATATAAGTACAACCACAGATGCAATAAAAACCACCACCTTAGTAAGAACGTACACACCTTATAATTTAATTTTGTTAATACAAATAAAATCACATAGAATATTTAGAAAAGGTGTAAACACATAAAGAACAGGTTTGAAATCAGTAGGACGAGGGATCTTAGGAGGGAGAACGTCGTATAATGAAAAGAGGAGTTTAAGACAGTTGAAGAAAATATGGTCAGGTGTCTTCTTCTTCTTGACGCGGGCTATTTTTCGCACTTGACCGCATGAGTGGCAGCCATTGTGCGTGAAAAGGTGCAAAACCTTACTAGTTGAGCCAGTCCAGCTCCCTCCAGAACGCCAGCAGCCTGCGGATGCCACATGCGGCCTGGGGGTGGGACCCTGGGTTGTTGAGGATCTGGGCTCGTTGTTCTGCCAGCCCTCCATGGTCAGGTGTCTTCGTACTAGTAGTTTTAACTGATAATTCCGATAACAATATCACGTGCCCGGTTGCAGGTACTTCCCTCGCTGCGCGCACGCGGCGGCGCTGCAGGCGGCGCAGAGGGCGATCCACATGTCGCCCCCCTCCTCGCCCTCGTACACGCCGCCCCTGCAGTCGCCCCCGGATACCACCAGCTATCAGCCACAGTCGTAAGTACTAACAACAGCAGATCAATGGTAACATTTGCAGTACGACTTTCAAGTCTTACGACGCAGATAATGAGAACGGTCCAATGTGTTACATTTGATGTGCTTTGATGTGTACTAAAACACAATACATACTGAAGGAACTCTGGTTGTTAGAATTAGATAGATGTCAGCTATAAAACCACCAATTATGACACTAATTGTAAATGATTCTTGTGATAAATTTTAATTTGTCATATGTAATTCATATAAAAATATACACTATCTTAAATGCACTACTCCATGCTGCAGTGCAAGAAATGTATGGCATTGTTCTTAGGTCGATAGTCACGGATAGTTTTGTTTGAGCATTTATTTATTTATTTTCAAATCAAATAAAAGTGCTTCATGTGGTACAGTCGACAGCAGATCAATGGTAACACTTGCAGTACGATTTCAAGTCTTACGACGCAAATAATAAGAACTGTCAAAAGTAAAAAGTGTTACCATTGATCTGCTGTCGACTGTACATACATGGTGTTACATTTTACATGTTCGGAATACCAACAGCTGTACAGTACAGTCGAATTATTACAAATAAAATTTTCAATGCAGCCAGTAATAGGTATTCGCAAATAAATACGTGTGAATGTAGTACGAATAGAATTTTTAGTTCAGTCTTACAACTGTCAGTTTTCATTCAATTTCGACATTCACGTCGAGTTCATGCTCAAACAAAACTGTCTATTACTATCGTACTTAGAGAAGTAAAAATTAGCTAGAATCGGACATAATACTGCTATCAATGTCGTGAAGTAAACCATTTTTACCTGTCCATTGTTAGTCAGGGTCAAGGATCGTTTTGTTATGTATGTGGCAACTGCATACCAGGGTCAGATTTCTGCTGTTATCTCACTTGTATTCTTAACTATACGTTAGCACCTATTTGGGCAGTTTGTAAATATGTACGCATACATTTGGACGCAAATTCAGTGTTAGTATAACCAAGGAAATCATCCGAATAAAGAAATGACAAGGTAAATTCATGTACCTATTTAATGTCTCGAAATAGTCGACATGTAAAATATTTTGCATGGAACCTCACGGCATTTATCAATTGTGAAACTAGCCAGAGACTCTATTAGGATCATTTGCGATTCTAATTTATTGACTTAATTGCAATTTGTGCCAAGGTCATCCCTCATTCATTATAGTCGATCGTTACTATTTGAGGGCTAGAATTTAATAGGCCATTAATTGGGGTCAAGCTAGAAGTCCCCGTACTTATAGGTTCAGAGACACAAATTAAATGAAAAACGGACTGCTATTTTGTAATTAAATGAATCCTATGTCAGTTCCATGATCAAGACGAATGTAATTCGTCGTACATTAAACTCTATCAAGTCATACTATGCTACTGGAGGCTACAATGAAACCGACGTACATTTATCAGAAAACTATACCATCAGCCTTCCAGCAGTTGGGTAATTACACTTTGACTAGTGGTTGTACGGTTGTACTTTAGGTCGTAATACGAGTATACTGGTAGTATATAGGGGCATTTTTTTAAAACTATACTAAATCTGACAGGTCTATAAATTCTATCTACCTTTCCTACACCAAAGCATAGATTAATTAATTATACAGGGAGTAACGGAAATGGTATAGGATGCCGGAAGGGGTGTTCTGTATCGATAACTGAACAACTTTGGTTATACGACTTTTCGATTTACGCCAATTTATTCAGTCAAAACTTTTCATACATTTCCTTCCGGTCAGCTGATCGATTTGTATTTGACATGATTTTTTTATGATTTTTCATTGTAAAGTCGTAGAATGAAAGTTGTTCAGTTACCGATACTGAACACCACCATTTCGGCTTCCTATTTTACCGTTACACTTTGTATACTACGACCAAAGTTACTTACACTATTCTTGCAATAAGCACAAGATCACAGATGCATAAAAGTCTCTATCTGTAACTTAGTTTGGTCTCATACATCTTTAAGGACCGGCGCAGCGCATAACGAGCAGCTCCTAAGTGCCGGGGGTACGTGGCGTTCCCTGGGCGTCGTGGGCGGCGGGGCCAAGCATCCCGGGTACGCGGCGCTGGCCGTCCGGCTGGCCACCTTCGACCGGTGGCCGGCGGACCGCACGCAGACCCCGAGAGCGCTCGCTGATGCAGGCTTCTTCTATTCTGGCACTGATGACCAGGTATGTACGAACGACACGAAACTTCTATGAGTAAGTATCTAATATTCTCAGGTAATCTAACGGATGCGGTTTTGTGTAAAATTGGAAAAAGAAATTATACTCATATTTTATTCGGCCTTTGGCACAATATGGAACACTTGGTTACGTAACGAATTGCCAACTGAAGTGCTTATTACGGACAACAGCAGATCAATGTAACATCGATAAGGTTGTGATTTTCTCAATAACTGCTGGACAGAAAAAAATATATGAACTGTTTTGATATTTTCTTGCATATGTGCTATGCGAAACGAAAATCTAAATGATAAATAGAGAAAAACTTTCATCACGACCGGGATTCGAACCAGGGACCTCGCCATTCCGTTGCACGCTCTTTACCAATAGAGTCACCGTGATATCGTATCCAGGTCGTGAATTTGGTCTCCATATTCGTCTTAGAGACGGTAGCGACATCTATCCAGTAATTGTGCAATTACTCAAATTCATGTCTAACATTGCAGTTAGAAATCATGTATTTTAATTGATGACGCGTTCATTTTTTATATGTTTTGATATTTAGATTTTCGATGCGATATGCGAAACGAAAATCCAAATGAGAAATGGAGAAAAACTTATCTATTTATCATTTATTTTATATGAACTGTATTAACCTGCAGTAAAGAGATGTGAATCTGATTCTTGCAGGTGCGTTGTTTCTACTGTGACGGCGGGCTGGGCCGCTGGGAGAGCGACGACGAGCCGTGGTGGGAGCACGCGCACTGGTTCCCGCACTGCGGCTTCGTGCTGCTCGTCAAGGGGCAGCGCTACGTGGACTCGTGTCGCGCGGGCGCGGCTGTGCAACGATGCGTGAGTATTACGCATAGCTCATAACACGAAGACTTGAAAGGTCTAAACCAGCGGTCGCTAACCTTTCGGCAGACAAGACCCTCATTAAATTGGGATATCACTAAGGTTAATATTTTGTCAAAACCAATCGAATAACGCTATAGACGCTATTACTTTGGTGTAGGAAAGGGAAGCAGCATATGCCTGTCTAGTCTAAGAAACACGCACGCCACGACTACCACTATTATTCTTATTTCGAATCTAGGTAGTTTCTAAAACAGAATTGGGTGTTTTTCTTATTTGGCAACCAGTTTCGTAATTATTATTGTTGTTGCGAAACTATTTTCGATAACGCAGTCATCATGCTAGTTCGTATGATTAAACACGCTTGTAAGGCCTAAAACAGAGAAAAATGACGGGACCTTTCGATCAATGAAAAATTACATGTTATATCGATTTATTTTCAAGAAAAGTTGCTAAAGTTGTTAGGAAATAAAGAAAGCTCATGGATATTTAGATGGCCAGGATTTATTTTCAACATACAGCACACACGATCATATAACAACGATATGTCAAACCTTATTCTACCATATTAACCTTATTCTACCATATTAACCTTATTCTACCATATATATACTTTTATTCTACCATAGAGATATGTATGATGCACGTTTATACTCCAACAGTTTGCTCGAACTGGAAATATATTGCAGCACTAAGTTCATTTATACGCTGATTTTCCAATGAATAGTTTGGAGAAATATTCAGCAACAATACAGTATTATATATAACAGCTACTAGTTTAATTTTTTGAGAGCTGCGTGTTCAGTATGATTGTGTTTGTTCTAGCGTTCCGCGGAGAGCGGCCTGGTTGCTAGGCGCCGCGCCGCCGGCGTGGAGTTCCCCGTGTCGTCTGGCCAGGTGGACGAGCACATGGAGGGGCGGCCGGCGCTCGCGGCACTCGGCGCGGGGCTGGACGCGGCGCGCGTGCGCAGGGCCATCGTGCGACGCATGCGCGCTACGGGTACGTGACTAAAATCAACTTAAACGGGAATTACCGTGTTAAACTTTTACAATGGATGTCTCGATATTTCAATCAATCAATCAAACATTATTTATTGCATAAAACAAATACATGAACTAATCAGGAGTATGTCTGGGCAAAATATTTTGATAATGGCAAAGATAAGTTGGTCTCTAAATCTAATTTATCGTTTCGTTAGAGCGAAATTACGGGGTTAAGTTGCGTTGCACGGAAGCCTTTCTGAGCGAGTGCGACTCGTACTTCGTCGGGTTTTTTCTGTCAAAACTTTCGCGCGCGCTCATTGTAACCATTGTAACCCTTGGATACTTGCCTAGTTTGCTTTGAGTATAATCCGCCACTGGGCCTGAGGAGAATCTTTATTTAATGTGAAAACAATGTTATTTCCAGGTATGCCGTTCAATTCGTCCGAGACGCTGATCGACGCTGTGCTGAACGAGCACCTGGACGAGGAGGAGTGGAGCGCCTCGCCGCACAGCCAGCGCCTCGCCAGGGACATACTCGCGGAGACGCTGCGAGACTTCGTGCCGCGCTCAGGGTGAGGCACGGAACGATTGGAGACTCAGTTGATAGGATGATGTTGACCGCTCTCTTTTACCTTCTGTAATATATTTATAAAAGCAGAGGCTATAATTATGTAGACTAGTGTTGTTACCCATAAACCTAGTTAAACCGCACTTCCCAGCCGTGTTATTGTCCCTTCACTTGTTAAAAACGTTAAGGTAGAAAGGGAAAGGCCGAATAGCTTCAACTTTAAATCACATTTATAGCTACTCGTCTAGATGTTAGGTCACTAGTTACTACTTACTAACGGCTAGGTTATGCTGTAGGTTCTGCTGTGAAGCAGAGGAAACTCCCATGCATATCCTCTACGAGTATGGAGCTGACAGTACAAATATAGAAACAATAAATACAGAAAATAGAGGAATAATTTCATTCATTGACGGTTGTCAATGATATTCTAGCCGGATTACCGATCAATCTTTACCAGAGGCTATTATTTGTAGATAATAAAGTATATATCTAACTGCTTCCCGTGCACTTAGAGGTCGCAAAGTACTCGTGTAGGTAGATTTGACAAAGCCATGAAGGCTATACTTATTACCTTTACACATTTAAACAAATATAGTTTCTGGTAAAAATTTATCGACATTTCTTCATCCACCTTATCAATGTGTATTCTAATTGTAATTCCAGGTTCATCCCGTCGTCGCAAACAGACAGTAGCTCAGACGGCAGGCGATCCCACTCCCCCAGCCCAGCGCGCTCGCCCGCGCCCACCCCACACATAACCTCGGCACCGAACCTGGTCCGTGTCGAGCAGCCGGACTCGTCCAACCCAGCCGTCGGCCCCTCCACTGCTCGGACCATAGACTGCGCCGGAGCTAACAGCCCAGTGCCAGAGAAAAAGAAGTTGACGCTAGAGGAAGAGAATAGACAATTGAAGGAAGCGAGGCTGTGTAAAGTGTGTATGGATGGTGAGGTGAGTACATACCTTCGTGGATTCATATCTATTATTGTAAATGAATAAATTCCTGTAAATTTTGGAGTCTTGGATTTAGGCCCTCGATCGGATTGGATCCAAATAACTACGCTAAATTTGGACTACGCCCCGCGCGGCTAAAACCCACGCCACGTCACTGAGGCTTACTATTACACATATTTTCCAAAACACGATGACCCATGGAAAATAAGATACCTTAATCAGCGGCTAAATCAGCTTTGCACTGCTTTGTTCCAGGTACAGACCGTGAAATTGTATCGTATTTGTTATCGTTTTCAGAAATACATTTTGCCCGATGGCATTGGCTCATGCCATAATAATTTTTGAAAAATCAATGACTTTTTTTTGGTATAAGTACGGACAACAGCAGATCAATGGTAACACTTGCAGTACGATTTCAAATCTTACGACGCAGATCCTAAGAACGGTCCAAAATGTTACACTTGATGTGTACCAAAATAATTTGGAGTAAGCTTAGTTAACGCTATCTATTGTAGTCAAAAAAGCTTGACAGTTTAAAATAAAAAACCGGCCAAGTGCGAGTCGGACTCGCGCACCGAGGCTTCCGTGCGAACAACTTACTTAACCCCGTAACTTTGCTCTAACGAAAAGATTAGATTCTAAACTACTTTTACTAAACTAGATTTAGAGACTAACTTAACTTTGCCATTATCAAAATATTATATCCATACATCGACATACTCCTGACTAGTTGATCATCTGCATATTGTAATAACAAAAAAAAATGTTTTAGGAGGAATGTAATTTTCACGGCTGCATGAGGTTGCAGACGTGAGTATTTGGTATTAATTTCAACTGTATCCGTCCACGCGTTTCTGAGATATAGGTTTTGACAGACAGATAGACGGCCAACAAAGTGGTCCTAGAAGGGTTCCTTTTTCCTTTTGAGACACGGAACCCTAAAAAACGCTTTATTTCTACCAGGTGAGCGTGGTGTTCCTGCCGTGCGGGCACATGGTGTCTTGCGGCGGCTGCGGCGCCGCGCTGGCCGCGTGCCCGCTGTGCCGCTGCGCCGTGCGCGCGTTCGTGCGCGCGTACCTAGCTTGAATCGGATCACGTGAGTAACACTATTTGCTTTTTTTGGTATTGTAAGTAAAAATCATGTTTTATTAGGGTATTAGAACCAATCAACTCTTATATTCCTGCTAAAGAGATCTCTGTAAAATAAGTTTTTCGATATCTCAATTAATACCGAAGATATTAAGCGGTTAAGTTAAGTGGTAGGCCATCCCACCCTCTATCTCCTGTTTTCGTTTGTCACTTTGTTTTGTTTTGTACTTACGAGACAATCTGTATGCTTTACTCATGCTAAAGGTCTATTTCAGCTCAGCAAGATCACTCAACAAATCCAACATCTTCGGGATTCTCGCTCGATACAGGTGCGTTAGCCGCCGCTAGTTATTACGTGGTAAATGTCTATTAGATTGATATAATATTATGTGTTTGTATATAATAATCCATACACAGGTATACGTAAGATGTATATTTGACATGTGTTGTGGCAATATTCTTACGTATTTGTCGAAGAGTTGGTTTTTTGAAATTGACAATATTGGGTCCACAGAGTAGTGAATGAGAGTGGTGATTGAGTTCTGAATCAATCATAGACACGGAGTAATGAAATCATCTGAAATGAATTAAAATTTGATCGTTGCATGTTAGAGTTTGTGACTACTTAAAAACTAGAATAAGTCGATAATCGGATATTTAAAAGTAATGGGGATAATTTGATTGTTCCATGATCAACTTATTGAGTAGCTGTGTAATATTAGACGTAAATTGAAAATGAAATTATGAAATAAATGCGACAAAAATATATGAAATGAAATGCAAGCGAATGTTGTTAAAAAGTTTGAAGGTGCGATCGGATTTAATACATTAGATTAATTGATCAAAATGGAAATAATTTTAATTGTGTATGTATAATATTCACCCGATATTAATGATTGTTCAAACGTTACATGGTTTTTTCTAAAAATAAAACAATAATCATTTATATTATAAATAAAGCGAGGAATGTATGTAGTGGGCGTAATTGTATACCATATATTATTTTTAGATTAGAATACGCATACCGTATTAGTCGTATTACCTACATAGTATACATACATGTAATATTAATTTAATAACCTAAAAACCAGGCTGTGTGATGAGGAAGGCAGGAAATATTTGAAATGACGCATTTTAACAGCGAAAAATATAAATAATATACCAGTGTATAATAACTATATTCCAAGTTTTCTGTCTTCCTCATGGAAATAATGAATTAATAACATACAAATATGATCTGATCAACTCGTAATACAAGCAATCGACTGGCCATCTGATATAAGATCTGAAAATATGTTTCGTGTGAATCGAATTATTGTTAACATTGAATAAGAAATTGGCCTTAAAAATTCGACACTGCCTGTCGCCTGAGCGTGTACGTACTTTACGTAGTTTAGTACGTAATAATGTAATTGTACGAATAATGTAAAACTACCTACATTGAATGTCAAAAAATCCATTATATTAATAAATTGTTATCTTAATTGTATGTAGGTAAAATGTAATTAGCTTAAACTATCATGGTAGAATATACCGGGTTTCCAAAACCTTACACGTGCAATTTTATTTATAGCAATCAGTGAATTTTCAAGTCTCACACCTGTATCTAACCTAACACTTGTGGCTTTTTGATCATTTTAATTAGTCCATAACTCAGTAGTTGCGCTAACGACTAATGAAAGGCAAATGCGCAGTGCGGGCTGCAGTCATCTACACACGCGGGAGTCGTTTCGAATAGACTATAGAAAACGCTGCCCCCCATACGAGCATGAGTTACAGAAATATCTCTCATGATAGGGTAGTTTCGTATCTATTCATGAAATCGGTGCCCGAATAAGAGTTTTATATGCTTACCCACATACATGATTTATATACCGTTTTCTACTAGAATAGCATCCAAGCAGTTATCAATAGTAGACTCCCGTATACAGTAACGAATTCTACATGCGGGGCAGTTTTGTATCGACCAATGAAAACTATGCCCGTATTCTTGTAGAACCTCCCCTGCACATGAATGTCGATTCGTATCTAATGAAAACACGCCATTATCTTAGCTCCGTAATTAGTCTCAGTTTATTACAAGCCGTAACGGCAGCTGAAGGCGCGTTCCACTTAAAACCATCGCATTGCGCCAGATCAAAGGTGCTGTTTTTTTGGGACAAAGGTGAAGTGCGTCTAAGGAGTTCGCTATGCGCGCCGGCGCCGCCGTCTGGCCGGGAATAGCGGCGCGTGCGCACCGAAATAGCGCAGACGACGCGCGACGACACTACACATTTGGACGAATATTAATATGCGAACGTTCAGAGACTAGACAACATGATTCAGAGAGTTACTGTTAATTTTATGTATATCTTTTGCTGTATCCGGTTTTCTGTTCGTACATTTATTAGATTTTTCTCGTGAGATCCTGTTTTCCCGTGGAGAATGTTAGCCTAAATCATATTTCGGGATCTGAATATTATGCGCATGATATCTAGATCGAGTTCGTAATTTTCTAATTAAACTACGAAGTCTTTCACTGAATTGTGGCTGTGGAGGTTTAGCATAAGTCACAATATAAAAATGATTTCATATTAGAAATATACTGACAACTTAGCAGAGACTGTGAGATGTTATCATTAGATAACGCTTAACAACGATACATTTTTATAAAAGAATATTAACAGTAGTTTCACATTACAATTTAACTTCCTCCTGTTTTTTAGTAATACTCTTAAACATTCTTCATAGAGCTATAAACTAATTTGTTCCATGCATTTCTGAACCCTATCTTATCCATTCCATACATTTCTGTAACTTATCTCCAATATCTCGACTTCCATATTTTATGTATCTCGGATATACGATATTCTTTTTCTAGAAATATTGAGTACAATAAAATGACTAATTGTTGTACCTACTTGTAATAACCTCGATAACGCAATATCGGCATATGTGTTTGGCAACTCATATCGCTGCAATAATAATCACTGGTAGGTTTCCTGTTACAGTTCAAAGTAATAAATTTATGTACAATTAGTGTTTTCCACGGAATTTTGGGAAACTCGAGTTAGTGATGCAATTATACAGAACGCCTATAAATTCTAGTCATAGTTATTAGTACTGAATATTGTAAACACACAATGTTCATCCATAGGTATTTCTGTACATTATTGGTGACTAGCTGTACCCCGCAACTTCGTTTGCGTAGAGGAGGAGGATGGAGGAGATCAGGAGGCAGATCTTCCTATCTGGATCCTTGTTTCCACATCACATACCGCCATGGCTTATAGCCTATGAGCTGTCCGGATATTTCAGCTATCTCCTAGTGAAACTCCCATCAAAATCCCTTCAGTAGTTATGGCATGATACTTGCACAAAGTCACAGACAAAAATTCTAATTAGTGTTTTGGCATCAGTATCGATCCAAAAACACATTCCAATTATTCTTTTCAAAAAATGTCCAATGTACAGACACAACTTTTTTACAGTCTTATTATATATATAGGTAGATTTATTTTGAAGAGGGAAAATAGAAACCAGCCTTATTCTGCTAAGACATTTGGATCGACCAGAGAAGAACGATTACGTAACTAGTATAAGTTAGCAAGTTAACTGGGCCCCGGTCAGCTTATACTGGTTACGATCGTTCGATCCAAATAAGCAGAAGGAGGGGTTTTCAAAGTGACAGTTGTAAGAAAAAAAAACAAGCTTTTTCAGTTGATAATAGATATCGTTGCACGGAATCGTAAAAAAACACAGCACCGTAAAAAAAAATTCAATGTCAGCTGAATAATCTATTGTTGTTGGTTTGTTTGTGTAATTTAAACAATACAGTACAAATTAATACTAGGAATGAAATACGAAAAGCCCAAGTTAAAAGCAATAACAACGCATTTAATGTTGACATCAGACCAGTCAGTGCCACCTACCGGGGCTATCGGTACTATCTTCCTTTTTTAAATGTACCTAACCTTGAAACCCCCTCATTGGGGGTAGGACGTGGTATTACTGTTTGTAGTATTTCATCTCTAGGCGTTCTTCGTAAATTCTCATTGACATTCCATGACCTCAATGTCTTAGGCAGAACGGGTCACTTCATTACTTATTTTTTATGATTTTAGGTAGGTACCTCAGATTGGTCTCATCGTGGTAATCGATGAGATATGAATTTACAGCGAACGTCTGTGTTATTTCCTTTTGATGGATAGTTGTTAGTCAGAAGCAGCTATAAGTTGTTAAAAAAATATTTACACAGCATTGCTAAACGTTTGATGCAACATGATCACATTTAGTTAGCATGTATAATGCACGTAGACAGTGTGAAGTAATGTATTGACTAGCCAAGCAGTAAGCTTTGAGTTAAGAAGTAAAACAGAGAGCCCATCTCGGCTTGCTATGTACGGCTGTGGCATACAAGTAGGTACGCTTGCCCTCATAACTTTGAATAATGTATTCGCATCAACATCAACAGTCTAAGTTGCGACCATAAATAAATAGATTGTCTTTGGTTACGCATTCCCTCTTCGACTCGGACCATGATCCTGCAGGGCCCTGTACAAATTGATGGACTACAAAATTATGTTTTAAACTTTTTTGTTCTCTTTTTCTCACGAATGCATAATATTCTTATGTCTCTCAAAACGGTAAATTTTAGGAGTAGCTACTCTACCGTTTTTTATTGTCTGCGCCATAAAATGGACTTGAAATCGGTCAGCTAAGTGTGGATCGCCCGTAGAGGGAGAATCTAACTCTCTACGGGATCGCCCCTTAAGTCCCAACCGAGCACTGCAACAACGGCTCTAAGTAATATACCACTCACATAAAAGTGAGCATCTTGTTGTCTTCTGGCTTCTCTATTAGAATGTAACTCAATGGCAGTAAGCAGATACTTGGTGTCTCGTGGCTTTGCATGTGCTGTGAGCAAATTGCATTGCGTCCAGTTGAGTCAACAGTTCTCGGAAAATAGTAGGAAGGAAACAGTTGACACATATCCTCCGATGTCGATTAGAGGAAGTTTTTGGTTTTATGACTTTGAAACACAAATGGAATCGTTAGAAAAACGATAATAATTCCGATAAATTACCTATAGATAGGTATACAGTCTAGGCTGCGGGCGTGCCCGATGACGTCACAATAAAGGCGCATAAATTTTAATATAACGTAATCCTTATGTGGAGGAGTTGGAGAAGGGGGGGGGGGGGGGGGGGGGGCTTTGCCTGACAGTGGGACATCACAAAAAGAAAATATTTTATATACAGAATCTGTGGGATTTCTTGTCTTATTCTGTACTGTTTTTGACTAATTAATTATCAATAGTTTTCAACGTGCGTTGCGATAACAAATTATATGGAGCGACAGTCTCAAAATGTTTCGTGTTATATTGATGTGATGTCTCAAAATTTTTCGTGTTATATTGATGGGCTGTCTACTAGGTGAATTCCAACCCTCTACCTTATTTTAGTAGGTACCTAAGCTACTTCTACGTAAACAACAAGTAGGTACTTAGTTACCTACATAAGTTACTTCGTCCATACTCATTTGCGTCCTACTCTTATAATTAGCCCGTGCTCCAACGGTGGGAAATACTTCTTCCTCTTTCATATTTATAATTTATTGCTCTGGGAATTACACGAATATTTTTTTGTAATTGACTTCGTATTGTATGTACCTACAGCGAATGGTTTTATCGGTTCCAACTAAAATGCCTATTAGGGCTAATAAGTATGTTTTGGACTTAGTGACGTCGTCATCAATTTATCTAGACTAATAATATCATTATCCTATAAGGTATTATAGAATTTGTTAAGGCGTAAGTCTATATAATGACTTTTAAAATAATACCTAACTCAGTGGTGTTGACCAAGCAGCTCAACGCGGTTTAACAACGATTGTCTGTCCATTGGTAATAAAATAAGTTAATGGACTCAGTTTTGAACGAACACAACCTACCTACTTCCGTACTGGCAACAATAACTCTTGAACAAAATTAATTGTTTAGAGTAGTTACACTACGAATGCCTTGGCATAGAAGCAATTTCAATATAATGAACTATGTTATAAATAATAAGGATCTAATCAAATGATATTTCTTCACCATATTTTTATCGAGAACCAGAATACATACAATTGCAATCGCAGTTTCACGATAAGTTCGCTAGAGGTCGCCGCAATTCGCAATCGCCGACGGTTGCCATAAAATGTGCGGATTTTAACCATGGCCGAACTAATCGCTGCTGGGTGTAGGCGCGTGAGTCAGCGCTAAGGTAGGATTTAATTAACTGCAGTCGGCTGCATAGACGTTGCGTCCTTGCAAGGCTGCGCTCAGGCGCGAATCACGTGCTTGCCACGGCGCCGCCTAGTGACGTCGTAACTGTATCTACGACAATATCGATACAAGTATCTTTATCGCATTTTATCTAATACTTCTAATATCTATCGACACATCACTATTTGTAATGTATAATCAATAACCGTTACCTGCCTAAATCTCGACAAACAAAGGGTTTCGGACAAAACTGCATTATTCATTAGCAACAAGAGTTATGTAAGTAATTTTATTCGTGTTATCTATTGATTCGATAGTCTTCAAGGTTATCGCTAGTCGATACTTTTTTCTCACCTCTACCAGTCTCATTAGCAGCCTTCCTACTTCGATAAATATGGAACACTTAAGCGCTGTCCGCTGATCTCATAGTATGAGACACCAACGGGTCATTTCTATCTTAAACATGCATACAGTGATATCTGAACGATATGTCTGGAAGAAGAAATATTCCCTAAGGGAGAAAAGCACGCTTGTTTACATCATCTTCCACTCTAATACCTATAGTAGAATGTGTTTAGTGAACAATAAACATAATTAAAGAACGATCGACGTTGTCATTATTACAAGTCAGTAAAATTTTATCAGACCCCAGCGCATAGGTGTGATCAGTTTCAAGATTGTCTTTTACAACGAAAACTAATTTGTAATCCCCGTTGGATTACAAATTAGTTTTGTTCGTTTGTTCCAAGAACTATTTTTGCTCAATACTAAACGTACCTACTTAGACATTATTTTTGACTCTTTTTTGAAGAGACTTCTCATCGACGTATTCATCTAAATAAATTGTAAAATAAAAACCTGTTGTTGGGTCAATATAAGCCGTTAAGTTATTGAAACTTCGTTAAATTCCAGATCGGTGTGATTAACAGGAAAACTTTAGCCGTCACCTACCACGTTTATGACTTTAATTCGCAGGCATTCCGACCTTCTTTGCGTGCCTTATGGCTTTAGGAAAGGAGTCATAATGTATTGCACTTTTTACCTCAATACAAGTTTGAATCTGACTGTTCGATACTTGTTAATCAAAGGTTATGTTCTGGGAGTTATAAGCTAGTGCTGTTTTCATAAACCTAGTTAAACCTCACTTCCTTTAAATCGTATTGCTATCCCTATCACACTTCGTTAAAAAAATAAGATAGAAAGGGACAGGGTGGCTAAACGGTGGCGTAAATTTAAATCACGTTTATGAATTAACCCATGAATTGAATTGTTCATACTAAGTAGATTTCGTTGTGGAAATTTTTGAAGAATTACCGGCTATTCTTGATTATCAAATAAGTATATCAGGCTTTTACGTATGTTGCGATTAATCGATTATTTAATGAGATCGAGAGCGCGAGGTAGCATAGGAATAATTATGAATCCGTATATGAGAAAACCCTTTGCAACGTTTTAATTTTGGCAAAAATTTATCTGTTTGTTTTTCTTGCGAAAACACGACATTGCTCTACAGCTTTAATTTAGCGTCGAATGCTGGACGTAAAGCAAACGTTTACCTATCGTAAACATTTGCTTTACACTACACTCGGCCCCAAATTAAAGTTCGCGGTTGCTACCCCTGGGGTTGCCTGCGGATACATAGCCGAAAATTAATTTGCTCGATGCGATGTTTCGCTTGGTACTCGGCACCAAAGCAACGTTGCAATTCGAAACCAATCAATCGGACTTTAATCAAACGGGGAGAGGCTGCAATCTGGATGGTGGGTGGGTGGTGGGTGGGAAGTAGAGTTCCATCGACTATTCGTATTTGGCTGAATCTGAAAACAATTTTTTAGTTTCTCACTCCCGTTGTTAAATTTTCGCGTCGTATTACATACTTACATGTACTTAGTAGGTACAATATTTATTTATACTTTTTTGTCATTTTTTAGTTTACTTGGCGAGATACAGTTAATTCGCTTCAAAAGTAAATATTAGTTTTAGTGTATAAAACCGCGGTTAGGTTTACTGTCTCTATTAATTTACTAGCCAAGTTGTTATTATCAATTGTGATAATAGGATAGATTATTTTGTAAAGTAAATCGATTATAATTTATAACTATAATATCTACTTACATGTACAATCTGAACGAAAATTGATGTTCATGTATGGCAGGTGTGTAGGTACATAGTAAAAAGGCAATATTTTCAGACTTGCCAACTCATAATCAGCTCCATCAAGCGTCCTTATAATTAAACATTTAATTCGAATATTTCGGCCAGGCTCTAGCCGCAATACAGCGTAATGAAATACCTCTTAATTAGCTTTGAATTATTGCAACATACATTGTTTTCAGTAGGTATGCGGTCCAGCTATCATTAATTATTTGGCAGGCAACAAGGGATTGCAGGATTATAATAACGAATAATAAACACACACGTTCGTTTCTCGTCCTTTGTTCATACTAATCAGGTAATAAGTAATAAAGTAAGTAACGGATTTAATTATTGTCGCTGCCATATCAGCTAATGAGGGCAAATTAAAATAAAGCTCTTTGTCTTCATTCAAGATCACATTGAGCTGAATAAAATAATAAAATAAGCCAAGGCCTTATCAAAACTGAAGATAAAAGTGAAGAGATTGATACGAGCACTATCAATTTCTGTAAAATGTTTTCACAATAGCCGGAGAAACTTAATTGATGTTGGTTTGGTAACAATTCCGTCGTGCATTTTTTAATTTTAAGCTATGCAATTTCACTTTTCTTAAAGTAATACTTACATCCTTTTCGTAACTTTAGTGTAGGAAAGCCTTTTAGACCTGTCAGGTTTATTTTATTTAAAAAAACACGCTGGAAGTACTTAATGCCATTGATAAGCTGAAAATTTAAGACCTGATTCACAAGAAAAAAACGGTTTTTCATCATCATTAGTCTATTTTTATGTCCCCACTGCTCGGGCACAGACCTTCCCTTATATCGAGGGACCATGATCCACCACGCGGGCCCAGTGCGGATTGGTGGATTGCACATGCTTTAGATATGTTTCTGCATGCAGGTTTTGATAGCATTCGGTAAATGTACGTAAGTTTTTCCGTCGAAAAAACCGAGGATAACTCATTGGTACATGGCTTTTGATTTGTTTTTCATCATTTTGGTGTAATACAACCCCAAATATCGCAAACCAAATCTTGTTCATTTACTAAACAGCACTGCAAGCGTTTGTGTACCTCGCCTTAATGCTCTGATAAACGTATTCGAGCTAAGCTATCAAAGTCTGTGTAAGATCCAAGCGTTTTTCTTTTTGGTGGAGCCCATAATCCCCATCGAATGGCACACGCCGCCCACGGCTCGCGGCCCCGCAATTACATGAGACGAAGTGGGCGCATGGCGAATCGCCGGCGCCGACGCAGCCATAACCGTCTTTGAATTAAGAATAGAGACGAGCAGAGCTGCACGGTTTATGTGCAACTCATTTAAATGTAAATAAGCTTGAAAGCATCGGCGCGACATCCTTTGCAGTTGCTTAATTGTGGTAGAAATTGCTGGGTGCTAGAACTAGCGCCAAGGCGTTAATTTAAAATTGCCTTAGAACCAGGGTATAACGACATATAGAGTGGTACGATTACTGAATGTTGGCACTACAAGAGAAACAGGTGTCTAAGCCAGAGCCTTCTGAACCTAAACATCCGTGTCGGATCTGGTTAGAGAGTTGGTCGGGGTGTCCCTTCATTTGATAAAAAACAAATTACAATTACCAAACAATGCATTTTGTCAAAGGTTTTTATGCCTTGCGTTGTTTTATCTATTAACGTATATAATAAGTGAATAGTTTGTTAAGTGATGTTTTGAAGAAAGAAACTTTGTCTCGTAATTGTTTTGTCAAATGAATTATTTATAGAACCATTACTTTGTACAAAGATGAACTTATGAATCATAGTTTTGCCAAACGTTGTTTGTGAAATGAAAATTTGTAATTTGTTTTTTATCAAATGAAGGGACACCATTTGTTCCACATAGGTAGGTACTTACCCACATCAGAGTAGTATCGATAAACATATAGATCGTTCTAGAAAATGGCTTGTTTAATGGAGTTTAAACTTGTACTGGACTTAATGAAATGGTAACATTTTATCGATTTGCAGTCATAGCTGCAACTTGCTCGGTCCAACTCTGTCCATACTTTGTAATTCGTAGGCACACCAAGTTGGTTCAACACTTTGGTGATGTTGGACTGGTTTGACTGTATCATTGATCTGTTTCATGGTGAGCATTTTAAAATAAATTATTTTTACATGCTATCTTTTTCTTTAATTTACTAATATGGCTATATTTTTAGACCTGTCTGATGTACTTAGTTTAGTTTAAATACAAGTGCAGTATCTTTATCTACCACGCAGGAAAAAATCGCTGGTTAGGGTTTAAAGATTAGTTATTCTGTGTCTAAAGTACACCTATATTTCGTATAGGGGTCGGCGGACGATTTCTTACCTTACCTTCATGATCTAATCTATACAGTGGCGCCATCTGCCTAGTAGAATTTAGAAGGCGTGGGCGCCGCTACGTGAGTCAGAGGCACTCCTTGGCCTACCCGTGTCGCATTCTCGACTCCTTTCATCACTGCCTACACAGTGCCCCTGATTTATGAACGAAGGGTACAGAGGGGATATATTATTGTACTTATATGAAGCTGTTTGTGTTTTTTGAACAAGATTTTATGACGTTTGACTGGATGATGGTTGACAAAATACCAATTGGAAACAATGTTAATCTTGCTTGACTCGCGAAAAATATTTAAACACGTTTTTAATTTTATATTCTAGCCCTAAAAGTCCTAAATTGGGATAATATCGAGCATCAAGGAAATAATTCCTACGACGATTTTTCCTTCATAGTATTTGATCCAAAATTGACAGGAGTAAATCAATCGAAGTAAATGGTTTTTATATAATTCGTGGGTCACCTTGTATACTAAACCACTCAGCTACACAGCTTAATAATTAGGACTTACATGGTTATATTGACTTCGACTTTTAAGTCACTCGCATAACTTACATAATGCAGAAAATACGCGCGGTACTTACATTTTGGACCAATCATGGTTTCATTTGACATAAACGTCACTCCATCCGACCAATCGCTCGCATTTTTCAGGGAAATGTATTCCACATTCTCTTATTTATATCACTTAGTGGTGTTCAGACTTAGTAATTTATGTGCATTTAATATATGAAATGTGACTACTGCTCTTATTATGACTTAGATTTATTGATACATCCAGAAATTACTACTGTGAGTAATTTATTGTGAAACGCGACTCATATCATACTGTATGTATTTTGTGTGTATACTGATGACTAGCATCAACTAGTATTCGCTTTCATAACAATACCGACTGGACTTGGAACTTACCTAATGTACATCAACCCTATATGCAATGCTATCAAGGCAGAGTTGGCTTTAGGGAAGCCTTTTTTGAAAAAGAAACATAAGCTTGCAAAACTGAGTTAATTCGACAAAATTAAGTGGATGGTTAGGCTTGTGAATACATTAATTCTGCACAGCGTTTAAGTAAATTAAACAATTTAGGGAAAATAAAATAAAAATTATTTACTTACAATAAGTTCAACTTTAAAAAAATATTATTTTGATGTGCATCGTTACTGTGCTTCGTTTTTTTAAGGTAAGTTACGCCCTTTGTATATGTATTTTTCTTATCTATGTTACAATGTAAATATCCAGTGTGTATACAATAAAGTGTTAATAAAGGTAGATTTTCATTTTTTGCAATGATTTCTTCACTGGAATTTGACATAATGGTAATTATTATCGTTTCTAAGGTCATTGTGTGATTGGTGACGTAATTAGTTCATTTTTTTGCAGTTTTGATTCACTAAAAAAACCTTACCAATTTAATATTTATCATGAGTACGTACAACTCCCACTTTCAATTTTTCGAATGAATTCAAGGACACCCTTGAACACGTAAATCTTAGATATGACCATTAGGCCAAATTCCAGTAAAACAAATCGTTGCAAAAATTTAAAAATACCTTAAAATGTAAAAACTCCCAAGCACAGTAACAATGTACATCAAACTAATATTTTTTTTATAGTTGATTTTATTGTAAGTATTTTTTTTATTTTCCCCATATTGTTTAATTTACTTAAATATTGTGCAGAATTAATGTAAGTCACAAGCCTAACCATAACCATCCATTTCAGTTACCAATTTTTTTTTCTACCAATCTACCAGGAACACTATTTATAGTAGATATAATTATGATAAAATTGAAATGTTGTGCTGTTTACATTTTCGTTCCACCCTTATCTAACGACTCTTTTGGTAAAAAAAGATCAACTCTTTCCTTTCTTTTTCGGAAAGTTACTTTATTCATTGATTTAGTTATCGAAAGATTTACTTAATAACATTAGATAAGTACTATAAATAATAACTAAAATTATTGAACAAATCTCCACTAAGTTTTCTTTATCTGTGTTTTAAATATTTCTCCACAAAGTGAGTCTCTGAAGGCGGTTCTGTTCGACCTAAGTAGATACCAACTGTACATAAGTAAACAGAGCTCGGTAACATGAGAATCCATTGTACCAAGCCCGGCAGGGCTGTCTGCATGCCGAGCTATCGACGGTACAAGCCACACACTGGACATTGTCGGGTCACATGTGCGATAACCGCGACATTCGCGATAGCAAAGAATGCGATAGGCAGCCCTTATGTAAACACAACTGCATATACCTACAAGTAAACCTTTTTAGTGTAATATTTTTACCTAGAAGGAGAGAAGAATCAAAAACCAGTTAAAAATGTTTTTCCCTAAATTAAAAAATAAAGATTTAATTGGTAGGGGATGAGTGGAAGTGTAATTCCATCTATTTTATCCCTATCAGTGACAGGTTGTATGGATAGGATGAAAAACATCCCCAGGGCGCTTGACAGTATCATTGGTCTAGTGATGGAAGAGGACTATCCTAAATTATATTCATTTTTATCTTTGACCGACTGCCCCCCAAAACAGTTGAGTCAATTTGAAAGTAGGTTAAAAAATACTTAGGTAGGATTATTATTTGCGTTGCATTTGTATTTGTACATTATCTATTGGAAAATTCTGATTGGAAGTGAGCGAGTTCCCGAGGCTCGCCCAAATTAACCAACCCGACTTGATTGGAAAATCTGTTTGAGAATTAATTTGCTGATTGTAGCGACTCCCTTCCGCTGAATATGATATGAATATTTGGCGTGGAACAGATTTCTCTTACGTTCCATATTAGAAAAGCAGTTTTGTAATTTAAATTATCGCTTAAACGCCTCTTTACCTCAGCATATGTACTAACCGCAGTTAGTTTATTAAAAGCGCGGGATTGTTTGTGAATTTACACTGTCTCGTATCCGCGTGATAGTGAGGTGACATGCCAGTCAGTCAGTCAGTATTTCAGTATCTCCATATTTGTGGGCACAAGTGGACGTGCATCACTTGTCATAATGTTTGTTGGCGAGCCAGTTACAAGATTCTAAATTCTTTTCGATTTTATAATGTACCCGATTACCTCTACTATGAAATAATTTCTTTTTCGCTTTCCACTACTCTACCCACATATTAGTGCTTCGTTTCATAGTAAAATAGGACTTTGGCGAACAAATAAGATAAAAATAAATGAAAGATAAAGATAATTTATTATTAGGTATATTTATTATTAGATATATAAATGCAATCAAAGTTACTCGTAGCTTATGACAAACCTCGTCGAATCCTACCTAAGAATGACAAAGCTTTCATCAAATCAAATATACTTTATTTGCCCACAAATGAAAATACATCAGTTACACATTAAACTCAGATTAGCTAGTGTACAGACATGCGGCCTTATCGCCTTAAGCGATTTCTTCCAGGCAACCTTCGGGTGATGGAGACATTGTATCAAAACAGCGTTTCATCTTTAATCTTTCAAATAGGGTATACCTACTTAAATAAACCCCTTTTTTCTAAATAGGAGTCTAAATTGTTTAACAAATTAATGTCTTTACTCTACACAGGGAACCCATTGGGTTTGAGTTTATTGTCTATTTTTCTTAGAGGATATTATAGGAATTAAAACACTTTTGACGAACACACCTATAGAGCATATTGCTGCGTACGCGCTGTTAAAATCGGATCACGTCTTTTTGTATGACATCAGCTATTGTTGTTAAAACAATACTTGAGTTCGCGCACGCGCGACACTGTCACGCACTGATTCACACACGGGATATTCCAAGTCCTGTCGTAAAAGGACTTTCAACTGTCTATGGTCACGACTCTGTTTCCTATTAACATTAATGAATACCTTAAAAAAAAGTACCTTCCTATTAATTTCCTTGAGGTTTTATCACCTAAGTATTGTATTTAATTGAGGGTTGAGTCGATAGACGAATAATAATAATGATGTCACCACATATATTACAAATCACCAGGGGATTGAAGAAATTATAATGTGATGGGCATCCAATACCCTGCAATTTCATTGGTTCGTTTTAATTTTCTAACGATTTCTAGTTAGATACTTATTTGCTAATTACTTGTATTTCCATGGTCATACAAAAGCGATATGTTTAGTCTTTTATTGAGGAAAAGAATCTTATCTGCAGACTGTAAACTAAAGGAGACACACACCGAATCACATTAAAAATTTAAAGAGTTACAAAACAGGTTACACTGGAGTTATAATCAACATGTTTGGTGGGTGGTTGGTTGCTCACAACGTATTGTGTTACCGTGGCAACGGGCACTCTTCAACTTGAAGAATTCCATCAGAACAGTAACATAAATCATTTGTTTCGACAATCTATCCATCAACTCTTCAATTAAGTTCTACTATCCCAAAATTGGAAGTATTTTTGTCTGTTCATCAGTTTTGCTTAGGTACTACATACTGACTCTCTAATAACGTTTTCATAGGATTCAGCAGAAAATTCAGGCCATAATTGTATGGACAATTTACGTAATGTAAATCGAAGAAAATGAAAACCTACTAGTCTCCATGTGTTGGACAGATTTGAAATCGCGCAAAAGCGTTTTTGGTAAAGATCTGAGTATGGAATATGTGTGGTGTCGCGATCACTAAACTTGGGAGGAATAGATTCTTGGTCCGATATTCAAAATATTTGACTTGCATACTAAATATTGTATTATCTTTGTCATCTATGAAGTCCAGAAGACGTTTTTACTAACTTTCACGCGATACCTCTCAAACCGTCATTTTTATTATTCGAGCTATTGAAGAAAAATACGACGTTAAATTTTGTATGAGTAGCTCAATTGCTGCCATTACAACCTACAGGAGAACGACATCGTGCGTATACACTTGGAGATCTTACTGAAGAAGTTTATGAATAATGTCACTGGTTAATATTGTAGTATCGTCATAATATCCAGACTAAAATTCCAAATCGCGCCCTTTTCGTTCGACTATACCTACTAAGCACTTAATGACGAAATCGGCTGTATGTAAGTACTCTGATACAATTGCCCGATTTAATAGAGCATATGGCAAGCAGTGAGGCAAGTCGGTCGGTCGGTAGCTGCTTCGCTTCCGCAACCGTCTGGTGTTGCAATGCGGCGCCCGCGCAGCTCGGCCACAATGCGCGGCTTTCACTGCGAATAAGAACGGCTTTACTTGGAATTGTAAACAACTTCATGTAAATATGCTGAGTGACTGGTCTGCAGTCCACTGTTTGTTAGTGTTAAGGAAAATTTGTATAAGCGAGGTCGTAAAATACTCCCATTATCAGCCTTTCTCAAGAAAATTAGCTTTTGGTAACACACATCACATCATAGCTATCTTTACCTTGTCACTACAGCAATAATTTTAATACTCGTATTAATTTCTATCGATATTTTTCCTACATTTACCATCCAAACCTACAAAAACAGCCTTCGCAACTTTCCGGTTGCCGCAATTACCACGTAATACATTTATGTAACGTCCTACTGCTTCGTCGAAAAGGTCTTGCTCAGCGGAACGCTAACCACGATTTCATATGATCTTACAAAATCCAACCTTATTGTACGATTGAACATTCACACGTGACAATTGGTCATTGTTAGCTTCAATTGAAAGCGAAGCGACGACAACGTGCCTTATCCGTTACGTTCTGAGTAATAGAGACAGGAATTCAAAAGCAATACCATAGCCATATTGGCAATTACTGACCCAGCATACTGGCGCCAGTGCCTCGTCATATGATAGCCCTGCGAATGTTTTTATTGAAACTCGACCAAGTATTATTATATTAGTAATCGAAATAGAATTCACAAAAGACGCTTATGTTTTAAACGACCTTCTGAGAACTGTGAGAAACCCCTTCACAACAAGAGTGCCTTGAGCGCTGAGACGGAAATGCGAGTAAGGACATTGTCTTCATGTAAGAGGTACAAATGTCAGTTACACGATGAAACTCTTTGTCCACTGTAAACGACAGAGCAGGCGAGGAATTAGGTTTGCAAATGAGGAAGGGTAAGAAATTAAATCCTATCAATTCATAATCATCATACGTTCGTTGGTTTAATTTACCAATGTCATTATCATCATCCTTGCAGGCACCCTTTGGCATTACTAACGAATTGCCAGTTGAAAGATGAAACTATGCTATTATAGTTTAGGTATATTTTAGGTTTCATTTTCAAATTCAAGCTAAGCAGTTTAGTAGAATTGACCCTCATAGCTAGTTGGTACTAAAAGTTATGATAAGTATGTTGACTCACCTGTTAATATGTTTGGCACAAATGTGGATCCTTTCATAATCGTATAAAATCTGAGTGCCCATAATCATTATCATCTTCAAGTTCGAAGGACCAATGTTAATTGAAACTCTTGATTTAGGTACCTACCTATGATAACTTAATAAGTAAGTACGAGTAATACTTATTTTCAATCGAGTAGTCTCCACGCAAACAATACGATATAATGTACTGTATCAAACAAGGGGTTCTGTTGAGTTGGATGCACCGCGTGATAAGTCAATCAACTCAACCATATAATAAAGTTCCTTTGTCCTTAATTTAAGATAAACAAATTTACTAGGAAAGGCATATATCATTTCTGTTACGTTTATACAATTCTGTTCGTCCCCAATTAGCAAGCACAAGCTAACGCGTCACCGAGCCCTGACAGGGTTGAATGATTCTCCCGGGAATCATGAATGGTCGAGCTCGGCTCTAGCTCGCAGCCGGGCGGCCCGGGCCGAGCGGCCGAGTCAATGGCGTCTGGCTCGATAATTGGTCCAGCCAGCCTCGCGTCTCGTCCCTTGAGTAATTAACACCTAGCTAGCAACACTAACTCACGACCTGTCTGCCCGGCCCTTTAGTATTTCAGCTGAGCGTTAAATGCCAATATCCAGGGTGCCGGGTGGATTGTGTTGTCACCAGCCAGTTCTCGGTTATTACGACGAGGCGGAGTACAGACACAGTGGGGTACGGGATGGAGGAGCTTGTGACTAATTAACATCGGTACAATAATTTGCGTCTGTTGCTTTGATGGGACTGAAACTGCAATATTTAGATGGCCCCTCCCGTTGGTCACATATTGACTGTCTGTCTGCCTCTGATTAATTTTGTTGGATGCTCGTATTGACTCGGAGTCTCGAACACAACTAAGTACGTATTTTATTAGCCAAATAAAATCTTTGGTCCGAAAATCTAGCAATCTAATCAAATAATCATCAACGTAATAACTGATACTAAATTTTGGGCAGCTCGACTTGTACAGACATGTTTTATTTTTATCGTTATAAAGCCTAGTAGAATTTTGACACCGTTTAATTAAGTTTTTATAGATCTGTCTGATACGTGTAATTGCTATCATTACAAGTAAATACATAAACATATTGGGGTATTACCCGTGGTCCAACTGCAATGTTTCTATTAACTAGGTGGGTATCTGGATTCAGAAGCAGAACCGAAGTGGGATGAGCAGAGTTTTACCTCTAGATGTAAGTTGTAATATACATTAATAGTACTTAATTAAAATCACGGAAATTACACAGAATAAAATTAACGTTTTTGGTTTGATACTTTTAACATCTTGAAAAGTGTTGCCAAATGAATATTTAATGTTAGTTCCCATTGTAGCCTGAAATAGAACCGACCGACACTCTTTCCGAACAGACTCCAGGTGTCTTACCTATAAATATTGTCCAGTGTTTTGTCGGTCGCTATCACCAAAATCTTACCACGTCTGCGGTACGCGTCGTCGCAGCCACCATGGTGCTGCGTCCGTATGTAAAATGTAAGCCCAGAACAAATGTGGCTGAGTAATCTCCGGTGAGCGTGTTTGCTCGTCGGTCCGTGGGTGGTTAATCCCGACCACAGGTGCGCTCCCGACCCGAGACTTGCTGAGGTGAGGAATGCTGTGTGTCAACACAGGTAAGTTTGTTTTCTTGTAGATACCTTACACGATACATTCTTTATCTATAAGTACTTAGGTACTTAGTTTAAGAATATATACGTATATAGGAGTATATA
Source organism: Tachystola acroxantha (assembly GCA_963506565.1). Lineage (NCBI taxonomy): Eukaryota > Metazoa > Arthropoda > Insecta > Lepidoptera > Oecophoridae > Tachystola > Tachystola acroxantha. Next base: position 7,167,930 of record OY735880.1, read on the forward strand.
ATATGTATGTATGTATGAGTAGATAATATGGAAACAGTCACACTGATCATCTCTTGCCGTCTAGCCACTCTGGCAAGATATTCTAATATTATTTAATGTTGCTTTGCCATAACAGGATTCGTGTTTTCGTAGAAACATTAATCTCTAATCTGTGGTTCGTCGAATAAATGTAGGTTTTCATAGGACAATTTTTGTGCCAAGCTCCTCTCTCATGCATGACTGGTAACCATTGGATAAATCTACATATTTTGTTGTAGAGCCTCTGCGCTGTAGAGTTAGTTAAACTAACTAAGTTGGGCTTTTACATCGAATTGTTTCAGAATTGACTGACCATCTCATGACGTCAACATTAAAAGATTTTCTAATAATTAATTATGATAATTAAATATACTTAAAAAATAATTAGAATTTTATTTTTTAAGTATTTTATTTTTGAATTTTTTATATCATTTTTTTTGTTTATGTAAATATGTTATTGATTTGTTATAAATAAATAATTATGATAATTGATTTGAAAATGTTAGAAACGGACTTATACCCATTCCTACTAAGTGACTTGCTCACTCTATCTTAAATATTAACTTTACTACTACCAACCTGCTGGTCTCACGCCTCCTAGATCGTTACTTAACCATTTTAAAAACGTGTTAAAAGCATAAACAAGTTACAGGATGTTGCGGTAAATGGAATACAGCGGCCCGTTTAGTACCACTACCATCGCATTCTAAGTACTCGACGTAAATGTATGCTTGAATACATTACCCATTAGTACATTTAGAACTTTTTGGTTTTATAAAGTCCCGATATCTGGATAATCCGGATTAATATTAAATGGAATTAGGACAACAGTAATTTATCATGCCATCCGGGTTATATCCTCGTATTGTCTTTCCGCGTCCATCGCTCACATTAGCATCTATTCGCTTGTGCTTGCTTACATTATTGCTCGCTCGCTTATATTGTTCCGCTTGATCGCATCAGCTCAAATCACAATTATTCGCTTACGGTAATCTTTATCAAATGTCCACACTCACTTTTTGTACCCTTGGCTTACATTTTTTCAATCGGCTTATCTTATTTCAGATTACCTACATATCAACATGGTCATCAACATAGAAGCCGAAGATAATATCACTACTATGTTCTAAATTGCACCAGTTAAGGGCCTTCCATGAGCCAACTAGCGCCGCCAATCTTTAAAAAAATAATACCTTCCAATTTAATCAATTTCATTAAAAAGCTTTTTACAAAATGTTTATTACGATAAATACTATTTTTAGCTAGTTGGCTCATGGAAGGCTCTTAAAGGAAATAACTTGGCAATATTGACTTGTAATTTATACATTGGTAACTAATGAATTTCGAATGGTGCATAATACCTGGTACATGCAGTTCTGCCACTATCACGTAAAAATATATTGTAAGTAGTTTGTGTATAATCTATGGGCTGGTCATTGGGTTGGTCGAAATTGCATGATGTTATGAGATAAAAAAATGCCCGTTAATTTATTCATGCATGGGATATATACTGGCGCATGAGCTTAAAATATTTATTTTTGTTGTACTACCCTGTCTTTTATCACACGCCACTGTTGATTACCGCTATAGGGCCGCACCGACGATGTACTTCCGTCAGCAACAGCGCATATCCGGTGCGCACGCGCCGCTCCGCCGCCGATAAACAAAGGGCGCCGCCCGGGGCTTCCGCCCGCGCGACCTAGCCGGTCAACGCTCGGCTATTTTAGTGAGAGGATGTTATTATAAACAAGGCATAAAGGTGATACTGTCATTATGCTAATAAGTTGACATCCGTTCGCAATAAGCGTTTTCAGCATTTAGTTTTTCATTGTTTTTCTTGGCTCTATGTAAGCATTGTTAGTATGAAGCCTTTTATAGTAAGTACAATAGTGATATTCTGCTTGGCTATATTGTTACCTAGGATATATTGTTGCTTGTTTACCTAATAAATGAAGAAAATTTTCTTTGACGTAGATCAGACTCAAAAATTAAAAAGTCATAATTATGTTATTTGTCGTAGAATTCGATGATCTTCTTCTTCTTCTTGGCAGTCCCTCGGTTCGAGGATGACTTCCGCCGATCTATCCCTCCAATTCACGGCCCGTGCGTTTTGGAGTGGCTCAGCAACCCTATTCTCGACCCGCAGACGCGCCCGCACACACCGCACGTTGTCCCCACGGGTAGTCTAGCCCTAAGAGCCGGGTTGGCATCCTTCTCCTTTCGCTTCCTCCTCTTCTCCATTTCCACCTCCACTCTCCCCCTCTCAAAGTTTTCGGCTGCATCCCTGGTTAGAGTGTGCCACTTGGACCTATCCACAACGCTGGTTTCCCAGGTGTTCGGGTTTACTTTACTCTTGGTGAAGTAACGTTTAAGAGTATCCTTATAGCGCTTTCTTTGCCCGCCCTGCGGTCTCTTTCCTTTTAGCAGCTGTGAGTATAGGAGGCATTTGGGCAATCTGCTGCAGTCCATCCTGACACAATGACCAGCCCAGCGCAGTTGATGGGAAACTATGAAAGACTCAATACTGGGTATATTAGCCTCCTCCAGTACACTAACATTGGTGCGGCGATCCTCCCACGAGATTCCTAGTATTTTGCGGAGGCATTTAATGTGATACCTCTCCAACAATTTCAAATGTCTCCTATATGTGACCCAAGTCTCACATCCATAGAGAAGGGTCGACAACACTATCGCCTTGTACACGGCGAGTTTTGTATCAGATTTGAGGTTGTGGTTGGTGAAGACTCGATGGCTTAGTTTTCCAAAAGCAGCACTACCGCCGTTGATACGGTTCTTCACCTCTTCATCGATAGTGGCGTCCCTGGAAAGGTAGCTGCCCAAATAGCGAAACACATCAACGAATTCCAGAGGCTCACCGTTCACCGTGATAGGAGCGGGGATTCTAGTCTCTCCCAACACTGGCTGAAATAAGACCTTTGTTTTTGCGATATTTAATTTCAGGCCTAGCTTTTGGTAGGCATCCGTAAGCGCAGTCATTGTGTCCTGCATGTCCACCTCATTGTCTGCTAGAACAGCACAGTCGTCCGCAAACTCCAGGCATAGAACATCCATACAACTGATCCTGCTCTTCGCACGCAATCGTCCCAGATTAAATAGACCACCATCAAATCGGTACTGGATGGATACACCATATGGTATGCGATGCTTAATTAGCTCATAGATGGCCACTAGGTACACTGTGAAGAGAGTTGGTGCAAGAACACAGCCCTGTTTTACTCCCGTGCGGACATCGAAGGCGTCCGAATAGCGCCCGTTGACACAGACCTTAACGGACATATCGTTATGCAGAAGCTTCACGAGTTTCACGATCTTTTGCGGGAATCCCAGATTGGCAAGTATGTTCCAGAGAGTATCTCTATCCACAGAATCGAACGCCTTCTCCAGGTCAACAAATACTAGGAATAGTTCTTGTTGCTGTTCCCTGCTTTTCTCCTGCAGTTGTCTTGCCGCAAAAATCATATCTGTCGTACCCCGCGCTGGTCTAAATCCGGCCTGTGATTCCGGGAGGAAGCTAGCAGTAGCAGGAACCATGCGGTTGAGTATTATACGGGCAAGAACCTTACTTGCCGCAGACAGCAGTGTAATCCCACGATAGTTGCTACACAGAGATTTGTCACCCTTCTTGAAGAGGGTAATGATGTTACCAGTTTTGAAGTCACATGGGATGCTTTCCGTTTGCCAAATGTCTAAGATCAGCTGGTAGAGCGCTGATTGCAATTCCGGACCACCATATTTAAATAGCTCGACAGGTATGTCATCTGGACCTGGCGCTTTATTGTTTTTACACTTATTTAGCGCGCGCAAGAACTCCCGCAGTGTTGGAGATTGTGACATTTCTTCGTCGAAGGCGGTAGTACTTAACAAGTCGATGGCGGACGGGTCGATGCTGCGCTCAACATTCAGTAATTCGCTAAAATACTCCCTCCATCTTGCTTCGGTTTCGTCTGCTGTGGTCAACAGTTTGTTACCATCCTTGGAGCGTATCGGTGTCTTGTTGCCCACGGTAGGACCGTAGACCGCCCTCAAAGCCTCGAAGAAAGCTCTGCTGTCACCGCGCTCCGCCAAGCCCTGTATCTCATTGGCTTTTTTCACCCACCATTCATTCTGAAGTTCTCTTGTCAGACGCTGTAAGTTAGATTTTGAGACTCTATAGATATCACGGTGTAGTTGGGACGAGTGGTTTAAATAACTGCGATGCGCAGTTCTCTTCTGCTCTATAGCTGCTTGTATCACTGCGTTGTTGTCATCAAACCAGTCCTCATGCCTCCTGCATTTCCTCCCCAGGACCAGTTTACTGGTACTGTGTATCGCATCCTTCAAACACTGCCACCTGTTCTCCACGCCAGTCTCCGCCGCAAAACCACCCAATTCGATGATACGGCGGTTTTGATATACCTATTGGTCCTTCGGATATAATTACCTACCTCTCAACATATTAAATGTTTTATTTGATTCAGTTTGCATTAGATTAGAGGGTGTTAACTCGTAGCAAAGTATCAAATTGTAAAGTAGTAATTTTACTTGCATTCTCGTGTAACGATTGCGGTAACAAATCGTGTAGAGTTTAAGTTCTAACCATTAAATACTCCTAAATCTCAACGTTCGTATCGTGGATTCGTGGCTCAATCAAAATTCCTTTCTAAGCATTGAAACCGCTCGGTTTCGTGCGTTCACGCCGACCAGCGCTAGCGCAGCGAGCGTTGCATCACGCGAATATGAACAATTAAACAAGGCCCTGCGGTCATTGAACTTCAACAATGCTTCTTGTACAATAATCTTTGTCCAACCTACAAGATGTAAGATTTACATTACGCATTTTGATTGAAAAGATGTTCAGTCCTTCTGTCGTGCGAAGCAGTGATGGCTTGGAAGAAAGATTGGCGAGGAAAATTTACACTTTGATTTGTATCTTAAATGATTGAAACAAGGTGTTTATTTTAAATTTAATGAGTACGGTCTCACTCATAAATTTAAAATTTAAATCAATAGCGTCCGAGTATTCTATAGAGTTGCGCTTTGATGCAGCCGCCTCATTGTTCCTCGCGGAGGACTTAACCTTTTGACTGACAGAGGGATCGCCGATAATCGCTCACATGTCCATCAGGTCATCAGTCAGTGGAGATGAAAGCTCCTCCGCTCTGCTATGGGAATGTGTTGAAAGCCGCCGGCTCGTTGACAAATGAGGCTGCCCGCATTGTAACAGCACTGTATTAGTAAATCAGATCATTGAGAGCTGTATGTGACTGTACGAGTACGTAGACACAATCGACAGCATAATATAATATATTCATCTAACTAGGCTGTATTTCCACCCAGTAAAGTCTATAAGTTACTGGCGCACCTACAATCGATCCAACAGATAACATCCTGCATTGAAACCATTGCACGGTCTAATAAATTAATTGGATCCATCCGCTTTTACGAACTGCCAACCCCATGTGTATAAAACAAACTCGATACACTGATGAAAAGCGAGTAATTGCGAAAATGGACTGATCATAGATAGCTGGGAGCTAGATTTCACATCAAGCCTATAATGGAATGGGGGCTGGCCGTATATGGTGCGGTAAAACTGTCGATAACCATAGCTGCCGTCGGCGGATTTTATCGAATGCCCGATGATCCCAGCCGGCCCCCATTGATGCGGCCGCAACATGCAGACAAAATTCGAAATCCCGGTTAAAAGGCCTCGGATAAATTGAAAACTGTCCGCTTTTCATTGCCAAAATGAAATTATAGTAACGCGTCAGTGAATTAATTAAATTCAACCACGATGCTCGTTCATTCAATTTTAACAGATTAATTCGGAACTTTTGTGGTGTAATATTATTATTTTCGTGTAATATTATTACTTTAATGTAATATTTTATTACTTCCAGTACAGTAGAGTCGAGAACAGAGAAAAATGAACTCAGGCTTATTTTGAAATTTTGACGAACTATACTTGACCGATTGTAAAAATTAAACACAGGAGAGTTTTTAAGGTTGAGATTTTCTCAAAAACTACTTGACCTATTGCAAAAAATCTTTCACTGTTTGATAGATAAAAGTTAAAACTACTGTAAAAGAATTAAATTCGGTCCAGTAGTTTTTGAGAAAATGTCAACCTTATTGAGGCCCCCTGTATACTTATCTCTGTCTGCGACTGTACTATAGTTTCGAGTAATACACACAATTACTGTTATTCATAAACCTAGTTAAACCTCACTTTGCTTAAATCGTGTTGCTATCCCTTTCACACTTCGTACAATAGGTTAAGATAGAAAGGGACAGGGTGGCTAAACGGTGGCGTAACTTTAAATCACTTTTATGAATAACAGCCTATGTATCTGTACCTAAAGTAGGTATTTAAAAAAATCAGTCAAGTATTTTTGAGAAAATCTTAACTGTAATGACTCGTGCGTATAGTTATTTTTCTGTGTTAAACCGTCCGTAGCGTAGCAAGCATAGGTAGAGTGTCTACTTTGTGTGTTGGTATCTAATCTATTCTCACGATGTGACGTCGTGTCGACTGTACCTGGTCTAACCCTGACCTTACCATATTTATTTCTAACTCGTGACGCAACACCTTATCTCTACAGATTTCACAAGATTTCATAGATTCATGACGTATTTATTTGTTTATAAAACACATACCTATGTGGGTATAGTATATATATGCATGCAATAGATCTGATATGAGTTTCTGCTAATAGGTAGGTACCTGCGGGCAATCTCCATATGGATTTCGGATTAGATTACCTCACTAAGTAGTACCTAGACTTGCCTTTGTTGTGCAAACAATATTGGTGAAATGCAATCCACCGCTTCTACATCTATACTCTACCACAACCTGAATTGTTAATTTAGGTAAACCTAGACCTCAATTAATACCTACTTACCTAGGTATACCATAAACCATTACCAAGCCACATAATTTACGTATCAGTTACTTATTACCCGACTGCTGAAAGAGTAATGTTTTTCTGTGTGTATATCTAGGTATGTACGGTACGAACGTCGCGTCGTCAGTTTCAAAGAAAGGCGTCCTGTGTAGTCTAAACGATTTTGATGTAGCTACTTATGACGTGTTATGTGTTATGACTTATGTCGTTACATTTGTCTTGATTACAGGACTGACATAGGATAGGTATTTGTTTAAAAAACAGTATGTTTTTGGTAATAAGTACATAGTTCACTTGTACTCCAACTTCGATCCAATATTTCCGCTTTTATTTCAATTTTTTTCTGTTATTAATATTTCATTTATAAACCGTGTTTCATTTCTGTTCGTATGGTAGTGTGGTAGGTGGTAGGTACAGTTCTCATACTTCTTCAGTGTTTTTAGACCAGATAATTGTTTCCCCAGTGCTGTATTTCATACATACAAATGACGAGGGGAATGGCCCAGATTATGCTCCTCACCTCTCGATGTCCTCCTTATGAAATGCTAATGATCGGGTAAATGCCTTGTTGTTCTGTATTTAAAATAGAACATCGATCGATTGGATGGATTTGCGCACGCTTACCTTAGTTTATGTTTATTTCGTGTCTGTCCGGTGTCAAGTAAGTACGTACGTATCTTATTTGTTCATTTTATTTTTGATTATGAAATACGCTATTATATTATCTTGTTATGAAATACGATATTGGGGACGCCAGCCTGAACTTTTACATACATAACAGCCCACATAATAAGGAAAATAGTACGTACCCATGCAAATAGTATGTATTTCTAAAACCAAGGTAGGTATTAATTATCCAGCTAGTTACTGCTTATCAGTATGGCACGGTAGGCCACATATGCCCCAGTTAGCCGAAGGTAAAACTAATATCATAGTTACCGTCTAATATATCTAAACTCGTTTCTTTTCTGTGTCACGGATAAACTCATTTAATAAATTAAATCTGTAAATAGACATAGACATAAACGCTGTTTGGTCGAGTGTGACTGCAGTGTGACAATATTTGCATTCCAAAGTACGTTAGCTAATGTATTTGTTAGACTTAGACATCCGTGTGGGCAGGTATATACGTAGCAATTATTTTGTACCGATTTGTAATGCGTAGAATCGATGATTGATGAGTTTAATTTCAAAGGTAAATGATGAAGGCCCGCTCGCTGAGAACATGAGAGAGCGGGCTATGAATCTGTTTTTTTGTAGAGGCTGAGATGAGATGCTTCGCTTAGTTTACTAACCTAAGTAATGATAATAAAATCATAGGGAAAGCAATATTCATTGACAGGCCGATGCGAGAAATTCAGAGAAGAATATTATGTAGCACCCTCTACGAGAAAAAGTATCCTATATTCGTAGCATGCATGAGTAAATGAGTAGAGTACGACGCGATACTTTGCCGAGAATTTTGTCTGGCGTAGGAAATAGAAAATCTTCAGTAACGAAGATACAGTGGACATCACATCCAGTTTTGTACCGTTTTATTGCCTACGTCTTAAGAGACGAAATCCTACTGCGAGTATTAGGTATCATTGATTTGCTGTTGTATGTACTACTTAATTTAAATGAGCTCATGCCGTATGCAGTTTGAAGCTGGCCTTGTCCTCAACAGCATTTAGCCGGATCTAGTAATTTTCTAGAATATCCGAATAAATGCTGAATACCTTCTACTCTGCCCATACTAAAACTAAATTGTGAATTTTAACATGAAAATGGCCGAATCGAAGTGTGGGACAGAGTTTATAAACGGCTTTAATCGTTTTCATTCTTATTTTAGGGACGGATTGTGGGTCTGAATTCTTGTAAGTACAAGTCTTTAACGGTTGACTCTATTTTTGGAACGTAAGAAGTTACATAGATAATTAGATGCTCCTCTATTTGAATTTCGAGTGCCTATTTTGACTTCAAACTCAAGTTTTATAACAGCACAGTGGAGTTATCTGATGACCGAACATCTTAGCGCCCTCTATAGACCACCGCCTCCAGAGGGAGATGCTGCACTCCCCGTCGCCAAGCGGTGGCGGCGGATTTGAACTGTACATCGGACACATCGATCCGCCTAACTTCCAAATCCCGCATCCCAAGCGGGTTCAATCCCACCGTCGGATTATTATCCGACGAGCTCTGGCCCGCCGCTAGAGAGATAGGGTACCTCAAGGCTCGCACTTCTCCCCCGAAGTTAGGGGCGAAATGCCCGATCGTTGTCGACGGATTTAGGGTATAGATCGGACCCATCCTCGTTCGTAAAAGTCATGAAAATACCTGCATCTTCGACTTCAGAAAGTTGGTCATCTTATTGATGCCTTACTAGTGTGTCTATGTTTAGATATGGCCTCTAATTAATTTTGGGAGCGTCATCTACGCTTATATCTAGGAACATACTTGTATTTTTATTTAATGGGTTCTCCTCTGATTAATATTTCCTAATTTCAGAAAATAAAATGTCCTGTAATAAAAATCGAGAGCCTTAAAAAATAAACGGAGATAAAGATACGCAGTTAGTTCGCCCACGAGTTGACATTGGCGGATACAGAAGTACACATAGGTACTTACATACACTGCAAATACAAGTGCAATAAGTAGAGTACAGTAGTTCTCGAGACAATAGCGCTTGATACTGGAGTACCCACCTATTGCGCAGAATTCTTGCATTTTATCAGTTAAGGACCTCTCTTTTATTGTATCTCATTGTTTGATGCCCTAATCCGTTTTCTAAGAAACAGTTGTAAAACCAGGAATTGAACGATAAAGTAATAAATGATGAAATATTAGATTGAGCCACCTAGTATTATTTATAGTGACGATGAACTGATAATTAAAAAAAAATAAGCCAATAAGCAACACTGTAAAGGTAAAATGATAGAGCACATGAACATAAACAAAATCGGCAGTATTAGGTCCTAGTACACATGTTATAATAATTGATGCACTGTTGGGTTCAATTTGGATAATGAATTAGCGAAAATAATACTATATTAGGAAAACATACATCTAACACATTTACATTGTACAACTAAACAATACAAAAGACTGTGAATAATAGTGGTATCTAGTTGAGATACTAAGAGATAAGGAATGCAATAAATAAATAAATAGTGATGTATTGTACATATTAATACAGAAATTGGAGCTCGACCATGAATGTACGACTAAATTCTAAAACATTTCGAGTTTTTCGATATTGCTAACGGTACTATGCCTATTTTCATAAATAAACAATCTCAAATTGTAATTTATCGCTCTCGAATATAGTAAAAAATTTAATATTGGAGTAGTAAAAAACCACCTGCTTAGGTGATTCTTTATTGAAACCTCTAAAGTGCTCGTGCCCAAATGTACAACACATGGCGCCCTAAATTTAGTTAATCGTTTCCTGTTTAATCCCAGTCGTAAACACTAAACTCTGTTTAACATAACTACAGATTAGCGAGCTGTTTACGATCTATTTATAGCCACTATTATTTAAACAAGCCATGGAAATAAAAAAAATGCCGCGATATTTACGTTTTTGTTACTTCCTTTCCCGTTTACAATAACATGTGAGTATTGTTTAAAATATCTATCTTTACGAGTTTGAATTTTGTAAGGTTCATTTGAAAAAGTGAGTGGTTCTATAATTATGTACTTTATAATAATTATGATATACCTCCCAAGACATTGCTGTACAATGTTCCATTTCTACTTAAATATTAAATCGGTGTTAAGTATTAATATCTTTACCGGGAAACTTAGACGTGGCGGTTTTAAGCTAATTTTGTACCAAGCGTTTACATGAATTCTGAGTGGGAAAAATAATGAATAATATATTGGAGTAGGACATTAATAAACATCACAAAAGCGGCACTAAACCTTATCAATAACATTTTACACCATCTATCTACATATTATCAGAAAAAACGTTGTCTACCACTCCCTTTGTGTAAATATTTACTCGATATTTTCAAGGGCATATAAAACTCTTTTAAAAACGTAGGTACCTTTCAATATGATTACAGTAATAAGTACATACACTATTAGATTAGCAATACTAGTATACTTCAAAAACCATGCAGAATTTTTTTCAAAAACCTCAGCAGATTCGTATGCATATATTCCTATCGTAGATAATGTTTATACTTACACAATACCCTTTGGAACTTTTTTACATACCGTACGAGGGAAAGTCAATAAAATCGTAATAAAAATAATGTAAGAAACAATAGGTACATTGGCCCATGTTGGGCGCCAATTAAACAGAGTGCGATCGATCGATATGATTTATATAATTTATATTTGATAACATTCCAAATTGACAACATTAAAATAAATGACGTGGTTATCGAAAACATGCGTATCATTTAGGTGCTGATTAAATGTTACTATTACTAAAGAATATATATTTTTACTTACGGCTAATTACGTATTGGTTTCAATTATTCGTTGTAGACAATTGCTGTTATTCATAAACCTTTCTTAAACCCCACTTCCCTTAAATCGTGTTGCTATCCCTAACACACTTCGTTAAAAAAGGTCAAGATAGAAAGGGACAGGGGGCCTAAACGGTGGCGTAGTTTTAAATCATGTTTATGAATACGCGCCAATAAGTGTAGGAAGCAGGTAGATATAGTTACCAACTTATGTAGGTTCTTGTGTTTTAAAAGTATGCAATATAGATATGTGGATGGCGACTTTATGGCGCCTAAATTATATCTAGTAATTTTTTTATCATTCCAACCAAGATAACACTAGATAAGATAAATTGGTGTTGTTTCGAACAAAGCGTATTCGGAAAACGTCATCGTTTCGATATCCAAATACCGCCCCATGCATACTGCAATTAGTATCCGTTTCAATTATTGTTAATGAAAAGAATCATGTTTTATATAATAGAACTTTGCATTATTATTTTTCTATGTTACTTCAATGCCGATACCGTGACATCATCCAAGTATCAACAAGGAAGTCCTTCACATATTTTATGGCAATCTTGTAATCTGTGGTAGTTGGTAGTCCGTAATATCTACCTACGAGTATATAATTTCGCAGACTAGATATTATCTTATTTACACTACTTCATCTTATTTACACTACCTATACACTGTTCTGCGTGTTTTATCATCTCCTCCAATCCTTCATTTTGTTATTGAAACACTTCACGTCACATTGGGACAACTCACTCAGGTGTTGTGTATTTTGTTACATCAACTTTTGCATGTTGTGCAACTTGGCAATCTATATTATAGTTTCAAATGCAATGATTATTAATGTATTTTTAATGATGTGTTATACTTATACAATTTTTCTGTCTGGTCATCTTGAATTGGCCCTAATTATAACTATAACTTGTTTTCTTTTGCATAGCGCTTAGTTGTTGTATTTGTTTTGTGGGGGATTTTGTTTTACTACTTATTCTTTATGTGATGTCTTAATTCCTACTTAAGTAAATAAGTACTTACCTGTATAATATTGCGTGATAAAGGTATTAAAATACATTGCCACATTTCAATGGAGCTTTGCCCCACCTACAAAACTACGTGACCATTTAAGCTGTACCTATTATTTTGTTGGGGACTTATTACAGGTTTCATGTTGCATATTCATAATCAGTATCATTTTATACTACTCTCGCAACTCTTATAGAAGAATAACAAAAACAATGAATAAATCGCTTCGATTTCTTACTAATTTCTGAATTCTTAATTAAGCTGTTTTTTTTCGAATCGCAACTTGTACATAACTTTAATTTAAACCAATAATTTTAATAAAAAACGGAGATACTTTTACATTTATTCGTTATCTTGTACAATTTGATGTTGATGGTGGGGCAGAATCTGGCATTGTCATTTAGCTGCCTTTCTTATTGACGTAGCATCTAGGTATCTTAGACTAGGTAATTTTGACCTCCATACTATCTCCTCGTCTACATCTCCTATAACAGTTATATGCCAAACCAATTACCTACCTATTAAGAGGATAGAGAGCACTGACTGAGCCCAATAGGTACAACTTGTTATTATTGCATCAGTATCACTGCAGCAGCCTTAACTATTATAAGTAACTTGTATATCTCGCTTTACAACATTCGGAATATGTGATGCTACTCATCTCGTTTATTAGGAGTTCTTCACCTCTATCTCATATTCTTATCATGTCATCGATCTCTGTCACTATCACACATCAAAGCCTATCTCCATGGCATCCTCCAGGATTCTGAGAAGTGTTTGTCTTGCCAGTTTATTAATCTTATCAATCGAAATCTAGATAAATCCACAAATTGGTCAGAGTTAAAAGAAATGTCTACAAAGTGTGTGAGTTTAAAGGATTTATAATCCTTTATCACTGTTATGTATATTCATGAATCATCCGCAAATTATTATGTAAGTAAGCACCTAACTCAATTTTAGATAAGAAAAAATTTAATCTTTTGTGTTTTCGTGCTATTTATCGCTGACTCACACACGGTCTAAGTAATAATTCTCTTAACAGATAATATTGAAAGATGATTTCATTACGCATAAAGGTCATACAATACTTATCACTCGAATGACGTTGACGAAAAACAAACGCTTACGACATTGCATATTTATATAAGAAACAGCTAATTCCCATTTTCCATTCTCCACTTTTCATCCTTTCAATTCCAAAATTTTAAATTTTATTATAAATCAACCATTCGTCTAGCTGGACTCTAGCTAGACTATATTCGGTCTATTAGCTAAAAATGTTAATCTTTGTAAGTAATTTTCATTAGCTGTCTAAATCTAAAACGGTATAATTCCCGGAATTTTTAGTCTGTATTAGGTACATCTTTCGATATGAAATTCTAATTTCCTCAGAGTTCTGTCTGAGCGTCTATTTCCTGAACGTCTTACTGTCTAGCCACGACTATGTTAGATGCACTAAAGAGTGGTATCTAGATATTTTTAATACACAAAATATGCATATTAATAACAAGCATGCCATAAACATTGGAACCGGTTATTTCAATTAGGATTCATGCTCATTGAGCGTGAGTCAGAGTCTCATTGAGAGCTGTTGTCATGGATGTGGCCATAAGTCCAGATGTTTGTCGTGTATAAATATCAATGACGTCAGGAGTGCATTTTTTTCAACTATACATGCATTTCCCCCCCAGTTTAACAATTCACAACATGTGAATATATAAACCAACATATATTTCTAACTAACATTTGGGTTTGTAATGAATGTTCCACTGTGGAGGACATGATGGAGGTCGTAAATTCATTAAAGATCTACTGAGAAAAAAGCTCACTAGATACTTTGCATACGTATGCCTTCAAAACTGGATAATGAGAGTAAAATGTCCCACTAGATTCATAGTGAATCTTGTGAATGTGAATCTATATAACGTTTCCGTTTCTCTTGGCCTTTAGACACCTAGGTCTTTAAAGGCCGGGAGATGAAATCGGTATGCTCACGGTTTGTTTCCCGAGTGCAATGGATCTAGTGCGAATGATCCGAAATTATTCCCACATGCTCAAGGGACAAACCGCTATCGCTTCATCTCCTGGCTCCCGCTGGTTTCGCGGGCTGAGCGGAAAGGTCGCGGGCGGTTCGCGCGGGTGGCTGTTGGCGGACTGTGGACCCTCGGCGCGACTTGTCTCGAGAGCTATTCGATGCAAATCATCGACATCCATTACTGTAATGTCTCACGTCCGGTGGCGGCGCTGTTGTCTACTCATGTGTCAGTATGCAGCGCAAGCGCATTCCTTCCATAAATAATCTATATGGTTAAAGGGAACTTATGGGTTTCCCCATACACAATTATTGTTTCTAAATACGAGGATGTCTCGCCTGATATGTTTGATTGGGGTTCTCTTGAAAATGGCGAGAAACGACGGTTGCGAAATTATTTGATAATTTTCCTTTTAATGTCTACAGGGGCTATTTTGTGTTTAATATCACGTTAAATTAATCAGAAAATGTTCGCGAATGACAGTACGGTGAAATTATTGGATTATTTATGCAAGATCTGAAGTTTCAAGCTTTTATCAAGAGTTCCCGCTACAAGCTCGGGAGTGAACGTGACTGTCGAGCTGCTTCGTCCAGAGTGATGACGCTACGGCGACTCCTCTGGATAAAGACATGAAGACGCGGCTACCCAGGGTGAAGACGCTACTGCGACTCCCCTGAAGGAAGATAGAAGACTATTGAATATATTGAATTTTCTGTAACATGACATTGGCAAATGACGAACTGTCGAGTCCATTAATAAAATAAATAAATAAGTCTGATTTATATAGAATTAGAATTGATGTAGAGGTAGGTTGAAAATTACTTACCAAAAAAAATCTCATAGAGATATCTCATAGATCTACTATGTATACTAAAAGAATTAGGTATACATAGTAGATATTGAAGAAGACGTTGAAGTAACAAAATTGTAAGTAACTTATAAATCGCTTTGCACAAATTATAAAAAGAAACTGCATTAAATTCGAGATTAGTAATATAACGTCCGTCCGTATGGTTAATTTTGCGATTTGACAGCATTTATTTTCTTGTAAGGGTTATTCCTCCTTCCAAACAAAGCCCGGCTGAGTCAGCGGCGTCGCTTAAATATTTTTATTTCGACTGTTTTGTTTTGCAAATGACTCCTGCGCCACTTGTTTACACTGAGGAGTGTCGTGACTTGAGCTGGCCCATATGGCATTGTGCTGCGCTTTGACATACCGCGTGCCATCCAGGCGGTGCATACTATCGCTTACACTGCTGACTCAATACAGCAATGTTTGTAAAACAAAGCTCTGTAAGATAACACTAGCATCTAATGTTATGCCAAACGATCCGCTTCATGTGAATGCTTTGTGTTCATAACTCGCATAACCGAACTTGCAGACGTAAGGCGTTTTGTGTTCATGCGTCACAGGTCTCGAAAATTTTCATCCTTGGAATTGTGCGTTAGATTTTATTTGCCAATCAACCTTTCTCTCAGAGTTAAATTTTTTTCGCAGTCTTTTGTATATTAAATCCATGTCGCTCCCACCGCCCCATCTTCATTTCATACCATATAGGTGGTCAACGATAGTCATCTATGCTTCTGCGCCACTTAATTGCCTAACTTAAGTTACGCCACCGTTTAGCCACCCTGTCCCTTCTATATTAACCTTTTTTAACGAAGTGTAAAAGGGATAGCAACACGATTCAAAGGAAGATGAATAATAGCATAAGTTACACAGCCCTTTGTGGCAGAATCATCTCAATATATTGCGCTCAATTCAGACTGGCACGGAAAGTCAAGAGACGTACTATACCTACGACAAGGGCACATACACTTGAAACTCAACTGATGCTACACTACGCCCCGGCCCCGCTTTGAGCGGATTCCCAGTGTTGCCAATGGCGCCGAGGTACTCGCCGATTCCAAAATCGAAATATCCTAGTAAGTCGCACTAGGCGCTACTTGTATTTATTATCGTATCAATCTAATTTAAACATTCATGAGTGGTGATAAAGTTCAATATGCAACGTATATACAATTTTGTTCCAAAAATTCGCTTCCCTTCGCTTCCACAAATCCACATCAATATCGAATTGAGCTTCGTCTAGTCGTCTACGTTTTTTATGCAATCTCGTTGTTGGGATGGTTATTTGCTGTAAAGTCTGAGTGCACTGGAATTTGCAAATGACTAATTGCTAAGCTTACAAAACTCAACGTTATTTGCAGAAAATAGATGCACATATTTTGCCAAGTCGTGCTTTTCTAAAGCCGTTATCGTTCATTCAGGGAAAGGTCTCCCTGCATACAAAACAGGTGCAAAGATAAAGGCAATGCCTGAATGCACTTCAAAGAGGAAAACGTTCATTACGGTCATTAGTGAGTTCGTGCAAAACTCGTTATAGCACACTTATTATTATCACATATTGCATGTGTGCCGTAAAAGAAGTCCTCCCAAAAAGTTTTAAATTTCGAAACGAGATATTTCCTTTGACAAATATTTAGTCCTTTGATATTTTTTTCAGTTTTGATGAGAAATGAAAGTGCAGGGTGTCTAGCGGCCAATTTTATTGATTACGGCCGGTTTTGGCGAAAGATTGGAGGTCGAAGCTGATCGACCACACACAAAATAATAAACAATTCGTTTACTTCTAATTTGATTACGCTTGAGCCTGACAACATGTACAGTGTATTTATGGAGACCGCTTGGGGATGACGCACAAGTGTTTACCACCAGGGAGAGCAGAAATAAAGCACACAGACAAAGCAGGGTTATCGCAGCAGTGTTACTCAGCGGTCAACGTACCAATCGACATCTCCCTCGTTATGCATTGATAACAATTGCATTGTTCTAGCTGCTGGGGACTGAAATGTACACATACCTACACTAAATAATTATGTGTTACATATGAGCAATGGTCGGAAATGTATGTAGGTAAATGATAAGGGCCCGATAAGAGCCCTTTACCAGGAAAAGCACTGACGAGTGAAAATGAGGAAAACTATTTAGAAATGGAACGCTCTAATGATAAATAGGTACTTGCTAGAAGGAATTCTTATTATTGGATAATGATTGTTGCAGTTGTTAGCTGAACTTTAACTCCATCTAGCAATGGCTAGCAAACCGTCAAAGGGAGCGGTTTAAAGGCCTCTAGACTAGAATATAGAACGCGTGCAGGTGAATGGCTCATGACCTTTAGCACATTATCCGCGAGTTTTGCGTTTGTAGAAAAGGTGCAGTAGGCATAATTCATCCGAGATAGGTGGTCTATCTTAGATGAATTATGTCAACTTTAGTGAATTGGAAGTGAATTAAGAGCACTATAAACTACGTAACATTGTATATTACTGTTCCTACTGTTTATACATACATATGCATCCGGAAATCTTAAACTCCAATATTTCTCCAAGCTTGTAGATTTAACTTTGAGATTTCCGGGTGCATTAAGTAGATTGGCTGGTAGAACTGATTCATCTATGTGTTGGATAATGGCTTATATTTTCAGCACTACCCATCCTTGGAAAAGATTCATGCATTGGGAATTCCCAGATGAACTTTATTTAGCCAATTGTGCTGCCTACCTAAGTCTAAAGTGCGACACTCGATGTGCTTAACAAAGCAAAAAGTCCCGACCATAATGTACGAGTTCGCAATGTGTCAGAGACCTCCGGTCCAATATGGATGATGCTTGAGACAGGAAATAAATTGTCGTCGTTCATGCATTACGACTCTCAAGAGCACTCATTCAATAGAGAGATGATCCAGTGTTTTATACTAACAACCTTGTTGAAGCAACGAGTTCACATTTAGCTGTCTCATTTCAAACAAACGCTTTCACAGACAAATAATGTAAAAGTGGTAGGTCAATCCTGAAAGATTATCATCAAGTGTAAGACTATTTTTTAATTATTCGGCACTGTAATCACAAGCTCCTGAAACACAGCATAGCCTAGAGAGCGGCCGAACTGGGGAAGTTTTTGTCTTCCTAAGAATAGCTACGAGTAGAATGATTTGTACACACAACATGCTATATATATATATATATATTTGTTCTTGGAAAGCTAGATATTATATTAGGATTATTTTAATTTATTAATCACAGTAGTATACTTATATTGATGATTTGCTACTTAGATTGATAAATGTGAATTAGAGGAAGCGAAAGGGGTGTGCCTGAAAAGAGAATTCTGGAATTAGATTTTACGAAAGAATCTTTTCGAGCCACGCTTCCGCCAGGGAAGATACTTGTTATATAGACGGCCCATAGCAATACCTACCTATCTGTATCCATATTTCTACCCAACAATGGGTGGGACCGGGTTGATGATGATAGTCAAATAAATAATTTACCTTTGTGTAACCGCATTGATGATTCTCAGTTATTACTTACAACAAACGAAACAAAGCGATGCGATGGGATTAGTCGACATTAGCTAAGCAAAAGGTGCGATGTTATGATTATACGACGTTTTTGGTCTTACAACAACCGAAGCATGACTTTAATATCAAGTGACATCAGCACTCCAATTTGGCGAGTGTACCAAGAAAAGTATTTAGGTTAACGCACGAGTTCATTAGCTTCTTTGTTTCGTTCGTGACTCTACGAAATAGTATTGTAGTCACGGAATAGAGGAGTAGAAACATAACAGTAACGACGTGTTCGGCCTCCAGCTAACTACAGTTACCGCAATATTGGCAGAGGATACCAGAATCGAAGCCATTCATTTTATTGACAATTATTATTGACAGTTAACTATAAAGCCTATGCTGAGAAACTCGTAGATTGTTATTACTCTCTGCTGGGTGGCGATTGCGCGAGTGCCCGAGTGGTATTGATGGATTGATGAAAGCTTCTTTGAAATGGATGGTGTGACTCAACGAATTTCACGCCGACAGAGTGCCAATCGTTTCTATTTGAAATCGCAAAGGTTCGCTGAGTTGGCTGTACTTGATGTTTGTTTGCTCTCGCTAAATTTGTTCGGAATCGATTGGCCGCATTTTAGCACGCACCGCTCAATCCGAAACCGTTGCTATTTAGCGCCAATACGTAAACATCGGCATAAGTGTTTATGAGTTAGAAATGTTCTTAAGAAGTGTGTTTGATGACTACATGGTAGGGAACCACAAGTGGAGAGAATTTAATGATAAACTGCAACATTTACTGTGATCGGTGGAAGCTTTATAAAAGTATCTACTTATCTAAGATTGTATCTTTAGTATCTTCAGTTACAGTTAGATTACCGAGTTCATGCTCGGTTTAGTGCTAAAATATTTGAGTTAGGTCCCGTTAGCCGACAGTAGACGGTCGCTAGTTACTGCTGCTGGTCGCTAGTCGGCACCTTTGTGCATTGACCCGTACATGGCTCGGAACACCAACATCCTCTTCCTACTCACTTGTTCTAGTTACTTACTGATCATTTATTTGAACTAAAGTTGTGAAGAAAAGTTAGGGGTATTGACGATTCTTTGTTTCGTCCGCAAATATGATTTACGATACTTATTTACGGCGACGACGACTAAGCGCAGCAAGTATTAAACATTAGAGTACACCACTAGACATTAGTACTTAGTATTCTATCTATTTTCTGTAAGTCGTCCATGATATAATAATGATGTCATATCGATATTAAAGTAATATTTATCACTAAACTTACCAATTAACGTAACTAATTTCTTCGAACTTTTGAAAATGTGTCAAACAGAAACCAAGAATTTC
The DNA here is from genome assembly GCA_963506565.1 of Tachystola acroxantha. NCBI lineage: Eukaryota > Metazoa > Arthropoda > Insecta > Lepidoptera > Oecophoridae > Tachystola > Tachystola acroxantha. The sequence goes on from OY735880.1 coordinate 7,188,062, forward strand.
GAAATTCTTTACGTCGGATTCGAGTGTCTTTTATGTAGGTAGTTGGCAAGGAGGCGCTGTTGTCGAGTCATTCTGAGCGCTGGGTTCAAGTGACGGGAGAGTTCTCGACTTGAGAAACTACAAACAAACGACTGTTACTTGAGTTCGTATATTTTCCCTACGACCTATATTATCATATTTTCCTGTATTGCACCTAATTACGTTTTCTTAAAATTTAATGTTGCATCATCGGGGTATTATGAGGATGAGTCATAGATATTATTCCTCTTAATTTCCATGAAACCCTTAGTTGCTGGTAATTCATCGACTATCTGAATGGTCTTATAAATCTGGTCGATCTGTATCGGTTTCCAAAACCAGCCTTCACAGATGGCCTCCTCAGGAGCAATCGATCATTCAACGTATTAGGATCTAAAGGATCTAGGGGAATTCAAGCCCCCTAATAACTCAAATCTTCAATAACAATACACCATCTAATGACCGTGGAACCGGAAATTATGTAGCAGTCCAATTTGAAAAGACATATCATTGGGAAATCCCAATAAGGCCACTCAGATGAGTAACTAGTCCCATACCATCGGAACCATATTATCAGTGAATACAGATCATGGTAAGCGAGACCAGAGATAGGTCTATTACCGTTATCAAAGCGATGAAATGATATCTTAAAATGGAGTGCCTGATAGGGATGGTAATATCATGTTAGATATATATACCGATAGCGGAGTCTCTGTTCCACCACACCATCTTATGATACCTATCATTTCATCGTTTTGAGGCATTGAGGTAGGTAATAACGGCTGTTCCTATCCTCTAGCCGCTTATCCCATGGGTCTAAGCCTGATGTGCGGTCCACATTCCAGCGCGATCGTCCTCGCCATAAACGAACGTCTGTCGCCGGTTGCCACAAGTGGCATCGCTTGCATTGGGAATGTTGCGGTCGCGCGTTTCGCACACAACCCATTATGGGAATGCCGGTTTTTTTGACGCAATTCTATATGCAGCTGTTCTGGAGTTAGCTGATTTAGTAGGTGCCCATATCTTACTAAAGTTGGCATGCCAAACCCTACAATAATCTTTCTTTCCTCCTCAATCTCATCTGCGGGAACTGACGATGACAGTGAATACACAAGCGTGTTTATACATCACTTTGGTCTTGAAAAATCCAACGTTGGAACCCGACAAACGCACAGGGCGTTTTATTATCTGTCGTGTCATATATACCTTTACATGCCCATATAATAAGATATATCATCTATTGCAACTAGTACTCTTAAATAAGGATACAATAGAGTTATTTATTGAGGTTATATTATATCTAACTCACTAGTATTTTCCTCTTAAGTAACAAGGAAAAAACCGACTCGCCTTCGCCCATGGAACATGATCTGCCACAAGCCGGGCCAGTATATCGTGACCGCTGAATTCCAGCGACTACGTGCGTGGGACCTTAAAGTACAGTCTTAGTTCATTTCACAGTTGCGTGCACTAAGGAAAGAAATTGCCACCCCAACGAATTATTTATTTTATGGTTGCGTGGAATTAGAAAATGAAATAACTTTAATGTATGAAAAAAGTTAGGGTTCAAGACTTTCAAGCTGCGCGGAGCGGCTTGATGAAGTTTTTGTTTTTCAATGAAGCATCTATCCACATCAAGGTAGCAAGAAAGAATACAATATTTTTACCTACGGTGTAGTACTTACCTAATCTAAGTTTAAGTAGTGAATTGAATAGTGTAAATCGTATCTCCTATAAATACTATAATATTCTGTTATCGTTGGTACAGTCTGCAAGTATCCCGAATGGGAGACATTTCCGTGTCTCGCAAACGAGCTAGACCGATTTTCTATAATATCAAACCATTCATCTTGGTCTTACAAGTGTCTTGTCGCGGCGGATTGTGCTGTATGTAGATTCGCGATGGCGGGAGGTACCGTTAGCCCAGCGAGGAATGGGACCATCCGCTGGTACGCCGCTCTACGTATCGGTACACTGCGCGAGCGCAGACCATTTCGTTTCCTATCAATTTGGACATGCATCATACGAAATGGCATTCGCTAACGGTACGATTTTCCACGCATGGCCATTACGATCTCAGATAGATGGAAGTAGCATTTGATTGGTTTGTTTCCATTTCTAGAATTCGATGAATAACATTGATCTGCTACTGATGATGCTTCATCTAAGTAACTGAATTGAGAGTTCTTAATATGTCTTTGAGGTTTCGCTATTTATTGTCGCCATCTATCGCTAATTCCTTAGATAGATAAGTGCGTACTATTAAGAGCAGATTATGGAGGTGATAGCTATGTCAGGATTAGCAGCATATGAAAGTCCGCGGTCTCAATCACTTCTTGTTAGTTTACCTATGTACCTAACCACTAATCCATCACATAGCAGGTAGGCACTATTATCGATTAGTTATTACTACAAACTACTCAATGCTATCTCTCTGTGAAGAAAACATATTCTGCAAAGCCTAATTAATATTTCATTAAGGGACCTGCTAAGTCACGCAAGGTAAAACAATAGTTAATGATGGATGACAATGATAGAATCGTGCGCACGCGTGCATAACTTAGCCGCTGTCTGTCATTAAATTATTCTGTTTTAAGTAGATACCTTCATTTTATTATAGCAGTATTACGTACAAGTAGGTATCTACCGAAATTAATATTATTTACCCAATTATTTTACGGGTTCCTGGTCATTTTTTCTAGATTATCTACAACAAACAACGGCAAGTAAATCATTGCATACTTACATATTTTGTAATTTTACACCCCTATTTGAGATCTTTAGATTTATTATTCAGGGCCGGTACGAATTTGAAAAGGAATATTATAAATAGGTCTTATTTGTTATTTAAAGTCAATAGGGTTAAGTCCATACAGTCGGTGCGGAGATCTAACTGATTTTAAACTGCAGTTCGCATGATGGTATTATAGAGCAGGAGGCACCTGGCACGAACACTAATATGTAGTTGTTTTCTATGTAAGAACCACAGATATACAGGATTAATTGATTTTGGGTATAAATGGGGAAGGTATTTCACATAATATAGCTAAGTATTTATAAATGAACCTATGTAAGTTGTTCCATTAGTACGTGACACACTTGGCAGTATAATTTTAAGAGTTTAATTTCTTAGATCATACTGATAAATACTAATAATTCTAAGCAAGTATTTATTTAAGCAATGGTTGACTGGGTAGGAATACCGCTTAGCATTAAGATTGTCTCTACATTAATTGAGTGTCTGGTTACTGTTAAACTTCGTCTTACACAAAAAAATTAAACACTTAATAAGTTTACTTGAAAAATTAAACACTTAATAAGTTTTTTTTAAATTTACTTTAATAGCTTTTTTTGTACTGTACATCAGTACCAGAAAAGATTTCTTCAGGGATTAATACATTTTATTTCTGCTCTAAATTGTATTATGTATGTAACTATATTGTTTTGCTAAATTTATGACTTAATTTGTGTTAGTATAGACTATAATATCAGGCAGCATATAATTTTTGATGATTTGGTAAGTCTTTTAAACATTGGATTGGTATCCATCCATTTTCAAGTTACAAACCCCACGTTGGGCGCCCGTACTATTATTCTAATTTCTCAATCGAGCACGCATCTGCGACCCAGTTCTTGCTCTAAAAAGAGCTTCTTACAAAAACATTGAATTACACTATGAATGGAAACTGGATTGAATACATTAATACGTAATTCGGTACGGGCCCAGTATTAGGGAGGCGAATAATGGCTGGCGAAAAATCTGAATAATATCAACTGCGTGGACCCTCGAGGCCCCTCCTAATTGCGTTACGAACATCAAACTTGTTCCAACGTGTAGTCACACATGTGGCTTTATTATTATGATTATATTTTCGAGATATCTAAAAGGTAACATCTAAAAAAGGAACCGGAACACCTACGTATAAACATATACTTAATCTGAAAAGGTTTACATTCTGTTAGTCACATGGGTCAAGGAAGACTGTCTGCGATTGCTGGTAGGTACAGTCCAAAGCATATCATCGTAATACTTGTACAATCAACAACAAAGAAAACTAGGGCTTGTATTATTAAGGTTGTCATTTTCTCAAAAACTACTTGATCGATCGCAGTCTTAAAGCGACCCCTGTACCTACCCTTTTATGATGTAAAGTGTACTTACTTCGCTAGCTCAGGAAGTTGCTTTTAGACGCAACGTAAAGACACCAAAATGGAGTACTAAGTATAATATATTATTTATATATGTACAGCTGACAGCAGATCAAGTGTAACACTTTGGACATTGGACCGTTTTTATTATCTTCGTCGTAAAAGTTAAAATCGTACTGCAAGTGTTACCATTGATCTGCTGTTGTCCGTACAATGGTTAAGTATTTATTATTTTTACGTGATTCTGCCCATATTAAACATACAATGCTATAAAATCCCATTTACATGATGAGTCTGACATGAATTTTGGTTTAAAATCTGTTTACTGTGAATTTCAGAGTGTGGGATAGCTGACCTAAGCAATAGTGACGTAATCTGGGTAGTGTTAAACTTTTTAACGCAGCCTCTCGGCAATAAATTACTGACATCAAACACGCTAAGGTCGTTGGCGCTTGGCTATAGGGTAAACAGCACTAATAGTTCCCAGTGAGATGGTTCTAGAAATTATTTCATAATCCTCATACCGAATAAATATATGGTTATTCGTATCAAACTACACTGCTTAGCAGAAGTAACAGTACCTATGTACCTAGTATGTAGTTTAATTTAATTTGCAACCCTTAGTTTCAAAAGTAACTGTTGGCTGCCGTTAGCAAGAGCTATTCAGGGCGATGGATATGAAAAATGAAATTGAAAATTTGTGTATTTCGTAAAATCATCTCACCGAATTTGCGAGATTTTCGGATTTCACGCTATCTTGTTGCGGTAAGCGAGAATGCGAAACGCCATAGTTTCTCGTTCGGTTCTGCCGGTTCATCAAATGTCATTCATTAGTCATCTCTTTGCATGTTCGCCTATGTGGACGTGTGTTGTGAATATTAAGGTGTGTGAGCACACCATCCACACCCGGGAATACCTATAATGTAACTTATGTACCATATCCTAAGTACTAGATTTCCCCGGCGTACATAAGTATTAAGTACCTCTTATGTATCTACTTAGTTATAGTTCGTGAATCAAATCAAATTATGTGGTATTCGGTATTTCCAAGTTACCGTCGCAGATTAGTTTTCGAGATTTCAATTGTTTTTGAGAAAATTAGCGTCGTGGGTTTTTATTGACGTATTTATTATCTGTTTAGCGTAATTACCAACCGTGGTGTAAGTTAACATCACGTTTTAATTTAAAAAAAAAATAACTTATTATATTCATCATATTAATATTATCTTGTTGCTTCAAGGCTCTAATACATTTTGCCTACCGATAGCACGTTATTTGATAATTTGTTGGTGTAAAATCTCTTAAGCGTACAATAGTTGTGTCTCATACCCTGCTTGTTTATACTCGTTCCTAAAAGCTCTCCATTTGGCCATAATGCGGCCTGGTGATCTCATGAGGCGCAGGCGCCGTCATGCGGCCGTCGAAGTCATGCGACCGAAATAGCCGCCACTGAAGTTTATGTAGCTCCCGAATTGGATTGTGGACCCATGTGGCCGGAATATAGGCCAATTCCTATTCCTAAATCTGAGCTTGGTTTATGGTTTACTTGTAGGACGTATTTACCTCATATTCAGAGCATATAGGTTGTTTTACAAGCAAATAAGTAAAATAAGTAGGTAAGGAAAGCCTACACTGCTTTTCATATGAAATGATGACCGTAATTACCAAATGATAAATAAGTAATTAAAATTCAACTCGTCTGGGAGAGTATAACAGAGAGTTGTTTGCTCTCTGTTAAAATACTCTACCTAGCAAGTTAACTGTTTTAACAAATTAACAGGTCCCTGTTTTCCTTGTTTTCTATGCAAAGGAAAGTACCTACTTATATTGTCTTCATGTAACATTTTTTTGTGATGGTTACATTATTTGCTTTCATTGTTGATAAGTTTTATATAGTACTATATTTTATATTAGTCGCTAATACTTGGCTTTGCGGCCAAGTATTAGCGACTAAACCAAGTATTTCTATTTATCTATTTTATACAGGTAAGCACTATATTATCATAGCTGCCGATCTATCATACATATTACATACAACCTCCCCAGCGGCGTAAAAAACCATCATGTGGTTGATTTATTTACTCCGCGTGTGGTCGCGACTCGCGATCATTTGTGGCCGTCAGCCGAACATCATAAAGTATGTTCGATGTGCTGTCGACTATATCTACATTACTCCATAAATATTTTGAAACTCTACAGTTCTATTTGAAAGTTTTGGGACACTTTTTTTGCTCACCGGTGGCACCTTTTCCTTGCAAAGTTGTGCAAATGTAAGAAGATTAAAAAAAAATTGTATTGCAAAAGTATACACAATGTAAGTATTTAGGTAAGTACCTGCAATAAAAGGACTTTATCTGAATTTTATGAACAATTCTAGGAATAAAACAACGTTGTTTACTTAATTATCAATTTTATTTTCACATTCTGTAATCGAAAATCATAGAAAATTACCTATCGCACATGATTCATTAGCACATTACAGACGGAAAGCGATAATTTAGAAACTGTTATTTTATAGGTGGGTAAGTATGCCTACGTAAGGTTGAACCACATACGTAGGTAACCTACTCGTAAGTCAACGCCCTCTGGGGTAGACTTGGCAGTTTTTTGGCATGCGTTCGTCAGCATCAGCCAGCTAAGCGCTTTCCGTTATAGATACCTAACTAATAATATTACTTATTCTGTGCTAATAGGCGAATAGCTCTACCCCAGGTTTAGCAGCAAAAGATACAACTTTTGTTCTACGACTTTTTGACTTCCGTGAATTTAGTTTTTATCATAGACGTTTTAAGCTGAGTGTGAGTTCGGGCTTACATTATCTGTCATATTTCTATAAAAAATTCACAGTCGTTCTTACGCTATAAGCTCGAGCTCAAATATCGGCCTATATTGGTCCGTACATACGTAGTACTTGCTCTGCTACGTAATACATTGTGTAGTATAGTGTAAGTACATACAACACGTATGGCCATAATTTTGTATGTGACATGCCAACATGCCGCACAAACTAGGTCATCGACTCGGGCGGTGCCTTTGCCGGTTGCTACCACGCCCGGTGCCGGTTCGGTTACCGCCACGATAGCACGCCAGTTGGCCGATAAAGTGATAACAACATAGCTATCTACATAAACTGTGGTCCTACCCATTGCAACTTTGTCAGTTACGTTACAGTTGTTTGCGGTTGGTTTATTTCACTGTACAGAAACAGTAAAAATATCTTATTGATTTGATCAGCGACCTGCCCTCCAAATCTGCTAAGATATTTGAATCGAACGACTACGTAACCAGTGCAAGCTGGCCCGGCCACAGTTGACTTCGTCATGCTTCGACTTTGTTCGGTCCAAATATCTTAGCAGAATTACCTAAATGTACAAGTGAATACTAACCCAGCGGAGTCATTTGAAATAGTATCACTGGCACCACCAACCTTATGTTATTAAGTAAGATCATCGGTTAGCATCAACGATTTTTTTATTAGCACTCAAGTCCCTGTCAAAGTCAAGATCAACGACCTTTTTGTTCTATTTTTCGGCAAAAATGTCGTTGATGCTGACTTTGACAGGACTCGAGCGCTAATAAAAATCGTTAATGCATGCCGTAAGCAAGCTAACCACTCGGCAACTCTTACACCAAACGATAGCCAATGATATTTTTAATTTGGTGACACAGGTGCTAGCATATTTAACTCGAACTTTCGCGCAATCCTACCGATGTAGTTTATAGGTAGGTAAGTACCTATATTATTTTTTATTAGATTGAGGTTGATCGAATATTAATATTTTGCGTACGGAATGGAACTGTGTGATATGAAATAACGTCAAAAAAAGGTTAAAAATTGCAAGTTTACAGATCAACGAAGTACCCGAAGTACAGCTCGACATTAGAGGTCCCGCTTGCTTCGCAAATCTGCTAGAAGATGGCGCCACACTTCACAGTAAAATTAAACGCGTTTTTGATGTTTTCGTTGATACTATACTCAGAAGTTTCTTTGGCGTTCTATTTCCATATTGGGTCCCCATTATATAATTATAATTAATACTATGTGTATGTACCCAAATAGGTATAATACCTAATTAAGTAGGTACTGATTTTTTCGGCTCTAGCTAGAGCTACCAGCAGAACTAGTAACCACACTGGTTTATGATTTCCTGTTATAATAACATTGCAAGTCACTTTGGCACTTTGTTTAAGTATGTTGAGAGCCTAAATAACATTTAATAATTCTTATTAGAATTACAATTTGTTAGTTGTTTTATTATATTGCTTACTAAATAAAAGTGGGAGAAGCTTTAGAACTGACGTAGCTCGCATTTATTGCCTTACGCTTAACACGCTTTGTAAATTCTAGCTTCTTCTAGATTTCAAAGATACCTTCCTAAGATGGGATCCCTTGAATCTAATTAGATGTTCTTGCAAGCGCTCGCTCGTATCACCGATATCAGAATGTTGGCATAACTGTTATGGCGGACCAAGTACTTGTTTCCAATTGAGTTAACACTAACAGGTCCCAGGATGTCGCTAAGGATAAAAACTCGATCTTCCCGAGCGCAGAGCGAGCGGTTGCGCCGGCGCAGAGACGCAGACCAAAAAGTCGCCGCATTCCATTGTTGATTGGGTACAGCCGCGGCCGCGCGCTCCAATGGGAAAACTTGCATTGCGAGTACACTGAGGTATGGAGCTGGCATATTTCTCATCATAGGAAAAGTTAAGATCGAACCTAAAACATCTGTTCAGAGACAGACAAGTTTTAACGCAACTCGCAACTAGAAGGTAAAAAATAAAAGAAAAAAGTGAGCAAACTGAAGCCCAAATCAAGTGATCTTATTTTGTAAACAAAAACTACCCTCCCCTACTACCATTTTAAGCTGTTCTATGAATATTGCATAGTTATTTTCACATTATTAGATCGGATCACTTTATTTTCACAATGATGAACAGGTTCGATCAATCAGTTCCTTCAGTGTGACATCACAACAGGTAATTAGACGATCATATTTGTATACAAAATAAGACACTTGATTTGAGCCGCGGTATAAGTACTAAGTAGGTACCTACCTATTCTAAGTTTTAAGTGCCTATGCAATTTCTGCATAGAGTGAGCTGAAACATACGAACTAAAACAATTAAAATTATGAAGAAATATGATTTGAAAAAGAGAGTCCAATGTCGACTAAATCCTTTCAATTTGTATTCACAATTGGTCACATCAGCCAAAAACTGTTTTTTACGCTACAACTTTTCATGCCCGATTTCACGCCAATATTGCGGCATATCAGCATTTTGTGTGATTAGAAGCTTACCTGCCGGTACACACGATACGAGGCATTGCATCTCAGTTTTAAGGCGGCAAGAATCTACAACTATTTTCGCGTTACAGATTGGCAGTTTCAGGCGACATTGACCCCTTCTGTTCAGGTAGCTGGACAAATTGCTTGCCATTTCTTATTATAAAAGAATACTTATCTAAAAACGAAGGCACGTCCACATAGTCAGTTGGCTGTGTGTCGGTAGTTGCGACCCAGTGCAGTGCGGGGCGTAATGCGGTGCAATCACCGCGCGTTCCCGTGAGAACGCGCCCGATACTGCCGCCTGCGCCCGCGCAACCGCCGCACCCGCGCGCCATCGGCAGGGTCAAATGCGAAACGCGACATTTTCATGATTGCAGTGCAGATATAGGTATCCTCAGTTATGTAGGTATAACAGGAAAGCTATTTACCTAAATCTTGCACTTAGATGTAATCAATAGGATGTACATTAGAATTACCAAAGATTTTTTTTTTACTTACGGTAAAACAGAAGGACAGCTACTTGATTCCCTTCGGCCGCCTACATAACCGGAGTTTCGTAGCTGGTTTCGATAGAGGCTTTATTTTTACCTAAGTGTTATTTATTTATTTATTTTATTAATGGACTCGACAGTTCGTCATTTGCCAATGTCATGTTACAGAAAATTCAATGTATAATAATAGTCTTCTATCTTCCTCCAGGGGAGTCGCCGTAGCGTCATCACCCTGGGTAGCCGCGTCTTCATGTCTTCATCCACAGGAGACGCCGTAGCGTCAATCACTGTGGACGAAGCAGCTCGACAGTCACGTTCACTCCCGAGCTTGTAGCGGGAACTCTTGATAAAAGCTTGAAACCCCAGATCTTGCTCAAATTATCCAACAAATTCACCATACTGTCACTCGCGAACATTTTCTGATTAATTTAACGTGATATTAATCTCAAAATAACCACTGTGGATAATAAAACAAAAATTATCAAATAATTTTGCAACCGTCGTTTCCTGCCATTTTCAAGAGAACCTACCTAAGTGTTTAAAACACCACAAATTAAGGTACCGACTTCAATGTCAAAGTCAAATAGTCAAATTTTTTTATTGCAAGTTGAGTACCTACATTTTTGCACGTCAATATATTTTTGAATTTACATTTAATGTTATTTTGCGCCTCGTATTAATAATGATAAAGAACATATTTCTTAATCATTCAATGAAATAAACTCATTTCACTCTGACGGCTCTAGATCGGTATGTGGTACTTAAACCGATAATTAGGAATCAGATTGTTTCGAAGAAATGAGGATTTAAAAATTTTATCATGAAAGGGCAACAAAGAAAGCATACAACAAATTAATAAAAATTAAATTTAAATGCTTTATATCTACAAAATGCTTTGTATTTGTGCACGTAAATTGATAATTGTTATCTAATAATAAATTATCTAATCAAGTTATAAATAACTAAGTAAACAAGTACCTACTTGTTGGGGTACGAAGAGCCGAATGGGGTTGACAGGTCTATTTCCAATCGAATGATAAGTTCCAGTGATTCTCAAAGTTATTCGTAGGTACTACTGTATTTCGAAAAAAAAAACCAAAATCATACCTAATCAATAAATGTATAGTACCTATAGGTAGTCATTAGAGAAAATAACTCGACAAATACTTATAGGCACGATACTTTACAGCTGTTGTGATAAAACTATAAGTAATTATATGCCTATGCTTAATATAATTATTATCATCAACTAGCACTTGTCACCTTTTTTCGTAAAAAATAAAATGTAAACTGTAACGTAATATAAAATGTAAACAAAAGGATACACAATCTAATAACTTGCAATAAACTATTGAATTTGAGCTGCGGTTAGAACCACATGAACCCCTTTTTTTAAATACATATATGATCGTCTACACAAATATGAAACTGTTTCTGACCGCGCGAAACAAAAGACACCACCCTCCATACGAAAATGCTCATTGGCCTTTGGTAATTAAATCGCATTCGGCAACATTTTCTTTAGGTAGCCAGATAACTTCGAGTTTAACCCAAAGATTTAGATATTTGTAGGAACATATTTTTAGTCTAGTTGTATTTGAAACAATTGCGGTTACGATAAATTATGCAATTAGCAATTATGCACGAAAAAAGTCGAATAGTAATGCTATTCTATAGATCAGGGTTTCCCAACCTAAGGATAATAAATATATAAGGATAATAAAATGAGTAGATTTAAGATTGACTTAAAAAAAATTAACATTTTCAAACAGGACGCCCCTCTTGTGATCTCTTCACGCGCCCCCATATTCATTTCATTATCTGTTTCTGTGATTTTATTAAGGACTTCATTAGGTAAGTCCCTAACCTAATTTTATTACCTATAAATACTTAAATAAAATTAAAAAAAAATACAATTATTAGGTACCTACATAAGTAGTGTGTAGTCGAAACTATCTACTAAGTAGGTAATAAAATACTTATTACAACCGGTCAAGGTTCGTAATCAACAGGTAATTATATTATATTAGGAACAAAAAATAGTTTAATAAAAATGGTTGTACAATTTTATTAGGAATTTACTGAGCTTGGTAACTCGACGAGTACATTAAAATTTTAATGGATTCATTGATTATAGTGCTCTGCCTTTTTTACATAAGTAGATTTTTTGATTTTAATTCACTATGACTTCTGACTACAAGTGAGTATCATCTGAACCTTAAGAGATAAGTTGGTAATCATCTTCACAAATTTTTAAGAATACATCCGTTATCGATAAGTACATAAGTCAGTAAAATTTATTGTGGCTAATGATAATAATACTTAGAAGAAAAGAATGTTGTCTTGATACGGCTGTTTGCGTTGACGAAGTTAACCGTATTTTCCAGAGCTATTAACTAATTAAACTTTAACGAGTAGATAATTTAGAACGAGTCGATGTCCCTTAATTATTTGAAGGACGGACGGAGCAACATTCCGTAGCCAAGGGAAAGGGTTCGACACACAATCGTTTTTTGCTCTATAAGTAGCTGGGATACTGCTTGTTAACACAGTTTAGTTGTTTATTTATTAAATACTGGTTATTTATGGCCTCGATAGATAAACAAAATAATGTACAGAAATAAACCGACTTGTCTATAATAGATCGATCAGCTGATTTTTCTAAATGTGTTGATGGAATCTTTCTACCCACCCCACGTTTTCCACTGGAAAGTCAAAAAAAATTAGCGAAATTTTTTAAATCACCTAAAGTTGTATTATGTGTTGTCCTTTGCTATACACCATGTATAGTCGAAAACACGTCAAGTATAATACTTAGGGCCTTGTAGGATTACCTACGACATAATAAAATCGTTCTACAAGTGTGATCATTAATGTGCTGTCTAGTGTATCGTACTATGATAACAGCTCTAAATATAGGTATGGAGTTTCCGGAAGTTCATTGTATTCCCGCCAGATAGTGAACTGATTTTGCCGTTCACAGGAAAGTAGATTTTTTGATGGTGAGACAAACATGTTCATGGGAAAGTTTCCACGCACGTTGAGCAAGTTCTAGTAAAAACTCCATGGGAATACATCGAACAATTATTATCTTTCTTTTCAGCCCAAGTTCAAAGAAACAGAGCTCATTGAAGCCTAACATAACAACCGGAATAGCAAGACCTTCCCTTCCCCTTACTGTGCTAGTTCTCAACGACCTCTCGGAACAAATAGACGTTTTATCAAAGGTCTTTGGTATCTGGCCGACCCCTGGCACATGTTTCACCATTGAGGTCCTTTCACACGGTCAAAGGCGACAAAAAATAATACAAAAACCGTTACGCTCTAGAAAAAAATGTTCCCATAACTCATGAATGTCTCATTGACGAAATCCTGTGCGAGTGGTCCATCGTCATGCGTGTGTTGGGTCCAATTACAACGTTCATTTTAGTGCATTATGCAATGTGTACCTATGTATAGGAAACATTGAAACTAAATTAAAAATATACTTTGAGCCATAGATACATTACGTATTAGCAGTCTCAGAAAATATTTACTTATAATAATTACTTGGTATCTTGATATTGTTTGAAGTTAGTGGAAATTGAAATTATGTTTAAGGATTTACGTATTCCTAAAAATGGAACAGTATAAAAATGTATCTTATGTATAGTTGAGATAATAATATCATTAGACCACCCTGATACCAGAAGCCAATGTAACCCCGACCCCGACTGAATGAAGAAACACAACAATAAAAGACCCAATCTGATTATGATAACAATCACAATCTCCAATATTTCTCATATAAGTACCTAATCAAATCATAAAACTCCGGCCAGGGTTATGAATTAGTCAAGGCAGTACCTGAATGCTGAGATGAATAAACTAGGGAGAAGTACCTAATATTTAAATGTTAGTTACTTCTTATATAAAAGAAGCTTCGCTTTGTGAATAGGTACGGTTATAATTAAACTAAGTTTTGAAGCGGGCATTTCCGCAATAAAGGCGGTATTTCAGGAATAGCTGTAATCGTGGTCCCAACCCAACTATAACAACAGGCATAGGATAGTGGCACAGATGCGTCGCATATGCGTGGGACCGAGTTTGAGCTTCTATGAATGAACCGTTCAACTCACAAAGATAGTGGGATCTCGTCCCATAAGCATTCTCACGATTCACAGAAACAGATAAAAAGTTATTTTTTGTCGTTTTCTTAAAATACATCGCTCGACAAAGAAACTTCTGTTTCAGATAAACGCAGCGCTGACATTGTCAAAGTTCATATTGGTTCTGATAATAATGATCAACACAGTTATAAGTAAGTAATTATTTTACTTACTTGATTAAGATAATTTAGCGTTGACTTGCAAAACTACAACCACGATAATAAATAAACATGTATTTTCCTAATGAGAGGAGGAACTATTTAGTTGGTAATGTAATCGCTCGAACAGCAAGAACAGCCTTGGTTATCTTGCAAGGAATGCGTGAGAGCGGACTGGCTGCAGGGTACATTAAGCTATCACGGCATCAGCGCTCGTCTGGTCTGCATTCTTAAAGCCGGCTCGGGTGTCCGGCTCAGGAATGCCTGCAACTACCAACCCGAGACGGAAGGAGCGGCGGCGGAAGCGGTTCATGGAACCAAACCGTCCGACCGAAACATCTCCAGAACTTTCCGTCTGTTCTCGAATAAACTCCGTCTTAAGAAGCCTTAAAGTTTGATTTCCCAGCGACGTCTTCGCTAACTTACTCGAAGTTTGTAGCTGTTAAATTGTATATTTATCCGAATTTCAAACGAGCGTATGTGATAAATCGCTGGATATCAATTACAGACCTTAGTTTAACACATCAGAGTCTGTGTTGGCATAAGCAGGAAACGAGAGTTGTTGAATTTGAATGCATCACGCACGAATGTTCCGTGCTACAGTGCACAACGTTGCGCTCCACTGTGCTGTAAATCCTATGTTATACAAAGTGTAATTTTCCAAGTTGGTATCTTTTTATCACTGTTGATGTGAGGAACCTATAAACAAACAATAGTAGCAAAATGACCAGTCGCGGTCTCAAAGGACATCCTTTAGTTTAGCAGATACCGCCTGCCAATATTAATTTATTGCCGTAATACCCCAGTGGCAAAAGTTAATATTGACTTAGGTATTGAGACTGCGACGGACGTCAAAGATTCAAACCTCTCTCTGGGATTGTGGTGAATATTTATTATTTTATTATTATTATTAATGGACTCGACAGTTCGTCATTTGCCAATGTCATGTTACAGAAAATTCAATATATTCAATAGTCTTCTATCTTCCTCCAGGGGAGTCGCAGTAGCGTCTTCACCCTGGGTAGCCGCGTCTTCATGTCTTCATCCAGAGGAGTCGCCGTAGCGTCATCACTCTGGACGAAGCAGCTCGCCAGTCACGTTCACTCCCGAGCTTGTAGCGGGAACTCTTGATAAAAGCTTGAAACTTCAGATCTTGCATAAATAATCAAATAACTTCACCGTACTGTCATTCGCGAACATTTTCTGATTAATTTAACGTGATATTAAACACAAAATAGTCCCTGTAGACATTAAAAGGAAAATTATCAAATAATTTCGCAACCGTCGTTTCCCGCCATTTTCAAGAGAACCTGGTGAATATTTACAGTACGTTCCCATATAGTAGGTACAGTCGACAACTCAACTGTGGAGGAGAAAATTTATTTATTTATTTAATTTATTTATTTAATCGTTGTTACATTTTATATATCGGACGAACCTAATGCCTTGCGACATTTTCGAGAAAATCGATTTCATTGTAGATTTAGTTTAATTAATAAGAAATCATTGTAGTGATGTTGGTACTTTTTTGTTGGTATTGTAGTAACGTTGGAATGGAACCTACCACAAGCGTCAAAGCTTCAATCATCCTCTCCTTATTTTATATTGGTGCCAATGTTTAACTCAAGTTTAACTGTTTGTATTTTGACTGGAGCTCAAAGAACAGTAAATTTTCTTAAAATGGTAAAGCTTTTAACGTGTGTTTACCCGTGCGAAATTTTCCTGCTCTTTTGTCAACGTTTCGTTGAGCTTTGGACCTCCCGGAGCGAATTTGTTGTGTGCGTATACTTTTTCATGGCATTTTATTTTAAATTCTTCAATGGCGTCACAAATTGTTCCAGCGAGAGACGATAGTTGATTGGACAATTGAGCGGGTCCCGCATAGCTCGTCGGTCTTAATAAAATGTTATTGGAAATCAATTGACACCGAGCAAATTGACTCAACGACTTCGATGAATGACGTCCATCGTTCTAACCTCAGCTGACCTGGTTCGTTTATTTATTTACTTAATTGAAGTTGGAATTGTTGAAGATGATTGTACTTAAGTAGACAAAATCTATTAGAGTACCTAACCTTAAAAAGCATGAAAATAAAGTCATTTATGCATTTATACATATTTTGAACTAATGTTAAATACATTTCAGGCAGGAGTAAGTTGTTAAGTAAGAAGAGAGCATTTTAAGCCATTTAACTATGGGTTACTCTGTTATCTGAGGTAAGAAATCCACACAATCGCATTTGACAAGACATTTTGAATCCTAGATACAAAGATTTATATTTTGCTCAGAGCTATCGGAAGTATAGAATGAATGTAGATTAATGGTAATTTTGTTATGACACAAAAGTAGTGACGAACGTTGAAATACTTACTAATTAGTTGGTAAATAAGGGGAATAACAGTTTATGAGTGCATGATAACAATTTATATTTTTTATTTATTGTATTTAATTATTTACTACCTACATAATGTTCTTTATAGTTAGTCAAACTTTTCAACCATCCATGTTAGTTCCCATTTTTGGTTCCCATGATAAAAAAAGGGTAAATAGTGGCATGATGTGTGTTATTGCGTGACGTTATTCATCGCTAGAGTGAAAGTGAGGTCGCGACGCTTTCTATCCGCAACCGGCGCAGGCGCAGCCGCGGCGACCGACCCGACGACGGGCCTTGCGAAAGCCAACCGCACCGCAAGCCTCCACCACCTAGCCACTTCCTTTCGAATGGAAAGCTGCTTGCTAGACTTGCAAGCGAACGCAATGAATCTAATATCAAATAAGTATATAGATACTTAGGTGTCCTACCTACCTATTAGGTAAACATATGATCGACGACCAGTATTATTGATAATGAAATAATAGCTTGATTACTTACCCTTTTGTCAATTATATTATTTATTCATTTTGGCGCCATAAGGATTGATTGAAATATGTTTGAACCTCCAGATTTTTTAATTATTCACTGATGTTCATAGAATAGAATAGAATATAATAGAAAATATGTTTATTGCCATACACCAATTACATAAGCTTACAAAAAAATCAATCAAGTAGTAAGTTATAATACAATATAGTTATGCTAAGTGGTGTGGAAAAATTCATTACTACTTACCTATTATTGTTAGAATGGTTGACAGTCCGTATGCGGCTATTTGTAGTGAATAGTGATATTGTTAATCCGCGCTGATTTTTTTTGTATGTAGAAAAGTATAGACTTTCTTTTAGTTATTCTGTGATCGTACATAGGCAACATAATTGAGAGAAATACTATATCTTTAACTAGAGATAGGAATACCCTACAGGTGGCAGTAGAAAAAAGAGGATCCACATGCCAATAGATAGATACTTATTATTTAAAAGGAATACAAACAAAAACAATTGGTTTTCTAAATAAATCTACAGGGCTATGAAAATTCGGAACCCCCAAACAGACATCCAGCCTCCGAACTAACAATGTCTTCTCGGGCAAAGTACAACCTACGAGTGAATATTCTTTATTTTTTACTGTTCATTATATTATCGCTGGCTTCGATAGCCCCTTCTGTTTACGTAACAATTTATTCTTTAGGCTACTGCGAAGAAAAGACAATGAACCACTTCCGCCGTTTCATCAAGAATTATTCTGATAAACATACATCTGACATGTTGATTCTCCGTCCGCACTAAATATATGGAAGGATGGTACATATCCCTACATGAGACCTTAATGAATTTAGATCACGCTTAAACATCTGTGTTTGCATTCCACAAACAATACGTCTTTATCATAATATTATAAAGTGTGAAGCTATTCTTCGCTTTTCTGAAGAAGGGGAACAATGTCCATTGTGCGAGCGACTCTTGCGCATATCCGTCGCGAAACGAGATCCTGACCTAATGTGTGTGCCTGTGCATGCACTACTACACTCACCCACAAAAGCGATTTCAATTGTGGCGACCTATGAATTTTTTACAGCTACTACTAGATCTAGCACTTTATCTCAATAATCTACACACGAACATTGGCGAAAGAAATAGAGAAGCTGCTGTTTATTAATGACCGAAGATAGATTTCACATAACATTTTAGGTCATGATTGTACCAACAAGGCGAGCGAATGGCAAGAGAAACTCGATAGTGCAGTTTGATTGGACAAACAGAAATAAGGCTCGTTCACATGGACAAGCAATTAATCAAATAATCAATCCAATATTTTCTTCGATTTATTTCCGTCAAATTAATAAACAAAAGTATAAAAGTTATCAAGAGATTACTCAATATTACCTTCAATACACGTTGTTATTGTTTATTGTGTATAGAACTGGTTTAAATGCGCATCTTATATTGCCGGAAGACAAGGTCATGACATGCTAATTAGATTATTTGGTAACCAAACATAATGTGTTAAAACCTTTTGTAGCACTCAAGTACAATTTAAACATTATGGCGTAGACAATAAGATTTGTGCAAAGTGTTACACATTATATGCTTTCGACTGTAGATACGTGTGATGAACAAATATCTACCATGTGCAGCGAAGTTGTAAGATATATCTACAACCTCGCTGATCGTGTGATCCTATATTTTTTGAAAGAAGCGAATTTCGAAGTCACAGATGCTCTACGGAACGGAAATGGAGCTCACTGCAGTAGTTTAGAAAGTTTTAGTTTTGAAGTTGAAGTTAAAAGCACGTTTAAAAGTTCCATTGCAACAAGTGCAATTTTTTACTCTTTTTACTTAACTGTAACTTGCTCTAGCCATGTTATGCGTTTACGCTCCACTCTCCACCCCTCTTTAAATGCAAGCATCATACATAAGTGCTATTTTCGTATTTAATAGAGGACCACCATGTCCAATTGTTCGTATCTTGCAAGTCTTATGTAAATATTATTAATTGTTATTAAAGTAAGAGGCAATGGTAATCTGAGGAGCTCTTTGTCTCGTTAAGGAGTCGACGGCCGCAGAGTAAACAGACGTGACCGTTTTTGTCAGTTTCTTATTAGAAACTAATGTCTTCCAATAAGATAATGCATGGATTGACGTTATATTTAAAGTGGTAAGAGTATGTTGCTGGCTTACCAGCTAGTTTGGATTTGGAATGTCTAACAAAACCAGCGATGTAAACTGACGGAACCAATATGGTTTTTCTTAAAGGCAGTCAACGGAGTTGAACAGACCATGAACACAGTCACGAGTCAGTCCAAGATGACGTCATGCGTTCAAATTTGGCAATGGCTTGCATTCGACCTCCACATCCATCCATATACCTACCTAGCCTTATGTCGTCGGTAGCGTCACTTTAACTGCGCAGTGTTTTTTTGATACAAAATAATAAAAATCCGTATTTAAATTGTGCTATATAGTTTTAGGTACTAGACAGAAAGTTACGTCACGTTTATCAAAAAACCATTAGGATGACAATGACGCATTAGGTACAACATGACCTCATAATGACGCAACATAACGACTATAGTAATTGTAACCTTATATTGTAACTATAACATAGGTAACTACAGAGTTGAAAAGCAAGCGTCACCTTCTTAAAAAAAAAGCGTAGATTTCTTAAGTGCAGATTCTCATGCAATTACAGATAGAGAGAAATCTACCTGAGGGCCTAATGATGTGGCTTTGACTTTCGTTAACGCTAGTATATACAATAGAAACAAAAATGTACCTATGGGATTGACATTATCATTAGCACCTCCACTGACTATCAACCTCCATAGTGAAATGTTCGGACCCCTTTCTAAATCATAGAACAAAACAAAAATATAAATATAAGTAATATAATATAATAAAGCCATTTATTTTCGAACGTTATGAACTTATAAAATTAGTTTACAAAATGTCTCTTAGTTCTGTGTCTCCTCCAACTGTTTCCATTGGACTCTATCTGTTGCCACCCCTATCCAGTATGGTCCCAGGGTCAATCGAATCTAGTCCTTCCATCTTCTGGTTGGGCGTCCCTGTCTTCTGGTGCCAGAAACAAAAATATAGTTTTCAAACAATTAGATAGGTACCTACTTACGAAGTTACAAGGGCTTGAATCGCTGATAAAATCTAAATATTTATGTGATAAAGTAGGTGTAAAGTGCATATTTTATGCAGATGAAGCCTATAAATCACGTAGGGTCAGGTGGGTATTTCAACAGATGTTGTCATCGACTGCTGAAGGTTGACAATCAACTGGTTGGTTCTGGACCTAGAACAATACGCTTGACGTGACGTGGGAACCATCATTGTTATGGAAGTAAGTAGGTACGCAACAACGTGCAACAAGGCTATTTTTGTACAGCCCAAAGCTGTCGACTGTAAATCGAGCACTTTAAACGACGGTAATACGGCCTAGATTGCGATGGATTTGTGTTGGCTGATGGGCTATCGACTATACCTATTGTGTTCAGAGAAGCAAGGTGAAGCCGTTAGGGATTTAAAAAAAAATTGTTTATTCTCGTTTGTAAGACAGTGGTTTATATAAATAACCTAAAGTTGTTAGGTAGATTGATTAAAAGTGAATCAATCAGATCAGTTAATAAGAGATCTGAAGAATCAATAGTAAATTAAGCATATACTTAAGTATACCCTGCTTTGTGGCTTAAACTCAATTTGCCCATGCGTTTGTGCAATGGGAATCGAACCCTAGTCCTCCGTCCGGCACAGGTAAGTACCTATACATAGCGCTTTATCAATTCCGTCCAATTTAGTCACCGTTTGTTTCACATTTTTTACTTGATAAAATAGTCTAAGTAGTATTTTTATCTGTGGAGCTTTATCGAACAAAAAGCTTTAACCAAAAAAAAACTATATAATTCTGAAATGATTTCAATAAGTAGACATCCATAAAGCTACAATATTATGGTGGCCTAGCTTGGTACCTATTTATAGTTTATCTCGGTTGCAGTAAACAAAGGCGAGCCATGAGCCACACGCACAGACAAAATAAAAGGAACGACTAGTCCAGACCAGCGGGTCCTGGCTGGCTGGATGCGGGCTGCGGTGAGACAAAGCATTCATTGCTGCATAAAAACTAAACAATTTTAAATAAAGTGGAGAGTAAAAATTAATTCCTAGACATAAAAGTCACATAAAATTGCCATTTTATCAAGTTTTATTATTCTGAAGACGTGTCGCGTCGTCAATTCCTCTCTTTCACAGGGTACAACTTTTCTTCCTACCCACACAATTATTCAATTTTCAAAATTTCAAATTTAAATTTTTTATAAGCATTCGGTTTTCAATACTATACGGCAACTCCTAAAACAGAACACGTTGATGTCTTCTGTATGTGAAACAATAAACGCTACAATAGACATCAACGAGCTTGCAATTTAAATCTAACAAAAAAAATGCGTCGTTCGCTACAGCGGTTTTCGATCCAATAAGTTTTCGAACTAGCGTACCACTCAAGTTTTTTTTCGCAACAGCGTGTGTCGCATCGCATGAACGTCATTCGAAACTGCATTTATAACTACCCACCCAATTAATTAAAATATGAAATTGTAATCTTCGCGTAATAAACTTACTATCCTATGTTAGTTTTTTTGCTGACATAATTTTAAGTTTATTTCTCTCAATTCATAAGAAAAATAACATATATATTTAAAAAAATCCTAGAACCGCGGAGAATGTATATTTGATTATTTTGTTAGTAAAATTGTCTGCGTAGGAATTCAATATTAAAAATTATTCTAAAAAGCAAGCTGGCACATTCTATGGTAAAGGTTAATCAACGTCTGGTAAATCAACGATGACAATTTAAGAATCGCTTTACGTTGAGAAATATCGAAGTGTAAAAATTATTTTATCTCTGCTATCTACAGGCTGCGTACCTACTAGGTACCGTATCTTGATAAGTTAGCCTGTACCGAATATATATAGCTTTACCACAGGGGTCAACACTTCCTGAAATTATAATCCGCAAGCGTGTCTCATGAATACGTCGTTAACATAGTCGTTAGCCATGCATTGCGTTGCACACAGCCTATCGCAAGTACCTCCTCCAGCCCACTACCACTGCACCGACCATTCACATCCGCGTTAGCTGCTCTGTGAGCTCCGAGATAACCGAGGGAAGGGATTAGATCGGTTGACTCAGCTTAACCCAAATTCCAAACAGCATCCGCTCGAGACTGGCGCCCTTTCAATGGAATAACGACCGACTCCCATGGATCTTAGAAACTACATCACGTTGCTGCTTCGGGAACTAAACCGCCGTTGTTTTATAGCACCATGGTTGTCTAGGTATGCGTTAATGTCTAGCAGATGTTGGAGCCATTTCCATGGGAATGATTGGATTTTGAGAGGCCGTTGGCCGTTCTAATGAATAGCCTTAGACATCCTTCTGACGACGTGTTTCCCAGAAAACAGAACCGAATATTGTTGAAGCTTCGGGGGTTCTGTTTTTCACAGTGTTATTGATTATGTTATCTATTCTATTGAATATTAATGGCTAATATTGAAACCAAGAAATATCGCTCAATCAAGAAAATTAACAAAGATCGCTAAGTTTGTTTGTTAGAGTGACTTAAGCAAGGTAATAAGATTTAAAAGTAATTGTACTTACATTACTGGGTACATCGGTGCAGCTACAATTATATTATCTACCTTTGTCTTATTTTTATTTAGCGCAGTTACAAGTGATGAATTTTTGTCTAGTTACGTTTCCATTAAAAACTACGGAATGAATAGATTGTACAAAAACGTACTTACTTAAATAATTTTAACAAAGAATGCTGTTGCTATGCAACGAATCATGAATAAAACCTTTTTTGGAATTTTTGGCGCCAAACCTACAATGGTCGTTACAGGCGCTATTATTTGCTGGCGTGGCGACCTTCAGGGCTGCCTGCTCCCAGGAATATCTCGGGTTCGGGTGTTTCAAGAGGCGTCTTCCAAGAAACATGCTGCTTTGTAACGCACTTTTTTTTACTTTCCTAGCATGGACAGTCGTTGATAAAAGCCAGCAGGGAAAACAATATATAAAAGATTTGTGACACAGGGAAAAAAGCATACATAATATATAAAATAGATGTAAAGACAACTAACAGACATAGGTTTACCATTTATTTCCAACTTTTTTTTATAGAAAGGAATAACTGCATAACAATGGTTTCACATTACAACTTTTAGTTCATCCATTTTTGTAAATGATTGTACAAAAGTACAACTATGATGGGATTAAACTAACTTGGTTGTAGTAGTTCAAATTTTTTTGAATATTTTTTAAATTATTTTATACATAGACCGCTATCTAGTCTGTTTTGTTAGCGCCATTTTTAGGGTTCCGAATTTATTTTGTTGGCGTTTGGTCAGTAGGTACTTAGTCGAGACTGGAATGTGCACTTTTTGATAGAAGGTTATCCTGTATACTTTTCTGTTTTCGGATAGATAGATAGGAGGCTCAACACGTAGGTTATCTATATCCATAGTTATAAGAGAAACTACTCGAATCACTACGAAACAATATCGTTGCAAATATCGAGTGAGATAAGTCGCTGTATAAATTCCTCCGCCTTAACTTAGCGCCAGCCAGCCTATACCTGTGGATTGTGGAGTAAAAAAAAGATTCTGACTGCAGGCCGCGGCTCTGTCGGCGCTTTTGATAATTTATAAGGCTCTGCCTTTCGTGGAATTTCGAAATATCTCGAGATAGCTTCGTGGCTCCGTGCTCGGCTCGCGGCCCGGGGAATGGAATGTATAATATAACGGATTTGGAATGGAAAAAATAGTGCATTGTAGTACCACTGCCTATTGTGACACGTTTTCGTAACGTTTTCTAATTTAAAAATGAATCGAACGATGTGATACGCTAGTCGCGATGCCCGGTTTTTAGAAAATTGAAGGTGGAATCGATAGTAATTAAGTTGGCTTATAATAAATAGATTTATTATTATTTTATTACTAGCGGTTTGTATTATTCAAACAAAAGATGATATATTAATAAGTAGGTATTTAGTTACCCAAAGTCACCAAACTTGAGCACAACACGTATGTAGGCACTTACGTATGTCTAGGTAACAAGCAATTAAAAACATTAAGCACAATAGGCGCAGCAAAGCAGAAACTTTCCAACCTTCCTTTATAAAAGCAATAAACGCTCACCAGATTTCAATAAAACAAAATGAATTTTTGTAAGGCTTCATAAGGTTGCCCGGTTCGTTATGTAAGCACATAACGAAGTAAATACATAGGGTACATACGAACTGAGCGGCGGCGTTCCAAACTGGCGAAGAGTTCTGGGAAAAGCAGGCCGCATTCCGCGCGGCGCGCTGCCATTGGCTGCCCGGCTCTCCCTGGAGCCCTGCTGCTTACTGCAACCAAAGTGCATCTTGAACAGAAGAGACACAACGTTTGATCTACTTTTTATTAAATTTTCGATACTAGACAACTACTAAAAAGAGAACACGTTGATGTCTTTGTATGTGAAGCGTAGAGAGAGAAGCATGTGAAGCAATGAACGCTACAGTAGACATCAACGAGATTGCAATTTTAAATCTAGCAAAGTAACAAAGAACGTAATTCGAAACTACATACCGAACCATATTTAAAGCGCCATTCGCAGTAGAAATAAAGCCACGATGATATCGTCGCAATTTTCATGACAGCAAATCAGAGAACGTAGATATGTCTGCTGATTGGCTGTGGCATGAAAATTGCAACGATTCTGTAATCACCTACATTGCATATCCATTGCTAAATACGCTTGAGCGAGCCACCTTTTAAAATTTTAACAGTTTACCTACCGGTAGGCTACCTACTTACCTAGAAATCACGAATAACAAATTGCCTCATTTGTTGTGATTACCTTCCTAATTCATGAAAGACTTTGCTGATCTCTAATGCCCGAAAATGATTGTTTACAGGATTACTTACAAATGAAGCAAATAACATAAACTGTGCCTATCAATCCCGATTTTTTGACATGTTTTCTGTTTTTTTCCAGCTATGAAAATAAGTTCAGTTGAGGGTAGTTGAAAAATAAGCTACTAGCGACGCAATGGAGGCGGCATGCGGCAGTCGTAGTGTGCAGTGCATGGGATAACCACGACTCCCAAGTCAACTACTTACTGTGGTATCGCGTTTGCTGAAACGAAAAACTTATAAGAGTGAGTAATATACACATCAAAGCACATCAAGTGTAACACTTTGGGCCGTTCTTATTATCTGTGTCGTAAGAGTTGAAATCGTGCTGTAAGTGTTACCATTCATCTGCTGTTGTCCGTACACTGAAACCCTAAACGCCGCTTGCGCCAAGAAGAAAACCCCTAAAAACGAGTTTGGGTTAACCAATGTTCACTATAAGTATTTGAACTGAGCTAACTAAACTGATTTAAACATTTTAACCAGAACTTGGGCGCGACGGTCCTTAGTAATTTTTTTTTAACTAGTTCTTACCTAGGTATGTATGTACTTAGGCATCATAAGTCTTGCAAAGATCATAATTATCATCTTTGATTGTATGTAAATAATAGAGAATAATAGGTTTGTTGTATTTCTGTTCACGATGATGATTTTGTATATTTATAGAAAACTCACTAACGAAAACTGGTGAAAGAAAGAATCAAGCTAGCCAAACTAAATGCCTACAATGAAAATAGAGCATCGTCTACTCTTTGGCCATAGTTAAGTCACGAAGTGAACGAGCCAGGGCCTCGCTGCCGAGCCGGGTTCATTCATTAAAATATATGCATTTATTACTAACATGCGTCCGTCTGTCGCGACCGCGGTCTATTACAATATGCTATTCACAGCAGGATGGAATTCATTAATGACGTAGGTACTTTTCACAGCAAATTGTATACATATATGTAGGGTAAGTTGTAATAGATTGTAGATAATCTGGTAAGGTAACAGTGGTCCAATCGCTAATATAGGGTGGCGAGACATAACGTCGAGTCGCCTACTCGCCGAAGGATCAATTCTCGCCTGGGTTAATTAGTAAGTTTGGACCGTTCTCATTATCTTCGTCACAAGAGTTGAAATTGTAGATACTACAAGTGCTACTATTGATCTGCTGTTGTCCGTACTTAGGTGATCACTTTTATATAAATAATAACGACGTAATCATTTGCAAAAAAACTTCTAATTCATTGTGTAAAAAACATCATCAGCAATCTCCACCCATGCACAGTTATTCTAATTTTATTTGAATGGCTTCTACTCTTATTCAAGAGATAATTTCGCCAATGTCAAGTTATTTAAAGTAAGATTCATGTAAGTAAGTAGAAAATTACTTATATATTTACAAAAATCAATCCGCCATTTCAAAATGATATGTACAATAATTATAACCTAATATTATCCTGTCGTGTTCTTTGTAGTGCAACAATGATAGCATTCCTTATTTAGACCCATATTAGACCTAATGACGAGCCAACCAAGTAGTAAGAGCGCGGTCTTGTTGAACAAAGAATCTAATGATGGAATGGGTTGGAACCAAGGCGGAAACGAACGTCAGCAGACAAGCATCTATGAAACTAAAGGAATACTTATGTAACAAAGACCGATTTTTTTTTCTTTAAAATTGAAGGTGTATCGAGGGGGTGACGATGAGGTGAGGAGTAAGGGATGAAGACGACACGACAGCTGCGGAGCACGTGGAGGGGCAGCTGACGCCCGCGCACAAGCTGCGCATGCGCACCTGCGCTTGCGCCGCGCCAAAACCTCCAATTTTTTTGTCTACCATCATCAGCGCGACGTGCCGTTGAATTAGCATCTGCTCTCGATAATGTTGGGTCAGTCATAAAGTAATAATATGTAAATAAGTACCTATGTATTGGCATGTTATAGTGATGTGATGATATGACAATGGTTTCGTGTACAGTCACAGCACACCTAACCCTACTAACCCAATTAAATAATACCAGTAAATTCGTCACATGCAACACCACGTATTATTGTCACAATCAGAGGACGACTCTGCCAACGCAAATCACACAGGAAATGCCAAAATTCATAGTGGTGGTGTTGATGCCTGTGCTACTGACTGTTTTGTTCTCAAATCCAAAAAAAAACCGTAACTTAGGTATTAATCGGGGTAACAGATGATTAGACATTTAACCTGAGAAAACAACAAACAGCGCTAACTTAATTCTTTGGTGCAAGCCACCCTTTAGGAGTATCAGTACCTAGGTAGGTACTATTGTACCACTAATGGTCCAGTGGTCCCATAGACCACTTAGGTCCACCGACCCCGTCCGCCGGCGCCGTTCTGTTGTGCGCTAGCCCTTACCCATGTGGTCTGCGAGTGGTCCAGATAGGAATCCGCCCGCGACACCCTACCCTAACAGCGACATAAAAAATCTTCACGCTTGATGCTGCGCCAAAGTTCTTCTCAGTAATATATGACGTATGTATTGTATAGCCATGGAGTTATCCCTTACTAAGTATACTATAAGTACCGAAGTATCCGAGTGAAGTACCTACCTAGGTACAATCTACTCAGATATCTTATTATTTATTTTATTAATGGACTCGACAGTTCGTCATTTGCCAATGTCATGTTACAGAAAATTCAATGTATAATAGTTTTCTAAAATATCTTCCTCCAGGGGAGTCGCCGTAGCGTCATCACCCTGGGTAGCCGCGTCTTCATGTCTTCATCCACAGGAGACGCCGTAGCGTCATCACTCTGGACGAAGCAGCTCGACAGTCACGTTCACTCCCGAGCTCGTAGTGGGAATCTTGACCATGGCGCCAAACTTCAGATCCTGCTTGAATTCTCCAATAACTTCACCATACTGTCATTCGCGAACATTTTCTGATTAATTTAACGTGATATTAAACACAAAACACTCACTGTAGACATTAAACTGAAAATTATTAAATAATTTCGCAACCGTCGTTTCCCGCCATTTTCAAAAAGCCTCATCTTATTATTTATCAACTAAGTATTTATTTACCTTATCAATTGAAAGTCAGCGGCAGCGCCACGATGCGAGCCAATGAACAAAAACCGTATTTCTTTGCATATCACACAATATTAGTTAATTTAGTCATCTCGTCATAAAACTTGTCATAACACACTTTGATGGAAATGTTATTCACCTACCTTGGTACCTATTTGTTTATAATAATGACGTGTATGGAAAAATTCATTCATAATGATTGTGGGTGTTAGTTAAGCAGTGTAGGTGCATAGGTAGGTAAGTACCTCTAGCTAGAACGACGCATTTTACGTAATATTATTTATCGCGAGATTCAGTCGCCCTCTATCCGCCGCTTTATAGCCACATATGTCGCGAGGTAAAGATTAGTTTTTTGTTTGTTTAAAGTGTTTTGGTAGTGATGTGATTCTTAGATCACAATATTATACAATTTGATGACCTAGCACCTAATTATTTGTTACGGAACCCTAAAATAGGCGTTACATTATTGCGCACAATTGCGCATACAACTTTTTTTTTAAATTTTGTGATTAAAACCTTATTTGGAGTACTGTGAAATGTCATTTTCAGTGTCAAATCATCTAAGCATTTTCCCCCCTCCGGCATTTTTTGTAAAATATTAATTTAAGTATACTTACATAATTCTACAGGTAAACATTATGTAGATAGCAGATACTTCTAGTGTGAAACAAGTGTGAATGGAAAATACAACGTCGTCCGAGGAAAATTTGGAAAATGTAGCTGGTTCATCTTCATCAGGGGCGGGCGCAGGTAACTACCACTATTAATAGATTTTATAATGATTAAGTGTAATAATATGATAATAGGTGTGATTCTATCGTAGCCGCCTTGTCTAATCGTAAACCTAAACGCAACTGTCACTGTCACTCATATGCTACATCGCGTAAGAGTGAGAGGGACGACTCGTTTAGCGACGTTTAAAATTTATGTATAACGAATCACAATGATGTTATTCATAAACCTAGTTAAACCTCCCTTCCCTTAAATCGTGTTGCTAATCCCTATCACACTTCGTTAAAAAAAGGTTAAGATAGAAAGGGACAGGGGGCCTAAACGGTCGTTTAGGAATACTCGCCTGTATTTATTTATACCTACTTAAGTATAATAACTCCAAAGTTGGTAGGTAAGTAGATTGACATGGAATAAAATAAATAATACTTAAACTAGCTCCCACTACTTAACTAACTTCCTATCGAGAAAAGTAGTTAAGTTCCTAACTACTCTCCACTTTTCGAACTTTTACTTCAAATCTGGGGCTAAATTGGAGGAAAAACTCTCACCACCATTAATTAGGTATTTTAAAATAGCAAAATAAAAGAAGCTGTAGGCTTTTTATTTAGCACAACATTACAAATTAATAACAAGTAGGTAATCTGATCAAACTTCATCATAGTTGTTTCTGCTGGCTGTGGTCCCGTCATCGTCGGCATGTCCAGTGGCGTAGCGTGGACTAATTTAGACGTGGGCGAAGGTGCATCAGCGAGGCCCTTTTCTAATTTCTTTCATTGCATTATCATTTGAAAAAACGATAAGTTTTCACCAGGAAGAAGCCCAGGCTGTATTAATGAAAATGTAATATAATTATTAATTACGGGATACTTTTTACTTACTTGTTGATTAGATTACTCTGTATAAAAAATTCAGCCCTCAGCACAGCTCAGCCAGAATAATGAACAAAACAAATTATATTCAAGAAATGATAGATATTTACTATCACTGTAAAATTGAATAATAGGCTTGATAATAACTTTAATAATATTTTGTTTTATATGTTCATTGCACACTAATCACACGATCAATGCAATCAATCAGTCGCCATCACAACGAAACGCAACACGCCGGGCTGTAGGTATGGAACGACGGAATGCAAAACCCGAACGAAAATCGGGAAATCCCCAAGGACATAGACAACAATAATAGATTTTTTCAAGGTTACTAGAAAGGAAGGTTGGGACAAGTTTAAGGGTAGTAGTTGGTAGTTGGGCACACGAACTTTCGAGTGAAAGGGGGCCCAAGCGCAAGCGAGGCCCCTTAAAGCGCGAGGCCGTGGGCGACCGCCCGCTTCGCCCACGCCTAGCTACGCCACTGGGCATGTCGCCACTATATACTAGGCGTTAGTTTATTGTTCGATGTTATGTAGGTAGATAAGTAGGTATTAGGTAGATAGATAAGTACTTACTTATAGGCTGTGCAAGGGCTGATTAGGGCTGTGCTATATGTAGGTAGGTTGGTACATACTAATAAATACAGATAGGTATGAGGGTATGTGTAATGAACATACACGCAGACAGAACGAACAAAACAAAACTCAAGCGAACGAAAATTCAAAATTGCCGCTTTAGTGTTGCTAGAAAACTTGAAAATATTTTACCAGACAGACAGGGATACGAAACTGTTTTCCCGTTCCGAGTTGGTGTGATTTGATTAGCTACCTTAATCCAATGCTCTTAAAAATATCTAATAACGTCTCCATCATCATGCAAAAAATTGCATAGATGGTGACAGCTGCTGACCACCGACTTTGTATGGTGATATCTGGCGCAAATTCTTAAACCATAACCAACTTTTAAGTCGCGTTTATCGCTAAATACGAGCCAAATATACATTCTGAAGCTGCATTCACAAGCTGACAAAACAAACAGCTTTTTGTGAACGCAGCGGATGCAGTTGTTGTTACGATCAGGCAAAGGAAGACTGAGCCATACAGCCTTGTCAACTTTGAGTTACTTGAAGTTGGGGCACGTTGGGTAAGCTGTCAACTTTTAGCCTCCATTCCGGGGTAATTCTTACTTACATCTGGCAACATTTAGTAGCTGCTGAGGGGTGTGGTGTGTCTACCGAGCGGGGCGGACACCCGTTCGTGTTCATTTCGTTCACAAACAAACGCGCGCTCGGCTACGAGCAGACGCATTGCAAGGGCGTGACGTATAGAACTTATCTCTCGCTTGCTCTGATATCATATCCCTATCTGTCGTCTCGTTTCTATTTCATCGAACAGCGGCTCTAGCCAGTTGCGAGGTTTTCGCGCTCAAGGGACGGTGTGTTTTGACGTTGACCGGTTTATGTGAATAAAATTGTGTGGAAATTTAGAACTGATCAAAATTAATGTGTTTATCAAACAAATATTCTACTTCACAATCTGGATTACAAATGGATGTAAAAGGTGAATAAATTGACTTGCTGTGCCTGCTGCTTTTCATACCTACTTTTGACATGTAACATATGTTTTAAATTAGAGCGAAGACGTCACTTATTTTTATAGTGGGTAGAAGTTTACGTAGATGCTTACGCCTAAAATTAGATATTTTGTTTATTACCAAACTTATTTATCTATGCTACTATGGACACAATAATTAACAGTGCATGAAGTGAATAGTATGTTTGGGCAAATCAAATTACTACCTTATTATGTATCTCTCAGAGTTCCAAGGATTTATTTAAAGGTACCTAACAGTTAATTTATCTATTAAAATATAATTGGCACTTCCCTAAGAATGTTTTTACATCAGTTTATTTTACCTCAGTTTAAAGACATAACCTAACTAAAGTAATAAATAACCTCAACATAAAAATTAATTATGTAACATACTACATTGTTTTATAAAACAATACAATCATTGCTGCCCATATGATTTAGAAACCCACAAGTATCCTTCACTAACATCACCTAGGTTCTTATATTTGGAAAAAGATCAATGCCTTTAGTAGTTACTCATATCAGCCTTCACTTTTGAACGAATAATACAATGAATCATTTTAATACACTTAGTGGTGCTAGCCATCTGCTTTAATACTGGACGAGCACATATTTGTTCGTTTGTATGACACTTTATTTATTTAACATAGGTAGGTACCTAAAATTGGAACAATGAAATATAATTTATTTGTGCACAAAAGAATACATCAGTTACATCTAAAACCAAAATTAGCAACATTATAAGATTATTTATTATATAATAAGTTTACAATAAACAGATATGCCAGTTATAATTTAATTCACACCATACTACATAGATACTAGGTATCTAAAATGACAAAATATCTTTATTAAAATTATTATAAGGACATGATGTCCTTAACGACGAATAATCACTATTTAAAAGGAGATACAAGTATGTAGTCAATTCCAAGAACATGCCAACAAACACTAAAATTACCTATCATTTTCATGTATTTTTCCAGGGTATAGATAGCTTATCATGTTGTTTCTACAAAGTAGATTTATAATGATTACATAGGAACTAATTAGGTAGTACCTAATATACTTATGCCTATGCTATGTATGTAATCAGTAGTACTATAATTAGTAGACGTGGCCTTATATTTATTTGCTGTTCATGCCAACTGAACTTTTTATTACAAGCGACAGAAAATAATCTATAAAACTCTTTGTATAGTCATAGGTTTTTATACCATTGCTGGCTGACTATGGCCTTGGCTATGCTTAACCCAATGGGGCCTCACCAAATGGCATGACCTCACAAATTTAGCAACTCAGTACCAACCATTGTGTGTACGCTTCAATTTTTTTTGGCAGCTATTTATTTGCTCTGTACTCAATAATGATAGCCTTATAGCATATACACACGAGGCGTATTGAGGAAGGAAAATGCAATTTAGTCATTAAAGTATTATTCAGCATCAGCAGTACTACCTATAATGTTTCGATTTAATTTCCTCATATTTACTGGCATGCGTTAGCGCGTTCAGGGCGAACTGCTAGCGCCATCTGCCCGCGTAATGAGGAACCTCGCCCGCCAACGAAGCAAATTGCTCCATTGCTGATTTTCCTTAGCAATCAACCTGTAAATTGTAGGTTTGGCATATATCATTTACTTAATCCAATGAACTGAGTTATTTCCTGCCTGTATTTAGGATCTCATATTATTCCTTATATTAGTAACTCCAATAAGAAGTTACCTGGACCCATAATAGCCACATTCTACTTAACTGAATCGCTAGGATGAATTATTTGTCATACTGCTGGTCTGATAAAATTAATAAATATCTGTTACAACAATACGCCTCCTAAATGATTTCCATTCCCACGCTATCACTATTCGAAGTGGTTGTATTTCATACATACTAGGGAGTTGTTGTAATAGTAGCCTCTGGCATAACTATTAAGGTAGTTGTTAGCAAGGTAGGATAGGGTCAATTACACCAAATTCATGGGTCAATGCGGAGGCGAAGGCGGCGGCGTCTCTGATTCAGCGGGCGTGGGTGCGCGCATTCCAGCCCGCGTGCACACTGGGCTCCTTCGTCAAACTTCTCGCCAAAAAAATCTACCCTTCTGAAACATTACATTCATTCATTTTATGACAAGTGATTCTTAATATCTACACAAAATTAAAATAAATGGTTATAGACCTAATAGAGTTTAATTGGCCCATGTAAAATGAAAGTAACAAACCAATAAACCTAATTTTCTTATTCGCCACAACCAAACTAGAGCTGAACTTATAATAGTCCCCTACTATTATCTATCGCCAAGTATCACGGTGCTCGTTATTTCTTGTGTCGGGGCCTTTGAGAAACTTTGGCCGTGGAATGCAGTCAGCCCGCAGCGGCGGCGGTACTTGCCGTGTACTTACATTATACGAGCCGCGATCGGCGCTGGCGGCTTTCTACGTTAGCGGTCTCTCGTCAGAATCACGAGATTCTCTGAAGAAAGTAATGGATATTGCTTTTCTGAAACACGATGATACCTACCTCCATGAAACTTTATACCGATATAGGTACCTAATTCTTTTGAAATTACAACCATACATGAAAGCAAGAGATAGACAATGCTGTGCCTTGTTTTATCTTTTCATTCAAGTCTTGTTTTTATGGTATTAAACCTGCAATAAACAGAATGGTACTACATCGTTCAGTAATGAAATGTGCCCCATCTGGCGGATGTACACTTCCCCTGACACCGTTTCCGGGCTTCCATCATCCATCCTTATGTTTGTTTTTCAAGCTTTTATGAGAGCCACCACGGTTTATTTGGATAACAGACACTAAAATTCATTCATTCACAATTCATTGTTTAAAGTCCTATTCAAGTTTAAATCTATTACAATACAAGGATTTGTTCTTTTTTGAAAGCATAGTTGGATAGAAGTAGAATAGCATACCTGGCTCTAGTTGTATGTAGAGTTAAATGGATGTTAGGCTATCGCGTAGGCGCTACAGGCGAGGCATTGGAATTCGAAAGCCGAGCGCCGACCACCCATAGGCATGAGAACACGGCCCCGTCCCCTTCCCCACGCTGCCGGCGGCTTGCTCTCCGGCGGCTGCGCGGGCGCCGCCTCTCGCCGCCGCCGCCGCCGCTCTCTGCCACAATGCTGAATTTCATTTGCTCTTTGCGGCGAGCGACCGCCACGGACCTTGGATGTAATCTCCTTTTGCCTTTCTCACAAATTGAGTTCTGCTCTGAAAAATAAAAGACATTTCATCTTACGTATGTGTCAGTGCGGATAATAGGTATATCATATTTTCTACAATATGAGGGTAGATTTAAAATATGTGCTGTGTAGGTACCTAGTTCAAGTAATTTACATGCAGTAGGTACATTGATAAGCAATTTAACATCACACTAACTTTACTACAATTCTAATTCTTGGTCTAACTAAATGCTAGGTGACGATTTACATACAACTTACGGTCCTACCCTACATTACCAAACTCTTACGACTAAGTACTGTCCGCATTCCACAGAGCCACTTTACTTTTTTTGTTCGGCATTAGAACCGCCCAGCAGTACTGCCACATTCCACAGGCCCTTTTTTACGCCGGTGGTCGCGGTTTCCGCTGAAGACGGCAACGTCGCGTCTCAAATATGAATGAAATCCGGTCGGCAGTGAACGGTGTGGCAACGTCGCCCCAGACGCTCGCCTGATTGAGAACTACAATCTCTCCCGCGTCGTCCCTTCGCACTCCTTACTTATTTTATCGTACAGACAGACATGTATGTATGCTCTTCATCTGTAGATTCGTACCGCGGTGGTCTACACTTTATTTTACGCCTGTCAGCAGCACGTGATGCCGCATATAGTTGTAAGTAACGCATTGTTAGTTTCCAGGAATAAATAATGTTCACGTTGGTCATGGTCGGCTTGTCCGCTTTCATACCATCGGTTGGCATTAATTAGGTGTACCTACCTATGTATTCTCTGTCTGATTGTAAATATTACCTAGGTACTTTACTTACTAACTGAACGAGTCCTATTTTATCTGTAGGTACTTCAAAATACTTTGATAACTTACCTTCCTATCCTACGATAAGAATTGAATATGGACTACATATAATGGAAATGGCATATCCAATAACAATAATAAACCCCCCTCCACGGACCCCACACAGCTGTGCTATGCACCCCACGAAGGCGAATTTGAACCCTCCAAAATTAAGCACACATGCGCACTGGGGACATCGGGTGTCGACGTAGCAATATTGCCAGCAGGGGCTCGGCGAGTACAAAGTCAACGATGCACGAGTCCAGTCGCGCGCCATTATCGAATTCAGAAAAATATACAAAATTATTTTTTGGCCAAGCGCTGTGGGCTCGATGCAATGTGCGATTTCAGTGTTACGTGATATAAGTTGTCTGTGCGTTAACGATACTACCGAAATGCCCCAGTTGGTGGACATTAAATGCAGGAATGGTAAATATCGATCGGTGTACTATTCTCGGCCATTGCTCTGGGTTGGATTATTGTTAGTTTCCCGAGATTTCCAAAAACTTTTATTGGGCATAGATTATTAACTTTTTAAAAGGTCGTTCATGTAGGATAAATAAATTGTTAATTTGGTTGCGGATTATCGTCACTGTATCCCGTACTATTTATTCTGAATTTAAATGTTTCTGAATACCTAATAAAATAATACTGTCCAATATTTCCTAGGCATCCGTGTACTCCACTAGCTAGGCATCTGTGTACGCATAGAAGTACTAGACTTAAAAAATTGATTGCGCCGGCGGAGTGCATGCGCACTGAGTGCACGCAGGGCGGGCGCGGGGCGGTGCGCGGCGCGGGCGGGGGCGGGAGGCTGGGAATGGAATGTCGATGACGCAGCCCGCACCAGCCTCCGCCGCCGCCGCGCCGCCGGCCGGTCCCGGCCGCGAACTTGTTGTCATGTCAAGCTGCTCTGGACGCTCGCAGCCTGCCATTTCTTATAACCGCAATACTTGTATCGATCTACAAGCAGGATAGGTTCATTATTTCCATTGCGCGTTGTAAAGGAGATAGACATGTCAATGTACTGGTGGTGGAACTATCATACTACTATGGAATATCTTACTACTAAATAACCTTAAATAATTTTTCAGATTGAATTTTTCACATTACCTATAATAATATCTATATACCTACGATTCTAATTTTGATCTTACTGGCACCAGTCCAATTAGTATAATTTTTCTTTTGCTTATTGGACTTTTTCTTTGCTTACAGTGTCATCACCAGCGGCCGCCCCATCACTCAACCCAAACATGCTCGCCGCCGCGCTGAAAGTGAGGCCTGAGAAGCTGCGACTGTCGTCCGCGGTCGCGCCCTGCGAGCCCTCCTCGCCGCCAGCCTCGTCGTCGGGTTCGTCCACCGCCTCGAGCGACCGCCCGGACAACCACGAGCCGTTCGTGCGTTTCCCGGACCAGCCTGACATGCACAGGGAGGAGGAGCGCCTCAAAACTTTCGACAATTGGCCCGTGCCTTTCCTGAAACCCGAACTTCTCGCCAAGAACGGCTTCTACTTCCTGGGGCGCGGTGACGAGGTCCGCTGTGCGTTCTGTAAGGTGGAGATAATGCGATGGGTGGAGGGTGACGATCCAGCGAATGACCACCAGCGCTGGGCGCCCCAGTGCCCGTTCCTGCGGCACCACGGCGACTCCGGCAACGTGCCGCTGGACGCCCCGGCCGAGGGCCGCGACGAGTGTGGCGTGCGCGCGCCGCCCGCGCCCGCCTCCGGCACGCAGTCGCCGCCGCGCATGCCAGGGCCCGTGCACCCGCGATATGCCTCCGAGGCATCCCGCCTGCGTTCCTTCCAGGACTGGCCGCGCTCCATGCCGCAGAAGCCCGAGGACCTCGTCGAAGCCGGATTCTTTTACACCGGCCAGGGCGACAAGACTAAGTGCTTCTACTGCGACGGCGGTCTGAAGGACTGGGAGGCCAACGACGTCCCGTGGGAACAGCACGCGCGCTGGTTCGACCGCTGCGCGTACGTGCAACTAGTCAAGGGGCGCGAGTACGTGCAGCGAGTGATCAGCGAGGCGTGTGCCATCCCCGCGGCGCCGGAGCCGAGCGCGGCGCCCGCACCCGCGCCCGCCATCGCGGTCGAGCGCGAGGACCTCGGCTCGCTCGAGGACTCCAACCTGTGCAGGATTTGCTACGCGGAGGAGCGCAACGTGGTGTTCGTGCCGTGCGGCCACGTGGTCGCCTGCGCCAAGTGCGCGCTGTCTACTAACAAGTGTCCCATGTGCCGGAGGACGTTTCACAATGCGATGCGTTTATATTACTCGTGAGCCGAAGGTAAAGGCCGAATCGTAGACAGTTTTGAGCGCGAACTCAGCGTGAGGTCGCAATTACTATTGTCAAAATTGTATTGTTTTGTATTGTCAAAGTTGTAAGACCGAACTCACATTCCACTCGTACTCAAAACTATCTATGACTATCGGCCAATGAGTTCCAACTTTATCCAACTGGCGGGCTTGATGCTAGTCAATTCAAGGCGCCTGCCCATTATTTTCTGTGATTCTAATTACTAGGTTGCGGTGGGGCAACATGTGTACGCGGAGCACTCCGGCTCGATGCACGCACAGGAGTTAACGAATTGATTTTAAATTATTTGTCGTTTCAAATTTTAATGACACTGTAAATACCATACTATTGTATTATGTAAATATTTTATTTTATCATTTTGTCCCACCGACAAAAACAGTACACTTAGACTGATGCAACGACCGCACTAAACTTTCGTTTAAATTTCGCGAACGGGTAGCTATTTAATTAAATGGTTGAATTAAAAACTTAAATAAATCGTCAAGGTACAAGAACGGTACACGTAACAAACCTCTTGCAATGCACAAGACTATTTAATGCTTTGTCTGACAAGTAAAATGTGGACTGTTGCATCGGCTGAGTAGTTGAACATTAATTTTTTTTAATGTAAATTTCAATTCCAGATCTATTATTATGGGTGATTTAATATTAATATTCATACGCTTAGATATTTCAATGATTATAATAATACAAATGCCTGAAATACATGGCTACTCTTGAGGGTATAATTAATAAGTATAAATTGACTGGATGTTAACTGTTCCTGTAAATATTAATGTTTTTATTTTGACATGATCAGCCATAAGTCAGTTACAGTTTTAACGGATGTAAGTTCTGGTGCCAGCTTGGAAAGTTTGGCTTGCTTGTGATAAACAAGTTCATCGGCAAAACAAGTTACATGTTGTTAAGGTTCGGTACTGTGCGAAAATTAAGTAAAACATCTTATAATTCTACTAAAATGGTGACCATCATCCTATACTTGCATATATGTATTGCAAGAAGTATGTAGATACTGTAGATGATTTTAAATTACTTAGGAACCTAATATGTAGAAGTATTTAAATACATAAGGAACTTGTTTTCTTACAATAGTGATGATTTCGCGTAGTACTCGACTCAAATTATATGTAATAGAAAAGTAGACCGGACCTGAAGGAACACGAAAGAAATGTAATTAGAATAGCATAGTCGCGTTAATTTGTGCACAATTGTAATCAATAATTAATCGTAACGTAGCCACTTCATTCATTGTAATACCTATTACCTAAATTAAATTATTATACAGTTAGAAGGAAAATTATAATGGGGTGGTTAACAAAGTTGTTGTAGTTACAACACAATTTCTTGGTAACACTTTGCCATTTATTGTAACTGCATTCTAGATGTAAAATATGGCAGTCATCGAGAAAACTCGATTTATGTTTACTATCCATTTTCCATTGAGAAAAAGTCATCGACGGAGCCCAATGAGGATGGAACATGAAAAAAAAACGCATTGCTGTTTCCTTACATTTGGTATGGAAAATATCAAAATGCAGTTTAAACTTTATCATTGCATCCGATTTCGTATTTTTTTATTATTATGGATCCAACTATAAATATCAGAAATGGTAGAACATATTTCCATACAGCTATGTAGGAAAAAATATTAATTACTTACATAATGCCCATTTTTTGATATTTATCAGAGTTGGGCGCATATTTTCGTTCATTGGTGCGAAAGATACTTTTTTTTGGGTGACTATCAGTTGTTGTTTTTAATCTGAAAAAACGCAATATGCACTTGCAAAATGTATAAGATCTATTAAGAGTATTATGTTGTAACTGCACACGGAACATGCACTACCCCAAATTCCATACTGGATTACTTGTCGTTCTTCAATGGTTGTTGAAGTATAACTATAAAGTAGAATTGACATTAACTTATTTCATATCAAACCTTCAAAAACTGATGTATCTTGACCCTAAAATGACATTATTACATATTTCTGCACAGGCTCCGCATGATTTTAATTTTAGTCTATAATATTAAATATGTAGGTGTGTATACTGAAAAATAATTATTGAATTGTGAAACCTCACTTTCCTATCTATGTTGTTTTCGTAATAGGTAATTTATAAGTATCATAATCATAAATCTCGGTTTGTCTGAATTTCCCCCGAGAACGCTTAACCAGCAAGGGTTAAATGCTGCCATTTGGCGGCGTTTACAAAATGCTTTATACCTATAAAAAGAAATTCAGACAAACTAAAATTTAATTTCATCATGTTGAATGTTATAATAAAGATTGAAAAAAGTTATACTACTGTTTTAATTATCGGATCCTTATCTAGTACTTGCACCTAATATCATACTGGGATTTTTTCCCGTGGTGGACCGTCAATAAATGCAAGTGAAATAAAAACCCTGACAGCCGTTATCATAAGATAAGTATGTGCTGACTCGACGTTGGCATCTTTTCATTTCTTTATTTTCCCCTGAGTGGATGAGATGTTAAGGCGAGGCTCTGAGGGTCACGTAGGTGGAGTCGAGACGCGCATCTACGCTCTACGGACGTGATAAGCTATAAAAAAGGAGTACTTGTACTACTTGGGAGACCCACGGCTGGTCCAACAACATGAAACTACCACGTAGGCAGATAAGTTACTCATAAGAGCCTCAACTGGTCAATGCAGTATCCAAAATACCTACACAGAATGTCTACCATCAAACACCTAGACGTAGCCTGTAGGTTCTGTTTTGAAGTAGAAGAGGAGATGAACCAATAAACAAATATTTCGGTAGACATGAAATTGTTTGGGACGGATAGAATCAGAAACGAGTATCACCCAAAAACTTAGCAAGCTGAAGTGGCAGTTGAGGTCACATTCTGTCGTAGAACCGACAACTGGTAAGGTAGGATGGATACCACAAGCAGGTAAACGTAATAGAGAATATGTCCCCGACCTATGATTGCACTGGTATGCACAAGACGGCTGTATGGATGTGAACTGATTCAAAGAGCAGGTCTAGTTGAGTGGCGAGTTGGGAGAGACGCCTGCGACCAGTCGGATGATCTGAATGACTTAATTTTTGTATAATCCCTTCGCGTTAGCTGCTACCTTTATGTCGAAAGGTCATCATATCGTAATGCTCGTCTTGAGGAAACTCTGGAACAGTGAACTGAAATAATTGTGCTAGAGGTCTGACACGGACAATGTTATCCTATCAACTACAAAAACGTTGACTGGCCACAACATCCTTGCAAACTAGAAAAATATAAAGCCCGCTTTTATACTTTTCCAGTTTGTAGCATACCGTCGACAGCACATGAATCTGCAGACAACCATTGCAATCACTGACGTAAGTACATAATATATTATCACCGCATAGAGTGCCCATAATATGTGTTACATTTGATGTGATGTCGACTGTACCTGCAGTTTAAAAACACAGTCTTATCAAAATTCATGTGTATGGTAATTTGTACATACCTGTAAAATCCATCCAGGCACATATGAACACATTGCATATAGTCACACAAAAACAGTAACACCACAACCTCAGCTGTTCGATGACTGGCGAGAGATAGTGAAGTAAACTTGTATGAACATGAGTCAGATGCAGACTGGCCGCTTGCCTAGTTGTGGCGGGAAACGCCAGGAGTGGCCAGCCAAAGAACGTCAGGTGATGCGACTCGCCCGAGTTTCGATATATTTGATTGGACGAGAACGATATCCATATTTTATAAAATTAGTCATTCGAACAGATCTAGGCTGTTGTAGAGTGCTACACCAATTAATTTGGTATTGAAACATTTTTATTCCTGAGTCACAGCGAAACGCTGAAGATTTTGTAAGCGTTTATAAAAATATCAATGTTATAGTTTTGGTATTGTGATTCGAGTGATTTTATGTACGCATGGATGTCGCTCGGTGGCGCGGTGGTTGGGTCACTGGACTTGTGATACGGAGGTCCCAGATTGGATCCCCGGCCGGTCAGCCC
The DNA here is from genome assembly GCA_963506565.1 of Tachystola acroxantha. Taxonomy (NCBI): domain Eukaryota; kingdom Metazoa; phylum Arthropoda; class Insecta; order Lepidoptera; family Oecophoridae; genus Tachystola; species Tachystola acroxantha. The sequence continues at coordinate 7,229,725 of OY735880.1, forward strand.
GGCACCAATGAGTTTTCTTAGATTTTTTCGAAGCAATATCTTATTCACATCTACCGAATGATCTAAAAAACGGTGAAGGAAAACATCGTGATGAAACCTGTATGTTGTAGAACAAAAATCTAAGGCTTGTGAAATCGGCCAATTCGCACTGGGCCCGCGTGGTGGATCATCGATGAACATAATAAAAAGATTATAACAATATACCTAAAACTGTTACTTTTATGATGCAATATAATAAATAGATGAATCAATCATCGAGTGGTATGGAAAATGAAATGAGAAGCAAAGCACTAGTTGTCACTTAACAAATATTTATTCAGGCACTTTCTGCTTAAAAAAAATCACAACCATATCGTATTACGCCGCCAAGCCCATGAGTGAAAGCACGTATTTGTTGTTTTGTCGCACCAACTGTTCTTTCAGTTCATTTATCTGTGTCATCAAGGCCTCGTCAGAAGTGGTCGACTGTTGTATTCGCTTACACTGCTGCATGAATTCGGCTATCATTCGCTGACCTTCGGCTACTACCGGCGCTTGGGCAGTGGTCTCGTCTTCGACCCAGCTCACGTCGAGCTCCTCGTGTAGGGCTTCCGCTTTCTGAAACAATAGATTGGTTTAATTTTTGAAGTTGATGTAACATCCTATGAAATGATAGGCCGCGTTTCAATCTGCACGTAAACTCACGAAATGAGTTACTTGCTATATGGTTTACATACTGCAAATCCTGCTACTCGCTAAACAAGCTGTCGCGACAGCACTTGCTGCGGAGTTTACACTTGCTAGCTGCAGTCGGACATTTCTTACAAAAGTTTTCTTGTAGGTGGAAACTCGGTCTTATGGGCCCTATCACACGTACAGGCTTCACCACAGTTTTGCCTGCGCAGGAACACCGTATTGGTGCGTGATACCGTTGTACCAACTGCACGTACGGTGTTCAGTGTACAAACTGACCTGCGCAGCCAAAACTGTGGTGAAGCATGTGCTTGTGCGTGTGATAGACCCATTTGAGCGAATTCGAAATGATCATCTGCCATATAGTAATACTGGCCGTTTAAGCATACAATTTGATTACCGAATAAAAATAATATAATTCTCCGCATTCTCTCTTAGGTTGGCAAGATACATAAATGATAATACTGGATTTTTACGTACAATACAATATGATCAACACAAAATGTAAAGTATATATTCTCCGCGTTCTCCCTTAGGTTGGCAAAAGAAATATATTATGTACTTTTGAAAATGGCGGGAACGTAATTGTATTGTGTTTAACATCAACTAAAATTAATCAGAAAATGATCGCGAACCGCAGTTTCTCATTCATTTCTATGCATTTTCTATGGTTATGTATGGTTAGGGAAATAATAGTGCAGTAACAGTTACCTGCATGACTGACTCCTGAATGCCAGCCAACCGGGCAATATGCAGCCCCAAGGATTGCATGGCGGGTCCCGGGGCAATCTTATGCAATAGAAGCACTTGATCGTTCACTACGGATGCCTCAGCGTGCGAGTTCACTATAGCGCCCGGGTGCACGCTCGCGAGCCGCGTAAGTTCGTGGAAGTGAGTCGCGAATAGACTGAAGCATTTCAAGTCGGTTGCTAGTGTTCTGTGAAATAAAGATTATTTAAAGGAAAATAAAATTTTATTGCATAAGCAAACGTGATGAACTACGTAAGAAATCAATGAGCTTATAGTGATAAGTGAATACTAAACAGGCAGCGCTGCGCCGTCTCTGGTGCCAACAAAGTGGACACTGGTTTAAACTTGTGCCGCGTACCACGTATGCACAATGCTTGTTGCTCTTAGTATCGCTATTATTATTTCATATGCATATCTCTGTATTGTGTCAACATTTATTTAGAACTTATATTTACACAACTTTCAGCACAATTTCAGCTTCTCTGTATTCATAAATCCTTTAGACGGGTTACGCGGGGTCCAATTTTGAGTGTAAATTCGTTCAAAGGAAGATTTTAGTGTGCAAGGTATAATAAAAAGGGTTATAGTAAGCTAAAGGGACGGTGTTCAATATTTTATCAAAATTATTTTAAATCTGAATTAAACTTACTCTGCTATAGACCAAGCCATGCCACAACCTTCGTACGTAGACGTCCCTCTTCCTAATTCGTCGACAAGCACGAGTGAGTCATGGGTTGCAGTCTAGAACAATAAAAATCATGCCAATAAATAGTTTATTTTATTTGGAGATAGAAAGGTGTCGCAAAGCAAACTTACCCTCAATATGGCCGCCGACTCGACCATTTCGAGCATAAAGGTGCTCTGCCCGCGCTCCTCCCGGTCCGCTGCGCCGACGCGCGCGAACAACCCGCGCAGGCGCGGCACCACCGCCCGCGAGGCCGGCACCGGGCACCCCGCGTGCGCCAACAACACCGCGATGCCGCACGAACGCATCCACGTGGACTTGCCGCCCATGTTAGCACCTGTCACTATGTGCATTAGACAGGAACCTGCGTATGTACAGAATAGATTATTCAATAAAAACCTAAAATTAAGTTATAAAATAAATTAAAACTACCTAAAATATTTAAAACTACTTAAAACTACTTAAAAATACATTAAAAACTACCTAACTAAAACACTCTAAAAAACTCGGCCCTCTTGGGAGGGTGCCCATCACACTGGCGGCATTTCCGCGCTGGATGGCTAGGCTCAGCCTCTGCGCGAGAAAGCCACCAGCACGAGGGTCACCCGTCGCCTCCCTATATAATATATAGAATAGATTATTAAACGATAGATATACATTGTGTGTATCGCGCATGAAATGAATGATTAAATTTGGATTGTTAGTAATAAGAATAAGTAGTTGTCTAAAGTCTGTCCCAATCCAATTTTCCATGGAGGTAAACAACATCTTTTACACAGGATTAGATTTGCGAAATCTCCTACCTGCAGGGCCTGTGGTAATAAACATAAGCCTATGAAACATTTCTTTGAATGCAACACACTGTTTAGAAAGCGGGTGAGTCTTCTAGGGCTAGCCTATCCGGAACAGATTCCTTCCTATGAGCTGCACCACGGACCTAATGAGAGGAAGGCGCACAAAATATCCCAATGGGTCGAAGTGCCGCCACAATGGCATCCTATCAAGATATAATAACAAAAAGTATATACGCTTTTAACATGACTTAAAAATACCTTATTTACCTCTTTTAAACTCCACATCATTAGGTATATACGAGACTCCGTCCTGAATCTCTAGACAGGGGTGCCTGACGTCTCGCAGAATCAATTCGTCGCAGGACTCGGTGACTACTGGCCGGCAGTAGGGCTCGGGCGCGGCCACAGATGCCACGGAAAAAGCGACCAAAACGTCTAGTCGAGACAGTATGTGAGACACGCAGAATAGACATTCCGAGTAGCCGGCTGCAACAGAACAGATAGGACGATAATAATAGACAGTTTTGAGTATGACTGGAGTTTGACTTTGGTCTTACAACTGTCAGATTTCATTATTAACAGCCGTAAGAGTGAGCTCCCGCTAAGTGTGCGCTCAAAACTGTCTTGAATATCGACCTAAGGCCAAATATATTCTGAGTAACCGGCTGAAATAGAACAGATAAATATTTATAGACAGTTTTGAGTGTGAGTGGAGTTTGAGTTTGGTCTTACAAGAGTCAGATGTCGTACAATTTTAAGAGTCGTAAGTATGAGCTCGCTGCTTATGCTAATCGCTCGGGCTCAAAACTGTCTATGAATATGAAAGGAATTGAGGGCGCGTTTTGGTAACGTCGGCTTACATGAATGATTGATTTTAATTTTATTGTATACAGTGGTTGTTTTGTGTGTAATGTCATCCCTCCATCAGGTTTACCCGTTCGTGGCCTCTATTTGAGAGCTCGTCTATCCCATCGCTTATCGGTTCTACAAAAGATGTGGCATTGGTCGAGTCCATTGATCTTCTCGTGTGGTTTTATGGAACAAACTTATTGTCAGTTATTCAGGCCGCCCGTTAGCCTCTGACGTGGCCTGACGACTGCTGCCGAATGACAGCAACCGGGACCAACCGCTTAACGTGCTTTCCGAGGCACGAAGGGGCTCAGATGAAAATATGTCACTAGTCATACAGGTACTGACCTCGCCCATCGTTGCTTAACTTGAACGATCGTTTTCAAGGTGTACCTACTCGCAACTGGATTACGAGTCTTACGAGTCCATTAATAAAACCTAAAATAATAAGCAATGACAATTCCCTTACCAGCGATGCTCACAATTTCGGCGACGACATTATCCTGGTCCTTCTCGTACTGCGCCCTGGTCTCCACGTAGTCCTCGGTGGCTTCGTCCAGAGCGGCGGTCTTGAACCTCACGCCGCCCTTCACCGCGTCGATTATGATGAAGTTGTCTTTCCCGCGAAGCGATTTCTCCAACTTTAGGACAACCCTGTTATAACATTACGATGAATATAATGTTGCCTCCATTTTCCTCCATCCCTGCCCCAGAAAGGGATGAACGCCGCCTCAACTCGAGTCGTTCAGTATTCTTTGTATGAAACTCCATATTGCAACGCACACTAATCGCCTCCGTACCGGCTCGTCTCGCATTATTTGGACTAGTTGACAGCGAGGGGCGAGGCGAGGCGGTGCCGGGTAGGATCCGTGTGTGACAACGCTATTCGTAATCCTAACCTTAAAAAAATCGTAATAGGATAAGGCTGACGTTCATAGATAACTGTAACTTAGCGCAAGCTCTTGTTGTATAATATTGGACCGTTTTAAGACGGAACTCAAACTCATGTCGCACTCAAAACAGTCTTACTCTTACTTAGCTACAGGTGAAAAATGACAGCTATTCGAAGTGCTATATTATCATAACTTTTTATTGAACTCAATGAATTTATATTACGATGTTTGCTTTAAGTTATCATTTTGCCAGAATTATTTTAATAGACTTATCATGAAAAACTGTTTTATTTTTAAGATACTTGTATCTAGAATGTAATGTACACTAGGCTATAAGTTTTAATGTTATTCTGGTAATAAAGACATTTTAAAAACAAACTCAAAACAGTCTATGATTTCCGTTTAAGTTTTATAAGAAAAGCTATGTACCAAATCTTTATTACGGTAAATACTGTTTTCAAAGTTAGTTTAAAATTAGAAAACATGTCAGAATATATAAAAAAAGTTTTACTTTTACCTGAAACAAAATCCGTGTTGCGGATTGTTCTCCAGTTTGATAGTTTTGCCTGCCTCGAGCCCCAACTCCTTAGCCGCATTATTGAGTTCTCTTTCAGCGGCCCTTTGCATGCGGCTCAGCTGTTGACTCAACTCGTGCAGATTGTCGTCGAACGACGGCTTCACTAGGTACTCGCCTGAAACATGTATTTAAAGACTTAAGTTGCAATAAAAATAAACCCTGAAATAACTACTTAAATAATAAAATGGTAACAACATTTTGGCGACTTTGCCATTGTATTTTCACACGTAGGCTACTCGCCCAGTCTCAATAAAGTATCAGTTTTTACTGCGCTGCGATAATTAAAATTAACACTCTGAAATCGCCACAATTCTTTCATTTCAATTACCGATAGTCATAGACAGTTTTGAGCACGAGCTCAGCGTGAGATAGCACTTACGACTGTCAAACTTACATGAAAATTGAAAGTTGTAAGACCGACTCCAACTCCACTCATACTCAAAACTGTCTACGATCATCTGCCTAACAGTCAAAGTTCATATTCGTACCGTTTCCAGCTGCGTCCATGTCTACTGTCGCCTCGATCATCTCCTTGTATTTCTCTAGGTCCTCATTGAGCTCGGCTATGGGCTCGGCCAGCGAGGACTGCACCGTCGGGTGGGCCGCCTCGGACAGGCAATTGAGAAGGGAGGGTAGCGTGTTGAGAGCCTGCAATAGGGTATTTTTAAGTATCGAAAATAAAATGTTTTTCATTATTATTACAAAAGAGATATAAATTCATGATCATCTGTGAAATCAATCTTTGCCTTCTCTTTCTCCAGAGGAGTCGCCGTGGCGTCATCACCCTGGAAATACGCGTCTTTTTGTCTTCATCCAGAGGAGTCGCCGTAGCGTCGTCACTCTGGACGAAGCAGCTCGACAGTCACTTTCACTCCCGAGCTCGTAGTGGGACTCTTGATAATTGATTGAAACTTCAGATCTTGCTTGCATATTGGATAATTCTTGAATTATCCTATAAATTCACCATACTGTCACACGATCATTTTCTGATTAATTTAACGTGATATTTAAACACAAAATAACCAATGTAGACATTAAAATGAAAATTACCAAATAAATTCGCAACCGTTCGTTACCCGCAATTTTCAAGAGAACCATGAACGGCATTATTTCTAGATAAAAAATAGAAATTAAAAATACCAGATAAATCTTATAGCAGTCCTGCAAATTGGCCTTCCGTCTCGTTAGCTTGCGAACCAGCGCCTGTAAGTCCGGTATGCGTCTCAGATGCTCCTGGTGCAACTGCTGCCTCAACTGCGAGTTGTTCATTAGGCACTCCACGACGTCGAGACGCTCGTTGATCAGATTTATGTCGCGGAGGGGCTGGCGGAGCCATTGGGCCAGGAGGCTGAACATTTAATTAAAGGTTATAATAAGATTAATTCCGCTTTTGTGCTAATTTAGTTTCTGTCTGTATTTTGTCTAGTGTTACTTTTGTAAAAATTTATACAATAAAGCGTATACAAACAAGCAAACAAACAATTAATACGGTTTATTTAAGAATACTAAGGTCAATATGTTATTATTACTTAACACTTTTATCTTAGCTACAAGTGAAAAATTTCAGCTATTCAGTGGACGTATTATCATATTTTATTGGAGTCAGTACAGTATTAATTTATATTACGCTGTTTGCTATTTAGTTATCATTTAGCCTGAATAACTGTTTTATTTTTAAGATACTTGTATCTAGGATGTAATGTATACTAGGTTATAAGTTTTAATGTTATTCTGGCAATAAAGACATTTTAATAACAAAAACTTAACACTTTGACAGCAGATACATAGGCTAAAACTGTTAATTAAACAACAAACCGTTTGTTTCTACTGTTATTCATAAATACACAAACGCGTCCGGTGAAATACATTAATTTTTCCAACAAAGTCAGGTAGGTGTGGCGTGGCGCCCATGTGTGGTATCCCGACTTGTGCGGCTTGTCTACCGGGACCCACATGTGGTCCAGGACTGCCAAAGTGTTAAAACTACGTCAGTGGCAACTAGGATCGCCTGTGATCGAATAGGATCGACTGTGGTCCATTGGGATGGACTGGTTACCCATCCGTACTTTTGGAACCACCATGAGACCAAGTATATCTAAAGTGCTCTAAAAAGACGGCAATGAGTTTAGTCACCCAACACGCTATAGCCTATGTAGTGCCGAAAAGGGGCGTTTTGCTGAAATGAATGTACGTGAAGATACGATGCATAGATACGATAACTCTGGAGGATATGTGGCAGGATTGCGCCAGATGAAATTTGATGATGATGTTTGTAAGTAATAATCCATTAGACAATAATTGACGCGCATCACGTGATGCTCAACAAGATCGGCAACATTGCACAACAACGCGCGACGTTGCCAACTGGCGCGCAACATGACCAATGTTATATTCGAAGACAGATATAAGTATACAGGGGCCTCAATAAGATTGAGATTTTCTCAAAAACTACTGGACCGAATTTAATAATTCTTTTACAGTTACATAGTTTTAACTTTTGTCTATCAAACAGTGAAAGAATTTTTGCAATAGGTCAAGTAATTTTTGAGAAAATCTGGACCCTAAATACAGGAGTACGTACACCTTTATCCAGTTTCTGTTCCGCCGTACTAATCCGGAAGTTCCTAGTTGCCGTTCAACATGCCGAGCACATGTTGCGCGTCAAATGTTGCCTAGTTGACACGAGGCTTAAATCTTACCGCTTCCCCTGCTGAGTGCGACACTTGTCCAGCAATCCCAGCAGGCTTCTAGAGGGAGAACGTGACGTGTCTCCTAACTCCGGAAACACGTTGAGTGCGGCTACGGCGGTCGCGTCCACGTGTAAGTAGCAGTCGGGTTTGATAGTTGACAGACGGAATCTACAGGCAGTAGTTAATAGGATGTAGAATCTTACTGGAAATGTCGTTATATGGTTTATGTTGGCCCAGAATCTTAAGCTCCCACTTCACATGGCTATTCGTATTCGCTATTGGATGTTTGTGGTATTTGTCAAAATATTTGACGTACATACAAATATACAAATACAGACAAATACGACCGTCCACAAGCGCGCGGATACGCGTATTTGGTATTTGCTGTGTTTGTCGAATAGGCAAATAAGACGTGTCACACATACCAACTACACATTGCAATTTTTTGTCAAATATAACAAATACGCAAATACGAATAGCCATGTGAAGCGCCACCACTACGGGTACCACTGTAAACAGTTTAGTCTGACATTTACCATCCATCCAGAACCCACATTTGGTCAAATATTTCGTCATTTAAATTTATAAAATGTGGTTCTTAGTGGCATCTTTTAGAACTATGTATTTAGATCTATCGCCTTGTTCAAGGACGTTGTCCTGCTGTTTTACCGTTAGGTAAATTTAATTAAATATTCTTTGGTAATACGTACTTTTCGAAATTACTGTTTTCTGTTATTAAGGCTGTATATTTGATGGCAGCCGCTAACGCCGGCATGGCGACTATCTTCCCTATTTCCGGGAATGAGTTGGCGTCCGGTTGCTGGCCGTTCCGGAACTTGAGAAGACGACTTAAGTCTTGCTGCAGACCTTCGACGGAGAAGTCAGATCTCTTCAGTTTGGTCAATGTAATACTCGCTCTTTCCATGACTTTTATTAAGGCTTTGTACTGAAAATATATTAAAACAAAATTAAGGTTCGAAGTGATATCTTCTAGGCAATCTCAGGTGATAGGAAAGTATTACTGATTGGCAGTGTAGTGTAGAAAGTATATTTTTAAAATTAGTGGATAAGAGGATAAAGCGTACGTATAGCAAGCAATGTAAGCTAGATAATATATTACTTATATAATGTGACATTAGAAACATGAATCTTAAATTATAATCATATTATTGTAAAATGCAATGTTGCAGTGCTCTTTGAGGTTATGTCACAGACCACTTAACCCATAGACCTGTTACAACAGGAGGGCGCCCGTGTCTGCCCGCACATGAGCGCAAAATTGCTTCGCGACACGTTTAACCTAGAGATATCGACATGGACGTATCTCTTTAATGAGCGCACGGAGTGCACCCCTGTCCCCCACTTCGTCTCTATGCGCTCATCGTCGACATAATGCTTCGCTTGCTTTGTACCGATTTCATGTCTATTGGGTAAGTGGTCTGTGGGTTTTGTGTACCCTATGATCAACTTGACACCTATATGGTTACCACATAAAGCAATGAATAAATAATGCATGAATTACCAACAATAAAATAAAACCAGATAACCAGTAATATGACATACATACACTCAACACCTTTTTTACCTATAAATCGTCTCACTGCTAGGCAAATGTCCCTCCCCCCTCCACCGACCCCTGTCCTGAGTCTTCTCCAACCATCCACCCCTCTATTTAGCGAGATCGTTCCTCCACCTTCGCCGGGGTCTGCCCCGACGTCGGTCATCCAGTGGCACCCATTCTGCATGCAGCAAACGTTACTACTTCATCATCAGTCTATTTTTATGTCCCCACTGCTCGGGCACAGACCTACCCTTACATCGAAGAAGCTCGGGCCATGATCCACCACGTGGACCCAGTGCGGATTGGCGGATGCCTTGATTTTTTCTACAGCGTGCAGGTTTTATAACGATGTTTTCCTTCATCGTTTTGAGAGCATTCGGTAAATGGACCTACGTAAGTTTTCGAAAAAACCGAGGATAACTCATTGGTACATGGCTGACCTGGCCGGGAATCGAACTTGGGACCTTCGTATCGCAAGTCCATTGACCCAACCACTGCGTCACGTTACTACATACTAATAGAAAGAAATATAAAGTACAAGTCCGTAGCCGACTGCAGGCAGCAGCAGCAGACGATGTGTCGCCGAGTTATGTCGTTGCAGTCATGAGCGATGATGATTGTTCGAGAGTCAGTGGAACTACTGAACTGCGGTCGAGCTACTGTATCGTCTGCCGACCCGGAGTGGTAGACGACGTGTCGTCAGATACGGAAGATTTTTCATGGAAATATAATAGAAACCAGTAGTGTCGCGGCGACACGTTGCTGCTTGCAGTCGGCTACCTGTACCTTTAGCATCGGATTACTAGTAAACTCACATCATCATTGTCCACTTGAGGTATGAGACATTCGCAAGGCGCCAACTGAACGGTGATGGTTTCTAACTCGGTGAGAATCTCATCGTCCGTGAACTCTGCGACCGACATCTGGTAGTCGCACGCGGTGACACACGCTACGCCTAGGAGCCGGCCCTGAGGAGAATATAATTTAAGACTGTGGTAAATTGGGCGTATTTGCGCTATTGTTAATAATAATTGTAAGTCACTGTGTGTTCCAATTACAACAATCCCGGTAAAATTACAAAACAATAATGAATCTCTACCATAATTATAATAAGACCGTAAAAAGTTAAGTCTTTACATTTCTTGAAAAGATTTGAGTGTAATGTGGTTTAGGATCGAAAATCATCATTTTTTTTGAATTCTTGTCTGTTTGTCATCAATGTTCGGGCATCACGCCAAAACTACTGGAAGGATTTATATGGGACTTTCACTAGGAGATAGCTCAAATACCTGGGCATCTCATAGGCTATATGCCATTGAGGTATGTGATGTGGAACCAAGTAACCAGGTAGGAAGACCTGTCTCCTAGTACATTGAAAGTATTTCGTGGAGGTCTATAGTAACGAGCCAATTCTTCAACGAGAAGTTGCGGTTACAGCTAGTGGTGAATATTTCAGGTTTTATTTTATTATGTTTAAAGCTAACAGCCTAAAGTATTAGCAAACCTTCGTCACAGGATCAGTCTTGATGTTCACGGCCATGAGGCAGGGCGTCTGATCTTGCGAAGCGCTGATGGCCTCGCCCAATATGTCTTCCAGTTGACTGAAGTAACCAGGAGACCCTTTGTACTTCAGATTCCATTCGTTGTTCTTCAAAGAGCCTTCTGCCACGTATATTTCTACCCGGTAACGACGGACCTAAAACACAATGGTTTAGTTATTAGTTTTAAAATAGACAAAATCTGACAGGTCTAAAATACTATAGTCTGATCGCAAGCGCTGTACCACGAATTGGGTGGCGACAGACGTACCAGAATATTAATGTCCACAATTTTCTTTTAAGTTCCGTTTTACAGCGTCCATTTCAAGAAGTTTCATCATCATCATCATCAGCCAGTATCAGTCGACTTGCGGACGTAGGCCCGATTCTCTGCTTTTTGAATCCAGTTACTGCTAGCCGTCTTGCGGAGGTCATCCTTCCATTTAATCGGGGGGCGTCACTCTACGTTCACCCATTCATGGTCTCTATTCGAGTAACCATCTACCTATCCCATCGTTAAATATATTTTATGGGGTGAAACCGTTCAGTCACAGCTAACAGCAGATCAAATGTAACACTTTGGACCGTTCTTATTACCTGCGTCGTAAAATCGTAATGCAAGTGTTACCATTGATCTGCTGTTGTCCGTACTACCATATTATGGGTCTCATTTATTTGTAGCAAAATACCTACCTATAAATGAATCATAACACGTTTATTTAAGTGTATTTATTAAGAGAATCCGGAAGTAACAAGATGATTGAAGCGTGCTAATGAGGATACTGATAAACGTGAGCTACATGTGATGAGAATCATTGACGTTTAACTCCTGCTGCGATATAGTTTAAGGTCATGATAAGATTATTGTGTTATTGGGTCCGCTTGTAAATACATTACCAAGGTTTCTCAAGTATAACCGTATGCAATGCAATATAAATATAACTACATAAATAAACATTACAATTTCCAAGAAAATTTACCAAAATATGGCCTAAAACTGTTTCAATGTTATCATTTCACCTTGGACTTATAAAATACGCTAAAGCTGACACAGACGTAATCAAAACTATTATTTTTAAGTTTATCCTCAACTCCTGGTGATAATAACTGACAGGGTTCAATAGTCTGATGTTATCTAAACAAAACAATTTTCGGAAAGATTATTACAACTTGTCGTTAATTAACTTTGATTCAAATTATCGTACAAACTTGTCGCATTGTCGGGAGAGTGACTGCTACTATCAGAAAGAAATATGGTCGATTGATTGATGATCCGTCTGGAAGTTATATGAGGGCGAAGGGATAAACGATGGACTTCTACAAATAGGTATGTAGGTTTCTGGCATTATTATGATTATGAGTAGTCTGCGAGGGTTGTATGTGAATTTTTGTATGTAGGTACATATGCGAAATAATGTTAGCACATGGCGGAAGGTGATACAAAGTCTTGGGTGACACAAAGACCAAGATTCGTAGACAGTTTTGAACACGAACTCAGCGTGAGCTCGCACTTACGACTGTCAAAATTCTATGAAAACTGACAGTTGTAAGACAGAAATCAAACTCCGCTAATATTCGAAACTGTCTATGACTAATGGGCTAAGGCGATTATGAGCACTAGCTAAGCGTGAACTCTCAAAACAGTTAAACGTCTGTGGAAATTGGCAAACGCCAAACAAACGTAAGAGCGAGCTAAAGCTAGACTTGCGCTTAAAACTGTCTTTAAATGCGTGTATGAATGAATGGCGCTGCATCAGCCAGGACACAGCCTGGCCCAGTTGCCTGGATAGACCAGATGACCAGTGATCACAGATTGGTGGAGGTTGGAATGACGCGATCTGGTAGGAGGAGAGGAAGCACGGCCCCCGCAGAGGACCGGGCACAATCATGAGACTGTTCAGCACGTAAGTCAAGTAAGGGGAGTGAGCGCTGACCCTGTCTATGAATCTCGGCCAGCAGATGCAGTAATAGACCCAGACACAAAAAGTTTAGTCTTATTCATTAAAAAAAAAGCAAAACAAAAAACTTACCAACAAAAGTCGTTTAATCAGAATCTCGAAGTTTGTTTTCGAGAGCACTAGATATTCCAGCTTCGACTCGTCGGCCATCCTCTTGATGTTAGCAACGGAGTGGAATACTTCCCTCGCCGCTGTGGTCGCATCCAGGCCGTGGACGCTGTAGTAATCATTGCGGTCGAATATTCGGACAGTTGTTGGCGGTTTCTAGAATGAATAGAAGATAATTAGCTATAGGTCCAGACGACGTTGGTGCGGTGAAGAAGAAAGAAAGACCGATAGATAGGGAGATAAATACATGCCTGTTTCCCGTAGGCATATGCAGAGACATCTGCTGCGATCCTGCCATACAACTCTCGCTTGCTCTATATTCATCAATCTCTTATATTTATTTAGATAAATAGACAGAAAGAACTACAAATGTATCCTATGCCTTTAAATAATTTAACGATCACCTCTCGAAAAAATACGTTTCTCTAAAGACGGAAAGCTGTAAAACGGAAGAGGGTGCTGTATTTCGTTTACCATACGAGTTGGTATTTTTTTAATTACACCTAGGAACAGCAAATAATCTGGCGGGACACCTGATAGTCAACCTGGTAGTCCACTTAATAGGCCACCGTTTACAAACTCCAGAAGAGTTGCAGATGCCATGCATAACAAAGAAATAAGTTCCACAATAAAATTACCAGCCGCGTATTGCTTTAAATTAAGTTTTGTTTATTACTGAAAAACAATACATACATATATTCTCAGAATTGCTGAATAAAATTAGGTAAAATAACATTGCAATCGCTAATATTTAGCGTTTCTAAGAGTAATTAATACAATTAGTATATTAATTTAACTTGTTATTTTGCCTTATACTTATAAAGTCGATTGCGAATAATTAATTATTATACAATACCTACATATAAAACCGCCCTATCTACACTCCAGCTTTGTTCTTTCGTTTTTTTACTATTGTAATATAATTATTACAAGTTACGCATTGTAAAAACCCACTTAGATATCCTAACTTAAACACACATCAGTAAAAAATAGCTTGACTTTAATTTCTAAAAGAAAGAATCTGAAACAAAATCGTATAAATAAACCAAATTATGATTATTTTCTCCACTGGCGGTGTAAGCACTTACTATAATAATTACCTAGATAAATAAATAATTATAAATGCGGCCTCACTATACTTAATCTTTTTATTTTTGTTTTTAAATGTGTCTTTATTGATTTCATTTTCCTCCATCGTTAATGATGCTCTACTTTTTAATAAGAGCAATGTCAGACAGAACAGGAGTATCGGAAAGAAATGTACTATCACAAAAGATATGTCAACTTACGTTATTGTATTAATGACCCACTTTTTAATAATATCAATGTCAGAACAACAGGAGTGGCGGAAAGAAATGTATCTTCAAGGTCATAATGTTAACGTACCTACACTGGTTGTGGTCGTCTATTTAAAAAAAAAAAATTATTAATCAAATGTTGTATATATAGCAACAAGTGGCTTTAAATATAGTTAAGTGAAATGTCATTCACCCCATCTAATAAGAGAAATAAAATTATGGTTTCTTCCGGAAGGCTCGACAGTCAAAGAGGTCAAATCTCATAAATGAAGTCATAACAGTGAATCAAGCCTCAATAAACACAAAGTTGCAGGACCAATGATTCAGGTGGCAATCATTAATATAAATAACTATGCGATCATTTTACCAAGGACTATGTGAGTTCGGCTGTTTACAGGGGCGTCCCTAGGTAACATAATTATTTGGTGTTCAACGCGACGAGCCTGATTTTTACGGTACGTAGGTATGTGACTCCGATAGATATTCGAGCGAAAAAATCGATCGTTGACGATTTTAACGTAGGTAAATAAAATATGCTCCCTCGATGTAAGGGAAGGTCTGTGCCCGAGCAGTGGGGCAATATAAATAGACTGCTGATGACGAAATAAAATATGAATAATGTATTATTTAGGCAAGCAAGACATAACATAAAAATCACAAAATTCGAAGTAACTTCGTTTACTTAATTGCCTTAACTTAATACGAGTAAAGCAAGAAGTCGAGAACTAATAGGACTAGTGTAGGCTGATGTGCTCACTGCACGTTTATTTAACGCCCTGTGCAAAGACGCCCCTGGTTTTTATATTGTCAACTTATGTCGTATTTTGCGTGTGGTGATTCTCAGAATAACAGATCACTCAGTGACCCGCCAAGAGGTTATCGTTGTACAGATAGAATATTGAAGCAGAATAAATTGGCGTCTCCCGACGAGGCAATGTCAGTGCGCGGACGAAACTTTACTAAAGCGGTGTGTTCCTCCTGTTTCATTTAACGGTGGCCAATCCTTAACCTCTGAAGGTTAGTACCGAAATTAAACCTTGAAGTTTTCTTTGCGAAATAAACTAAATAAAACTTTTTAAAATTACACCTAGATTTATAATGTGCAATAAAGTGTATTGTAATTATTATTGTATAAATATTTGACGATTTTTTTAACCTGAGACCTCTTTCATTTGAGGTGTTCTTATAGTGAAAAGATAATCCATTTAATTTTTATATAGCTTTTCAAAAGTTATTTCTATACCGATACAATACAACAATTAAGTCGTAAAACAATGGCAGTTGTATCCATATATTTAGGTATTGCCGAATTCTCTACCCAAAGGTGGTCTGGAAGAGATCGCTTTGAGCGATAAGACCGCCAATTGTAATACTAACTGTATTAGCCTATTTCTTTTGTGTAATACTTTTTTTTTTTGCAATAAAGAATATTTATCTTTATCTTATCTTATTGCAAGTTCTGCCAGTGGAAAAAAATAAGTATATAGTGAAGTAATAATGTTTCGTTTCATTTCAGGAAGGGCGTAAATTAGTTCACAATGAAGCGTTTGCTTGTGACAGCAGCCGTCCTGGCCATAGCTTTGGCCAAGCCAGAAACATACAGAGAGAATGAAGATTTCCAATATTCCAGAAGTTCATCAGATGATGGAACCAAGGCTGGTTACTATGGCGCTCAGAGAGGCAACATGGGAGGTAACTTCGAACGGTCCCACAATATGGACTCGCTGGCTCAACATCAGATGAGCGGCGCGGTCACACAGGTAGAAGGCGAGTTAGGAGATACCTCAAATGCACACTCTGGAAGCGTGTACACAGCAGCCAACTCCAGAGGCATGTACGGATCAGGGCGGTACGATGTCAGGAATCTCGAAGGTCGCAATTTCCAAGAAGGTGCTAATGGAGATTCCCAGTCGCATTCTTCTTTGTCATCCCAAAACTCTGGATACAGTGGTCAATCATCCTCCGCGTTACATGGTTCCGGATACAGCAACAGACAGGCCCATGATTCTAGATATCAAGCGACAAAGAACTCGCATCTTAGCAGTAACTTACATACAGCAGAAAATGTCAGGGGAGCTGACGCGTACGATTATGGCCGCCAGGCAGGCTACCATACTGGATATCAATCACAATCGGGATACCACGGGGCGAGCTCTAATCTTTATAATACTAACGATTACGGTTCAAATGTACAAACTAGGCTGATAGGTGGAGGAGAACCAGCGAGGGTAGTGATTAGGCCAGGTTCAACAGTAGTTATACCAGTATCAGCCCAGACCTACGATCGCAATCATGCTGCTTCCGCGTACGATCACAACTCTATCAACAGTGAAGCTGAAGTGCTAAGCAACGCTGGCCATCACACCGACTACAGACCCTCCAATGACGCTAAGAATTACGAATCATCATACAGTTATCGCAAACAATGGGAAAAACACGACACAGTTACTGCAGCTGTGCCTAGTGTTGTACCATTGGCTATCCCAACAGAGAACCCAATCCCAAGGAATAGTGAGCTATATGACGAAAGTCGAGCATTGCACACATCTGATAGGCGCCATCAAGCGAGAACAGAATCTCAAAACGCCCACTCGAGCAACTCCTACAGCGGGTACAATTCCAACGTGAAGTCGGCCTTATCCAGTCAATCTCGACACAATTCTGGTTACAACGCGCAACATTCGGGCGCTAACTCAAACGCATACACCAACGCTGCCGACTATAATGCTGCAGCTACTAACGCCCTACTAGGAGATGCTGAATCTAAACCTAAGAGTTACCAATCTGCTTACTCTTACCACAAATCATGGGAGAGACAAGGTGATCCCTACGTAATTTATCCTGTTCCAAACAGCGAGAACGTTGATCAGGCATCTCAGAGACTGACAGCTGCTTCTACAAATCAAGGTTATTCATCGCATCAACACAACACTCAAGCACACCAAAGTTATACACATGGCAGTTCCGCAGATTGTGACGAGAATGGACACACCCGTGTTGTCCGTTCTTACAATGTGGCGGAAAACCAGCAAGTCGACCCTTATCAACAGAGTCAAATATACGACGGTACAGAAAACTTGGGCCAACAAGCACAAACTAGCTGGGGAAATTCTCAACAAAGTCAAAAATTAGAAGATTTTGGACAGCAAAGCCAAAATTTAGAAGATTTTAGACAAGAAAGTCAAAATTTGGAAGATTTCGGTCAACAAAGCCAAAATCTAGAAGATCTAGGACAACAAGCTCAAAACTCACAAGATTTCGGTCAACAAAGCCAAAATCTGGAAGATTTCGGTCAACAAAGCCAAAATTTGGAAGATTTCGGTCAACAAAACCAAAATCTAGAAGATCTAGGACAACAAGCTCAAAACTCACAAGATTTCGGTCAACAAAGCCAAAATCTGAAAGATCTAGGACAACAATCTCAAAACTTGGGTCAACAAACACAGAACCAATGGGATTATACGGGGCAAAATACAAGAGGTAAACAAGAATTGGCTGGACAGCAAACAGAAACCGAATGGAACAATTTAGACGACCTTGGTCAGCAGACTCAACGTAAGTGGGGTAATTGAGAAGTTTACTGCTACAGCTTTACTAACCTAATTAAAGATATTATTTTAAATCCATAACCATGACAATCAGTGAAATCTAATCACAATATTTTATTTACATAAGTCGCGTAATATTCATTTCGTAATAAGTTTTGACTTTATGTGTAAAAGTATTGAATAAATGTACGCATTTATTAGATTATAAACAGTAATTCACTAAATCCAATGTAGTGACTGCTGCGAAAATATTACGTTACGAGTAGGTCTCAGGAACGAGTAATATTTTATGGAAAATAAACGAGTCTGAAATTTCTAAATCATCATCACACAAATAATTCAAACAATTTTTTCCTTCATTGTACAAATTATTTCACTAGTTGATTGTTTAGTTAGAATGCAGACTAGGAATGTAATTGCAAAAGAATTTATAAAATCGGTTAAGGTTTTTGATAAATGTTACCTGTATGCATATCTGAGTTACGACTGTACATGATAATAGCTTAATTCAACAATAAAAGCATACATCAAAATGTTGACATCAATAGGAATAACAATCACAACACAACTTAACTTACATAAATAACCAAAAAAATTCGCTTGTCTTATCATAAAGCTAAAAAAAACTTACGCAAGATTTCTTACTAAAGACTTCCACTGATAATCATGTGTTTTGTCAAAATTTCGTCGACTTTTTTATTTAATAAAACTTCACAATTCAGCTAACTTGGGGCAACAAACGCAAGATACGATGGATCAAAAAGAAAATGATGAACAGCTTGACATAAAAGATTTCGACCAACATACTCAAAGTAAGTTGGATAATCAAGAAGACTTGGGACAACATGTGCAAGAAATCTGGTATAATACACAGCATGATCAAAAACAACAAAACAGCAGCCAAACAGATCAGAGTCAAGTTATTACTGAACAAGAAAGTCAACAATCGGGTTTTGATTGGTTTCGGGAAAATAAATTACATAGTTTTAACCAACACTCAGAAACGAACAAAAAAGAACATAATGCCAGTGATGCTACACATCAAACTAACAATATTTGGGACAGATTAGACGGATTCATATCGCAAAACACCGACCAAAACGAACAAAAATTTGAACAAGAATCACAATCTCAATATGGACAAGAAGATTTCGACCAACAGAATAGTTGGCACCAAACATCTCAGAATGAATATAAAGATTTAGGTCAGCAAACACAAGATACTTGGAGTAATTTCGATATTCTAAGTCAAAATAATGAAGGGGCTAATAGAGATACAGTGAAACCAGTTTGGGAACAGTCACATTCACAGCACGTTCCTCAAACTACCGGGTCCTTCAGTAATGGACATGGAAGTGGGTATGAAAATCCCTGGACCCATTTTATTGAGCAACAACAGCAAAACACTGATTCCAGAAACCAACAATCTCAATCCAGTTATGGGCACTCTTATTGGAATACCAATACGGGCCAGAGTTCATACAATAATATGGAGGATACCAACTTTACATCACACATTGCTGGATATCATCCAAAGCAGTCACCTCTGTTTGCTGAAACTACAAGCACAAGTACATCGACTACTGTAAAACCAAAAGATCTTCCGGAATTAACGTATCAAATTGAAAACTCACGGCCGGAGGACGTGGGACGAGGAGACATCGGTAACGAAGACTCGCCAGTTGTAACTGCTAACGAAAAACCAAACACAATAATCGAGAAGAATCGAGAAGTCAATTCTCCGATTTTTACACATGACTCCAATAACAAACAATACAAGACACCTGAAGAAATTGAAACCCTGAGCCTAACAAAAGAAGCAAATAAAACCACGAACATTCAAAATTACAACCAATTTGCGAACGATAAAAACATTCAGCAGTCAGATAATACAGACAATAAATTGAGCGTTTTAAGCCTAAATGAACAAAAAAGGATCGAGGAACAAAGACAACATGAAGGTAATCTGAACAATTACGGTCATTTATCTCATACTACGTCAACCAGCACCAGCACTCCTAGAAGTATAGTCAGCAACACAAACAATCACAATTACCAAAATGAACAAAGAGAACACCAAGGATTTGAGAAACAAGGTGAATCAAGATCGGATTATAATCAAAGTGACAAATCCATTAATCGAGCTGTGAATCAACAACAAATCAAACCTGTCCCTGATTCACAATATAAACCCAAAGATAACATTGAGGATTCGCAAAGAAGTGTGGGTATTGAGCAAGCACCTGAAGAAATAGAGCAACAAAATATGGAGGATCAGTTTGAAGATCAAGGACAATTTGAGCAACAAAGTGACAAATTAAATGAACAAAGCCACACTGGATGGGAACCAAATTTGGAGGACTTCGGGCAGCAAGTGCAGACTGGCTGGAAACCTAGTGAAGATTTACAACAGAGTGATATGCAACAGTTTGAAAAGTTTGGAAGGTCAAATGAAGGGCAGTACCAAACACAAGATTTCTACAATCAAAGATATCAACCTAAAGCAAATGAAGAACAACACAGAAGCAGGCAGGTTGAAAGCCTACAATTAGCACCAGAAAGCAAACATAAAAATGAAGATATTCAATTAATACCGGCTAAAAACCGCGATGTTGAAATCATATCACCCCCTGAGCCAACCACAGAAAAACCTGGTTTTTGGAAGTCTGTAGGGAGCAAGTTCACTAGTGCCAAAGATAAAGTAGCTTCATGGTTTAAAAGTTAACTTTAGAGTATGTTTTAGTATAAAAAGAAACTGATCTAATTTAAACTCGAGAGGATTATCTCCTAGTCATAGTCTGTTATTTTATTTATTTAGTAAGAAGAAATACATAAAAAAACTACTTAATATTATTTTGGAGTTTCATTTCTAGGAACCACACTCTACAACTACAACTCACCAATGGATCAAACCCAACTTTGCCTGTGGCATGCATAACAAGGTAGATGCGATTTACACTTTATAATGATGATAAAGTGGTATAATTTTCAATTATTACCCAATTATAAATAACCAGGTACAGTCGAAAACAGAGTAAAGTATACAGCTTAGGGGCATCAATAAGGTTGAACTTTTCTCGAGAACTACTTGACCAATTGTAAAAAATCTTTTACTAGTAGATAGTTATAGTTAGTATGCACACTATGTACCTAATTGTAAAAAAAAAGTAAATAATTTGCTAGTACATTTTGAGAATTTCTCAACCCTAATGACTCTCCGGTATACTTTTCTCTGTTAGACAGTACCATATAATTAATTATGTAACATCTTTCTAGAAACATTATCTGACCTTTGCATTATTGTGTTATTGTTACAATATTGTGTTATCTTTGGTTATGAAGAATAATATATATAATATAAGCAGGAATTAGCGATTCATTATATCAGCTTAAATGTGCTTAGGAAATACAGCCATGGAAGTTGACACTACATTGTCAAAGCTTATTATAAAACTTACCTCTGGGAGTGAGCTGAAGTATTTTATGAATGCTTTTTGCTGGTTAGAATCTGAAAAATATAATCAGTGATTTTAAAAAAGGAATTTGTAACAGGCTGCTTTTGAATACTGCACTACCAACAAATAACTTCCATCACATCCATTATAATTTTAACTTAGGAAACAACCCCCTATAAAAATAAAATGCTTTATACACTACATTTCCAATATTATACCTACTTTCCTATGGCCTGACAGCCTGACATTGCCTGGAAGAGAATGTTTCTAGTGATAAGCCAAACTTTGTAGAAAATGTACCTACCTATCTCTATTCATTTGTTTGCCGTTATGCGTTTTTGTGTAAGTAACAGTTTATCTATTTAACAATCGACAAAGTTAAGGTCATTGTTTTATTTATGCACTGTAATTTAATTACAGCCTGAGGAGCTCTCACTGCTGCATTAAATTCAGCAAACTTTTGTGTGCCTTTAAGCTGATGCGAAACATATGAGTGTCTTTGCTTTTACTTAATGTTGAAAGCAAGCTTTCTACAGAATCTAATAACTCGATATGTCATAAAAAAACAAGAAAAATTTCAAATATGCATTGTGTAATCCACACTGGGCCCACTTGGTGGATCATAAGCTCCCTCGATGTATGGGAAGGTCTGTGCTTGAACAGCGGTGGGGACATAAAATTAGCCTGATGATGACTTAATTAAGTTAGAAGCTTCGCCAGAGTGTCGCTAAGGGGGCACAATTTTATTTTTAATTTCGCTGAAAAACGATCGCTTTACTAATGCCCACCTCAGCCAGTTCAGGTAAGCTAAAATCAGGCCAATGCAATTAGAGCAGAGGTGGTGTAAACTCTTGCGCTGCGCTGACTAGGTATTTGTGTGGCTTCAATCTTGAGTAGGTGACGTTATTTAAATATTGGCTACGGCAGTTACTTAAGTATTTTTAAGTTAGAGAAACCACAATAGTAAACTAGATCTATGAAGACTATGTGCTAGGTTAGGCCTTCACAGTCTCAAAAAGTAAATTGATTCCAAATGAAACTTACCTAAGTTCAGAGCATGAATAGGCTGCGATGACGACATTCTGTCTTTGTTTTCTGTGAATGATGAGGGCTTTATAATAATTATTTTAGATCCATGAAAAGGAACGGAACTTTAATCAAATCCACAATAATCAAGATTATGAACTATTCGCTGTTTTGTAAACTTATTTAACTTGTTAGTTAATACAATTTATTTTATTTGTATGTATTTAGTTACTATGAACTATGTATTAATTAATTATTTTCTATAGAAAATTTAGAAATGTCAAAGTCAAAAAAAGGCGCCAGCCACAGCCACTGTCTGTCAGTCAGCCACAAATTACTAAGAGGATATTCTACGAATAGATGGGACTCTGGCCTTGCCTGGAGATGGCGTTACTGGATCACTACTGGATTGGTTAGTTCCGGCATCGTCCACATAGCCCTAAGACAGTGGCGCCGATGACGTCAAGAATTAGAGACGGGGACATGTCGATAAACCGAGTTCGATGTTTTTCACTAGGGGTGTCCCACGATAAAAATATATATCGATGCCTCTGCATATTTAAAACCATAATATTAAATGTTTTCTTAGGAATCCATTAAATAAATAAAAAAATTACAATTATACAAACTTTTATTACTTGACAATATACCTACTGAATGAAATTAAAAAAAATTCTTCACAAGAGTACTGAGCCAATGCTGTGTCTTCAGCCCCTTCAATGGAGAACAATTGCGATACAAACTGGTGGCATTGAATGATTCATCTGGCGCCGTTGAGAGATTCCCTGAACCATCTGGTGACGTTAACGTTGAACGGTTTCCTGAAACATTTATTAAACAAATCCTACTTAAGGTGACTTGCAATAAAAGGTAACCCTAGAGTTGCCGACTTAACCCGTAAAAGCTCCATATATTTTGCTCGGGTTAACTCTTTTGACTCTAGGGTCATCTTTTATTGCAAGTGAGGTTAATTTATGGGTATTAACCCAACTATGGGTATTAACGCATGCAACTTAGGCTGTGGCCTATTAATATAGGCCACAGCCTCTCCCCAAAAGCTCGCTCTCACGGCCACAGTCTCCGGCGCAAGCGGTAAAATGTGCCGTGATCATAATATAAATATGTACCTACATAAGTACTTTACGTGCATTCAACCGTACATTAAGAATATGAAAAAAAAAATCTTCCAACTGTACACAAAGTGTAGGTACATCATTTCAAATGAAAGTACACATGTGCACTTGACAAGATTGCGGTTGCTGCAGATTTCGTTAGAAAATATATTGGAACTAATAATTATGTACATACTATGTGATGTACTGTATGTATACATACCAATTCTATCACTATTCTCTTTTTACGCGATGATCGGGATTGCTATGCTGAGTTGCTGACATCCTTAGACTTTGTTCAGGCATCACGGCTAAAACAAAAAATTAAAATATGAATAATAATTTGTATAATATATAAAACAGGCCAGCTTTATTATAATTTAAATATTGAAATGAAAGTCAGCCTAATGATCAGATATTTCATAATATTATGTAGGTGCCTATATTACCAACATACATACATAGAATGCACTCAAAATACATTATACTTCTCTTACAGAACTCTACTTCTTTACGTCTGGTAAAAAATATGTTACTCAATAGTTGGAAAATAAGTTTTATGTGTAAACTGGTGTTCCATTGGGCTACTGGGATTAAAGTAGTTTCACCTCCTAATTTGACAGAGGACCCCCACCAATTTTATTGGTGCAACGGAAGGAGGGCACAAAGGGTGACAACTTTTGCCTGAAACACTTTTCTCTGCGACCGTTATTTTCAGACAAAAAAATAAAAATGAAAAAACATATTTCGAAAATTTTCTAAGTCCCACGCACCCTTAGCGTTACAACCACCGCTTTCAGAGACTTGGAAAATTTTCGACTGGTTCCGATGTCATGATGACCCCCCCTTTTTATCATCGCAATGGACCAAGGACCTGAAGGGCAACAACTTTTGTCTGAAACTTTTTTTTGTGCGGGTCCGTTTTGTGACCCCCCGAGCCACCACCTGGAAGTTGCAGGTGACCCCCACCAATTTTATTGGTGCAACGGAAGGAGGGCACAAAGGGTGACAACTTTTGCCTGAAACACTTTTCTCTGCGACCGTTATTTTCAGAGAAAAAAAATCGTCTCTGAAAGCGGTGGTTGTAACGCTAAGGGTGCGTGGAACTTAGAAAATTTTCGAAATATGTTTTTTATTTTTATTTTTTTTCTCTGAAAATAACGGTCGCAGAGAAAAGTGTTTCAGGCAAAAGTTGTCACCCTTTGTGCCCTCCTTCCGTTGCACCAATAAAATTGGTGGGGGTCACCTGCAACTTCCAGGTGGTGGCTCGGGGGGTCACAAAACGGACCCGCACAAAAAAAAGTTTCAGACAAAAGTTGTTGCCCTTCAGGTCCTTGGTCCATTGCGATGATAAAAAGGGGGGGTCATCATGACATCGGAACTGGTCGAAATTTTTCTAAGTATTTTTTTGATGAAAAATTTTCTTAAGTCTTTTTTGGAAAAAAAAATTAAAATAAAAAAGTACCTAACAACAATTCATCCCCAAAGTGCCCCTTCCGATGGTATCATAAAAAGGAGAGGTTATGTAGATAAGATAGTATTTTTGTCAGCGTCCGACCCTATTTTTATAACTAGAAGATATACATCATAAAATTCAAATATATTTCTGCATACGGGTTGCGAACGAACCAATCTAAATAGTATTTTTTACCTTTTGTCCAGTTCTGTTGTGGGAGGTACAACAAAGTAGGGTTAGACTTTGTTAGAACTTTTAACCACCCTTCACTGACATTTTGACTATGTAGCCGTTTGTAAAGTTTCCTCGTAGAAAAAATGGACTAGCAGTCCCCACGCACACCGCGTTAAGCATCTTTGAAAATAAAAACAAACAGTATTCAGTTGGAAAACAAACGCCGCCGTCGCCATATTTAATTTTTTTTTTAATATGGCTTTGCAGTTTGCTGTGTTGCTAGCACACAATGTTGTCAATTTAGGGCGTTTCATTATGAATCATGAATCTTAGAAATTGCTGCAATATTGTTGTAAACACGTTGAAATACCATTGGTTAACTGGCTGGCGTCGAAATTGCGGTGAAAAAAGTGGGTTTGGGCTGAGATTCTGAATTTAAAAATTAACATGCATTCATAATTAAATACGGTCTCGTGTTTGTCAAATATATGACAGTTTTTTTTCTAAAAGGATCTTTGATGCCGGCCCCACTAGCCATCTCATTGGCTGAAGGCTCTGTCACACCCCTGCAGTCAGCCACCAACAGTCAACACCAAAGAAAACAGTTTTTTTTTGTAAAATTCTTCCCAGAGGGAAAGGCAAGCCAACTAGGGCATACAGCCTGGTCTGATGTTAGTAGATTGTCTGAATTCTTCTAAATACATACATATATACGCATGCGAGAAAGAAATGACGCTATATAACTACATAACGACCACATAAGTCGCGTCACTCGCACCCTACAAATGTTTGGCAAAGTCTACACATCAATTATTTCTCTGAGAGTACACACTTGATGGATGGATTGTCGTATGACATGTTTTGTTTTAATAGGTATGTACTTAACGAAATTTATGACTACTAACTTACGGATTACGGATGTGATAAATATTGATAACAAGACTACAACGTCATTTTATCGCGATCCATGTCAAGGTCATGGATCTCGAAAAGCAAGCCATTTTGCGATCGATCACTATCCACCAATATTGCATACTACACCAATAAGTATGAATAAAAACCATAAAAAAAAATTGTGATCCGGATCGCGATAAATATTGATGTATAAACGTCGCCTTTCATCTAGCCTGATCTAGCCTTTCATCGAACGTTTTGTCGAATGTGAAAATGAGAGAAAAATATATCTTTCTCTGAGTACGCAATGATCAGACATGGCTGTATGCTCACATTTAGCATTGCCTTACTATCTGGCTGGAAAGATCGAAATAAAATTGTCATTCATCATTCGTTTTGTGTGGGTGTTGTAAATAGAATTTGTTTATACATTTTTACTGGGATTTTATTAGTTTCTAATGTAAAATGTTAATTTTTAAGTGTGGACTTGTTGTATTCACTACAACGTATATTTTGTCGTAAGTTTGATTCTATTTTATACCTCGCACATGAATTTATTTCGTGTTCCGCTTCCATACAGTCTACAGCTGTTGCAATGGTTAGGTACTTAGTTTTATTTGCTTGTACGTTTTCAAATACTTGTCTTATTGGCTTGAGTAAAAAAATTATACAAAAATGTTCTACTGTGTAATGTAAATATACTTTAACGCGTATTTATTTACTAGTAATCTCATATATTTATGCAATTACTTTCACTTTACCTTGTGCTGAAGAAATTTGTGATCTATTTGTTTTTTAATGTATTCTGTACTCTTGTTTTCAGCCTTTGTTTCCAAATTGCACAAGAAACAAATTCCTTGGACACTGGCCTTGCTTTTTTGTACATAGCCAGTGGAGCAATAGGTAAGTGAGAGGATTTTCAGTGTAGTAAAATAACCAACAAAGCAACAAGTCAATACCTAAGATTCCTTGTTAAGCGCGCGAAACGCCATTAGCTACTTTTTTGTGAAAATTCTAATTAAATAGTTTCCGTGGTGTTTAGTGAATAATGATCACGTTAAGTAATCAGTAGATGTCCGCGAACGTCTCTATTAGTTGGAGTGCTCGAAAGAAGTCGTGTTTGTGAAGTTTTGTGCTCTTAGCAAGGTTTCCTTTTGCATAACTTGATGCTTGCGTGGATCATTGAGTTATTTCGTTTAGGGGTTTGGGAGGGTTGTGCGTAGGTTTAGGTTAGGTTATCTTCGTATATATGTATTTATAAGAATTCAGACATTCTACTAACATCAGACCAGGCTGTATGCCCTAGTTGGCTTTGCCTTTCCCACTGGGAAGAACTTTACAAAAAAAAAATACCTAACAGAGTTTCACGCACATTTATTTATTTTTATTTTATTTATTTATTTTATTAATGGACTCGACAGTTCATCATTTGCCAATGTCGTGTTACAGAAAATATACATAATAGTCTTCTATCTTCCTCCAGACGAGTCGCAGTAGCGTCTTCACCCTGGGTAGCCGCGTCTTCATGTTTTCATCCAGAGGAGACGCCGTAGCGTCATCACTCTGGACGAAGCAGCTTGACAGTCACGTTCACTCCCCAGCTTGTAGCAGGGCTCTTGATTAAAGCTTGAGACTTCAGATCTTGCTCAAATTCTTCAATAAATTCACCATACTGTCATTCGCGAACATTTTCTGATTAACTTAACGTGATATTAAACACAAAATAGCCACTGTATACATTATAACAAAATTTATCAAATAATTTTGCAACCGTCGTTTCCCGCCATTTTCAAGAGGCCGCCATTTTCCCATTCACGCACATTCTAATACACATTGGTAAATTCTAATAATAATAATAAGAGGTAACCCTAGAGTTAACAACTTAACCAGTGATAATTCCATACATTTTACTCGAGTTAAGTCGCTAACTCTAGGGTTATCTTTCATTGCAAGTGAGTGTAAACAAGTTAAATAGATACATAGCTAATAGTTTCTTCATCGTTATGTTGATACACCATGGGGGCAGAGTGTGGACTGGTGTATTTAGTACTTCAATTTTTATTTGCAGTCATATAGGATTTGTTAGTGCAAATTTTGACACTAATGTCTAATAATTATCAACATTAATGTACCATCAATAACACTACTAAAACATGTGCTAACATCTTTTTCAGCTGGCAAAATCATCTATGACAGATACCAGCAAATCCACATACTAGGCTCACTAACCCCGAACCCCAATGTTACTTCCTTTGCAAATAGGATCGCTTCCCTCTCAGCTTTCTTCCTGTGTCTGGGCTTCCTGGTCTACTTCTTTTTGTTCCTGTTTAAGGTAAGAATCATTCAGTGGTGGACATACATGTTCGAAATGATCGAATGGCATTACTAATCCTATCATAAGTTAAAACCTTGGTAATGTTCCAAGGACGCTTTTATGAACATACTATATTGAAAATATATGGAGAAAAGTGTACAGGAGAATTTTTAAGGTTGAGATTTTTTCAAAAACTACTTGACCTATTCCAAGAATGCTTTCACTGTTAGATAGATAAAACTGAATTTGCTCGGAGACAGTGATGAGGTTGGTCACCCATCACGCTTTGGCCCATGTAGTGGCGAAAAGCAGGCAGTGGATAGTTTGCTGCATTGAATGTATGGGGAGGGAAGTTAGATAGAATTGGATGAGGTGTGTGTGTTATTGTATGCCAAGATCACTATGTGTGCTCTAAGCCAGGATATGTGTGCTATTGTATGCCAGGATCGCAGCAAATGGAAGTTAATCGTCTCTGCCTATTGCCCTTGATGGAAATAAAGGCGTGAGCTTCTGAATGAATGAATGAAGTTAAAACTATGTAGGAACTGTAAAATTATTATTAAAATCAGACTGTTTTGTGAGAAAATCTCATTGAGGACCCATATATAGTTTTCTCTGTCTTCGTATGTAGATGTAATTTTTTTCAGCATGGTCTAATTAAATCTTACATTTACAGGTGGATGATCATTGTCTAACGGCACTAAGTATTTTTATATGTGGATTTGGCACTTTATACATATGGATGCAGGTATACATTACCCAATAATGATGTAATTTAATTATTAAACTTATATTACTTTTTGTTATTTTATATCATTCTTGATTGCAGTGCATCATCACAACATATATTTCTACGCTGTACTATGACCAACAGATATCGGCACTTCGACAATATCTTGTCAACATGAGCTTCCTACTTTTAGTTGTAATGGCAGTCTCTGGGAGTGCTGCCTCATTTATATCTAAAGGTAATGTATTTTCTAAATTATGGTTATATTACATTTATATGGCCATCAGTAGCTGTGGTTCGACCACAGAAATAATATTAACTTTTGAGAGCACCACATCTCGCTGTACATTCAGCGAGATGTAGAATGTTTTATAAATTATATATTGATGCTAGTCATCGTGAATGAGCCATAATAATATTATATATAAACGGATATCACTCACTACTGTTGAAGCCGGCAATTAGACCGACAGTTGCGACCGATTTCGACGCGGCGCAGTGTACGTTGGGACGCCAACGGCGACGCGGGCATGTCGCGTTCACCTTGATATAGACCGCCGAAATCGGACGAAACTGTCGGTCCAATTGCCGGCTTCAACAATATAAGTGAGTGATATCCATTTACCTACATAAGTATAATAATAATTTGTAGCAATGGTTCACTATAGTTTTAATTCTAACATTGCTGAGCCATGATATCTGAATTTAAGAGCCGGGCTACAGTGCGCGAGGCGTAAGCTCAGGTTTGCATTTGTGTGAGGGCACACAGATAGTGTAGAGTGATATTCGGCCTGAGGCGCGACGCGTCCTACGCATACAAATACAAACGCAACAAAATACACCCTGCCGCGCACGCACCGCACTTCACCTCTTGTACCGCTATCACTCACACAAATGTAAACCTGAGCTTACGCTTCGCGCACTGTACCGACCGCGAAATTCTATCGTTTTCATATGAAAACATTGCAGTAATGAATGTATCGCGTCGTGGCACTTGTTAAAATGAAAACTATAACGATATAATTTCGTGGTCAGTACCTTGAACTATGTAGTGCCATACTTACATACTAACCTATTCCTCGTTTCGCAGGTAGTTCCAGTGCAATTTATATCTGTCTTCTCGTCACATCACTCTGTGGTTACATGTTGGCAGCAATATTCTGTATATTTATACTCACTTTTGAAAAAGACTATGAATATTTTTCTGAGGTTAGTATCTTACTCATGTTTAATTTAACTCATTAGACATAAGTGTAGGAAATGTAGGACTCAGTCAAAGATTTCGCCATCAATTAACATTGCTTTTACCTACATTCAACAAATTCGCGTTTACCCACTGCCACTGATTTGAACTAGACATACCCTTTTCTTTCGAATGTATCACTAGCTCAAGCACTTTTCAATACCAGCCGAGTATTGTTACTCTAAAGTAATGATTTGCAGAATCAAAATCATACATCGTTATTATGATTCTAATTTGCAATGTAGAATTTCATTTTACTACTAATAATTCACGATTAAGTTCCATTTCACAAGTTTGTAATCACTAATTGTTGTATTTCAGGGTTTACGACCGGAACTGCTTCTCGATGATGAGTGTTCGCTGAGTAACGCGTCGTTCACCGACGTGGATAGTTTATTCGGGACCCAAGAAGTAATCTCTAGTACAATGGTAATAAAGGGTAACATCAGCTGCGCCATGGCGTCCTGACCCGAGGCCGTGCCCACTGCGGGCACGAACCTACAACCCACGGCCAAAGCATACGGTAGCTTTGGAAATACGAACATTAAACTTACGAACGAAGTATACAATAAAAGTGACAATCAAGGTAAATGCGTTGTCGACAACGACAGTGGTATGTCGTCAGAAGAAAACGACGACTCATTAAGATACGACGCGAGTGCTACTAGTAAGAATAATGTAAGTAATTTAAGTGCAACCTTAGAGGATAAACGTGAAGTTATAACTAAGTGCCTAACAAACGAACCTCGGAATACTCAGCAGTGGAATGAGATTCCAAGCTGTTCCAATGATATTACTAATATAAGTGTTATTTTTGAGGAAGAAACATCCAGGTTGTTGAATGATGATATCGAGGAAGTATCGGGTAAAGAAGTTTCGGAATTTATTGTGATAGATCTGACATGTGATGTCAATAATGTTTCTGGTTCGAATAAAAATGAGGATAAGATCGGTACAAATTCGTGTACTTTAGAATGTGATAATTTGAGTATTCATAGTTTAGGTTCGAGCCAAAGTTTAGTTCCTGTTAGCAACGAAATTGTAAGATCTGAGAACCAAAAGTTGGTCAGTTTGTCTCTGTCTATCCTGCTTGCTGCCCTGTTGCAGGCGATGCGTTGTTTCGCTCAGTTCTTAGAGGACATCGTAGTCCCACAACGGTAATATTTATTGTGTTCCTTTATTGTATTAGGTGTATTATTCACCACATGTATTTATTAGTCTACAAATGTCAATATTATATTTAATTACGACATTGTACATGTTATTTTATTAACTAGTCATATAATGCTACAATAAAAGCGACTGCGGCCATGAGTTTGTGATGAGGCCTAATTACTACATTTCCAAAAGCATCCCGTTGCACAACGCCAAGTTTTCGTATTTGCAAACGAATTGACCATGCGGAAATGCCCCGCCGAGTTTTTTTGGTTTCTTATTAAATGAAACAAGTGACCACAATTTACGTAATAATTTAATAAATTATACTGAACAATACACAAATGCTACTATTCACGCACATCAAATAAATTAATGAGGTTAAATAGGTCGTACACTATTCGCTATTTATTGTCTCAACATTATTTTCACTAGGAGTTTATAGTGATGCCTCATTGATCACTGTAATCAGTCTGTTGTTTGAGTTATGGCACTTTTTCTTCCACTTGATTGGGTTTCTGTCCTCTGGGACCCTGGAGTGATGGTTGTTGTGTTCCGGAATGGTTGGCGGAGGCGAGGTGGTGTTTGCCACGACGATGGACCAGCGCCTGCCGCGGCGCTCATTCAAGTTCGGCAGCTCAGCTATTAGGTTATTCTCGTATTCACTTAGCATTAGGTAGTTTTCAACCTGTAACAAATTGAGGTTTAATTTTATTATTAAGCGTAAAATAGGCAAGGAGTATTTGGTGTGTCGTTCTTCACACACACACTTCATCGACAGTTTGAGTGTGTGATATCAGCCGCCTAACCTCGGTCTCGGAGTTCCGGTATGGTTTGCATTGCAAGAGTCATTTGTAAGATTTGTGATTTATAATTATAACTTACCTTATTGCAACTAGTGATACAGTCACCGCCGCACTCCAAGTCCTCGAGTAGATGCTCGGGCAGGTCCAAATCGAGGTCCAGGTCCAGGCCTCCTTCCTCACTGATACACGTAAGCTCGGGGGGTAGGTTGGCCTGCGGGGAACCCAGGCTTCCAGGCCCAATGCTGTCAAGTAGAAGATCTCTGCCAGTTCTGCCTGGTGCTACTAATTCTGCTCCTAGAACTAAAAGTAGAATCGTGATTATTTGACTATTTTTGCAATCATCGGTATTGAAGAAATGGGCAGATGGCACAGATGCAGATATAAATTTTCAAAGAACGATGTTGGTTTCCAAAATTATGGGCTGCGTGCGTGCAATCGCGTGCGTTCCGATCCGGCAAGAAACTGCACGAACGTCGTACTAAATGTATGAACGGTTTCATCTGATTTCACCCGTTTAGACAAGAAAACGGATGATGTTACCATCGCTATATTGGTAATATGTGGCCTGTTTGATGGTAATAAGTCAGGTTTCTATTCTTATATGGCCTGGCTGCCATCTGCGCTCAGTTCGACAGCAGTCACACATAATATTTGGTTTCTCCCTGATGCTGATGTACTTACCTAATGCGGTGGCTGCACCGGCGGCGGCGCGGGGCTCGCGGTCGCGGTTACGGCTGTTACGCGGCTGTCCGCACGCGGACTCGCAGGTAGCTGGGCCACCGTTTTCTCTGGAATTGTTTAGGAAACACATGTTTAAGTTTTTGTTACTTAGGATAATAGTAATAGAACATATTTAGGCATTATTTTCCGGTCGAGTTGCCAGAGTTGCAGTTTTGTTAATATTTATTATACTTAGCTGTATCATTTGTCCAACGACACATATGTATACAACTCATATCCTTGAGACATCCATTTGGACATACGTTGTTGATTAGATAATAGAGTTCTAAATTAAAGGCATAAATGCATTTTTTTGTTCATCCTCGCCCCGGCGACAGTTTGTAAACTAATCTTGATTGAACACTTATTTTGTACGACATCTATAACCCAATATAAGGCGGTGTGTTATAAGGTGTAGACGCGTCTCTGGGTCCTTCTAGTATTTACACATTTACTTTGTTCTGTAGAGACGTTAGACGACGATATTTTGATATAGCTCACTTGGTGTGTTTATGCGCGACGCTGCGACGATGCAGGTCGATGCAGAAGAGGGATAACGAGCCGATAAGGGAACACGTCGAGCTGAAGTAGTAGCCCGCTTTACCGCCGCATCCCACGTTTATGTAACCTGGAAGCAAACGGGCGAACAGGTGACGTTAAATTCGAAGACACCCACTCACTTATTTATTAAGAATGTTTTATGGAAAAATATAATGTAAAAGATGCAAAGATATGCCCAAATCCATGCGAATAAGGTTATTGGATTTGATAGTTCAACAATAGAACGTACGCCTAGCTAGATGATCTATACCTACAAACGGAGCTAGCTATCCAGTCATGCATGATATGGACATTGAGCCAGTGTCGAGAGCCTGGGGTAGAAATACTCCTTCGTCAAGCGGTAGACTATATCTATGTCATTAACTGTTCTAATGACGGGGAAAATAAAAGGAACCACCCGATACCTGATAGCGGTACTCCGATGACGATAGGAAGGGACTGCGAGCACTGCACGAAGCCCCAAGTCCGCGCGAAGTTGCGTGACCGAACACGTTCATAGGTGTACATCTTTAGCGAGTAGTGGTACCCGCCGCAGAATATACCTGTAACATTAAACACAAGTGAAGAAATGTTTCAGAATCTGAAATATGAATCATACCGGTGAACTGTTATGGGCATCCGACGTATCAAAGAGGTTTTGGAATGTTTCAAAACCTTAGGAGAGAGCGACTTACCTCGATAAAAGTAATAAACGGTTTAAGTCGCTAATTTTCGGGTTATCTTTTATTGTAATTGGCGGTTAGTATATTTACGGATTGTAATTGATCCGTGAAGGAGGACGCGAAGAAACAAGGACCATATTACTCCTTTGCTGTGATGCAATAAATGTTTATCATTAACTGGCTCCCTTACCATAGATCCAAGCGAACATGACGTATCCCCTATAGGACCCCTCAACAGCAGTGAGTGCCATAGTGGCTAGTGCACACACGAACACTGCTGCCTGCGTCAGGTACTGTCGAGCTATCCGGCATTCGGCTGAGTTCTGACGGACGAGAAGGCCGAAAACAGCGCAGCCAACGGCCCATGCCAGGCCGAGATACGCTTGCAGGAGTTCTGCCGTGTCGCCCAAACCTGGAAATCAGCAATAGGGAGTTTGATCAATCAAGTCACATAAACGTGCCGAAGACAGATCCGTTTGATTTTGAGAACACCATATTAATTAATGGTTGTATGTAGTCAGGGATACCTTTAGGGTACCTTTTTTCAACGATACTCATTTGACGTCACATTTTCGAGTCTCAATGGATATGGCCGTCTAAGTAGGTACAACTTTTTTTTATGAAAGCCTGTAGGTACGTATAACTAGGTATCTACTTGATTTTGTATACCAAGTATTTCGAATCGGTTTATAAAAGGTATCTAATCTAAGCATGGTATTTTCCACCAATTCGTATTGTATTGGACTTCCATGGACCCATCATGGCCCGCGATACCTCGAGGATGTAAGGACAGTATACAATAGACTGTTGTGGATAGCAATAGAAGAAAAAAAAAAACATGTCTTATTCAAGCGAAATTGTAGGTACGTGGCTTAGCACTTTCTTCCAGACCGTGTTAATGAATTTTAAGTCTTATTAGAGTGACAGTTAGCAGACACGCCTTTGGATAAATACTGTTGTTATCTGCACTGTGTCTTGGAGCTAAAGAATAAACAACCCTGACTTAAATGACGAAATAGAATGTATCATCACGGTTAACTAATTTTATGTTCGCTACACTCATTTCATTTGTTTACCCCAAGCGGGCTTGTAACTCGTAAAACTTTTGCTCCCAAGGCAAAGTAGGCCGTCTCTTCAAAGTAAATAGCGGAAGCTAAACACGCGTTATATGGATATGTGCCAGTATGTACATAATAATACCTTCGGAATCCAGTCGCCTATTTACCCTAGCCGATTTTACCAAGGATAAAATAATCTGATTTGCGATCAAAGTTCAGTAATCTTCCGATAAAAAATATTTCTCGACACTGCCATGTTAGGGCTAACGGATATAATTCACTTTCGGTTGGTGCGCATGGTTCCGGTTGGCAGCAACGCAGCCATCCTATTTAAGTATAGGTACCTAGGTATTCTGAAAGATTAATCATCCGTCTAGAAAATTACGTTGATTTGTTTCCGTGGTAAAATAAAATAAAAATATTGCTTGCTCCAGGTGAGTGTAGGATTATACTTTCATACTTCAAACTTTCTATAAATTTTAATACCGGGAGTCTTTGCTTAAGTATTAAATTCATATTATTAAACTAATTAACCTATAACGAGTTTTCCTTTCATCTTATCCGGCATAAATGCAGTCGGATCCCGAGCTAGTGCTTTACATACCTTCCTCCTCAGCGTGATAAGCTAAGTAAAATATCGGCGTGTTGATCCCAAACGCTGATATTCCCGTTGACATTAACAGGATTCTGACTGTTTTAGACTTCAGTGTCGAAAAGTCGAAGAAGGGTTGTCGTTCGTCGGCCTTGTTCCTGTCTTTCATTTTCCGCTTGATCTTCGTCTGGTTCTTAAGGTGCAGAATGGCTCGCCTTTGCGGGTGGTATAAAGATGCTGACCGGTAGAATGTGCCGAGTATGAACGTTACGAATACAACTCCTGTTACCGCTTGCAGTCCTAATCGCCAGCCGATGGCTCTGTAATATTAATTTGAAGTTTAGTTGAGAAGTACCCCTTACAAATAAAATTTTCTAGGTTTCTGGAGATTTCGAAAAACCACCCGTTTGTCAGACAGACATCATCTGATGTTGATCGATAGAACCTCTGCGACTAGTAGGTACCTATCTTAATGAACAAACATTCTTTCAGCATCTGACAAAATGGCATTGCAGTATATTTTAAGTAGGTACCTACTTATCTGGGTAGGTAAGCCTTGACAGATTCAATATAAATAACCGTGCGAAGGATTAACCTCCCGATATTTTGGGCGATATTGGTGTCCGGCACGTAGTCGGTGGCCGGTGGTTTAGTTAAACTAACAAGTACCCACCTAACATCTGCTGATAACTTACCTGATGGCGCATTTTATGAAGGTGGACATGACGGCGATACCGAGGCCGCTGCCGCTGACTATGAAGATCTCGACCAGCTCTCTGCGTCGCTTGAAGTACTGTGCCACCATCAGAGTCGAGCAGTCCCTTGTCAGGCCCACGCCTACACCTACCACTGTTCCTGCAAGATCAAACATCAGTGATCTCAGGGGTTTGGTAATGAATCAATACCTCCCTCTATGTGAGGTAACGCCCGAGTCCCAACACTGGACATACCTACCTATACATCATAGTCTGTTGTCATTTGTAGCGTGGTCATATAATTTTGCTTTAGTGATGTCGAAAAGGACAGAGTTTATCAGAAAACCAAATATCAAACTAAATTACAAACATTCTATAGACGAATCGTATCATATCTTCAGATCAGACCACTCTGTTTCACTTGGTTTCACTTAACGAAAGACCCTCCCTATATGCATGGAAATCATCTGATAAAAACGGGAGAAAAATGTTGTACCAAGTAAAAATATGAGCTGAGTCGTGTCATAAACTTGTGATACCGAGCTCGGGTGCAACGGAGGCAGTAAAGATTGCATCGAGCTGACAGTCGGTATGGTAGGTTGCCATTGCTACGTGTGGGGAGCCCGCAGTCAAGAGGATATCAACACTTATCAAAATTCACAAGGGGAGCTCGAATTTGACGTGCAACAAATCACTGGCAATTTCAAATCAGCAATTTGAAATGGAGATTCGCACCATGCACGATGCGTGTGAGCTATCACTGCTTTTGAAATGCCAATTTAGCACATTCGGCGAAAATGCGTGAACTTTAGTCACATAGGTATGTACGTTTAACAGCACGCACAAATGAATAAAGTAAAGTACAAGCTTTTGTGCCTAATTTAAGCTCATTTATAACAATAACATTGAAAATACTTTATTGAGTCGAAAGCTTAAACATATTTTGAATTTACCAGACCCGTTCCATAGAACATTCTCTAATAACTCTATCAAACGAGGGCCTAAATAAAAGTTTATATTTCCAAGTTCATTAGATGCTCATGTATAAAGATACTTGCATTTGCCAAGAAATGTACACCGTTCGTGTAAACTAAAACGTTACATTTATATAGTTGCCGGCATCCCCCGGGATTGCAGCGTCCGTGCAGGGAATGGCACGGCTCTTATTAGCTCTTCCGTAGCGCTAGCAATAAACGGACATTACCGCCTTTCCTACTTCCCACTCATTTTGATTGGAAGCATCTGAGTTTGTTTTTAAATAAAACAAATCGCGCTCAATATCCCAACCTAGGATTCCTAAATAATCAATACTTATATATGGTGGATCCTTTAACGCAATATGCAACAAGCACCAATAAATTTCAAGCTCTTCGAGTATAAATTCGCATCGGAAGGCAATGGTGACCCGGGTCACTTTTATTTATTTTCTTTCTGCGGATCGTGTCGATTGCCAAGTCTTGTTGCGAAAGTTAAGGAGATATAAATCTTAGACGACTTTCATAGTACTCACTTGGTACGTACAGTTTACTTAAGTACGTTTGCTGACAACATATGGGTGCATGCCAATGCA
This sequence comes from Tachystola acroxantha, assembly GCA_963506565.1. Classification (NCBI taxonomy): domain Eukaryota; kingdom Metazoa; phylum Arthropoda; class Insecta; order Lepidoptera; family Oecophoridae; genus Tachystola; species Tachystola acroxantha. The sequence goes on from OY735880.1 coordinate 7,267,869, forward strand.
ACACTGCGCATATTATGCGAGTTGGATGACCTATAATGGCTTGGAAATATTTTGCATAGATAATTGCATAGATAATTGCATAGATAATTTTCATCTATTGATTAGGATTAAATTGGCTCCGCAGTACCTACATCAATCCAGTAAAACGGGGTTGGTGGTATGTAGGTCCTACCTCTACACAAGATAAATGTAATGTAGGTACATAAGTAATGTAAATAATAATGTTCAGACTTTAGATAATGAGGTTAGTTTGTCCTGTAATGACCTACTAATCTTCCTTCCTTATTATCTTTATGGGGAAATCTTTGAGGGCAATGAGGCATAGGACTGAAGGCACTAGACCTGAAAAATTAACTCTATAAATCTGGTAGGTTCCCCTGCGGAAGTAGATCTTAAGATCTAACTTAAGATTGGACTCCGTGATGCAATAGAAGAGAGGATATTAACTAATCTGAATATTATGATTCTATATATATGCACGTGTGGTACCTACTTAAATATACCAGACCTAAAATGAATAGATACTTAATACGCAAAAACTGGTCCGAGCCGAGTTGAGATACAGTACGACAGAAAGATGAAAGTGCAACAAGCTAGAGTGGATTAGGTATGCTCATTCTAAGGGTGAATTGCCCCAGATATAACACCGTGCTGCTTGTCTATGACGTGGTACTTCATAAAAACGCCATAAATGAAGATAATACCACTAGGCGCTAAATAAGAAAATTTGTAGTCGTCGAAACCGTCGAATAATATCGAAATACAATCTCAGCGATCACGTTCCACTAACAACATTAGCGGATATCGGTAACGCTGGTTACAGGAGTTGGTCAAAGCGCGTTCCAAAGCGCGATATAGCTTGCAACTGCAATTTAAATGCTAATGCGACTTGCAGCACCCGCGCATTATCCCCGCCGATGAAACCAGCTTAGCACGTACATTTATACAATAGACAAAGTTTGTTCAACGTTATTTTTGTGGGACTCTATTCTGTGGCATTGGAATGGGAGAGAATCCTCGTATTATACGATATTGGCACGATCGAACGGTAAAAAATTTAGAAAATGTACTGTGCGAAATAAAATTCTGTGATCCGCTTTTATATCTAGCTTATTCGGTAACGAACTGACTGTCAATACAAAGGCTCTATCGCCGCCCAGGGATATAAAATGGAGTATGAAGTACTGGAATTCGTATAAAATTTATTCTATTTTTTCGTTTACTTTTTTCTCCGTAAGTACCTATATATATTTAGGGAAATTTATTCAGCTCACAGATAGTAATACCTACTTATTACACCTTTTAATCGCAACTGATAGTTGGTATGTAGGTACCTGGTCTAAGAAAGTCTCTACTCGATGTGAACCAGGTGTGATCGATCCTTCTACCCCTCGGTTCATCTACTTAACTAATTAAGTAATAGTTGCCTCCATCACCCAATAATACTCGTCAAAAATGTTGCTCATACAATACGCCTTCTCCTTAAATATCCTACATAAATTAATAAATTTATGTAGGATATTTATGGACTTCCTTTTTTGCGTTTGTTCAAACTTAAATATATTTCATTTCTGCATTCAGCTCCCGGGGTTATATTGAATATCCGCCTGTTTACTCAGACAGCCAATTAACGGATACCTTTGAAGTCCACTAAAACGAGTTTCGGATTCGAATCTTACGAAATAAATTGAGTTGTCAGAGTTTGCGTGCATCGCGTTGTCAGGTGCATTATCGTTCCAATTATTTATTTATCTTGTGGTAATGCAAGATTCGCTCTTATACACTCAGAATCAAAAACAATCGCACCTTTTGTAAATTCTGAAGTTGAATTTATCTTGAATCTCATGCGGAAATGGCATTGTCGTATTGTCGACGAAGCCACCTGTCTCTTAGAACCTAGATATAACATATTTCGAACGAAAAAAAACTACTTTAATTCATTTGACGAGCGACTATCACTGCCAAATTCCAGCTTGCAGTAGTGCAATCAAGCGGCATCAGCAGCAGTTGTACTTACATATTCATTTTGAGAATTGACAGTTTATCTTGAAGCTCTGAATATTGTCCACAATCCACATTTGAGCAGTAGGTAAGTATTTGGCCTTTTTCATCCCCTAAGATCCCTGATTAACTACATGTGCAATTTTTTTGACGGCGAGTGTATTAAGTACCTACGTGAGCAACTCATTTCGGTTTAATAAATAAACCGGATGGCCTTAAATAATAAATGTGGAAAAATCACTGCTGTTATCTAAGGCTTAGATTCAGTGTCAATATTGGTAGCGGGTTTAGTTTGAGTTTGCTCTTTTATAAATGTCAAAGATCACAGTATTTTGTCCTAATTTTCCTGAATCTCGGCCTAAATATTTTCACCAAACTAATTCCTTGATCTGATCTGTGATCACATTTGTACGTTATGCTCCTACATTACATTCTGAGTAGGTTGGTTGGTACCTACCTACACACCGATCTCATCTTGTTTTCAGGTTTCTTAGGTACTATACCGTCGTACATATCTACTGTTATTGGATGGTTACGTTTTGTGACTTTAATTTTGTTCCCTGTTCAATGGTCTCAGAAACCATTCACCTGCTCTTTTCATTTCGTGTTTCGTTCGGTGACAAACAATTTTATTGTCGTAGTTTTATTGTTTCCTTTATAAAACAACTATTTCAATAAACAACATTATTCCAAGTATCTTAGAATTGTACCGAATGCAGAGTTCTGACAACCGCGGTTTGTGTTCGTTGTCAACAAGAAAATAGTATATCTAGAACTTAGTTTTCTAATTTCTACTATTTGCTTTGATGCGATTCCGTAAGAGATCTCAGAGTCTCGGAAAAGTACAAGTTTGACGATCGAAGAGGTTTTAGTGAGGGGCTCGTAGTTCAGCGTCAAGTATGAGTTGAAATCGATCACACAAGTTAGACAACATTGGGCGAGGTCTGTTCTGTACTTTTAGCTGGATGGGTGACTATACTAGTGCTTTGGAAAGCACGTCAAGCAGTTGGTTGCTGTCGTTCGGCACCAGTGGTTAAGCCATATCAGAGTCCTACGGGCCTGAACATCTGTGACAATAGGTTTGGTGATTAAACCCCACGAGAAGAAGAATATCTAAACACTTACCATAACTGAAGAACAGTTGGTGGAATTGCGTGGCGAATGATGTGAACAGGCATCCCAGTGCCGCCACCAAGCCGCCTACGACCGCCGTGACACGCGTCGACTTGCGCACGCACAGCGCTACCGTCACCGGAGACAACGCCAGCGCCACGCCCGCTGATAGTGCGCCCAAGCATCCTGGAACAAGTATTACAGAGATTTAAATACTAACTGCACCGAGTAGCACCTCGGCGCCTCTTCCGGGTTCAATTTCCATAATAACAGTATATTCCATGGAACAAGTGCGGGAAGTAGGTACTTGTTCCTCTTAATATACTTAAGTATTAAGAATTTTTCCGAATCCGGGTGTAAATCATGTTTGCCTCAACACAAGTATCTACCAGTTAATTTTCATTGGGAGCGATATAAAAACTAATCTCTCCGCGTAATTATCTCAGATGTGACATTAACCCCAACACTACCGTGCTGCGGTGGACCATACCATCTTCTAATAAAATGTATGTTCAACCCGAAATAGCGGACGTAAGAATGTGGTGAAGTGGCGTGAGTTTAACTACTACACGTCCACCACATTAACTAAAAGCGAAATGCGTAGGCGGTTCACGTGAAATAATAAAATACATGCTGTTATTGGAGGTTTCAGTTCCTATATGAACCCTACACTTTTCCAGACCAGAAAGCAGCCATGAAGTAGAGTTACAAAGTTAGGAAAACTGAGCTGAATTATATCGAACTACATGGGTGTGAAAAATATAGCAGCGGAGATGCATATAGCAGTTGACGCCGTTAATACCGCTAATATCCAGTTCTGGCGTGACTGTCGTCTGTCTACTTACAGTATATTGCAGTAATGCCGTGTTGAATTGTAAATTAATATGTGACATCAAATCAAGATAAAGAAGACAAAGGAAGCAGAAAAACTTAAATTGCCGCTTATGAAACCCAACACGTTTATCTGATCTGAGTTTATCTTTTACATATCAAAATTGGTACCTACCTACTTATAGATGTGGAGTGGGTCGGTAGTCGGTTGGTAGGTACATACTAGGAATGAGAATGCCACACCATGCCTACGTCACCAAGAGTCAGGTCGGTCATATTCACCTCCATACAAGGCGGCTGGAATGCCACGCGGATCTTTACGAGGACAATAAAACATCGCGAGCTTTTTGTAGCCGCGGTTTATAAGTCGAAATACGTGACTGACGTCATATTGAACTACCTACGTCACGTTATATCGTTCTAAATTTTAAACAAACCATGGAACAGCAATTAACGTAGGCATAGTAAAACCTGTGTTTTGTTAACTGGCTTATAAAAAAGGATTGTATTTAATTTGTATGTTGTTTTTGGAACTCAATGAATATATATCTGATTCTGACTAAAGTCGAACATAGATACAAGAGTGTTTGTTTAATTAAAATATTGTTGATTACCTAACACAGAAAACGAGGCTCCTTTTTTGCATGTTCTCTATCATTCTATTACATCGATAGGTAACTGCCTATTCCGCCGTATTAAAAAAAACCGTATCGTTTTTCATAAAGTAAGTTCGTAATTTATAAACTGTTGAAATAAAAATAAAGAATTATTCATTCGTAAACCGAAACGAAATTGATTCTTCGGTTGGTTCAGTGATCTATCGCCGCCTCGAGATGAATCTGTCCTCGCATTCAATGAATATGTAAATACTTTCAGTTTGCGATTCCGACACCTCGGTGGACGAAGGCGAAATTATTCTTCGGACGTCGCTTGAACTCGAGCGGAATCCGGACAATAATAATATCGAATTCCTTTAGACATAACTTATAAACTTACACTTTACCGTGCAACACCGACCAACCAAATGAAATATTATAACCAAATTACATTTGTTTTGTGATGGGCCAATTGGCCTTACACTACCTTCACGCTTCCTAAGAAGTTGCCTTAAACATTTTTATCTAGATAAGTATCTTCGAATTTTTGCAAGATTGTCTGCCGAGTTCAAAAGTCGTAAGGTATGCTGTCGAATGACATGAGATCATTCTCCCTAGAGCTGCTCCTAAAACAAGCCAATCATTCAGTCTGAATGGGAGTGCTCCGATAGTAGGACAAACATTGCTATTGAAAAAGTTGCGAGAAAGGGCCGTTAGGTAAGTTCGTCGACATTTTAACCACTCGTGCCGCCCTTGTCTTTCCAGTTATTTGGTTTAGTTTGATTGAAATACGTCAATTTGTGATTGAAGCCACTCTCGTTTTAGCTGCATGCTGAAAACGCCAACCCCGATGTGAATCTGGATAGCGATATACAGGCTGTTGAAATTGCTAGAGGGCGAGGGTAAAGAATAGTTGTGTCTCGTCAGGTCCTACAGGATTTCCGGTAGCACCAATGGGAACTAAATGGGTGCAATTATTTTTTCTTATTTTCGACTTCAATATCCACCTGATGACAAGCTATCAATGAATCACGCGGATCTAATAAATGTCTGGAGAACGACCGTTTGGTGGTTCCTTACCAGATCCGTTCTATTCATCACGCCGCTGGAGCACTAACGAAGTTGTTTGGATTAGCCACAGTTGAAGCCAGAGATTACCGTTAGCCGCCTTGTACGTACAGGACATCAGTGATAAGGATAATACAAACTACGAAATAAACTTTAAAGAATTGCACAATGAATGAACTGTACAAAGCCAAAGATGCGTTTGCCTGGCAAGGGGTAAAGAATTTTACTAACCCGACCTTTGACGTTCACATTTACCCAAACACTCTGTATCTAGGATATTTTTTTATCAATCTGAGATTAATGCGGGACTCGAGATGAGGCCATACATCTGCAGAATAAATCTAAAGCTGTGTTTAGTCTGGACTCAGATGAATGGACGAGTCTTATGTTCGCCTTGTCTAATATAAAAATACAAGTTTATCTCGTTTTTGTAATCATGCTGTTTACTCTTTTCATTTAAATTGAAATAAATTGAAGAAAACTGATTATGTAGAATAATATAGGCACCATGTTAGGGAAAATTAAGTTAGAATATTTTACTTTCACCGACACCCCAGTGTTCCACCTGTATATTTAAGGTAGGTTAGTACATTATATTTATTAGAATATTTTGTAAGGTGTTTTTAATAAGTACAAGTATCGGTCTCTTGATTCAACACATATTTACTCGATGATCACTTAGTCTCAAAATCAGAAGTGTAAGGGAAGATTAGTAATGACCACACAATAAAATAACGATACAATATAAATACTTAATGCATTTATTCTTCAATCCAATGCGGTCGAACGTTTCGAGTTTTATAAACTGAACGTTTCGTCTCGATCTGATCAAAATAAATAAAGGATTGTGCTGCCTCATCGTCTTGTAAATAACGTGCAAGTTGTCTGCCTCTCTACCGACTCATATTGGCCACTATCGGCTGAAATGTGATCGTATTGTCAATAAAACCAAATCGAAATCGTGCAGAGCTTTCTGAATGTGTAAAATATGAGACAATTCTTTAAATGATTTTTTTAAACTAAAGTATTTAAAAGTTTAGCGTGAGCTCACTCTACAACAGTCAAAAGTTTATGGAATTTCACGTTTGTAAGAGCGAGCTCCATGCTAAGCTTGCGCTAGAATTGTCTATGAATTTAAGCCTTAGACTCATTCAACGGAAATGACTCAGCAGATACAGATAAACTTACAAAATATTAAAAACTGCAACAGTGAAAACAATAAAGTTATCACTTTTATGGACAAAATAAAAGTTGACAACAGTAGCCGGACCTCAGTTTTATGACACGGAACACGTGCCGCTGACATTCGCCTGCATTTTACGGACATAGTTTCCACAATTTTAACGACTTTTTCTAAACTTTGACCATAACTTTGACTAAAAGTCTGAAAATTAAAAGCAGTATAGGTATGTTAAAAGATGGGCTACGCGATATACCTACTTGAAAATCTCCCTCAATGTAAGGTCTGTCTGTGCCTGAGAAATAAAAATAGGCTGATGATGAGGTTTAGTTTTTCATGTAAGTAATCAGTTATCCACTTCTTACGTATTACATTGATGAAAAATTAAATCCATAACGAAGTATAATATCCGAGTAAGTATAACTTCCGAGTTTCGATTCGACAGTGTCGAGTGCTATAGGTACAATCGGAAGCACATTAAGTTTGTAACACACAGGCACTACGCGACACTCGACAGGATAGAATGCCATGGTTTGGTTTAGTTAAAGTGCTGTCGACTGTATCTAGGTTTTTTCATATCTACGGCCGCCCGAGGGACATTGGGGACTTGTCACTGATTTATTGTATGGCTTGTTATTAAGCTTCGATGACTTGCCGCTCTTTTTGTGGCAGTTTTCAAGTGATATCAGTTTGTCTTGTTAAGTTAGGGCTACTCATATCACATTATGTTACTTTATGATAAGACTTTTCTCGTAATTTGCAAATGCCCAGTATTTTTTTAATAAAAATACTTGGGTAACTGGAATTTATTGAAACGTAGCATCCATACGGATGCTACGTTTGTTCAAAAACTGCACGGCACTGCCTTCCTTCGGATGATGATGATAACCCATTTGTCGTTAACAATTTATAGCAAAATAGACATTTATTAGACAATAAATTTGGGGATCCGTATCTAATTAATAAAAAAAATTACATGCAGGTTACTTGTGAAAAATTAGGTATAAGTTAGGTTATAAGTTAGGAAAAATTAGGTATATCTACCTACGCACGGTATGATTCAAACCTATTCAAACAAATACGCCTTCAGCATCTCTTCAGAGACATACAAAAAGTGTAGACCCGTACAGTAGATTTCTTTGAGATTCACATTTTTGTTCCAATTTCCGTTGCTATGTTACCTGATATGCCAATATTATTCCACGCAACATTTATCTTCTTCGGACAGGTCTCGCAAAGCCGGGGTAAAAATGGGGCCGCAGCAAAAATGCGATAATTATAATCGCTTGTCATCCCAAACGCGTCTGTTATCGCGTGGCCTGTCACCGCGGCGCAACATATTAAACGTCCCGAGATGATGAATGTGCGATGAGGTCTCACCCTGATGCGGCCGATCCTAATAAACGATTGCCAGTGATTGGCAGCTGGGCGGGACAGTTTGGTGGTCGGGTTCATTTTCGGGATGATTTTCTGCAACGATTACCAGGGGATGCAGGGCAATTTTCCAGGCTACTTGTATTTAACAAAGTAGGATAAGTTTAGGGACGATATTCCTAGACAGTTTTTCTTTAGCTGAGTTTGAGTTCGATTTTACAACAGTCAAAACTAAGACTGAGCTCATGCTAAGCTCCTGCTCAAAACTGTCTACGATTATCGGCCTATTATGTAACCTTTGTATATCTACAGACATGTTTCTGAATAGCGTAACTAAAGAAAACTACGTTGGAATGATTATAATTTCTTCATAAACCTCCTAAGTAAGTACCTACCTATTAAGCTCAAATCACTTACCTGCATGGAAACTACCTAATAGGTATGTGTACCTATGTAACTGGTATTTTAAGGTACCTAATATCAATTGCTTACAACTAAGATAAAGTCCAGCCCTGCCGTCACATTTTTAATGTGGCTGATTGAATCAGTAGGTATTACCTCCCCACGTATTATAATTATACCTACAGACGATTTAATTTGACAAGAAGGCGTTCAACATCGCCCATGAAACACTGCATTAACGGGGACGGAGAGTTGCCTCTCCATGTCAGTTGCAACTTAACCGTTGGAACCAACTCGATATTGGATAAGTAACCAAAGTTCTTGTAAATTATTAATTAAAAATCTAGCAAGAAAGCTCTAAGATTTTTACCATCTTATACACATAATACAGGTATTACTTTAGATTACCATACCCGCGATATCGTTTAGGTTCTAGATTCCAAGGTATGATGTTGCTAAATATAAAGTTTACTTTGCAGTGACCCCTTGATTGAAAATGGGACCCCTTTTTTTCGCATAATTTTTTTGTCCTAATTTAATTTAGCATAATGAGTTAGGCATAAAGTTTTTTGTCATAATCATATTTTGTCATAATTGTTTTTGGGCATACAATCTAACTAAGCATAATTCTAGTTTGGGCTAATCGTTTTTGCCCTAATTTTGATTTCCATATTGTTTATTCGTCTAATAGATATTATACATAAATAATGTTTGTTTGTGTATTTCTTCTTTTTTGTTGGTATTGGTGTTGTATGTATGGTGTATTAGGTAATAGTAGGTTACGGTGCGGCGGGGGTGGCCCTTGGGCCACCCGTAAGCCGCCAACATGATTATTTTATATACAATCAAAAAGTAGGTATTAGGTAGGTATATCAGATATAACTTAGGTACCATAGTGTAATAGTAGGTTACGGTGCGGCGGGGGTGGCCCTTGGGCCACCCGTAAGCCGCCAACATGTTTATTTTATATACCTACAATCAAAAAGTAGGTATTATAGTGTAATAGTTGGTTACGGTGCGGCGGGGGTGGCCCTTGGTTTAATTTTTGTTTTTAAAACTTCAGGAGTATATTTTTCGGCGAGTAATTAATATGATTATTACAATTATGTTTTAATATCATTATGACAAAGTTTATTTAGGCTTTATAATATTATTCTTAACAATCTTTATGCTGTTTGTAGTTATGCTTAATAATATTATGCCTATAAAGTTATGCCTAATGACTATTATGCGTAGTTATTACTAGGACAATTTAAAGTATGCCATGTTATATTATGACATAAAAATTTATGCACAAAAATAGGGAACCATTGAAAATTGATAAGTAGTACTTATTTAAACTTAAAAAATCAATTTAGCATGCAATAATTTCTCGAAGAAAGTTAGACGAAATAACACAAGTTTTTATTTATTTACTTAGTAATTTAATTTTATTTATAAGTGGCCTCTCTGTCTTAACCGTCCATGTTAAACTTCTTAACCGCAGACAGCGTGCAGACGTGACTGACACCCACGCGCAAATCAACTCGTAAACCCAATAAACTATTACATAAAGAAAGTTACAGGCCACACGAAACTTGGCCGTCACTTAAAATGGCAAGACTCTTATCGCATAGCGGCCATAAAATGCGAGGAAATTTTTCAGTAAAAAAATTAATTTGGGTAGGTGGCGCAAAAAATTCGTTACCCGAATCAAAGGAGATGATTAATGTCTGCAATAATAAGTCTGCGTGTGATGTGGGTACGAATAAATGCTGAATTAAACGATAAAATGTTATTACATCGGATATTGGTGTCGTCCACTGTTTTCAAAGTTAACTCGTCCGAAAACTAAACAAACTTTAATGTTCGGCCATTATAATAATTTTGTAAAGAAAGCTCTTTTCGAAACCCTGATAGCGAAAGAAAATATTTTCCTGGGAACCATTTACAATCGATTCCATTACGTTTTAATCGTCCTATACATTGTCGAGAAAAATATCTTATCTCCGTTGAATGAAGCAAAATGTCTCATTCAGCAGTCAAAGGAAGATTTAGCTCGTTTCATTGGCTAGTTGATCGCTGTGAGTGGTCGCTGGCCCGCTAGAGTCGCTATTCCAGCTAGTCTGTGCGAGACCGTCGCCAGATACAAAGATAACGGCTCCATTTCAGGGGGTAATCGATTCTTGACGACTCCCAACGCACATTAGATGTATTTATCGTCTGTTATTTTTACGACACACTCTTGTGTTAACTGCTACCCCTTCCGTCCGCGTGATATATAAATTGTAACGTTCTACGTGGTTCGAATTGTTACCACGTAATAAAATTGAGTGATATTTTTATTGGCGAATAGTAGGCTGGACTTACCGTACCTTTAATGATCACCATTAAATTGTTATACATAGACTCGCGTACGATTTTCACAAAGGTTTTTTTGGCGTTTTGTGTTCTTACTGAACATAAGTAAACTAGATACCATGGAGGTTTTCAGCAAATATTTTTACAGTAGGAAAATCCACACTTAACTTAAGTTGAACAAAAATATGTACCTACTGAGATCTGCCGCAAACCTGCTACTGACGTTTAAGGGCACCTGCTTCCATAATTAACTAAAGGGTGTCCTCTTTAAAATAAAATAGAATGTGGGTATTTTCTGAAAAGGTTAATGTACTTTTACATAAAATGTGTAGATCCACAGCTTAAGCCTGAATGTGATGCATTCGTTCAGCGCCGCTTGCAAAATTTTCTGCTTCATTGAATGTCTATAAAAGAGAGTATCTATATTCCTTCGATATTTTATCTCGAACACAAACTTCGTACAAAGTTTTGTTAAATGACCCTTCACGATAATAAATAGAATTAAACTACAATATAGCTAGCTGCATTTTTTGTGCGCCCGAGTCGTAACTTTCAATTTGTCCATATTACTGTACCACAATAACAAAGCTCCCCGTGAAAAATGTTGTCATTTTTCTCCCAGTAAAATGATACCGCGTATTGGCGAAGTTTGAAAGGCATCGTGATTCACTCGAGTGTATTTACATGCGTAGGGAGAAATATTTGAACGCGGGATCACAAAGCGTCTCACAAGACGTACCTAGAACTCCGAGAGCGACGAACCGACGGGGACGCCGAAAGTGAAAACAGACACAATACAAACAAATTACATGTAACTATCAGTATTTACAATAGTTGAAGCGGAATACATTGCCTGCAAACGACTATTGGAAAACTTTTTAACCTACCCAGTATTTATTCGAGAAATTCAAGAATTTTTCATTCAAATGAAGAATTCTTGAAATAAAATTAATTCAAATTGCTGTTTAACCATTTGCAGACCTTTGTGAATTTCAGAAGCAATAATAATATGATTAAAATTATCCATTTCGAAAAATCGTACAATGTCGTCATCTTTTCGTATTATTTCAGCATCTTGTTAACTACCTTTACTTCATAGGCCCATCTTGAAATAGTGGCCTGGGGGTTTCCGACCTGATGTATGGAGTTTTCATGGGAAGTTGCTAACTTTCGTTACCCATAATAGATTAAATCTGAAATATGTTTAGCTAGTAGGCGAAATTTACCTGCTTGCATCCGAAACTCTGGCCCGAACCTGCGTACAGCCTCGACGGCCAGCACGGCTGAGGCCTGATGCAGGCCGTGCGCTAGCAGCTGCGCCAGCGTCGCCGCGGCTGCTACGCCCCACCCCCAGCCCCCCTCGGGGTAGTAGTGGCGTGTGAGTGTCAGCAGCTGGCGCGGGTCGAGCTTGGCCTGTCGCGCAGGCGCGGTGCCGCTCGCCGCCTCCAATACCAGTGGCAGCGACCGGGTGCGCAGCAGCGGCGCGCCGCCCGACGACCACGACTCTTCCATCAAGCCGCGCGCGCATCATGCCCCGCACGCATCACCGCTTCGCACTCACGCGCCGCCGCCGCGCTCTCATGTTCGAACACTCTCTCACCCGCGAATCACCGATTCCTTTTATTTTTAGTAGTAGAAGCTCTGTCAGGCGTATTGTTTTACCTTTGATATATACTGACGAATGATCCTACCTATTCGAAATAATCACACGGATAAAACAAAATGTCTATTGTGGATTGGATCTGGAGAATCACTGTTCACTTCGTTAGGTAAGTTAAGCAAATATGTACCTACTTACTTACTTGTTTACGGTTATAAAATGTATTATTGGTTTACCCATGGGTACTTAGAGTTACAGATTTTATATTTAGAGGTCTATAAAACTCCAAATCTTTACTCTGTCGTCGGTTGTATACCTAAATATGATGTTAATATGACAAATGTCTCAGTAGTTCCTTCAACAGATACTGCTATAAATGAACTCCCATAGCAAGGCGAGAAAGAAGGTATAAATTAGGTTAAAAGGAAACAAAATTGATGTCAATCATGTATCACCTGCGAAAACAAGCACTATGACGTGAGCAACAACGACAGAGAAATAAAGGCCCTCGTGCTTTGAGATAACATGGACTGGACGTGACGCCTTGATGCAATGTTGTTCAATTTCTCAACGAAAACCACTCAATTTAACCAAAAAGTCTTTCAAATGGAAAATCAAGCGCTTTGCTCTCGACAGTTTTACATTCAGAAAGAGTGTCGTATAGAGATGTCTGCGTCTGCCCACATAAATCACCTCTGGCCCGAGTGTGGTGTCACCGTTCTCTGCACACTAAATCTTGTCGAACCGTCCCCGCATTAGTTAGATTATTGTTCTGCGTAATTGTTGGAGCGATTTAACCCTTAGTTAAATAGCCGTACCTATTTCTAGTAGATTCTAAACCTAAATCTTAGTTTAAATGATCCTACCTATTCTTTAAATCGTTATTGTAAGTAGGTTTCTTCATAATATGAAAATGGAGTTGGTTCGTAGAAGAGTAAACTTGCAGGAAAACTAATTTGCATATTATATTGTTTGTTTGTTCCAAATTCTTACTAACTTTTAAAATAAAATATACGAATTGAAGAAATCGGTGCAACCGAAAAGTTTTTAAGATCGACTTGTAACGCGGCGAATGCAGATGAAATATAAATTATTGTTCATCCCAAAATACATACTTACTCAGACATTTGTTACTTTTGCTTCATTGGCTTGGAAAAAGTAAAAATAAAAATATATTCTGCACTCTCATATGAAACTGCTGACTCGTAAAATACGGCGAGATCGCAGGAACTCTTAGCATATGAACGGCGACGTTTCATATTTGACTGATTTTAGTAGAGTGGTAGTAAACACGAAAGAAAAGCCGTAAATTGATATCGACGAGAGTTGGACGGGAGATTTGAAAGGGTTACAAAATAGTCATAGGTTCAAATCAATAAAAAATGATTTCTGATCCCTATAATTTTTGTGTACCTAACTACCTACTGACAGATGATGACAAATGGCAAATTAATCCCATCTCAGGTTCAGGGCCGTCCCGGGCAATTTAAATCTAACCGCCACCCCCACCGGCCCACTGATAATTTTTCTTTACATTTTTCAATAAAATATAGAAATAATTTAAAAATGTTGTAAGTATTAACGAAACATTTAGTTATACATGCATACAATACGCTTGTGTGTATATACAATACCCAATATTTGGGTAAAAACGGGCTTTCACACGTGTTTTTTTGCCGAGTGTTGTATGTCTATCATTGTGTTGTGTCCCCATCTGGGCCGCCCCTAGAATCAATTTGTTATAAGCAATGGTTATAAAACATAATTCCGGAATCGAAGTTTTGTTAACCTAGAATTAACGAGATAAAACTGCAGTTGCCGTGGTTGTGTTTACCGTTTTATCCCGTTAAAATGTTTGGTTTGCATATTGCATTTTCAAAACATAAATAATGATCGAGCGATTAGCAAGGCTTCCACTGTAGTCCATCCGTTAGCAACTCATAATATCAATGAAAGATAATTAATGGTTTTTAAAGTTGCTCTTAAGCGATACATTACATGGAAGGTTTTCCACAAATTATTATTGTGGCGTGAGGGTCGTCATTAAGCTGTCATTGTTGTCATGCCCGAGCTCATCCTGCTGGTATGAGCATACATCATTTTTATTGACGGCTTAATAAACACTGTGCATTCGAAAGCGTTTCACCGTGTAATAAAAATAAACTTTAATAAAATTGCAATTACTTACAGAGGCTTTTACGGTTGTATTGAAATTAAATTCGAATGAAAGAAATACAGGATATCTTTATACTGGAGTCCTATAAACACAATTTTATTACTTAACAAAATATTTAAGAAGGTACATATACCTATGTACAGGGTATAATAACCGAAAGGATAGATATAGTAAAGCGAAGAAAAGGTGTTCAGTGTCGATAACTGAACCATCTGTATTCTAGGGGAGAGTGGGGTAATTGCGAATACCTAAGCGCGATGGTAAATAATTGTCAAAATATAAAAGTTATAATTATCATTTATTTCTTAAATACTACATTAGTTAGACTACTACAAAATATTAAATCAACTTTGGCGATATGTGAACCCAAACTTAAATTATAATTAAAATTGCAAACCCTTGCTGTTCGCAATTTCCCGACAGACGCGGGGTAAATCCGAACACCCCATGGGGCAAATACGAACTAGGTATTGGTTAACATTTCTTCTTGCAAAAGTCACACACAAAGCCTCTGGATGTGCTAGCGCCGTCGCTACACTTATCGTGTGCCCACAAGCTACAATTGTAGCACATAATCGAATCTTCAATTATAGGGCTCTGTACTTTTCGTATAAAGCCCTATAAAACGTCGAGTGGGGGAAGAGGGTCTACCCATGCCGGGTAAAGAGGATCATATGTTCCTCTTACCCCGTGTCAGGGATGACAAACCATTTTCTAACATGCAATTTAAAAATAGTTTATGTTGGTAAACTAATATAGGTAAGTTTACGAACAAAAAGGCTTAAAGTCAAATACATTGCCGGGCCACCAATTTTATCCAAAGATGTCGAAGAAACATTGATAAATTCAATAAGTTAAGAATGTATGTTAAAAAGTTTTGTATTTTTTATATATAATTTAAGTTATATTTAATTTATAGTTTGTTACTAGAACCCAAACAGCTATAATAAAATATTAAAATTTTCTTGTATATATTATTTATATTGTAATTGTTTAAATACAGATAACCTAAAACCACATTTCATAATTTCCGTAGACGATATTTGTAACCCAAACCATAAAAACGTTGCACCAGGTTCAAATTAGATTGTATTAGCTTATGCTGCCATAGTCGCCTTTGTAAGAATGTTCTAGTCGCATTATTTATGTACATTATGATGACTGTTTCTCTTACCCCAACTTCGGGGTAAGAGGGACAGTCGCTCCAAAGCAAATGGTTTTGTTAATAAAATGTTACTCGTTTTACCTATAAGATACAAATAAAGATCACTTAAAGCTACATTTACGTAGAGTGTTTTAAAATAATCTAAACAACAATAAGCAATACCTTGGTATATTTACAGCTCTTTACAATGAAATTAAAATGAAATATGTTCCTCTTACCCCACCTGACCTTACACTAAAGGAATACATAGATACTAAGTTATTTAAAAGGGAAATACTAAATACAACAAGTTGTTGGGGTAAATGCGAACGTTCGGAATTAACCCAATCAAAACGTTCGTTATTGCCCCACACACTAAAAAAACACAATTTAAATTTACTTTTTAGGTTATAAAATAAAATCCGAAAATATGAACACGTCAAATCGTTCTTTGCTTTATAATAAACTTACCTTAATTTAGTCAATAATGTAGTATTTACGTAATGTAAGACACAATCATATGAAGTCATGAAAAAATTACATGATAAACAATGAAAACATAAAAGTATACCTACCATGAACGGCGCGCGCGAGTTCTTCCCTTTGACGTTTGTCCGGCACTGTTTGTGACCCGAGTTGTGATTTGAATGAGTGCGAGCTCAGCTGGACCTCTCTATCATACCTAAAGGACTGTGGTCGGATTTACCCCGCGTTCGCAATTACCCATCTCTCCCCTACGACTTTTAGAATAAAACAAAAATAAGTTAATTCATACAAATCTATCAGATGATGTATGAAAAGTAAAACAAAATCGCTAAAAATCGAAAAGTAGTAGCACCAAGAAGTACTACTACTGTTGTTAGTGTGTATCTACATAATTCAGGGTTGTTGTCACGACCATTTTATTGACCTTAGTTCAAAATGTTACATAAAGCTATAATACTATTATATAATAATATTATGTGTAAGGCTTACTCGTATAAACGACAAACACGCGACGCGTGCAGTTTTCCTTTTAAATAGTCATGCATGATAGTGTCTACTGAAAATCGTACTTGCGACAACCCTGAATAGGTTAATGCCTGTAGATAATGTTCACAATAATGACGTTATACGTTATAGTTATGGGATGTTAAATGGCGTGGAAATCGAAAGATGGTTGATAGGCACGAGTTGCGGCCAAGACTTGGGAACCGTACGTATCGCGACCGACAGATAGGGCGCTTGTTTGTTAGTAGACAATTTATTGCGAAACATTTATGAGACAAGAAAAAAGTTGTCGACCAGTTAAGTATTTACTCGGAATTAGATGTTGCTCTTATCAGCTATTGCAGTTCTGTTTTTCCCGAAAACTTATGTTAAATGTCATTGACAACGCAACAATTCAAGTAGGTCAAATTATCTCACAACATAAAATAATGGTTTTTATTTTCGGGTAAAAGTATTTATCAGAAGCCAAAATCTCTTAGGCACCTACTTAATGTAACATCAATGATGTAACGGAAAGGGACTAACGGAATGGTTTAAGCCCAAGGGAGGTGTTTAGTTTCGATAAATTAACAACTTTAGTTCGACGACCATTAGAATAATAAATAAAAATAAATTAATATCTCATACAAATTAATCAGTTGTTCGGTACAAAATGTACCTAGCTATGATGTCCTTTTTTTTTTGGAAAATAGAAGTCGCAGAAAATTTTCTTTTCATTTACGAACGATACAATAAAGTACAAAATGTTACACGTTTTGATGGGATTTTGACTCTAACAAGATCAAGGATATAAACTTAGAATACATTATTAAATATTATCTTCATGTAACTTTTACACGTGCAAAGCTACGGGCGGTAATTACGAGTTGTTGTTATATGATTATTGTGTATGTACCTATGTAGGTAGGTAATTATAATTTATTGCAATCAGTGTCCCAAGACTGACACTAAATGCTGACAAAATTAAGTTATTATCATGGAATTTAATCAATTTCTCAACGCAGTAGGTACTTATTTAATTAAATCGATTTGTAATAATACGTGAAGGCATAGGTACGGTTATTAAACCACTTTCGATTCGTTTTCGTAATAAAATATTAGAATTTCTTTTAGGCGCCCAAAAATAGCTTTAGCTTTATACTACGTGATTCGTAAGTATGCAGGCACCTATAATTATATTTTTTGGACCTAGGTATAGATATTGATATAATATCTATGAATTCGGATCATAAAACAAGAACTTGTTAACTTTCTGACAAGGGTGCGACCGTCTTCAAATTCAAAATAGTGTCCGTCAAACCCTTAATATTGCTCATGCCATTTCCTTCACTTTCATATTATTGCTGGGTAGTAGGTAATCTCAATATCTAGATTACATCTTCGAAAATATCGTACCTGAACTGTACCTGTTTTAATGTTAATGTGATAAAACGGGAATTACCATGTTACATTTAAGATTGGGGTTTTGATTTGATTTGACGACAAAAAAAAATCCCAAACTTTTCGTTAAATGCAATTTTTTTTATTACTTTTAATACATTTTGTACAGATCAGCTACTCTGTGTGTATGAGACATTTATGTTTTACTAATTGTTTAATTTTATATTTACTTGATTAGGTACTCTATAGAACTTAACATCGGCGAAATTACCTCTATAATTAGTAAAAGTAGAAGCCGCAAAAATTATAGAAACTTTTATTTTTATTCGAAATGTCATAGAACAAAAGTGGTTTAGTTATTAGGTTTACGTTTTCTGTTATACACTATCTTATAAAACAGAACCTTTGAAATCTGTACCGTATTACCTTCGCACAGAGTACTCGTAAGTTACACTTGATGTGATGTCATATATACCTACATGGCTCTATCTATCTATACTCTATCTATGATGAAGGTATGTTAATTACTTGCCGAGGAAATTATCCAATATGCAGTTTGTGTTACAACGAAGCGACTGCGGCCACCTGAGACCTAGTAATTCTATCACATAAACTTGTCAGCTTGCTAAACCAGAGCTAAAATAGTAGAACTAGGATTGAATGTAACACATAATATTCGGCCGATAATCTCTAAAATACAATTGGAAAGTAACTAATATAATAATACCTATGATTAAGTTTGCTTTTGTTTTTTTAGACAGAATTAACAACAATTATCAATAATTATTTATCTGTTTATTTTAACAGATCTTCAATGTTATTATTTGTACCTACTTAGGTATATTGTAGTCAAATTGTGTACGAATGAGAGCTGTCTCCTAAAAATAATAATACCCATAAATCATTTTATGAAATTCATAAACTTTTAACGGAACTTCGATAGCAAAACAAAATTACCATTTCGAGTTATTAACGGATTAACAGTTAGAGGGTGAATTAATTTGAGAATACTGTAGAATAAATTAAGAACGGAGTAGGTTCTTACTTATTTTCATGGTAAAAATCCAAATTAGCTAAGTGTGAAATAGATTCTGGCTTGCGTTTTCTAAAACTAAACTAAGTAGGTACAGCTAACAGCAGATCAAGTGTAACACTTTGGACCGATCTTATTATCTGCATGCGTCGTAAGAGCTGAAATCGCACTACAAGTGTTACCATTGATCTGCTGTAGTCAAATTTGAATCGGGCCTACTATAAGTAGGTACAGCTAACAGCAGATCAAGTGTAACACTTTGGACCGTTCTTATTATCTGAGTAGTAAGATTTAAAATCGTACTGTAACAGGTAACACCATTGATCTGTCGTTGTCATATTCTATAGGTACTAACAATTATCTACCCTCGTAGAAATGAAAGCATATTAAAAGTGCAAATCTGACTCTTGTTAATTTCTTGGCGTTGATCTTACATTTCTCAAGTAGAAAACAGTTTTAAATATTAAATGGCTTATGTCCAAATCAATATCATTGCATACCTATAATTATGTACATTAGAATTGGCTTTAATAAATTATTAAAATGTATAGCCGCTGTCACACGTGATAGCGGCAGGATAGCGGTCATATTTGTCAAAATAGAGAAACATTTAATAATGTAGTCCAATTTTTTGTTCGTTATAAATATTTGTAAGACTCTTGTCTTTGAGATTGTTTCTTCCTGCAATAAATTTAGTTAGAGACGATTAAATGTGCGGCCGATATCTTGCCTCATAGCGAAGTCGTATATTTTTACAGATTAATTAACTTAACGAGAGAGTGGGGACGACCATTAATGTCAGTTTTATAGCACACTTGTCATCCGCGCAATTGTGCAACATCAAATAATACTAGCCCTGCCGATATTCTCCGCAAAACCGTAAAAAGTGCAGTTATTCAGATAATAATCATCTCGATCGAATTTACTTATATTGCCGCAATAACAATAATATTGGAATATTCAATAAAATATCATAAACGTCACTTTATATATTTTTGTTTTACAAATATTGGTAGCAAACACATAATACTTAAGTTTAATTTATTTTATTCGTTTCGCAAAGAATGAAATGTGAATAATTCGCTAAAAAGGCGCAATTGTGAAATTGTTGCCCTTTCAAAAATATTCTTGCATATGAGTATGAAAGTCGCGACAGTTTTAAGAGCTTTTTATGAGTACTAAACTCTGTGTTCACTTGCTTTTGATTGCCCTGTATTTTATACGGGCCCTTATTTAGCAAGGCGTAGACATTTTGGATGTCAATTTGCCCTTAACAACAAATACCTACTAAATAATAAAAACGAGTTTTATATTTTGTGTAACAAAATACAACATTAATATAAATCACTATTAAAATATTGTCTTGTATCGGAATTAATAGATCATTAATATAATTTAATGTGTTGGTACGAATTTGTACCCCATTCTAGTGACAGGAAAGCCCTATTTTGTTAATTAACACGACCATTCTACCACACATAAATGTCACTTTTACATCTCTCATATTTCTCTCAGAAGATGTAGGAACATTCCTGTAAAATATATTTGGAACTAACGAAAGGCATCTCCCTTTTATTTTACTCGCCAGTTGATAAGCTATATGACGATTATTTGTATGATATTAATTTATATCGGCTACTACTCTCTTTCGATTAAATCCAATACTTAATAGCATGACTCGATTCTGTGTAACTCAATATGACTTAAGTCTTCGAGAGCAATGTTTTATTTGACCAGACGCTGAGGGTTCATAAGAAGATAAATTTCTAGTGTTGTCTTCACACAAATTCGAAGGCTTTTTTCTTACAAACACCTACTTAATTACTTTTATTGGAATTTATTTGATTTATAACGTCTGATTTTTTATTGAAATTATGCAGTATTTGGCAGTTAGAAGTAGAAAGAGGAATATCTAATAAACTACTTTGCGAGTGGCTTTAATTTTAGTTAGTATTTCGAAATACTGTTTACGTAGGACATTCCTATAATTTATGTGAAACATTATTATGAAGCTTGTAAGAATATACAATATATTCCTCTAACAATGGGATAGGTGGCTCTGAAATATGAGGTCACCAAGCTTTTTGGCAATTTATTAGTTCCGGATAAATATATTGATAAAAGCCAATTGTATGTGATCGTGAAATTGATCCCAAAGGATAATGGCGTGGTTCACTCAATGCTCTACTATAACTTAAGATAAAGATGTTTGTTTGAACTAAATACGTAGGTACGTAGGTGCTTTACTAGGTACCTATATATTTTTTCCAAAAAAATTGCACATCTGAAAAACTTTTTGAAAATATTTTTAAATACTTTAAGCGGAAAACTAAAGTTTGCTATCTACTAGTGCTAGGAACTAAATATATTAGTTTAAGGGCCACTTGCTTCAAGGAGGGTTAGCGTTTGACCCGAGAGTTAACAAAGAAAAAGTAGCGTTTTCACGAGTTAACTCGCTACCACTTTTGGTATTTGGTATCTTTTGGTACAAGACGGTGTAAAAAAGCTAAATAGTGCCTCATATCGTATTGGATTCAATAGTTAGAGATCAACTTCGCAACAATGCCTATAATTGAACTTGTACGGTATTACGTAGATGTAAGTGACAGTTAAATCCTCTCAGGATGGGTCTTCGAATGGCCCTAGTTAATTACGGGCTCGTCGTAAGTGCCATGTGGCAGATCTACACAATGAAGATAACGTTTATATCGTATTAATAGTCTCTTTGAGCTGGGCGTGTGCAGCAATGTTAAGTTTTGTGCCTAGTTGCTTGAAAATGATTATACCTACTAATAAATAGCGAAATATTTGTTTTCCGTGTCTTTGTGTGAATTCTAGCAAAATCCTCTTTCAAAATTATCTTCAGTTTATACTATTATTAGTTTTACAAAACAAAGTACCTAAGTACCTACCTACTTCTTATCTTCTCTTTTCCAAATGTACTCTTGTAACTTTTATGAGTAATTAAATATTTCACTATTTGTATTCATTTATATTTTTGGGTGTTACTAGTTTGAATAGTGAGGTACCTACTTACAGATTTTTAGCCTTAGGTACTTACACCAAAAAACAATTGTTGAACATGTGTCTAAAAATCCTGAAAGATTAAGTGCCGTATATTTTTTTGTCATGTGTCCAACACTTGTTTATTTGTGTGTGGTAAAAACCTAGGCATTCAACACTAAACATTACAAAAAAATGCACTCGATATGAATGATTTACGTTTCCCTACCAATACAATTATTTACCCAAAAAATGTTTGTGTTTGTGCTCTGATCAAACTACATTGTACGGTTAGCATCGCACACAGTTACACAGAAATACACGATAGTACAGATTAAGTTAGAGGAAATTTCGACGTTAATTTTCTTAAAACTTCTTGACAATCGTAAATATTCTTTAGGTGCAGTACAAGTCTGAACTCTTTTATTTATACAAGTGAACTAATTTTTACAATCGGTTAAGATATTTTTTGCGAAAATCTTGCTGGATTTTGATGTGGGAGGTGCCTTTATATTGATTTTATTCGGGACTAACTCAGATCAGTAAAAGTAGTAGAGTTACTATTTTATTTTTGTAATTTGTATAAAATATTCCCTAACAAGGTATACCTACATAATTATTATGGACTATACAGCTTCAACGAAAACTTATACCGTCCACCTATTTTAGAGATAAGGGGTCAGAGAGCATACCCAAGTGGCTTTGACTTTAAATTAAAAACTATTACGTTGGAATTTCGTGGGGTTGAGTCTTAAATGCCACCAATCGTAGACGTTGTAGTACTGTATTTACGTACTCGCTAGCGAGTGAAACCACTACTACACCAACTTGTTCTCGTGTGGTTTAGTGACCAAATCTACTTGTTGTTATTCATAATCCTAGTTAAACCTCACTTCCCTTAAATCGTGTAGCTATCCCTTTCATACTTCGTTAAAAAAGGTTTAGATAGAAAGGGACCTAAACGGTGGCGTAACTTTAAATTACGTTTATGAACAGCCACTATCAGATATTTTGAGGCCGCCTGCCTGGTTTAACGACTCTTGTAAAGGCACTAGTTTCGTTGAAGCTGACCGTACAATGTGTCAAGCGTGTCCCGCGTTTAGTTTGGTGCAATTGACGCGGCTCGCATGAGATGTGCGCGAGTGGTGCTAACGCATGCATCTGGGTCGCGCGACATACTACTCGTATATTGCACGCCACTCGGAGCGCGATGCACCATGACGGTGGCTATCAAATTATGGGAGCCATCACATTCTTTGCTAGCTCCCGTACTGCGACTTTGTCTGCGGAATTCAAGTTTCCTGTTTCATAGAACAGAAGTTGTTTAGTTGTTACCATACCCTAACGGCTATACTCGCATTAAATTAAATTAGATTCGTTTACCACACAGAAAGAAAAGATTAGCTGCGGTTTTTAAGAAGGGCCAGCCAAGTATTTTGCTGTTTTTGCTATTTGTCTTCCTAGCTAGTTTGATTGGTTATTATTTACAATTATTTGCTCTAACTGACAAGGCCGTAGTTGTTTTTATCTAGTAATAAACAGTTAATGTAATTTAGCTGCTACAGGCAACTTTTTCAGTGTACCCAACAAAATGCCAATTCATAATGCTTCATTGAGTCTTCATGGTACACACGAGCCATCAATGGTAACACTTGCTGTACGATTTCAACTCTTATAACACATACAATAAAAACCATACAAAGCTCAAAGTTACACTTGATGTACTGACTGCTACATCGTCACTGATACTGTATAAGAAAGACATAAACGCGGTCATCGACTCTCAGATTTGCCAATTAATTCGCGGGGGTACGAACTACGAGTTATCGTGGCCAATCGGTAATCGTATGAGAATTAACCATATACACAATGATTTTATAGTGTGGGTAGGTCTTTAGTATATGTTGCCAACCGTCCCGTCCCGTGCGTTTTAGTAGTCTCATTCGTTTTAGGAGTTATGTTGATAGGGTCAATATAACTCTATGTGGGACTCTACTAAAAGGTAACGTAATTAGATTATTTGGTTTATAAAAGAAATCTTTTATTAATATAATATATTTTAGTATTGAAATCCTACACTTTGCTATTAAATCAGAATATCAAGTAAATATTTTTCGGAATGCAAAATATTTTAAACTGTATTTTAAATTTTGTTTTAGGACACTTAAGTATTAATTACATATATAACTAGTACCTACATAGTATAAGTTTGAATCGGGAGAATACAGTACAAGATAGGAAAAAATTGGTGAACAGAATTTTTTCGAACTCGGTGAATTTGTGAAATAATCGCGAGATATCAATCTTGCACGCCTACTTACATTCGTGTTGTAACGCCTAGGTATCTAGGAATTCTATCGTGCTTATTAACTATATCCTAAGACTTCAAATCGTATTGCAAGTGTTGCCATTGTGTTATCAAACCAGCTCGAAACACTTAAGGCGGTAGCTGGTCAAATTTTCCACACAACGCGGCTTCATCAATCTCGGTGCTCTTAAACGTCCAAACTTCGACTGCGGAACATTAGTCTCCGGCTAACGTACATTAATACCATGTTATTACAAGCTATAGGCACATGTTACACGCAGCATTCATTAATGTTATGTTTTGAATGTTCAAGAGATTGGAGGCGATCGCGTTAATGAAGACGAATGAATGAGGAAACTTAATATTTTACATCGAGTTCCGAAAAAACGGGCATTTCAAATATCTATAGATCCATCCATATAAGTGCCTAAGTAATGCTATTATATCCAGGTTTATATGGTTAGGTAGGTCTACGTACAAGAATAAAAAATATTGTCGAAAATAAGAAACAGTTCCTATTTGTTTAGAGAAGAAAATTAACAATATTTCCACACTACTATTTTTCTCCTTAACCATTCCTACTAAACTAAAAGCTTGTGCTAGGAGTGGCCAACACAAAAGTCCAGAGGCAGGGATTGAATCTACGGCCGCATCTTACTCCCTAGCCACTACTGTGTAAAATGGTAAATGTTCATGAAAATTTATTTCATGAGTCAAATGTTTGTCATGAAAGCAATTGCTCCCTGTAAACGCTGTAAGCTCGGCATTCCGAAAATTTTGCATATTTGTGTGGTTTTGAATAATTCAGTGACAACACTATATCGTAAAACTACAAATAAATAAGGTGTAAAGTTTTATGCAGTCATAAAATCACCTAAAGCAATGATTCTCAAACTTTTCAGTGTGGCGTGGCTCCCTAAAATAAGCAAAGTGCAGTAAATCCCGACTTCTTCATAAACATCAACGTTTTTTATTCGACGAATAATTTGTATTAAAATACTTAATGAGGATTTAAAGGGGATTGAAAGTCGTCCCACAACGGTGGTAAATATCACATGTTCAAACCTAATTAGGCAGATAAGTAGGTACCTTCTATTGGTACCAAGTACCTACTTACCACCAATTTTTTTGTTGTTGTCTAGTGAAGAAATTACAGGCCTTGAAAATAAAGATAAATATTCTTTATTGCAAAAGTATTACACAAAGAAGTAGGAATACATAATAAAATAATCCATATTCGGATAAAATTTACTGAATGCTACTAATTTAAGTAAAAAAAAAATTCTCATCGAAACTTAATATATTTTGTTCTTATACAATAACTATTATTCACCTTTCAACATGTTACGATAATTTTTTTTGAGACGTCAAGTATCTTTCCAATAACTTTATTTTTACCTAATCATGAAATATTTTCATCATATTTTATCTTTTGAACGACAACGAGCTTCCCAAGTTGAGAAGTGCTGAATTAAACTAATCTGTAGTGCCGTAAAGTAGCACCTTTCGTGCCTGTATTGTTTTCGAAAGCTTCGAGTATTTTATTACATGTCTGTAATCTGTATGGGCTACGCTTTCCGCTAATTTATTAGCTGTTGTAAAATGATACACGTGCTGGGAATTTTCATTATCAAGCAAGTGTTTGTATTAAGTAAGCTAATTAAAACTCTTATTAATAATTCTATAATTATTATATTATCTAATCAGTCGATCTATACGATATATATATTCATTGAGGGATAGGTAGATACGATGGAATGCTCGGAAATCCTGAAATTACAATAACTCACTTGCTTTATCAAATTTCTTTAGTCATCCTTTGCATACCTCGCCTTTGGAGACGTGTGCTCTGATAAATATTTAGCAAAAACATGGACAAAAAAGTTCTACATAAATATCCACATACTCATCAAAAAGCGTACATCAACAAATTTTTCGGCTCATTTAATTGATTAATGTAAATAATAAAGTTAATGTAATCTCTCTTTAATTACAGCTGTAAGTCACTCCGCAAACAACTCATGATAAGCCGCGATATAAACCGTAAGGAATGGGGTTACTTGCTGCGAACTTGGAAATTATGACTTTTACTGCTTCAGACTTACCGAATACTTCCTCCGCTGAATTCGCGGGTTCGGAATTCTTGTTAACACTTCCCGATGGGTTTAAATAGAACGGTTCGGCGTCTACGATAATTGCAGATGAAGAGATTAAATTTTATTTCAGCTCTTCGGTTTGATGAGTGATTGGGCGCGTCCTTTGTTTGGGGATTTTAGACAGTGCGGTGGTTGAACTTATAAATTGAACTCAGTAGTTCACGTTTGCTGAATCTAATCCTATTAATTTTATAAACGAGAAAGTGAACGCAGCACACTTTCGTGAACGCATTTTCATGGATATTATTTCTGTATTTTATCATCAGTTAATATCAATGTAATCGTATCGAAAGGTAGATACCATCACATCTTCAGCCAGGCCTTTCGGCCTCTAGATATTTCCGAAATCAACAATTGTTTGTTTCCAAGTTCTGAAATCATAAAATTGTTCTGAAATCTATTTTAGACCGAACGATGCAGGTTTTCATCATCATCAGCATCATCACCCTATAAATGATCATGATTCTAGCCTGGATCATGGTCCATATTGGTATGAAGGTGAAAAAATCTTACTACTTACATCTATGAGAAGTACGATGGTAGAGCGCTGTGAGCGCAAGTAGATACAATAGCTATTTGTAATAATAACTAGCTGTCAAGTATCGGAATAGGACCTGTATTTTTTGTTAACGAACGACAATGGCCAAATTATTAGACCATGCATTATCGTTTGCATCGATCAATAACAAGTTGTATGTTAGGCATTGGCAATATTAGACACAATCTCTGTCAAACCGAAAACATAATATCATGTAGGTACGAGTATCACTATGGACTTTCTACCGTTCTTATTGTCTGCGTCATATGAAATGAAATCGTATATCACAGCCTCGTATACTATTGACGTGCTGTCGACTATACTTATGCCTATTTTGTATAGATACATACCATACTCACAGAGAAGTTAATTAGTATATTCAAGCGTAGGTATTTAGTACCGTAGGGTTCAGGCAATGGGTTTAATTAAACTTTAAGTTTAAACCATTACGATTCATGAATATACGGCAGACTTGCTATAGCGAAAGTGCGATAAACACAATCCTGAATAGTAGAATTTATAGGACTTTTACCAACCTATGCAAGTTAGTAAGGTTTCGATGACGACCCTTATCACGATATTTAATTTGTCTCCAAGAAAGTCCTGCCAAATAAATTTCGCCTTGAAATCTGTACAGTAATCGCGGCTGTAATCAAAACGAATAACTTTAACTTTTTAATGTGCCCAGTTCAGTGTAACTCACGCAGTTTATCTGACTGGAAATAAAAACCGGCCAAGAGCGAGTCGGCTGTCGGACTCGCGCATCGAGGGTTCCGTTCTTCTTGCCAAAACATGATTTCTAGGTCAACGGGATAGTTTTGGGTTCCCTTGCATTTGAAGAAAATGCGACATAAACGGCCATATCTTTTGATTGCGTAGTAGTTTGAATTTTTCTCGACTGCATGAGATTACAGACCTGAGCATTTGGTATTAATTTCAACTTGATACGTCCACGCGTTTCTGAGAAAAAGGTCTTGACAGACGCACAGTAAAGTGATCCTATAAGGGTTCCTATTTTCCCCTTGAGGTACGGAACCCTACAAAGTGAGCCCAAAAAGGCGGCTCGTATCAAATCAAAGTTATGCCCAGCGACGTTTGGCCGGGGCCCAAAGGACGAGCGAGACGTGATCTGAAATACCCGCGATTGCCTATTCATGATTTTCCGCACATGGAGAAGTTTGCTCGAACTAGAGCTGACAAAAAAGTTTGGAGCACTTTTTGAACAGCTTGCCTTTTTAATGCAAACGGAGTTGTTTGGGCGGTTTAGTAACCAAATTGAGACCGAGAAATTGTCGTAACTCGGGATATAGGTTTCCACATTATTTCCATTTCTATACAGCCTGGGGTGTAAGGGGTGGGGACCGACTATATTGGCCACCCAAATGCCAACCTCACCGGCACGTGGTGCACCCTGCCGACCAACGGACGGGGCTCTGGCGACCGACAGTTGGCGGTATACCCAGCTCGCATCGTGCCGGCGCCAAGTGCAGCAGGTCGGTGACGGGCAGCAGCGTCACCGGCGCGAGGTGGCCGGCTCTGCGATCGCCAACCCGCTTGCCCAGCGTGGCGATTACGGGCATCACCTCCCAAACATGAGTGACACCACAAGGCCCCGGCCCCCAGTTCCCGGCCGCCCCGCTATTCCTAGCCAAGGCAGCGGCTACGGTAACGGCGGGGCAGGGGGTGCTAAGAATCCCCGGGTTACGGGAGGCTGCCAAACAAAATTGACCCTGGCTACGTACAACGGACGAACTCTGCGGCTGGACGATCATGTCACGGAACTCGAAGTAGAGTTGGAGAGGATACGCTGGCACGTCCTAGGGTTATGTGAAGTCCGAAGAGAGGGGGAGGACACACTGACCCTGGAATCGGGCCATCTACTCTACTTTAGAGAGGGCGATCAACTCTCCCAAGGCGGGGTAGGTTTTCTGGTGAATAAGGCCCTCGTAGACAACGTAATGGAGATCTCCAGTGTGTCGCCACGGGTAGCGTACCTCATTTTGAAACTTACCGAGAGATACTCTCTTAAGGTAGTACAGGTCTACGCACCAACGTCGGCACACTCGGATGAAGAAGTGGAGGCTGTCTATGAAGACATAGCCAAAGCCCTCAATCACACCACTAAGACACACTTCAACGTTGTCATGGGGGACTTCAACGCTAAAGTGGGAGTACAGAGCAACATCGAATCGAAAATCGGACCACATGGTCTTGGTTGCAGGAATCATAGGGGGCAAATGCTAGTTAACTTCCTGGAGAGAGAGGGGCTATTCTTAATGAATTCGTTCTTTAAGAAGCAGCCTCAGAGGAAGTGGACTTGGCAAAGCCCCGACTCTATGACGAAAAATGAGATAGACTTCATCATAACGGACAAAAGGCATATATTCAGGGATGTCTCTGTACTTAACCGGTTTAACACTGGTAGTGACCACCGACTCGTGCGAGGCACCCTGAATATCGATTTTAAGCTAGAAAGACTCCGTATGATGAGGTCTACGCTCCGACCTAACCTGCAACAGATCATAACCGGCTCCGATAAATTTCAGCTGGAGCTGAAGAATAGATTCGATGCCTTGGAAACCACAATTGACGTTGACCAGGCGTTTGACACAGTGGTGAAGACCATCAGGGACGTAGGCGTAAGGTTTTGCAGGTCGCAACGTACTGGAACGAAGTCTAAGCTCTCAGTGGAGACTCTGGATCTTATGAAGGAAAGACGTGAAAAGGCTACGCAAATCTCTCAGACAGAACAGCGGACCCTCAACAAGCATGTAAGGAAACTTATACGTCGTGACCTTCGTCGCTCCAATACACGTCACATACAAGAGGCAATTGAGCAAAATCGAGGGTCAAAAGTATTCATGCAGCAGTTGGGGAGAAGCCATCTGACCAAACTGAAGTCGGCGAATGGCAGAACCGTCACTTCCAAACCAGAGATACTCGCTGAGATCGAAGACTTCTACGGCCGATTGTACGCACCTCACGCATCGCAACCTGAGCCTAGTACCGATGATCCCCGAGCCACGCTAACACGCCATTTTACCGAAGACCTGCCTGATGTGAGTCTTGACGAAATCGGACTGGCTCTCAAACAGCTTAAGAATGGAAAAGCCCCCGGTGAAGACGGGGTTACATCTGAGCTCCTGAAAGCAGGTGGTACTCCTGTCCTGATGGAGCTACAGAAGCTTTTTAACTCCGTCTTACAGAGTGGGAGAACTCCGAAGGCATGGCACAGGAGCATCGTTGTCCTGTTTTTCAAGAAAGGGGACAAAACCCTATTGAAAAACTATAGACCTATCTCTCTCCTGAGTCATGTATACAAGCTGTTTTCGAGAGTCATTACGAATCGTCTTGGACGGAGATTTGACGACTTCCAGCCCCCGGAGCAGGCCGGGTTTCGCGGAGGATATGGCACCATAGACCACATCCACACAGTGAGGCAGATTATACAAAAGACAGAGGAATACAATCGGCCCCTGTGTCTTGCATTTGTGGACTATGAGAAAGCATTTGACTCTATCGAAACCTGGGCTGTTCTGCAGTCCTTGCAGCGATGCCAAGTAGACTGGCGATACATCGAGGTGCTGAGATGCCTGTATGACGCCGCCACAATGACCGTCCAAATCCAGAACCAGCAAACAAGATCTATCCAGTTGCGTAGAGGTGTGAGACAAGGAGATGTTATATCACCGAAACTCTTCACAAACGCGCTGGAAGATGTCTTCAAAACACTGGACTGGAATGGACGTGGCATCAGTGTAAATGGCGAGTACATTTCACACCTTCGATTCGCCGATGATATAGTGGTCATGGCTGAGTCGCTGCAGGATCTGCAGGCAATGCTGGATAGCCTTAATGCTGCTTCTCGCCGTGTCGGACTCGGGATGAATTTGGATAAGACCAAGATCATGTTCAATGATCTGGTCGTCCCGGAACCAATAGTAGTCGATGCCACGGTCCTCGAAGTTGTTCAGAAATATGTCTACTTAGGACAAACTCTGCAGCTGGGTAGGAACAACTTCGAGAAAGAGAGTGACAGGAGAATTCAGCTGGGCTGGGCAGCGTTTGGGAAGCTACGTCATATCTTCTCGTCTTCAATACCACAATGCCTAAAAACTAAGGTCTTCAACCAGTGCGTCCTGCCAGTGATGACCTACGGAGCCGAAACGTGGACATTGACGGTGAGACTGGCCCACAGGTTCAAGGTCGCTCAGCGAGCTATGGAAAGAGCTATGCTTGGAATTTCTCTGTTAGATAGAATAAGAAACGAGTATATCCGCCAGAAGACAAAAGTGGTTGACATTGCTCATAGAATCAGTAAACTGAAGTGGCAGTGGGCTGGTCACATCTGTCGTAGAACCGATAACCGATGGGGTAGACGAGTTCTCGAATGGAGGCCACGAACGGGTAAACGTAGTGTGGGACGCCCCCCGACCAGATGGAGGGATGACCTTCGCAAAATGGCTGGCAGGGACTGGATGCAGAGGGCCGAGAGTAGGGTTGATTGGCGCGCTTTGGGAGAGGCCTACGTCCAGCAGTGGACTGATACGGGCTGATGATGATGATGATGATGATACAGCCTTTTGGAGAACTGTTGGAGACCTGTATTCATACGGTTATCTTTGGTATAATAGTCTCGGTCTATTATATTATTAGTGTGCTATATGTTGAATATAATAAATTCTGTCCATCTATGATAATTGATACCCATGACCGTAATTTCCAATGTCTTTACAAGTAATAAGTGAGTTTCTTACTATCTTTATTCCTGTTCAAATTATATGATGAATTTTTTTTTTGTTCTCATAAGGAGTGACAAATAGGTCGTCTATCCTCACCTGCAAACTGCAAATCCAGACGAGGTGACGGCCGAGGACCTCAGTGCTCGTAACGTTGCGTACGTAGCTCCCTTACCATTTAAACCACAAGCAACATAGTGCATTCTTAATTGAATGTATGGGCACCGATAAGTTTCTCATATCATTTAGAATCTACATTATTTGGTGTATAAAATACCAAATTTTGAGAAAAAATAACTCGCTATCCCGCATCTGTCGGCCATACACTCAGAAGTCTTGACTTGAATCATTGAAATGCAATTTAAACAAGTTGACAAGTTGGCAAACTATATTAAATCTTGTAGCGCGAACTAAATCTTAGATCCAAGTTTTCCTAACGCTAAGTTCGTTATCAAGAGAAGATGGTCTTCCATCAGCTGCAATCCTGCCACACAACTCTTGCTTCCAGATAACATTCGGTCCCTTTTTTTAAAAGTTTAAACATCGCAAAGGTCGACGTATGTCATCCTCGGTCTACATCTGCTGACCCTTCCACCAACATTACCTCGCATAAGAAATACGGCAAAAAATATTTCCGAAACATTAGAAATACTTACACAGAGGAAAATCCAGAAATTCTGGCTAATAAGAAGAAAGAGCGCGTGGAGCGGCGGCGGCGCCTGTGTCAAAGTGACTAATTTCACAGAATGCGTCTGTTGTGAACAGAATACTGAGCTGTAAGGGTGCGACCCGACTGAAACAAAGCTAAGAAACAACAAACCTATACAAAGCCAAAGCAACATAAGTGAAAATTGTATGTATTTTGATCATGAAAACTCTCTATTTTGATATCAAGGCTTTGAAACGAACAAAATGACTTGGGTATTTTTACTGAGAATTTATAGGACATGGGCATTAAATTAAAGTTCGTGGCTGTGCATATTAATATCGGCACATGACAATTTAGTCCAGATTGGGGGAATCGAACCTGCAACGATTGCGCCGAAGTATCATACCTTCCCTAGATTGAATTGAATTGTAACTAGACTAGGAACTCATAGATCCGAATTGAATCTAGAATCTAAAGTGTCGGTCCGGCATCGATTTATGCTATTGTGGGCTTTGCTCTATAGTATTACGAAATGGCAGCAGCAGCACATCAAGCGTAATACATGGACACTCTATGCGAACGGTAAATATGCCCTAGATTACAATGGTTTTGGTTAGGTTGTAGTGATGTACATTGAATTGTTTGGCTTGTATCTGGAATCACCTTTAAGCGTCTAAAGCCGGCAGCGGTTACTAATTAGTTATCTTGTCTCCTCGCGAGCAGTGCGTCTTTCATCGCTCGCTTACAAATGTCTTTCAACGATGTTGTATTCAGGTGTAATGTGTACTAATTTGGACGATGACTGACAACAGTTGTAACCACTAACCATCACATTCATGTTTGTATGAAAACATTAATTAAAGTGTTAGTTTTGGGTAGCTTTTTTGTTTGGTTAACATTTTTGGTTAATTTTTTATCTAAGTAGGTACGCAGTCCGTAATACATGACAATTTTAAATTAATCTTGGTATGTAAATTGTTTTGGTAAAAAGGTTTTGTAAAAATAACCTTACTTATTACCTTCTAATTACTTGTGTCAAAAAGATTCTAGTGCCATAAAAATGGAATTTAGGTAAGAACCTACCTAATTGTGGTAGGTTTTATAAACTCCGTCGTCGGCTCATCGCTAGTATATTTTAAAATATTTCGTTTACGAGCTGCTTGGAATGAGACATAATAGGAAACAGATCATTAATAATTCTGATGTAGGTAAGCATCTACATACGTCATAATGTCTACTTCACAAGATGGGAAAGGAAGTAAAGTGACCCAGTAATATTTAATTTGCTTTATAAAGGCACTTGCGAAACCACTTCGGCCTTTGATTTATGTATCCACATTTTTTGGCGAATAACTGCGCATGATTGTATCAAGTGGTTTTACGCGTAGACATTCAATAATAGGTACTTTCTTTACCCTGTTAGTTTCGGATTTAACTATTGAGAACTTTTGTACCTACATTGGTTATAAATATGACTATTAAATCACTGAATGATTGTATGAAAGAATATACAAATACAATACAAAGATAATATTGGAGGAAGGGTCGGCAGCGGTAGACCGAGTAGGATATCATCATCAGTCTATTTTTATGTCCTGACTGCTCGGGCACATACCTTTCCTTATATCGAGGGAGCTCGGGTCTTGATCCACCACGCGGGCCCATTGCGAATTGGCGGATTACACATGCTTTAGATTTTTTCTATTGCATGCAGGTTTCATCTCTATGTTTTGTAATATTTTGTTGTATGTTTAAATGTACGTAAGTTTTTCAAAGTGGGACATACGTCGACGAAATTGGCGATGTTTTGAAAAAGAGACAAGTGCGGTCTACTACAAACTGACGACCGTGACGAGATTGGTGGAGTGCCAGGATCGCAGTAGGTGGAAGTCCATCAAATTTGCCTAAAGTGGAGAACCGGTATGAATTTTATGTAGGTATGTGATTTTGGGAGCTTTTCGCGTAAGTTAGAGCTTAAATTAGTATGTTCGTTATTATAAAAACTTTGCAAGTATTTTCATACGATTTTTTCAGTTAAGGCGTCCGTCTTTTATGGTTAGGGGATTATGTTGTTTCTTTAAAGCTTATTTACCTTTATTAGGTGTTTGTAATGTATGTTAGAAACTAAGTATACGAAATTATAATTTTGTTCACGTCAGACTTCTAATAAGAAATGTACACAAATAGTAGATTGTCGCCATTGCATAGGCACTAGATATATATAAAATATGTGAAGTCTATACACATATGTAGTTACATATTTGAAACGTATGTAACATAGTTAAGCGATGACTGTGAGCCTGACAGACGGTCGGAGTAAATCCTTGCTTATAATTGCGTTAAATAATGTAGAGTCTTACCTAAGCTACAGATTTAAATAATATGTGTTATGATACTCGTAATAACGGTTTGTACTTAAAGTAGGTACGCAATGATTTAATCAATTCAGACCTTTTAAATTAGGGACTTTTTAAAACCTGACCTCATCTTACCTTTAA
Organism: Tachystola acroxantha; assembly: GCA_963506565.1. Lineage (NCBI taxonomy): Eukaryota > Metazoa > Arthropoda > Insecta > Lepidoptera > Oecophoridae > Tachystola > Tachystola acroxantha. The sequence continues at coordinate 7,302,988 of OY735880.1, forward strand.
CTCGTTTGCGGTACCGAAATTTATGGTCATAAATAAATCAACCTGATTTGAGGATATCAATTAGCTTGAATGCGAAATGAAACGATAATATCAAAGCAGTGTCGGCCAAATCTGACCACAGCCTGGCGTATAACTGGTTTGTTTACTATCCATCAAGCATAAGCCCAATTATGCGCGATGACTAATCTAATAGAGCGTTTATTTATTTATTAGAAAACAAACTCGGGTGCAAGTGCGATAAAATAGGTGAAGTGAACGGTGAGCCTCCAGAGGCAATAGCACACGTGCTCGCCTGTCGTGATTCTATCGGCGCGAAGGCACGATCTGACTAACGTGCCGGACCTCGGGCCACGGCCATATGTCGCCGACTTACACTCCTACAATATGACACTTTGCACTGCTCGTGGCCACTGAAGGAGTCCCTAGAGACCGCGGTAAAGTTGTGTACGGGCGAGAGTTCGCAAAGTTTCCGATCGGGAAAGTTGCGGCACGGACACGCGGGCGCGGCGGGTGCGGAGGCGAGCGCGCGACCGCAGTTGCGACGTGTAGAGCTTACACTGATTTTTTGTAGGAGGCATCGCCGCTTGCCCGCCGCGTGCTCCACATTCGACAACCGGTGTAATATGCGCTACTCTGCGCGACTATTACCCGTCTACAGACAACATACCCTCCACAGCACCCGACACTTAACCACCGGGCGCCTTCCACAGCCAGTTGGTTTGCTTCACTTACCTGCCAGGCTACGTGTCCGATACAATTACGTACCATTTCGCAATGTGTGTACCTCGATACAGCCAATATTCGCTCTTATTAGCTGTGCCGGGCGGTTAAGCGTTTACTTACACCTTGTAGAGATTAGCTTACCAATAACTTTTAAAAGCTTCTAATACCGTGAAATAAGCTCTTAGTATAATTTTATGGTTTTTTACGATATAATCGACGCTAATTACAATGTAAACGACCAACAGTATAGATACGCTCGTTTTCATTCAAAAGGCTTAATTAAGTTTCCGTGTAGATTGAACTTTACCACCGTCCCATACAAAGTACATAATTTGTTGATATTCATTGTTACAAGATAATGCTAAGATTGCTAGTTTACTGGTACCATTAACACAATGTACATATTTTTATTTTGTTTTTAATTCATTTAGCTAAGTGTAATAGATTTTTAGAGCATGTAATACGAGTAACTTGCTACTAAAATCACGATAAATTAGACTAGGTACAGTTGAACGCACATTTTGAGAACTTTACCCGACAACGGTAATATTATGTTCCCATTGATTTGTGTAGGTTGATGTGAGTGCGGTTGACTATACATAGTTAGCATAATTTTTACTTGCCTGCTACTTTATCAGTAGGCAATTCTTTAATTGACCGACCCTGGCAACCGGTTTATATTAGCAAACATAATAAATAAAAAAATATTGCTTGTTATCGCTAATAATAATTGTCTCTAGAGCTGTAAAATATAATTGGTTGGACTTCACCAGTTTTTTCAATAGGTGGAGAAACATACATCTTCTCTATATTTGTAAAGCTTAATCAGACTGTCAGTTTGAGCGTTTATAACTCGAGAGCCACTAGAAATGAAGTGATAAGCTTTTAGGAGGTATCGAACATTTGTGTTTCATCATTTTTCAGCTGTTGTTTTTCAGGCAAATAACCATATATATTTTGAAATGAAATGAAATGAAATGAAATGAAATGAAATGATATTTATTTGCCTGAAACACGGTACTAAAGGATCTTAATATTATTTTTGTATATTGCACTGTACATGTTTCACCAAGTAATTTTAATACCATTTGAAAAATAGGGTGTTATCAGAAACAGATGCACCACGTGCGAAGCTTTTAGGCGGTTTGTCAAACATCCAGGATTAATTTAGGGGCATTTTGTATCTGTCTCGAAGGGATTACAAATATTTGTTTGGACATATGCTCAAAGCCGCGTCAGTAAATCAGTTAAGTGGGATTAAACATTGGTGTACTTTTAAGACAAAAATGTTTTATTTTCTTTAAGTATCTCTATTGGTTTTTTCCACTGCCTGGTGAGTCATGTGAGGCAAATAGTCCTATATTGGCTCAATAATCCGTGTACCTCGTGTGTACTCGATTGTACATTCTTTCACATAAGTTCTCAACGTAGGCGAGAACGCCTCCTTGTTGCAAGCTTTCATGTGAGCAGTAGAAGCTTAGAGAAAATTATGATTCGTTGGAAGTTATTGAATGGGCGTGGGAAGATTTAAAAAAAATATGTAAAAAAAACTGAAACAGTTTTGGACAGTTCTTGTAATTTTTGACAGTTAAAATTGGTATAGATGTGGACAATAAATCCATTTGATATCTCCATAAACGTAACCTTTGGAGCGGGGTGAGTGGACCACCTCACATTTTAAAAGTAGTCAACTTACCCAGGTACTGGGTGAATCACCACTAACAATTTTAGAAGGTGGCATCTCACCCATAGGTGATTTGTGGAGTGTGAGTTGCCACCTAAGCCAAAAATTCAATTATTGTGGCTGCAGAAGTCGATCTCGCAACCGTTAACTTGGGTAGATTGACTGTTCAACTGTTTCTGATAGCATTCCCATCCCATCACCCTAGCTCAATGGCAATATCTGTTTCAGAAGCATGAATTACGCGATAGATGGTCTGTAGATTTTTTTTCTCAAATTGGGCTGTGGGCAAAATAAGGTTGAGAACCTATGGTTTAACAGTATCACCATATCTCGGTTAACCCGACCAAAGTTTGGAAGTTATTTAAATAAATGCCATTAATCTTCAGCAGAGCTTGATAGCAATGACAACTTGTTCCGACCACTAACGCTTGTTTAACAAATGGTCGAAGCGGCTAAACCAATGTATTTAACTGATAATGGTAAGTAATGGGTCTAACTAGAGATAGAATTGAGTTACTGTAACTTTTGAATAAAACTGATGTCAATAAATTGATGTAATTATAATAAAGAATATTGTTGTGATTGTTGGGGCTGTGATTAACTTAGCAAAGCTTGGTTTTGAGTAATACTAAATAACAGAAATCTTTCAGGTGTAAAATACACTTTTGCTATTTGTAGGTTAAGTTACCCAGAAGAGTGGTGATTTAGTACCACTAACATGAGTGGCTGCAGGTAGGTAGTATAAGTACGCTCGCTAGCAACAAAAATATCACCAATCACGAACTTTGTAGCTGCTATTTTTACATACTCGATAGAGTTGCTATATTGCGAGCTAATAACTTACTACAGAAACTCATGGTAGTTTTATTTTACTGACCTAATACAAATGTTATTAAAATGAAATTAAATGTACGACCTATACACCTAACCTACGGTAGGTGATTATTTTTTTTCCCGGCTGACGGACGCAGTACCTATGATAATGTTTTACGATTGTATGTTTGGTTCCTTTGTGACATCCTGTAGCCTAAACGGCTTGCTTGGTGGATTTATGAGGTGTCGTTAGATTCGTCTAGATCACAGGACTAACATTTTGTTCTAAAAAGCAGTCTTTGTCATAAGTAGGTTAATTATAGATCTGCCATCGGAAAATTCAATACCTACCCACATAATACTTAGCTTACAGGAGGCAATAAAAATACTTTCCCAACATGTTTATTATTTTGTGCCAAAAATTACTCCATTTAATACGGATTGAAGTTTGTCGAATATAAATTCGCGATACCCGGGCTGTACTAAGCTGATTACGACACTCGCTTTCCACAGTTTCCCCGGATTACTACAAAAGCAAATCTCCGAACTTTTCCCTTTTTTGCTGCTCAAATACTAAGACGTGACTATGTCGGTGCAAATGGGATAATACCAATTTAACTACACAGATTCACACAACTTTTTATTGGCATAAGTATAATATTTGTTGAATTTTCAGTTGATAAAACTTGAGAATAACAATGAGTCAGAATTGGTTTACACTGCAGCTTGTAAAGCTAACGGAAAGGGTAGGTATACCTAAAGCCAAACGGGGGGGGGGGGGGGGGGGGGGGGGGGGTCAGACTCTCACTTAATGTCTCATACTGTTGTAATTACCTCTATAGTGATTACTTTTTTAATCAAAATTATATTTTTAGAAGAGTTTACACTCTGTTTAAGTTTCAAATAAATGTCAACCATATTTAGACTACCATAATAAGTTCCACATAGAAATACTTGATTTTTAACTTTTAATATTAATTTTACAAACAACACATACAAATCAAATCAATAAGCTGATCAGTGCAAAATGTACGAAAAGTATTTAAAACATTCGCGAAAATTGAAAAGTTGTATACCACGAAAATTGTAGGATGAATGATTATTATAGGTAGGTATATTAAATTGAACCTGTCTTAGAAATAAATAGGTTGACAGTAAGAAAATATCACGGCATGTAATATTATAATGGGGCACAAATTGGCACCAAAATGTGCGGATGTTGATATTAGATTCCGCTAGAAATAGTTACAATGTCTTTCATGTATCATCTTATTTCTTGTTGCTTTGAAATATGATTGACAATGTGTCCTAAGCACATTTAATTTTTTAATGTGCTTTGGAATGAGAGTTCGGTGGTTAGAATACTGTATTCACAATGCGGAGGTCCCAGGTTCGATTTATCATGCATGTACAATCGACTGATTTATCGCATGTATATCGATGTAAAAGGTGCTCCAAAAGTGAGAAAAAAGCGAAGTTTTTGAATCAAGAGCATCCCCTTCTTCCTTGTTATTTAATTGAGTAATGAATTGCACTCTCTTTCTCTGCACTTGGCGTTTCTCATCAACATCACGCATCCAAAACACTCGCGTGTTGTGTGTATGTGAGTTTGTTCTAACAAGATAAATAAATATTTACCTAATGAATCAATTCTAATGGACACAGCGTCGCTGCATCACTGAAATCTATTTGCTGAAAGCCTGCACCGCCTGCGTGCCAGACCGCTAATCCTATTCCCTTTGTTCCAGGTACATTAAGCAAATGGCATAAGTCTCATTAGGATAACTGCAATGGATTGTTGACTTACCTAATTAGAATATATTCATTAGTATAATGGGCAGGTAAGAGAGGTCGTGGATGCAGCTGATGAGTTAGTTCGACCATCATATCTCGATACCGCATTTTACGATGCTAATTTGTCATGAGTACAGATATATACTTATATGACGTATATTATCAAAGAGAAAGTGACGCAGATGAGCAATGAGGAATACGACTCCAGTCAATGATAAAAATCAATGATAAAGGTGACTTAACGTTAAGCCATAGGTCCCTTTCTAACTTAACGTTTTTTAACGAAGTGTGAAAGAGATAACACATGTTTAAGGGAAGTAACGTAAGGTAAGCACATAAGGGAAAATAGTACAGTACAAACCTGGTATCAGGATCGGGATGGGTCTGAAGACAATGCAAACATTCCGAAAATGTCAAGAGACGTGAGAAAAAATTCAACAGTAGAGCCAATATCTGAAATGTAAAGTCGACCACGCTGTTGCGCTATTTTAGTGAGCTGGCAGCGTGGATTAAATGCACAATCTTCGAATTTCGAGGAGTCAGGCTCTGCACTGAGGAATAAAAATAGGTAGTACAGTTGGTCCGGATTCCGGATGGGGCGGACTTATACCAACCGCCATAAACCATGCCACCAAAGTGGCAGTTAAGTAGCTTTATACCCTTTAAGGTCACACGTTATTACAGGGATTTGGAACGATATCTCCTCTATCTAGGCTGCTTAGAATTTGTATTGTAATTATTTAGTTGAAGGGCACATAAAGGACGCTAGTGGCTTGTAATTCACGGCAAGTAGACGAAGACATTTGTTGCGACAAAGTACCCTCGTTTCATTAGCAAAGAAATGTGCGGTTAAGAAAATTGGACGCCATTCGTCGTAATGCCTGGAGTGGCGACGGATCTCTATTTAATTCCACGAGTCACGCGGATGGCATGTCTGTGAGGCAGGATTCGATTCCTGTGGCAGTGACAGTGACTAATAAGCTTATTTAGAGTATATATAGGTGGCCGTGTAAGTACCTACCTACGTTTACAAAATGCCGTAAACTTTTTACAATATCTGTTAAACGTTTAAATATTAGGTCATTGAATTGAGGCTACAATCCGTAACACAATAATGGTAAACATGACGTGTACGACTGTACGTACGCGTAATTTGCAAATGTAATAATTAAAACACCGAAAGAAATATTGACGATACCGTTTATAATTGACACAATAACAAAAAAATATGCCTCGAGAAGTGCACCTATAAATTAACGAGTTAAAACAGCACCATTCAGTCAATTTTAAGGTTATTTATGGTACACAAATTGTCGGAGCTGGAGAATTTATCGGCAATTACAAAACCGCCGACGTCGGAGGTAGAGTGTGCGTGCTAAAGGACCTGCCTTTAGGCTGTCGATACAGATGCAGGTGGCTGTGTAAGTCGGGTTCAACCTCGATTTAAAATATCTCCATTTGTTAATATATCTTATTTTATTTCGATGAATAAATACACCGAATAGGCGTCAATGCACGCTTATTTCGTGAAACGAAATTCTGCAGTGCAAAAAAGTACCAAGTAGTGCAAAATGTAGTTTTGTGTGGTAGCTTGTACATAGATATATGATCAATATATCAAAAAATATATTACGCTACTCTGTATATAGCCCAGTGTTCGACGTAAAATAATATAAATGAGCAAATTTGTAAAATGAGGTGTAATGTAAGAGAGCAACAAAATACCACGTTTGGTTTAAATAAGTGCCATAATTTGTACAAATGGTGTAAAAAACCACAAGGCCATGATTGGTATAATTTTCAATGAACTATAATTACTTTACCTTAGTTATATATAAACCTACCTACTTCAATGTGTAAACTTCAAGCTAAGTATACCAATATGGAGTTGAGAATAAAATACAGGTATACCTGTTTATTTTAATAAAATAGTTACTTTAGCGAAATTACCTCTTTAGTAAGAGGAGAAGCCATTAAATAAAAGTATAATAGAATACGCGTCATTTGCTCTCGCGCTTTTCTTTTGTTTTCTTTTCCGCCAGCACCTAGTTTCCTGATGCAGTTGAGGTACATTATACCAAGGAGGTTTTATACACGATGGAACCGCGTGCAATAAATATGTAGCTATTTGGTCGGCGTTATATCCACCTACCTACAAAATATATAGCATTTGATGCGTCAGTCTCCAGAAATCGTAAAAGGACATAATGAACGATTGGATACCGAATAAAGTCATAAAACAAGCTGAGTACGAGTATTTGTTTTTATGACAACTTACACGAAAATCAAGCTGTAAAGGAATACTTGCAGTAATTTTATTAACTCGCCCAATCTCGAGATCAAAGCATTCAATAACATTTAAGTGTGGCTATAATACTAAACGTTCGTTGGGTGATCCCCGGAATGTCATCTACCGCAATAATACTCAGCTATATTCGTCCTGGACGCGTATGGAATTTAAAACGCGTTTCGGCTGAAGCACGCGCAACGCAGATTTTATTAAATTCGGCTTTCAGATTGCGCAAATGTATTTTAAATGTGTTTTGTATTACGGCGATACAGATGCATATCATAAGTATTAGTTGTACTTAATCTAAGTTTGTTTTGTTTTTCAAAGTATATTTAATATTTTTGTTGTCTTGCATGTTACGCTATACGAAATGTAAATCTAATAATTAAATAGGTAAGTACTAGATGAATAATCATTTTTTCAAACAACGAAAACAATTTCTCCTAGTGTTATTTTCTATAACATTATTTAGCTCTACCCCACGTGGGGGATGGCGCTTGGGGGCGGATGGGAATACACGGATAGTTCTAGTAAAAATTATGTAGCAGTATTTGATCAGATATTAAAAATATAAATAATATTTTTTAAAGATGTGCTACTGAAGGTTTTATGGTGCTTTTTCTCATCAGAAGCGTTGATACATTTTCCTTGCAAGTTTCGTACAGTGGAGAATGTTTGCGTCTAATTTGGACTATCATAAAAATCAATTGAATCCAAAATGAAATTCATACAAAACTCGCTCCTTTAAATATAAAAAAATGTGGACGTGTATAACACAATATATACTGTTAATGATGTACCATTTACTGGCAACCAATATCTGACAACATTATTCTGAACAGGTCAGTATTAATCAATTTCCTCGTGTACAAAACATGGATTTTCTACAAAAACACAAAGCCCTCTTTGATATATGCCCTGTATTTTGGTAGAAACTTGTAACAATCAGTATTGCAAACGTTGCGGAATTTATATGTGGCAGGCTGCATCGAATGACACACAGGCAGTTTACGAGATACCGAGCTCCCCTCTCTAACAGCAGTGATATATGACGCAGGTACTCCATGTCCCTATAGCGACAGTAAGTCAGTGGATAAGATAACAAAACAAGAAAATGAATTATTATAAAACAAAAACGCTTTACGCAAACTTTCTTGCAACCAGAATGTGGAATGATCTGCCCCCCCAAAGTCTTTCCACAGAGCAAATATGGGCTTCAAGAGAAACGTGAATAAGCTTACTATAAGGTGGCTCGTCTGCTTGTCTTGCACATAAAATACATGACTGCTTTTTTGGTACACAATATTATATCCTAGTCAGTCCCATGGCCAAAACGAATTTACCGACACCCATTAAAATACATACGCTTGCAAAACATTACCCTCCTTCTTTCGTCAATCGGCTAAAAACTATAGTTACATAGTTTAATTATTGCCAACTGTATAAAATCCTTAAACCAATGCGTAACTTTAATCTGAGTTTAATAATAAACGTCATGAAATGCAACAGCTAACAAATATAATTATGCCATAAAATGGTTGCCCAAGTCGCAGTAGTCACCATCCTTTGAGATGTTCGCTATGATATGACTTTGTTAAATATTCCAAAAATCGCTACGAAATGTTACCATAGGCATAAAAATGAAAATGCTAGAGCCCTAATTCCACGCCTGCAAACAATAGCCCCAACTCCCTATGCATAAAGTGCAATGAGGTGGCCCCTTTCTGGCAACCCTGGAATTAATCGCGCTCTTCCGTCCGATGCGCTGGGATTTTTAAATCCACTCGTTAATAAAAGTCACTTTAGTCTGTGGCCCGGAGATGTCTGACAGCGTCGGACTCTCGTTTGTCTTTTCTTTCTGCGGAAACGGTGACCATGGCACCAGAACGATAATTAAATCTTTCATGAGAAATGTTTATAGCGATGATAAATTAGAATTTTTGCAATGGGTTTATCTACATATTCGTAACAATTATAATACCTATATATCTTAGCTTGTATGAACATAATTGGTCCATAGCTGACCCGATTGGGATCAAACCTAGACCGTAAGGACAGTGTTCTACCATCGCGCCACCGAGCTATAAATACATTTAAAAAAATATAAGTACTTACTTACATACAGCTACACCTTTATAAATTTTAATTGGAACATAATTATAAATAGCGTTTATCACTTATTAAACTTCTATGACAATATTAATGGGGATGTTGACATCTTAAGTAGTTATAAAAATACCTCACTCACAACTCATGCTGACGACAAAATCCTAATCTCATTCATTCGCTCCGTATCACCAATCTGAATGACCTACGAACAAAAGCAACTTTTACGAGGCCCAAAGAAAGTGCGTGTCCTTTCATCTTTATATACTTCCTTATATACTGCTGGTTACTACTCACTTTGAAACTATAAATTAAAGCCAGCCGAAACTTATGCAATAAAATTATTTATAGTATATTTTATCGATGGTTATTAAGCCGAGTTCGTATTTTTGTTTGTTTTTGCCCTGTTTTTCATTTACCCGCGAACCTGCCCGGAAAAACAACGTCTCAATATGTCTTCTGAGGGAAAATTGATTTCGTTTCCCTAACGTTTTGCTATAGCAAATAGGAGGTGTTATACTTTTGTGAGTATTGCCGGTTTGTCAATCTACATTTATGGCTGCCAATCTATCCTTATAGCCTTAAGACAAACAAAGTTATTTATTGCCACATGTGAAGTCCATAAAATTCACAATTACTGTATGTCGCCGCCAACTCTATCAGCCGTCCAATAAATGGCATTTTAACAGCGGCGTTCAACTAAAAAGTTTAGAACGTCACTCACCCTACAACGGCGTTATTTAGCTAACGGGCTAGACCACTAATTGAAATTGTTTATTTCTCACACTGTAATTATAGGTACTTACCTAAATATATGGTTCTAGAGTCGCTTTATTATCATATATCTGCTGAAATTTTGCAGCTTATTTACAATACTTTAACGGGGTTTGTAAACACGAATTTAGTTGCACAAGAGACGGGTTATCTCCGTTGAAAGAATGTAAGATTGTAGGTAAGTTGCAGGATCCAAATTAGTAGGTACTGATTTTCAACTTGGCTGAGCTCTTCCAAGAAGTTTAAATTAAATTCAAGAGATTATTCTAAATAAATACTTAATACCTATCTTGACGCCGAAAAAATAGCTCTAGGTAGCTCTCCACCTATTTGCCAAAAAATATCTGAGCAGGCAGACCAAATGCACATTCAAGTAGGTTCTTAGTAGGAACTCGACGAAACTTCGCTGCATGTTAAGTAACTAATACGACTAAGTTTAAGCTTAAACTATCAAACAGCGTTCACGTTTCAGTTTGACGAAGTAGGTAGCTAAGAAGAAAATCTTATGGGCATCGAATGTGTAGCAAAATATTAACATGATATTCAGCTCGGCATATAAATTGTTCATTATATCCAGAGCAGTTGACAGAAACCAGAAATGAAGCTAATAGGGATAGGGCATCAACGACAGCCCTGATTCCGAAATAATGAAAATATTTCCTATTTTCTTTGGATACTTATATGGGTACCACCTACACTTTGCCTGTTGTGCTCTTATTGCCAGCCAAGGAGTCTTCTTTGGTTGCCAACCGCGTCCGGTGGCTGGGTGGCTACATCGTCCTGCTAAGATAAACTTACGTCACTCTCATTCGGTCAATGGACAAATGTCAAAAAAACTTCTGTCGATTAGTGTAAAATTAAGTAATCAATCAATCATAAACCATATAAGAACATTTAGAAAAGTAAGTACCTAACAGTAATGTTTAATTTCCGGTACGATTATTATTTCGTTACAACTTGTAGGTACGTTTAGTACATCCATCACATGTTTTACAGATTTAATTATGTGAAAATCACAGAAAAGCTTAGAATTTTAGTAGTTTTTGTTTACAAAATAAGACACTTGATTTGGGCTGCGGTAGGTCATATGCGGATAAATAAACGACAATAGAAATTATCCGAGGATTTTTTCTTCCAAACCTCAGGAAAAAGTACCTAAGTGATAATAATATTGTTAAATTAAAAAAATGTACCAATTTATCACACTATTACATTGATTAATCTGTCTGTATGTCAAGTGTGAGTGGTATGTAGGCAATAAGTGCGTCAGCACGCGCAAAGCGTCGCGTTTGCATTAAAAGATTGATGGCAGTTGATGAGGCTAAAGACCCGAGTCAAAAGTTCGAGCCCGTGTAATGTGAAACATTCAGGCAGGTGACATAAAGATTACGATAATTCACTAAATTATTATAATTTTGTTTATAAACAAACATGTAATGCCCAATATAAAAGATTCTAGCCCGATTGTTAAGGGTAGGGATACCAGAAAACACATAATTTGTTGATAAATGCTTGTAATCGACTACAGAAAGATTTCCTTCTAGGAATGCGGCAAAGTATTCGTAACAAAATAAAATTAAATATTTTTTGCATATAAAAACTAAACTAAGTACACCGCACCGCAGATGTTGCATCGGCACACCGAGAGTTAGCGAGTTAATCCGTTATTACTAACATATTTATCATGGGTTAAGTCGCTATCTTATATTGCAGTGGGTCTAAGCTTTAAACCAAATCCTGGAATTATTACAAAAACAAACAGAAAAAACGACTAATTTTTGGCATAAAAGTCCCGTGATCAAGACGAACTTAACGAATAGCCGTCACGTCAGAAAGGAATCATCATACTTGAGAAATACTACTCTCTTTCATCAGTTGGGTAAAAATTGACACCCAATACACGTATAGGAAGATAGATAAATCCTAGTAGAAACTGAGTTCGTGATTTGGTTTATTTTTTTACAGTGAGATAACATTGGATAAAGAGACGCAGACAGAGAGCATACGAGAATGATTTATTTTATTAGAAAGATTAGGCATTTTATTTCTACTTTCTGTCAACAATAACAGAGTGCGCGACGTATCGTTACATCCGATTCATGTCAAGGATAGGTTTATGATTTATAAATCATGTGCTTCATAAAATTTATTGTTATTTTCGATTATCCTCACTCTCAGCCCATATTTGTATAAGGCTGCCTCTGCGACGCCGATGTGATGGATCGTTTCGTGTTTAATAAACGGTTAAAAATATATTTATTTTGTCATTGTCACCTTCAAGTAATTTACGTTTGTATTTTACGTCGATGATGCCGTGTTGTGTTTAAATTGATTATACGAATTAATTCCTCACGACTCTAAATTACAATTATTTTATTTCTTATATTGTTCAAAATGGGAAGGAACATTATCGTAATGAATAGAAAATTAACAGTTCTAGTACTCGTAGGTTAGCAAAGAAGTTTTAGTTATTTAATATTTATTTAAATTACTATTATTAGTTTATTCAATTTAAATAATTACAATGTCAATGAAAACCTTAAAACATAAGTACTTATACGTATAAACTTCGTCAATCGAATAACTAATTTATTTAAATTCACTAATAGGTATTCATGAAGTAAGAATTCTTTAAGTTCCTCATGCTCATAATAATTATGTTAGCCTTTGATGGTTGGTTTTCAATTCACTTCGACAAGATTCGATACCATTTTGAACTAGCGCGCTACCAGAATTGTACCTTTATTATATTTAATTCCTAATGAAATGACAGTTATTCATGTTAAACTACGACAGTTACTTACTTCAACAATCAAGATTAACTCGTTCAGTAGCTAAACCCATTATGACATTATCGTCTCTTATCTGTAGTTATGTCACACCTCAATGCTTTCAATGCCGCGGTTTATTAACCTTGCTTTTTTCATAATTTAGGAGTGTTTTTTTTAAATATATAAATTCGTCTTATTGTTGTGTGATTTTGGGACTTTTTAATAATATGTAGTAGTGTAATAATAATCATTGTCTAGATAATAATTTTGATCATACGAAATGAGACTTTTCGAATAAAAACTATCGCAATCTTATAATGTTAACATTCCAGCAGAACGCAGCGGACCGAGAAAGGGTGTTACAAAAACTCATATTATCATTTCCGTGTAACTTTTCTTATTAGAAGTTTGTTTGCAGGAATTGAGAGGTGCAATGCAATCTCCCGATTTTACCCTTCGCTGCCTCTTGCACTTTGTATAGGTACGTATCTACCGAAAACATTTCTATGTTATACAGGGCCTCATTAATGAGGAGATTTAAAAAAAAATAGTACTATTTATTGTTCGAATGTAATTTTTTATAATACAGTTACATACAGTAGATAGTTGAATTTATTGTAAATATTTTTTGTTACATACATATGTGTGTAGTTAGATATGTGAAAAATATGAAGGTACTTAATATTTTTCATTCGTTACGGCGATGTTCCTTCCCATTCTGAACGTGTGCAGATTATAAGAAATAAAATAATTGTAATGTATAGTCGTAAGGAATAAAAATTTAGAATACTTATAATAAAACGATTATTTGACAGCGTTTTTTTTACATTGAGAAATTATCAACCTTAATAAACTCTCATGTACCCCTTTACCTGACCGTACCTAACTGAAACCCATTCCATAGAATAAAACTTGAGTTATCGATCATTCAAATATCTAGGAATGTTTTAAAACTTGTAGCTAATGTAACGTACGATAGGTATGAAGTAGATAAAATCACAGGTAAAGTGCATACCTACTATAACCCCAAACGTGACATTGATGTGTGAAGAGATGCTAATCGCGGACCGGACAGACTATTAGTTAGCTTGTTAGTTCTTTTTACAATATTTAATTGAACGGCCTAATAACGGCTTAACACGAGCAGAGAATTGCAAGACGCTTAATAAGCAGCAGGTTCCGTATTTTTATTCGTTATACAACACATATGCGCCCCCTATAACATGGTATTTAGCACTATGTGTTAATCTAGGATTCCGTCTAAATATATAATAATATCTGTGTAAAATTTGATACATATCTGTCAATAATTAAAGAGTGGTTGAGTGATAAACAGACCCCATAATGTATAGTTATAATGTTTTAGTATTTATGTCAGGTTAAGTTAAGTTGTTCTATCTCCTTGCGATTCTCTACTCTCTCCTCTGAATAACACCAAAATATTTGTTAGAATTATTCTGCTACTCAAGTCGTCTGCAAAAGCATGGTAAGTAATATGATTATTTTATGCAAAGAAATCGGTATAACTTTTTACAATTACTTCATAGGTAGGATTTTTATTTTCGTGTGGACAGTAATGTTAGAAGTAGATCAAGTGCAAATGAATCTGTATACCTGTATATTGTTATCTTGATCAGATTTTAAACTGTCTATTACAAATGAGAACGATCGAAGCGGAATTTAAAAGCGTGTCCGTTAAAAAGACCACGTGTTACAGTTATTACTGATAAATATCGGGGCGGAGAGTGTTTGGGCCACACACGAGTTTGGCACCAGTACTTTGTTATTAGAGGCTGACCTTCGGGCATTTTAAACTACAAATTAGACCTACCTTAAAATTCTGACATGTTACCCGCAAAATAAATACTTAATTAGGAAAGTACAGCCCATCTATAGGTAAGTACCTACTTTTCAAAATAATATTTCTGTATAGAGAAATTCTAGATACAGTCAACAATCTTTTTGGGCTTGGGACTTTGTTCCGTTTGACCTGAGCCATAGGAATTTAAAAACAGCACATCACATTGATGTGTTGTCGTTTGATGCTAATTCTCACTCTCCCGCTATTAATAGGTATATTCCTGTCATATGTCCAACTAAACCTCGCGCTTTCTAATATTTTCTTTCAATTTCCTTTCTGGTATCTTTTACTTAATCATAATTTATGAGTGGAATCGAAATTCCACTTTGGCTTCGGCCAATGAAAGCCTTCTGATCGGACTCTACCTGCACTGCGAAGTAATCAGAGAAAATTACACGTCTGTATTAATATAATTATGAAGGTCTCAGCTGGACTGAGGAACTCGAGTTGGTAAGAACTGGAACTTCACAGCTGTCCTCATTATGATAAGTAACTACGAGTATATAGGTAGCCTAACTAAATACGAAACTACATTCTACTTTGTAATTGTTTTACACCATCACCCTATTTGGAAGTTCGCAGTTCTAATTAATCTAAGCTTTCTACAGATACCAATGTACATTTTATACTAGGTACGCAATACATCTGCATATTTTAACATAGGTAAGTAAGTATCTATAATATAACACAATTCTTTAAGATAAAATTGACCAATGTTCTATGTAAATGTCTTCGCGTGCGCGATTCGTCAGGTCGTTATAATATTTTTACAAGAACAAAAATTCTATTTTAAGCTTATTTCAGTACAGTCAAAAAAGTGTAACACTTTGGACCATTCTTGTTGTCTAAGCCCTAGTCGATATTAAAATAAGTGTAACTTCCAATAAACATAGATAATACTACAAACAATCACAATGACATATTATTCGAGTTGCTACCCAGTACTAACAGCAGGAAATTCCTTGCCTTCCACCATGAATTCTAACTGAGGAAATCCCGCCAGTAGTGCCATTACGGCAAACTACACACATAACGCAAATAACCTTGGCTCATCGTACTCAGGGAAAGGATAATACAGAGAGTTCGATGACCTTGACTGGGAAGGCTATGGCAGATCTATGAATATAATAAGTGGGATTCTGTATGTTTCTCTCCCCTACCATAGCTTCCATTATCGGAGAGTTCGTTTGTTTCCCACCTTTGCCGTTTAACTACCTCCCGACCAGGTAGTGTACCTGTTTTGGTATGAGAGGTCCCATTTTCGATTCCCGGTTAGATCGGTGCAGTAAAAATACTCAATCAATGTCAATGACATCCCAAAAATATTTTCGCAACGCAACACTCGTTGCATGCCTTCTGATAGTTATACAAACATCTAGTTTTTTCTAACCGGTTAAATGGTAAATAATGAAGCGATAATAAATGATATAGGTACTTACTCGTACAAACCACATTAATGTGTGATCACGATTTTCTGAAGAACTTCGGGAAAGAATGAAACTTTCTAGTAATAAATCTTTTTGGATACTTCAGACTTAAACAACAACACAATCTTACGGATTTTTCACATTATAAGTAAACACAGGGTATTTGGATGAACTTGTCTATGTTTTAGAATATACGCCTTATTTCGTTTTGTGAATATATACATCAAGTATTTATACCATTCATTACCAATAATAATGTATGGTTGTAGGTACTAGTAGGGTACAATTGACATCACATGAAACTATCGCCATCCAGGTTTTAATATTATCGTGGTATTCGATAGTATTAAAACCTGTGTGCCTTGACGTCGTCGACTGTACCTATTGCTTGTTCAGTGATCTCAGATTTCTCTCGATGTTATCGCTCGGGAATCGTGGCATACACATCAATTCCGTTTGCCTCCATTTACATTCATTCAACCCCATTTACCTTCCGGAAAGATTGAATACGATACTTTTGTCTCTGTATCTAGTTTTGTCATAGAAAAAAACATATTTTCCTATAAATGTCTAGGTACTTAGATATACGATTAGATTCCAATGTAATTGGAATAATATCTTATCTTATATTATTTTGCTAGGGTGCCACTTCGGCGGCCGGCACTTCGACTTATTGGGATCTGTTGTGCACTTAAATATTCCTTCCCATGCTGTTTACTAATGTGTAGTCTTTGGATTACTGATAGTCAGGCCCAGAAAGACTACTTCGGTTCCCAGTCATATTCACAAACTTGGAATAAGTTTGACTTTTAGTTAAGAGAGCATGTCAATTAATTCATCGGTTTACCCGACAGAGTTAATATATGAATTCAAGCACTTAATTCGAGCCTTATGAGTAGATTTACATTTCGCATAAACCTAGCCGCGTTTACAGTGCATTTGTGGTGATAGCAGACAGAAAGTCCGCTGTATTTGCATTTACACGCAATTAACGGCCGCACTGGTTTTAATGATTTCCAGTTACATTGCTTTATTTTATTGTATCTTGTACCATAACGGTGATGACTTTGTTAACGGACAATTCAAACTAATGGATCAGCTGCAGAAATCACGCTTTAAATTAGGTCACAAATATGTTCAATTTAATTTCTTTATTTGTATAAAGCAAATACACACGGATTTAGAATAACGTGTAATATGAAAGTTATGCTTTTTACAAGGGTAATAATAATAATCATTAGTCACGCAAATTTGCGTTACAATTTGTTGCCATGACTAGGATGGTTATACAGCACTGAAACATAATTAAAAAGAGTTAAGGGATATGGTCCGAGGCTTACGTACCTATATACTTCTACAAAACACAATATCGAGTTTTACAAAAGGTTTATAAATCGACCAAAGACCCGGAAACCGCATTGCTGTCAGTTAGAATGCTTTTAATTGGCTGCTATTGGGAATGGAAGGAAAAGGTCGACATGGTATTTTGGATCGGAAATGTACACATGTACGATGTACGACGTACACCTGTCAGTATGTTACAAGTATGTAGAGGTATACCGAAGAATATCGAACATAAATATTGTCGATGTACTTATTTAAAAAAGGGGTTCCTTAAATCCGGTCCTGTCGATTGCATTGCATCTAATTTCCGGGAAAATTTCAAAGTTTCCTGAATTCGTATCAAAGTTACCACTATCACTTCATGCGAAAGTGTTTATGTAGGTACCTATGTTTTACATTGGTTCTAAATAACATTTACACGGTTTGCAAACATATCATTTGAAAACCCCACGCAACAGGATTTTTCAAAGCAGCTTGCAATACGGCCCACACCTTACTTTTAAAGAGTTCCTTTAAAGCTCTTCCTGCCGATCTATATATATATAGAAATATATATATATAGAAATATCTAGGCAAACGTATAAGGAATCACTCACGCATTTCTTCCCTTAGGTTGTTGAATAGAGAGTACCCACCAGCTGTCTAAGATCTAAAGTAAAAAGATCAAATCAAAAGTCCTTTTGATTTATCAATATCGTTCCTGTGTAGGTATAGTGTGTTCTCATAACAACTAACATGGAGCGGCATCTCGCCAATTTACAAAGTCTAGAAATCTCAGAGAATATGATCTCCTTTATCAATGCTTTCATCACCAATATAATTATGTTAAATGCATCCAGTCTGAATACTTGTCACACCATGTGAAATATTTATTGAAGGAACATAAAGGAACACACGTGGAACACTGTAATGTTTGCAGAAGGTCGTCTTATCGCGAGCGTTCATTGGCGAGCAGTCTACAACTACAAATTCAATTAATATTGGTACCAACCCATCATATAGGCTCAATTTAGTAGCAATAGCAGAGCAGCAGCTATTTTTATTTTCGTATTTTATTTTATTGGGACATTTAATAAATACATAGATATTATTAAAATATAATTAAATTGGATCTAATTGTAGATAGATACCTATATTAAAGATTTAAATATCTGATGTGAGTCCTATTCTTCGCCTAAATAAGCTTGGCGCCCGGTGTCATTGTATGATATCAAATTGTTGTCGACATAACCAAGTGATCTGTAATATTCCTTATAGTTAGATATAAAGTAGAATATTAATAGCAAAGCTAATGATGAGTATGACTCTATATACTCAAGTTATGTAGGAATTGTCATCTAGGTTGTAACATACGAGTTGTAATATTGCATAGTAACCGACCATAGTAAAGTGTGTCTGTCTGTAATAGAAGGTTATAGAAAACTTTGGCACTCAGTTCAGCGTAAGTTTCCAGACTTGGTACCAGGCGTAAAAAGGATATTCATGTATGAAGTTTAGAAAGAAACGCTGAATTCAGCAGTCGTTCACATCACAGTGTCCCGACTGACAGCCCCACGACACAGACATAACGACATAAAGAATGCCATTTGCCATCGTATGTTAAAGTGGCGCGACAACAAATTATGCTAAAAGAAGCGCACACGAAACGTCTCCAGCTCGTTATCCTGCTGACGATACAAAAACACACAGAAAATGTATTAAAAACGAGGGTCGTCGTGGCTTCCCGCTTTTTTGATAAATAACCGCCCAAGTTGTAAATCACTCAGCGACTTGTATTGCGATTCTGGTTCGGGAGCCCAATGTTTGATTTCCATTGCGCAGAATGTTCGGATGACTTAATCGATTCGATAATCAAATAAGAATAATATTTCGGAGCGGTGTGGATACTAAAAAACATTATACCTACATTGCAATTAATATATTTTACCTATCGACATTCAGCCTTTATTTTGTAAATTAATAATTAATTTTTCATTGTAGACCTCAAAATACATTTTTTAAACTACTTATACTAATAATTGTTATCTTGAATTACAATAACTTTTGAGCCTAGGTACCGCTCAAAAGTTATTGTAATCTAGTTTCTGCAATAAAGTGACCGAAGAACATTGCTCAGCAAGAAAGTTAGAAACATTTTCAAAGTTATTGTTTAAAATTATGACCATTGATTTGCTTTTTTGTTACGATAAAACCTTACATTCATTTTTGTTATGCAAAAAATATTTTTGGTTTCTACATTTATTTTCCAATCCGAACCTTTTGCAAGTTAAATATAATTCGTTGCACAGCCTGTCTACGCCGAATTAATACTTATTTATTTGTGCTCGAGTGACCCAAGTGCAGGGGCGTGGCAGGAACGTCGGTGTCGCGACAGGAAACCTAAACGGTAGTTTTTGTCGCTGTTTTATGGCTTTTGTTTCCGTGTTTGTGTGTTACAGACCAGCGGGTGAAGATTTTAAGTCATGTAGAGTCGTATTGAATGGTAAGGATTTCCGATTCGTTCTGAAGGTAGTCGTAAAATTAACACCATTGTGAAATACCTACTTTGAAAATAATTGAATTACTTACCTACTTCTGTTTCCTAACTCTAACCAATGTAATGCAGGTAAGTACCTATATTGACACCTATATTGACATTCACACGAAATGAGTTATGTTTCATCGAAATTAGGAACCCATCATCAATATTTTGTATTGCTAAATAAATTATTTTAGTAGGTTTAGGTAAATAATTCATTGATTATATTAGAATTCTTAGTTCTTAGATTAGGTAATTAAAAGAAAATATTATTATTAGTGTTCTAGTAACTACAGAGTAATATATCAATACGAAAAAGATATAGTGCCATGCCATCTATCACAGTTTCTTGGAACTAGAAGGTGGCGTAGTAGGAATGTGTGCAAAGGAAAATTTCAAGAATTTCATTTAGGCTAAAAAGGGTTTTACACGAAATTCAGCAGTACCAAATAGATGGCGCTATAATACATATAGTCTAAGAGTTCGAAATAGTTACTCTGACTCTTATAAAAGTGACATCTACCAATTGTTTCGTGCTATAAAATCTATAGATTTGCGGAGAAAGGTCCACCTCGTGTTTCGTTTAGTTTGGTTTATCCTTCGTATTCTTATCATGAATTTCTGGAGATTAACAATAGATGGCGCTGCAATGTTTAGATTTTGAAAATTCTATAAGACTCTTTGTAAGGACTTAGTGCTCCCGCACACGGGCCACCGGCCACAGCCACAAAACGCCGCCACTGGCATATTTCCTGTAATTTTCATACATTTTATATGTACTCGCCGCACACGGTTGACGCCGGTGGCGGCCACACGCTACAAGCTTCTAGCTTCTCGTGGCGGCGTTTGTGGCTGTCGCGTGTGGCCCGTGTGCGGCGACACTTACGTACTAAAACAAGGTATAGTGAGCAATTTACTACAAATTAATATAAACGAATATCACTTATGTCATTGAAGCCAACAATATAAGTAAGAGATATCAGACTTGTAAAATAGGTAGGTGCCATGACAAAACTAATATTGTAAGCAATTTATTGTGGTAAATGTTAAACATATAAAAGCTGACAAAACAGTGTGTTTAAACGAAAGCCGCATGAGTGACTGGGTAATATTTTGCGGACGCCTCTTAGAAAGCCACTGAAAATGTAGCAAACTTTAGGAATTTGCTGACTCTATAGTGGAAGTTTCAGGTCAAGTGAACCAGGGACGCTGTAACGAATGGGTTCATTATTTTGAAAGTATTTGGACAGAGCGACGCTACTGACTGATATAGGTACCTACTTACCTACTCCCATAAACAAACTTTGAAGACAATCGTTCAGGAAGTAATGTCGTTACATTCAGCACTTAGGTTCAGGTTTCTATTTTACCCATAATATATTATGGTACCCAGTTAAAGTGCTACAATCTGTCAAACTCAAGCGTGAGACAGAAGATCGCAGCGGCGGAGTGAAAAGCACGGCACAGTGCCTCCATATTGCATTTTTATGAATTTTGGATGAATTTGGGCAGGGAAATAGGGCTCTCGTATTTATAATACTTACCCTCAAAGCAAAGTTTATTTAACCCGTTTATTTAAGTAAAAATTATTTTACCAGGGGCTATGCTCTTAACATGATGTTATCTTTTAGCACGAGCTTGGTGCAAGTCGCCATAAATCTTTTATTTCTGATTAAGTACAACAAATACTGGATACAATTGAAATTCTAATAGAAAAACGGTAAATACGGAACGGAATAGGCTAATCGTTAAAATGCAAAACTTCTAAGATAAACACAGTCTAGTTGATATTTCTCTAATCGCAGTCGTTTGCATTATGCAATAGTCCTACTGTAACGTAACTGCAAAGACGAGCTTTCCACTTTTCACGGTGACGCGAGCACTGAGCACGCTACGAATGAGTACGAATGATGCATAAATTTGCCTAATTAAACGGAACAATAAAAAAATGTACATCAATGGTCAACCCAGACACTCTGATTCTATTCTGCATAATACCTAGGTAGTACCTACGTACTTACTCATTTGATTTGGTTTATAGATTTTCACAAAAACGTTACTTATAGGCTTTTGAAATATTTTTAATGTTACAAATAGGTACGAGCATTCATAATACCCACATTGGTGTAAGAGTTTATACAATCGATCTAAGTAATTTAATATTTTTCAAGGAATCCTTAATGAGGCCACAGATATACTTTTCTCAGCATTTGACTGTACATGCTCTAGACACATTGCTGTAAGACCAAGACCTAGATTGGTTAGAACGATGAAGCCAAGTAATAATTGTTGGGGGCATGCCAATTTAATGCATGGGCAAAACGATCAAACTATCCATCACTATCATCTAAAGTCTGTTTAAGCTCATATCGCATACTCCTTCTATGCTCTGTAGTCCTCATTGCTGAAGGTTGTGACCTTTTTAGATTTTTCAACATTTCTTCCATCAGCCTTAAGCAATAGGCATGTGCAAGTCAAGTAACACTGTTCGCACACATAATATGCGGCATTTCAATAGATTTTACAAAACGTTTTTTCATCGTCTGTTGGTTGTTGAAAGCGCCTGAAAATGTCATTACGAAATTGTTTTACGTGCGCCAAGTACCTAATGGATTTCCAGCAAGGTTCATTTTGCTAAATTGTATCTCGGCTATTTGTTACTCTTAGCCAAAAAAGGTTGGAAAGTGATAAATAAAGAGTCTTAACGGACGATCTGTCTTTTCTAGACAAATCGGTCTATCCGACCGACAGATCAAATTGGTTTTTGCTCAAATTCTGTTCAAATTGTAAAATTGTAATTGTCGCCTAGAGTTTATATTTTACAAAGATAATCAATCAAATATGCTTTATTTGAACACAAATGAAAATACATCTGTTACATATAAACCAAAATAAGCTAGTGTACAGACAGGCGGCCTTATCGCTTTAAGCGATTTCTTCCAAGCAACCTTCGGGCGATGAAGATATTGTATCAAAACAGCGTAGAGATAAGTTTACAAAGAAACAATTAACTCCCTAAATGTATATCTCTAAGGAGAGACATCTTTCAGCATGATCCGAGAGAGGCTCAGGCTCAACTAAAATAATAACGTGATACGAGGAATAATCGTGGCTAGAATGCCTACTTCGATCGGTGCCAATTTTACTCGTATTGCCGACAGCCTTGTAGTTTCTTTAGTCGATAAAGGAGAAGTGTGTTAGCGACTCCTGGGAATTCTTCATGCATATATCGACGTGGTTCAGTTTGGTCCAGGAGCTTCATCGACGTTTATTTTAATTTAGACACTTGTAACTCAATTGTGATTTCAGAGTGTGGCACCCTTTTAATCGATGTGCGAAGCGTCAGTTGCGTTGAGATAAATTAGACGGCCACTATAGAATCACACCTAATGTAGAGTCAAGCAAACGGCTCTACTACGCCGTGTAACGTTGTCCGCTTTTTCGAATTTCCCGTAGCTATTAAATAGCTTCCTGTGATAAAAATAGCCCATGTCTTATTTAGGTTCTCAATCTACGTACCTATATGTGTGTAAAATTCGTCAAGCGACTAGACAAGAGCGTCTCGAATAACAAATACATACTCAAACCTACAAATGTTCGCATTTATGACATATGCCGCATTATTTCCTACTGCTTGATAATTGTCATGTTTTATTTACGCACCAATCTACCAGTTTCATTGTCCAATCGCTGGATGATCTCCTTTACATCGGCGTTTAGCTTAATTGCATTAATATTATTTGATTTGAACTCCATTCAATTTTGTTGCCCTATTACTTCATCCCTTTCAAGGATAATCCTTGACCTTGAAGCCCTAGAGCCTTCTCCGAGGTCGGCGACGCCTCTAGCCCGGAGGGAATTCACCACTCATAAATGGTGTTTACAGTCCTCCGCCCATGCTCCCCGGAACCTCGTAATTCGACCTCCCGCGACCGTTCCCACCTGGATGTCATCTAAACCTTTTTGCGCGTGCCTATTTTGCGTGTTTTATTAGGCTGAATAGACAGAAGTTATTTGTTTTTTTGGAAAAGTCCTGCTTTTCTTTTCCTTTTGTGTTCTGTCATCTTTTTGCTTTATTTATTCTTACAAGTAAAATAAAGAGCGATACTCAGCTACTGGATTTTTACGTCGGAAAAATATATCTTACTTGTTTGTTGGAAAGATTTTTTTACTTACTCTAGAAATTAATAATATTGGTATAAGTAATGTAAACTTAAAATAAAACTAAAATAAAATAAAACTATATGTACAAAATAGGTCGGTTGAACTATCCGAATGGCTGCCATTACGGATAGTTCAACCGATCCCCGCTGTCCGGCAACGTGCCCAAAATGCTGGCGGCATTTCCCCTCTGAATAGCCAAGCTAATTCTTTGGGCGAAATACAGGCCAGCATTTCGGTCACGTGTGGACTCCACGAGCCGCCCCGATAGATCTTTATAGATCTCCATCGCTCCCGGCCCCCACGGACCCAGCGTTTCTACCCCAAACGGCACAAATATGTAGCCTCTGTCGAGACTACAATACTTGCGCCGCTTGAGGAATTCAGCCGCTACAGCAGCGCCACTCGCCCTTTGAGATGTTTCAGGAAGATGGGACGGCGCCAGTGTATCGACACATGTGGCATCCCACACCAAAGGCCGTCCCATCTTCCATGGAATGAGTGTCATTCCGTCAGGCCTTTTTCCGTCGTCGCGCATGAGTCCGTTCGGCTCTAATACGGCGGCGACATTGGAACTTCCGAAGGCCCGACGGATGACATCATTAATTGCGCTGTGGCTTTCATATAATATAAAATTATATTATATGAAACGAAAATATATTAATAACTACCTATTAGAATGCCGAAGTTAAATATTTGACGGATCTAGGTAAGTACCTATCTCAAATGGAATGTCGGAATAAAACTGCTTTTTACCACGGAAATATATCGGGAATCTCTCTAACCGCGCGGACAATGTCACGGTGAAACCTATCAATAATAAAATGAAATGTAACTTCAACTTGATATCACTGAAACCTCCATTAATAATGAACATTTCTACTTTGGAAAGACTCTACAGACGTTTGCGGAATCTTAGACGAAATGTACTTAGGTAAGTAATGGAACTCTCAACTACCTAGGTACACTAACGAAATGTGAGTAAGTAATGAAACTTTCATCGAGGTACCTACTCTATTGAAACGTAGAACGTAGGCCATCGTATACCGGAACGCACGGTACCTACTGGAGTAGAATAGAAACTTTCCAATTAATAGTTCATTATGATCCAGTGGAACTTACGTAATTACAGAGTAACTATTAAGTGACTTATGAGAGTTGTAGATATGTACAGTCGACAGCACATTTACACAAAACTATTTAGTTTTATTAAATGGCCCTTCATGTTATAAAATGACGGCCCGTCATGTCTAACAATATTATATCGTAGATATCTTCCTTTCTTGCTACAAGCGATTGAAACCTAGAACGAAGGAGGCACAGATTAAAGATACCTATATAGTTTGAAGGAGGTCAGGAGTCCATGTGAGCCTATGAACTCTTGATCTAGCTCGAAACTGCAGTTCTTACTTATAATTGTTTGGCACCATAAGATTAGTGAAACATTTTTTATTAATTTAATTACGTATAATATTAAACGCAAAATAACCACTCTGTACACATTGAAACCATACCGCTTTTCAACAGTACCATTCCCATCTTATCTATCTAGATCTTATTACTGTCACGTAAAGTGCTTGCACAAAACAATTAAATAGAGTTAGAAAAGAAATATGGGCGAGGCAGCGTAGCCGCTTGAATATATGAGATTTAAGTATACTATGTTTTAGGATGACATTTTGATTATAGGTGGTACTTGAATTGTTGTTAATAATTTTTATAATTACTAATAAATTACTTATTTTAATTCATGTTTATTTACCCGAGGGGTGAAATTGTAAGGAACTAATTTCTATTACAATACTTACCGGCAACTTGTAACCTACAATTTATTGCGAATACATGAAATTAAATGTATGAGCGCCTACACTGCCCCGCTCTCATGGCATTTCTAACTTCTACTATTATTTATGTGTAGGTACTACTGTGATTGCTTGCGTGTAAATATTATATTACACTGGATCATCAGACTTCGTGGATAGTAAATAGGCGTCGGTTTCGTATCTTCCCAGACGACCGCTTTTGAGGCGTAATTTATCGAGGACTTAAGGGACCTTCTCCGTATATCCCCGACATAATACGAGTCCGACCTAGCCTTGTAATGTGAGGTTATTGAAAAATTATTCCTCGATCACTTCCGATTGTTTCTGAATCCAGAGTAACGACGCCTTCTGAATATAAATATGAGCCCTATAAGTTATAAATGAACTCAATGATATATATATTTAAGGGGATTTCTCATTTCCTACTTGTCATACAATTTTCTTTATAGTATAACTTTTAGTTGCTGTTTGTGATTGTATACTTAATTATATTATTTATAATATAATTAAGTATAATACATTATGTTGAGTGGTCCCTCAACTCACCTTAATGTGTTATTATCAAGATTTTTTTTAATTATTAATATTTTGGCATTACTTATTTTTCAACCACAGGAAATAAGCTAAAAGTTCATGCTACAACCATAGTAGTAGTGAGAAAAAAATTCCCACTTGTTCAGTCAACTGAACTGGCCAACTGAACTAGTGGGAATACACGGTTCAGGGTAAGTGGAATTCGAAACTTCAACTCTTGCGCCGCAGTATCACTATTACGTGATCACTTGAGGGGCTGCACTGTTGCAAAGTTTATTTAGGCTTTTAGGCCTTCTTTTTAAAGACTAGGCGTAAATAGAAGTTTGTATCTTAGAAAATAATTAACAGTCACATATAAGATTGCATTAGCTAGTATAGTTGCCGTTTATTTATGAATAATTTATACCTATGTATATGTAGATACTTACAGTTTTCGTCATCAAACCGCCTGAATAATTTATCAAATTACGAATCTAATGACTGTGATATCTATAACCAGATGATATTTGCTTCGTCACGTTGCCATTACCGATATTAGAGGAGCGGGCTAATCGCGCGGTGATCATCCATCATCGTACACCAGTCATCGGGCGCCACAGATTACACCATGCACCGAGTAGAGAAATTACGAGATACGGGTCTTCTTGTCGGAGATGTGGAGACCGGCCGTAGGTCTCTGACATGGCCTAACGACTGCTATCGAAACACAACCGGGACCAACTGCTTAACGTCCTTTCCGAGACACGGAGGGGCTCTATAACTGGCATATTTATTTATCAACTGTGAATCAATCGTGGCACAACAATGAGCTAACGCCACATCTCAATGTTTCTATGATTCTTCACAACATTGAATTAAATAGACTCTGGAATATGGACAAATTTCAACGAATTATTACGATTAATTTTGTACCCATTAGGGAAGGATAGTGTTTTCTCAATATTATGATTATCTTGATCAAAGAATATTTTTTCACAGTGTATCCACATTAACCCGTGTAAACGGTAAAGGCTAACTAAAACGTGCCCGCGAATCGTCAAACAAGACACGTTCGCCCGAAGGTTGCGATTCCCGTTATTGGTTCAATGTCAAGAGGCACCTGCGTAATATTGCCCAATAACTTTTATATCGTCGCACACAAAAACGCAGTAAGGCTTATCGCATCAATATTCTTAGGTATACATGTATCTTTTCAGTTTAATTTCTTACTTACGCATCATCATTCCGTATCAGTCCATTGCTGGACGTGGCCTCTCCCGACACGAGCCACACATCCAATTCTCGTTTTTTGCAAGCTAGCTACTTTGCGTAGGTCTTATAGGTACTTATAGGTTTTATATATCAGTATTTTAAATGCATATTATTAAAAAGGACATATTTTGTTGTAGGATTTTATTAAGGGACCATGCCCCACTACATTTGGCGCCAACCTTTATGGTGAACCTTTATTGGGGGCGCTAAGGCTGCCTGTCCATTGAACTCGGAGCGGAGTTTTTATGCAATCCTATTGGTTAATATTTCTCCGTTTCACCGCTCCGCAAGCTCGCTCCGCTTCAATGGACAGGCAGCCTAAATCGCGTATGGCTCTGAAGTCTGAAGTCGCACTTTGAACAATGGGTTTAAAAAATATTGAAGTTTTAATAAAAAAAATTGTGGTAGGAGGGTGTGTTCAAGTTAGATGCTTTGTTACGCGTGTAAATCATTTTAACATTATGTGAAATAACTAACCAAATTGCGTTTGTAGGGTCTTCCGTGTTTGTACAGGACTGTTCAGTGTGAGTTGGCTAAAAGACAAAGACTAGGTGAACGTTTCGTACTCAAACACTTGCAGTTAGGGTTGGTTCTTGGGGAGCAAGTCATTGAATTGAATAAAATCCGAAGTCCATTGGGTGTCATTCGTGTTTTAAATCGAAGTTTGAAAGAAGAAGAATTTGATCGAGGTTGTTGCAGAGGAACTCAGACTCTCTCACCTCCATCTAAAGACAGATTTCTGGACAAAAAATGCTTAAGAAATTACAGACCTTGGTAATTATCCCAATACTCTTTGTTCGTTTGTTGTAATTGTTCACCATTTGTATCTTTAAAAAAATTGTTTGTATTATGGAGTCTGAAACTAGACAATTGTTTTTAACTTTGATTACACATCAATCACGCGAACCTCTTTATGGATCAACTGTCTCCAACTCTCCATCCCTTTATAAATATTTTAAAATAATAGAAAGAAGCGGGGCTAGATTAATTTGAGGTAACAAAATAATTGGATAAACTTTGTTCTTTTGGATTGTCATGCCCCTTCAAATCCACCTCTCCAGATTGATCTATAAATAAATTATTATGCTTAGGGTTAATATTCATAAACAGTTTTGAGCAGGAGCTCAGCGTGAGCTTGCTCTTACGACTGTCCAAATTGTATAAAATGCGACAGTTGTAAGACCGAGTTCACACTCAGATCGCACTCAAAATTGTCTATATGAATATTGGCCTAAGATCGCCATCCCTAATTGCCATTCGAGGCTTTATTGTAAGTTGTGTTAAGCTCGTCCGTTTCACCGAGCTGACCAATCGACTAGACTGCCTTTATCGCTTAGTAAATACATTTAGAGATCGGGAGATTGTACAAATAGAAAGTTATTCTTCGTATTGCGAAACCATTTATGGTGTTAGATTTTATTTCTTCTTCCTTATATTTATTTATGAAATCTATAATCTAAATCTAACTGTTAGCTTATTATAATTATTCATACGCTGAATTCTCTACCCAAAGGTTGTCTGGAAGAGATCGCTTTGAGCGCTAAGACCGCTAATTGTAATATTAACTGTAGGTATTGGCCTATTTCTTTTGTGTAATTCTTATTTTTTGCAACAAAGAATATTTATCTTATAATTTAAGAACCGCTAGAAGACAAATTGTAAGTGATACCGAGGCCTATACCTATGCCCAAATCAAGTGTCTTATTTTGTAAACAAATATGATCATCGAATTGCCTGTTGTGATGTAACACTGAAGGAACTGATTGATTGAACCTGTTCATCTATCATCATTGTGAAAATAAAGTGATACGATCTAATAATGCGAAAAGAACTATGCAATAATCACAGAAAAGCTTAAAATGTTAATAATTTTTGTTTATAATATAAGACACTTGATTTGGACTTCGGTATACATAATTATTAGATTTGCCCAAAAAGTAGAGCAGAGTAGTAGAGATAGCTTTTAACTATAAGACCACCAATTTTATTGGATGCATTCCAACTGTAACTATTACTATTCTTAATGTACAAGTTGTGCAACAAATAATTTTAACTCAACTATTAATCAATCACCAAAAAGAGCAGTTATACTTTTTATATTGCTTGTGAACAAACTTGAAACAAAACTCATCATAATTTTTTCACCATTTCTAAAAGTAATACAACGAAAGTGATTTCTCAAGTACTTTCGGGTTCGAAACAGCTGTTGTCTTTTCTTTTGCAACTAATACTAACGAGTTCAAATTTATTATCGTCAGAGATTTCACAAACACAGGTGTTTCCAATTTTACAATTTTATTTTGGTATTTTTCTTTGTGTAAATAATACTAGTATAGACACCTGCCGACCTCGATTGTATCTAATTTTGTGCAGCATTGTCTTATGTTTATACCCTACTTACTTGACCAGTGATATTTTCGTATTTATATTGACCAGAAAAATTAAATAAGGTACGAGTATACTCGAGCGATTTTTCGGACTATAAGTAAACCGTATTAAATCAGATAACGTTGAATAAAAATCAATTTATTAGAAAGTACTTATAGATAAGCATATTAAAATTTAAGAGTAGCACTCAAAGATTCTGATAAGCGTCTATATTTAAAACAGGTGTTTATGCAATATTGTATTCCCGATTCGTGCGCTAGAATTAGAGGCTATAAACCCCAGAATATAGAACATCCAGAAGGAACACAATAAGGAAAATTAAACCAGCATTAGATATTCATTACTAATTTTATCCCCAACCCTCCACTAGACTAAAATATTTTGCTTAGGAGCGGCCATCACAGGGAGTCCAGAGGTGATCTGACCTGCCGCTAGTCATTGGTCTGCGGCTTTATAAGGCAGGTTTTACAGCTGTCTGGGCCCCATATGGCCCGTACAGGCTCCGGAACGGAGACACACGTAACGAGGCGCTAGAACATCGTAAAAAGCAAATTGCACAACTTTTACGTGTACGGGCGGCCCGTATGGTTCTCCTGGACAGCTGTGAAACCAGCTTCTTGTCGTCTACACTTCATGCCAAGTATGCAAACATGATCGTCTGTGCGTTCTCGTTTATTATATATTCTGATTTCTGATGCCATAACCCATCTCGTTCTGGATTCAAAGAGCATCGGTCGCCCGCGCATTACCATCTCGCCTCCACTCCATGAGCTTCGATGTTATAGGTAGTTTAGTACTCTGTTTAGTACCTTACAGACTTTTATAGTCGAGATAAGTATATTTTTGGTATTCTAGTATTTCTTTGGTAATCGTACACTGAGTGTATATCGACAATCCACACAAATGTCCTATAGGAGGTTTATCGGCCATTCTGTACTCATCATAATAGGTGTTGTTAATTATGAACGGAAGTAGGTACTGACTTACCACCCACCTAAAAATAACTTTCAAAATAATGAAGTCTTAATAAACAAAGTACTGTGAGATAACTTATTTTGCTTAGCCACTTGTTTCGTGGACAAAGTTCTTCTGATACGATGATGGTTCAATGGGGAAGTTTAAAACAATGATTTGCAAGATCGCGTTGATTGATGAGGTTTCGACGAAAAGTTTCACGTTCCCGTTTGTTTCAATATCTGCCTGATGATCGATCCTATATTAACGAGATATAATTCGATCTAGAGCCGATGGGCCTCCGTAATTTGACCTCTAGCTTCTAAATTAAACATTTTCTGGACGAAATTCTAAACAAAGCTTGCTTCTTCGCTTAAATAAGAACTCTTGAAATAGATTAATTACATTTAAAGTGGATTAATGGTAAAAAATCATAAATAACATGAGGCAAGGAACTCCCGATGGAGCTAGCCATACGCCGCTCTTGCATGACAAATTTTGAATTTTCAATCCGCCGATTTATCTACCTTTGGTTGTCTGGAAGAGAGACAGCAAATGTGATAATAACTGTAGTATATAAAGCCTATTTATTTTATATATATATTTTTTCCAGTAAATAATAGATAGATGAGTGGAAGGGTTGGGGGGAGGCCTTTGCCTAGCAGTGGGAAATTACAGGCTATTAAATAAATAATAATAGGTAATTATCTTATTTTAATATGGAATTAAGTATACGTACGCGATGAAGAGGATATTTTTAAAATGAGTAAAGTAAGGTGTTACTGAAAGCACTGAAACTCTGTATGTAGGTAATGACAATTATATTCCAAGCCCTGCTTCCTGTACTTTGCGGATAATATTATTACATTATTATGAAAATAACGAGAGCAAGGTGCGGCATAATGACACACGCCAATATGAGGTTGGTGCGTGACGTTATCCAATAACGCGACACCTGGGACCGGAGACGCGTTTTGTTGAAGAATTCGGTATTACACGGTGTCTTTTAGAGCTAGAAGTAAGATTACTTCTCACATACAGGTCGCTCACATACAGGTGTTTGTCAACATTTAGAAACGTCCATTGTGGAAGAAATGATAAAACAGTGTCTAGTTAAAACTGTAAATAAAAATTTTTGTAGCTTATAATGTCCAGTTGAAACAGATTGAGAGTTTATCAACAACTACTTTAACGATGATAAATATTCTATTTTTGAGAATATCTAAAATTTAATGATCCTGTAAACTTTTTTGTGTTAACTATACCGTAAGTAATAATTTTGAACAACAAAAAATAAGTACTTTTCTGTTTAATACTGTTTGAAACTGTTATAAACACCCGGTGTGAGAGCATTATAAGAGAGTTAGACAGGGCTGGACAAATAAATGTATTCAGCGATGCAATGCAATGCTGGCATTCAGCTTTTCCACAGACAATAGAATTAAGGAAATGTCAGCCGGCATAGTACACATCAAATGTGCTTAAATGCTTATTTATTACGTGATTCAATTTCGGTAAGTTGTAGTTCGCATAATTGCGAAAAACGGCCGTTTTTGGCACATTTGTGAACTACAACTTAGCTTGTCGTAATTACGCCATGTATTGTATATTGAAAAATAGTATTCATCCTAATGAACATTTTGTAAATAGCTTTTTTAATAAAATTGATTAAATTGAAAGATATTATTTTTCCAAGATTGGCGGCGCTAGTTGGCTCATGGAAGGCCCTTAAGCGAAATAAGTTTCAGTTCCGCCGAGAAACGTATTTCAAGAATTGAAGACGCATCAAAATCCGATACCACCAGTAGGTAAGTACTTACCCTAGATACGTATATATTGCCTATTTTTCGTGCCACTTAGGTACTTAGTATCACTTTCGGGCTGACAGGGGGTTGTGAGTCGTGACACGACCCACCCTACATCTTGTGCCACTAAATTCGAAACTTCGGGGACACAACATGAAGCCTTAAGCTCGGGCTCGACATACCAGACTCTATTCATTACAGTATCGACATGACGAGGTCGGTCGGCGACTCTTACAGGAAAACATTGCTCAAGTTTTTGACGTTACTTAGTAATGTATGATGTTACGTTGTAAATTATGTATGCGCATGTATGTCGACTGAACTTCAACCTTACAAAATGTTAACTAACTAATATTGTAGTACCCGCTTCATATAATTTGAGCTATATTGATAGGAAGGTAGTTAAAAGCTCGTTAGGAAAACATTGCATTTCATTGATGTCATTTCAGCACTATCTAAATGGTTTTTATCATGCAGTAGTTATCTACTTACATTTGTGACAATATTTTTTTTTCAAAAGAAAATTGTTTGAATAAGGGTGAACATTGTGAATCTTGGAAAAGGTCTAGCCCTGGTACGAACGACAGCAGATCAATTATAACACTTGCAGTACGATTTCAACTCTTACGTCGAAGATAATAAGAACGGTCCAAAGTCCAAAGTGATGTGCTTTGGACTGTACCTCTTATTACTTTCTTATATCAAGTAATTTCTTAGGAAGCTGGATGTTCTCTTCATAATTGATTAATTCTAATAACATCAAACGTGATAAGGTTCAAAGCGTGTTGCGAGTATAACTCTCTCAGATTCATATTCGTTTATTGCATATACCACTTTGCAACGAAGAGGTGTTAGCCCTGAGGAGAAATTATAAACCATTAATTTAAGGTCATCACTTCATGGGGTATGCTGGAAGAAATATCTCATAGATATAAGTTACGCCCTTTGTGCATGTCTTTTCTTTTTTATTTTGTTAATTAATGTAGCAGTGTGTACAATAAAGAATCTCTCAGCAATAAATCTTGTCAAAACAATAATTACATTTTGATCTGTCCATCTGACATTTTTTTCTGGAGTAAAATTCGAAAGCCAGTAGCTCACCCGAAGTGGATCTTGGCATCGCAAGTCTAGTGAATGTAAATATTTATGGTGTAACCGGCGAAATATTTGGAGTGTTCAGAAAAACTCATGTCACGTTCTTAATATTCGAACAGACAGGCTTGCGTTGTTGTTGGCCTTTGATTTATTTGTTCGATACACGTTATGCTGGCGATATTAGAAGTTACGAGTTTGAGAGTCAGCGTGCGTGGGTCGTGACAATAGTTGGCCAGTGTTGAGATAATATGTTTAATTCTGTTGTAGCCTCCAAAAAGCCTAAACCCAAACGCAACTATGTGCTACATCGCGTAAGAGAGGAAGGCCTCGCTTAGCGACGATTTTTGGCAAGTAGACATTCAGAATTGCTGCCATTACTTAAATGCTAAAATATTAAATGGCAAATTAGGTACGGACAACAACAGATCAATGGTAACACTTGCAGTACGATTTCAACTCTTACGATGCAGATCTTATGAACGGTCCAAAGTCCAATCCAAAGTGTTACACTTGATCTGCTTTAATGTGTAGCTACACAATTTATACTCCCCCACATGACATTTCAAATCTCTGACTGAAGTATGTCGTTACAAACTATGGTATCTACAAAGTATCTAATGCGCAGTACTAAATACTGCTACTCGCAGATAAGTGCGGTTGTTTTTGAGTAAAACCCTCTTAAAAGTTACTCGTATAGATACGGGTGAACCGACAAACTTTTACTTACTAAATGTTTAGTTATTTATATTCTACTTTCATTGTTACTATTGTCCAAAACCTGTACTGAAATAGACCAGCCTAACATTATATACCTAACAGTCGCCGATAGAATTGTACTTATAGATTATATTATGTTACTGTTATCTAATATATCATATACAGTATAGGAGCAAAAATGCACTCAAGTAGGAAATGAATCCTTGCGGCGGCGTCCATGCAAATATAACTACGGCCACATGCGGTCATATTTCTCTTGATTGAGAATTTATTAAGTACACAATGTGATAAATAGTGATAATATCTACTCAGTTTTCGGAAGCCATCGCCAAACGATCCAGTTAGCCAACAATAAAACATTCAAATACATATAGAACTTTCAAACATAAAAATTTAGGGTGGTCTGCGTCCGCGTTCGAATTCCGTTCTCCACAATAAAATACTGGATTGGTAAACATTCACATGTTCCTCTGTTACACAAAAGTTTATTTTCCGGAACATTCTTTCCGCGAACAACAGTGCAATTCCTATGAGTTTTGGTTCATTCGTCTACAATGAAAAATCAATCTACTTCTTATGTCTAAGTCCGCAGCAAGTGTCTTACTTATAAACAAATATGATCATCTAATTATCTCTCGAGATCTCACGATGTAGCATAATATAAGTGACTATAGCTTTAGGATTCGGACACGATTTATTTGTGTACCTAACCTACAACAATATATCTACCTGTAGGTGTGATTCTAACCACATCTATTGTAAATATATTTAAGAAGTTATTCCTGATTTACAAAATGGTGATTCTTAAATCTAGAATTACCAAGATCAGTCTTCCTCATAGATATGTGAAACAAGATTGTCTTGATACGAGATATCTTTTTTTCGTATATATTTTAGCATTAGACATGTAATCAATACATTCTAGATTTGATTGAGTTGGGTAGTATTTTTGGTCCCAAAGGATATCTAAGTGTTGCCATCTAATGAAATTGGATTGGTGTGTCCGTTTCGATAAGTCCCAGTGGTGATTTGATAGACAGAGTAAGGGCTCAAAAGGGAACCTGATCAATATTGATAATTAGAAGTTACTGTATCTATAGGTAATTACTTTTATACAGCTAGGATTTTCCTAAATAAATTGTAAAACAGATTATCTGTCGCATTTAAAATACATACTTACACCTGTATAATTAATTACCAATGTAGAAAGTTTATAAGGATATATTTTAAAGCTTTGAAAAATGGCTCTACAATGAAATGATAATGTTTAAGAATGAAAACCTTGTCTGCAGGCATACATCCACGGGAA
The DNA here is from genome assembly GCA_963506565.1 of Tachystola acroxantha. Classification (NCBI taxonomy): domain Eukaryota; kingdom Metazoa; phylum Arthropoda; class Insecta; order Lepidoptera; family Oecophoridae; genus Tachystola; species Tachystola acroxantha. The sequence goes on from OY735880.1 coordinate 7,339,130, forward strand.
CCCCATTATACGAAACGGGAGTACGGTGGGTAGGTATCCTTTATTTTTGTAGAATTTACTTTACGGTCTGCATAGTATGCCTTTAGGAGCTAACCAATTGTCAAATAATAGGATTAACGATTACTCTCTTACTTTTGAATCGTTGTACGTACATTTTCAACAAGATTTACATACATCTCAACTTCTCTTTGCCAAAGACATACAGATAAATTGAAGAGTGGTGCATATAATGTTGAACGTTTTAGATAAAGCGGTTAGGAAAATAAGGTTTAAGAATTCAAGATACCCATCGTGTCTCCTCTGTATCCGTTGTTATGATAAGGGTAAACTTGCCTTTTGTTGTGATACTTCTGTGTAGAGCAACGACAATTATTAATTACATGTTTCAGAGTACATAAGTACTTATATGTAATCAAAATGTTTTGTGAAGAGTTTTGACTTCGTTGTCAGAAATTGTATGTGATGGTATGTTCTTTGTCACTGTAAAATAACATGACTGACAAAGACTTAAAATAATTATGCTCGTAATTAAAAGGTCCAAGTAAGTAATATCAAATATTGCATAATAAACTCACCATGTGTGTAAAGAGGTGAAACACGATATTTGATGGCGGCGCTGCAGGCTATTGCCCCGGTTCCACCGCCAAGCTGCAGACCATGCGACAGGATTTGCACAATGGTGCCCACGATGGTGATGGTCCACCCCCATCCTCCTTCGGGATAGTAGCGGCGGGCGAGCGTCAGCGCAGCCCGGGCGCGCAACGCCGCCGCTGTCTCCGAGCCCACGGTAGCGCCTGCGCTAGCGCACCTAACATACCACACACTTTAGAAAACACCTCCAATGATGACTTATCCACTGGACTACGAACCAGCAGATAAGTCCATCGAAACGACACATTACGAAATACACTGCACTAACCGGCGGAATTGAGTCACTTCTCTTGCAGCTTCGTAACCTACACTCTTAGAGCGGCCTCGTTCCGCGTACCTAGCACTCTTGTCCGGGACGTTAAAGCGAACGGCGGTAGCGCCACACGTACACAGTAAGTCCTCGGGGCGCAGTTTGGGCGCGGGACGTGACACAGGCAAGTAGCGCTCGCGACAGTCGCACTCGTGAGCCTTCCAGGAGAGAAGTCGCTGCAAGAGAGTCCTGCGGTTGCGACGCGATTGTGGCCCGTGTGCGTTCGCCGTCGCTTGGACCGGGTCCATGGGAAATGACGAGCTGCGGTCCGCATCCGGCTGCCCGGACCCGGCCAGACGATTATCATAAGCGATTTTCCTCCGCACATCTCTATTGTTGCACGCGAAAGCAGGAACGATATTGTGCGTAATGGATTCCTTTTTGTACGCCTCGCGGTTGGGCGGCTCGTTTTTTGCTGGGAAGCCATTTTTTATTTTCTTGACGTCCGTGTGAAGGGACTTCCAAGTTGCGATTACTTGCTCGCGGTCAGGCGTGTCGGTGAAATTTGGGACGGTGCTGGATTCGGGTATTTTTTGGGGCAGAGGTCGGTTGTGGGCCGGGAGCGGCGCGTCCCGCAGCCGCGTGGGCAAACTGTCACACCGGCGGAGCGTCATTGTTATTCAAATTCGGTGGTCGCATTTTTAAACACAGAGCACGTTCAGGGTTCAGTCACATTTCAATATCCGTGTTGTGATTATCTGAAACAAATATAATTACATTCAATTAATTTCAGTAATTTCTGTTTTCAAATTCATTGCCCAATAATGATCAATAGCGATATTCGAGACCTATCATCAATTATGTACACTACACATCACGACGTAGGTAGCATAAGCTAGAACTGAAGAAAAAACTGGTATGATTGCCCAAATTCCCACAAATTCTTAAAACTTATTAAGTCCTTAAAACAATTTATACACAACAGCATAATTTGGACAGAATATTCATCATCCACCAAATGCTATGTAAATCGCGAGATTCACCAAAATAAAGGCAGCAAACGTTGAGCCTGATATCCGTTGAGATTCGCTAATGTTAAATATTTGTACAGAATAAACCCAAATAATCCCCGACCTTGAACTGGTTTGCACCCCTCGTACATGGTGGAACATTTGAAACAAGTTTGAAACGAATATGAGCACCTGGTGCCTTCAGCGTAGATTACTACATTGCGTACAGGTAAGTACATATTTTTAATACTACATATATTTTTGTAATGAATAGTTCCTATAGCTTCAAAGGCGTTCGGATAGATAGCATTGCAAATATATCAAGATAAAAAATAGAAAGCTTCTCCACTTTTAAAATTAACTTGAAAGGTATCACCCTATTTTATTCGGGCGATGGGTATCACTATGGGGCTATCACTCTATTTCATCGCGACAATGTCTTGGTCTTGGGACTTCCAATGGACCTAACCATAAACTTTCATTCATTCAATTCTCCATTATCTAAAAGAAAGATTCAATAAATTGCATTCACCCTTAATATATTTCGCAATAAGCCCAGCAATGGCTAGTGAACCCAAGTTCGTACCGATAGAGATCTGACGAGCAGACGCTGATTCGGAGTTACTCTCTGAATATGGTCTGTTTAAATCTTTGTAGATACTTTAATTGCAGATTTGCGTTTAGATTTACTCCCGAGAGATTTATGCTCCTATCAATTGCTGTAACGATCTCTCTTATCTTGAATTATTTGAACATGAAAGGAAGTTTGTTTGTATATATTTTTAATGAGGTGCAGAGAAAACTAGCTAACTGGAATATTGCGGCTTTTTATTAAGTTTGAAATGTTTTGATTTCACTATAGCAGTCTATCAGATTTTACCAGATGCAGTAAGTAGATTTATTACATGTGGGTTGTAGTTATTAGGTGCTGGTAGTTAATTGCTTTGATAAAAGATAATCTAAGACTAACTGAGAACATCTTTATCTATGTAGGCTTTCAAAATAGTGTATGAAATAATCTCAGAGAAATAAGGACGGGAGTTGCCTTACCTATCTTTAGCCGTACATATTTTTCTGCCACTTTTTGGGGGAGGTGAGGTAAACACGTACAGCACACATCTGCAGATTGCTGCACACTCGCAACAAAATTTGCCACGTCCATATAAACGCACACGAAAATAATATCGTCACACAAAGATAAAACACGCACACAAATAAACATTTCGTCGTAATTACACTAATGTTTACGACAACCACAAACGAGAAATTAGTGATGTGCTATGTACAAAGAACGATTGAATTGATTGGTGAAGGAACGAATGAAATTGATGTACCAAGTTTGATTATAGATTATTATTTTTGGTCTTTTAAGTAGTTTGTACTAGCTTTTCTCGCGGCTTTGCCTACGTGAATTTCAGTTATAGATGTTCTATTCAAAATACATTTTTCCTAGGGAACTATACTTTTTTCCGGAACACAAAGTATCCATATGCTAATCCAGCCCACATAAATATATAAATCCATAATCCTTGAACGGTCACGGTGTGACCTTTCGATTGACTAAAAAAAATACAGTACATTTCCAAATAATATTACAATGAAATTACAGTACTTTAGACGTTGGATAAGGTATATAAAGAAAGAAAACATTATGTATTACTTTATCCCTTGATAAATTGGAAGAAAAAAAATGGAATTTAAAAAAAAATCACATGAACTACGACCCAATTGGAGAGAGAAAGAGTGAGACGAGGAAATAATTAATAATTTGTTCGTGTTTTCGTACATTTTTGCAGAAATCAAGTCTTTTTGGGCATAAATTAGGCAAAATAAGTTACAATGACCTAAATAAAAATTACAGTAGACCCATGTACTGTATTTTTATCATTACAGTATACAGTAAAACAGTCAAAATTACAGTAGATGCATCTGGAAGCACTGCCTATACCATACGTGTTGTCGACTGGTTGGTTCCGCGGGCACAGAAAAAAACCCACTTGTTTATTTTATAAAGTTAGGTAGTTGTCAGTGTGTAGAAATAGAGACAGGTTTTCATTTTCATTGTAATTTTAATTATTATAGTATTTCGATTCATCCGAGTTTCCATTTGCCTGATCCATCCGCAACAATCCACATCAGTAGTTGCCCCAAAAAGAACTGCCGTTTAGGTACTAATGGTAATGAACGTTTCATTGCAATGAAACAGTAATAAGTATAGGTAAAATGTATATTTTTTACTTCAAGTTAAACTTCATTCATTTCATTCACTTCATTCGTTCATTTATTGGTTTGCGTGTTGCCCATCACTACTCTTAAGCAACCTCGTACCAAGAGATTTTGTATCCTCGTACCAAGAGATTTTCGGCGTTTAGACTTGAAAAACAAAATGAGTTTTATGATGTTTTAGTAGCATAAATTCATAATTAAATTGCTAATGAATGATCAAAAACACCGTCTTTTCTAAAATTTGATGTTTCTGATCGCCTTTTACATGAAACCACTGCACAATTAACCATTTTCGGGAGCTGTGTTCAGCGATACGTACGGAAGCAAAATGACGGCCGGTCGCAGCAACTAGTTTTTATAAACGGCGATGAACGATTCGTGCATGTACCTCGGCAGAGGGGAACGCCAGCGCTTGCGTACTCCCGTCATTATTTCTCTGAGGAAATAATACATAATATAAAAACTAGGTACTGAAAATTTTGATTTAGTTGAATGTAGAGATACAATTGATACATTTTATTCACAATGCCTCGGAATGAAAGAATAAAATTCTAGCAATTGAATGGGTATACTAGGTATTCTATTAACACTAAAACGAAGGCGAAACACCGAACTTTTCAGACATCATTCCGCCCCGACGGCCATTCTTACCGTGTAATTACATGCGCGGATTCTTTTGTTGCCATAGCTTTAGCAGACAATTGAATTTCAAATCCATTCTTTTTGTTATCCTCACGATGATCCCCGTATCACTCTAACTAGTGCCTTTATTTGTCTAAACGCTCTCTGTTATTACTCGCGTTATATTAAACTTGTCTGGCCGATGAATCCCCAGCTACATCGATGTTTGTTTTGACGCCCGAAATGTAATTTCAGCCGCTTTTCCACCGAGAACTATAAATATAGCAATCAACATCATGTGTAATTTTTAAAATCCAATTAAGAAGTTGGCACGGATACTGGAGTCACTCAGGCGTCAGTCAGTTGTTTTCGTATAGCAAACAAATGAGTATAATGCAATATGCACGTTAACTCAAAAACGTCTGAAATAGGGCGCGAGAAAAAGTCCCACGTCCTTTCTATGAATGGCTGTACCTGATGATTTATCCATTGAAACAATGTACATTCATACATAGCTACTTCTTCGTGCTAATTTTTGAACGAGTGAGCCAAGGTGAGTTTAACTAAAGAATCCAACTTGAAGAGTTGGATTGTTGGATCCTGCGACTCACAAGGGTCAAAGGTAGTGCCTTGTTAATTTTCGCACCTGTCAGTCAATCGCAGCTGCGTGGATGCGTAAAGGGATAATAATGAAGGGTCTGACTGGAAGGAACTGTGATTCCCTTGCGTAGAAAAATATGATTTGAGTGCAATCTTTTAGGCCCGCAGCTGACGAGCTTGCATAAAGATATTGATGAATGTGGAGTACAAGCGAGAGTAGTGTGCCAGGATCGCAGCAGTTGGAAGTCCATATTGTCTCGCCTACCCCTACAGAAAAGAGGTGTCAGCTTATGTATGATATATGATGATAGTAGATAGTAAACGTCTCTATAAAAACTGTAGTAGGTATGTAATAAAAATAAGTAATAATTTCAACTACCACAGTAGTTAATAGATGTTATATCTAGACTAGATATACCTAAGCTAACATTGTTCCGTGACCAAGGGCAAACGGACACGGCACACCCGGTGTAGCTCGATTCAGTATTTCCATTTGAAATTAATTTACTTTGATGTAATGGAAACTTCAAATTAAGTCGTGATGAATACTGTTGGCATCTCAGTTACGCCAAAATCTAATTCTAAAACATGAAGACTTACGACTAAGCTTGTAACTCGTAAAACTAAATTATCTAAAGCAATAGAGAGCGCGAGTCAAAATGCAATCCGAATTTGACTGAGGATTACGTGTCTTTGCAAACGACCGCAATGCAATATTAATTTTCTCGGATTTTTCTTCACAAATTTCAAAGGTCACTGCGTTTAGTGGAGTCATCAATAATTTGTTCAACGAAATGAGAAATGTTAAAGAAATCGCGGCTAATTCGGCCGAGAGCGGCGGCTGTCTATTTATTATTCGGGGAAAAGAGCTTTTCCGCTGCGACATGGCCGCCGTGATTAATTTCGATATTCAAATTAAATCGAGACCCCAACCGCTATTATTTCTTTGTTGTTCACGCAATCACTTGGTAGGTTATTGTTTATTCTGCTTCTATCCGAGTTGATTGAAAGACTACCGGTTCTTTCACCGCTATACTACGGTTTGTTTATAAATGACAGTAGTGGCCAATCATTGCCTGTTTCCCTTGGCTATTTTCATAGAAAACTGATCAAGGCGTTGACGTTGAGCAGGTAAATAATCTAATTATGAATAATGAAAAATTTATTGCAGGAAAACCAACATTGTAAACAGTAAGATGTCCCGCAGCGACAGAGTGAAAAGCACAGCGCAGATCCCACGATATTCGTATTTTTATGAATTTTGGTAGGGAAATAAAAATACGCCAACAAAAATCAGATTTTTTTTAAACAAGCTCTCGTATTTATAGTACCCTACATTTTTATATATTTTTTGTATGAATAACTATTTCGGTTTAGATATAATTTTCATTTTATAAGACATGGGTATGTTTGCGATTTTTTTCTATCGAGCGAAGTTTGTCCAATCGTGTATCGGTATTCATCAGTCTCTAAATAGACACCCCAAGATTGCTGTATATTTTTTTCAGACCTTTAATTTTAATAGTTAGGGCCGTAGCCTTCGTAGAAAAACTGAAAATACGCGCATAGCATAGACAAAATAGAGTAGCCATGTTGTGTTAATGCTAATATGTAAAATCATTTGATAGCATACAGTTACTTATTGTAAGGTGTGCCAAGTTGCATCGAGAAAGAAAAGATAACTTATGATACATCAATGTCTTCTCAAGAGTTAACATCAAAGACAGTGCACGTCACGTTTTACAGATAAAATCGTTTCCGTGTATCCTATTATGAAAGTTGTGAAACACCAACATTTCCTTAGAGTGGCTCCGAAGATTAATAACTAAGCTGGTACGAACTAGTATTTAGTAGTAAAATAAAGGATCGCTCATATCAATAACTGTCAGGGCGCCAACGTTTTTCTGCGGTCAACATTTGTACGCTTCCTACGCAATATCGCGCTAAACAGGTCAATGAGATGAGATAAATCATCAAGTCTAGTAATTCTATAGCATATTAAGTTACTGAGCTGTTCTTTCTTTAATTTTCAATGTTCCACTAATGATCAGTTTTTAGTCAGATACAATATTATTAGTAGGTCTCATACTCAATATTTAAATTCACCTGGAGAACGTCAACGAAGTCGCGAGACGGTCAAGTATTGTCGGCCGCTACTGCGCTTTGCAACTGTGAAAGGTGGGCACGTGGGGGTGCTCTGTGAAGGTGGGTCATCTGTCATCCATCCCCCAATTGTGGATATGACAGTGACAGCAAAACCCCTTCCCATTTCTATAATCCATTGCTCAGTTGCTGCATCCATAATTTTTATGTTACTAATGAAAGCCAGCTGATTGACTACGGACTACTGATGGGTGTGACCAAAGAATATGGAAGCGCTATCTTTGAGCTTTAGGTTTGGTCTGACTGACAATGTCCTTCTGACGCTGCACTACGCAAATACAAAAGAATTCTAAGCACAATCCCTTTGGTGCCTGTTGTTTCCCGTATGAGAGACTCCTCGCCCATTCGTGAGAATTATTCTCGAGAATAGCTGCACTCTGGAAGGTCCGCTTAATATTTTTGATCTTAATCTAATTTGTACATTACAATTTGGAAATAGAGTTGATATGCAATGCAAAATTGAACAATAGGTTTAGGTACCTAAGTAAAGTATGTATTGCATAATCCATTTTTTTTTCAATAATTCGTTTTACACTCTTCTCTTCCTCTCCTGGGCCAATGTAATTTGATATTTGCGAAGTTATCTGTCGTTTACGTCTTCGACTTTTCGTTATCGAAAAGTTCGTCTGACAGACGAATCTATTTATAGATGGAGGTGCAAGTTCTAAAAGAAGACAAGTTAAGTCCTTGAATAGGTCTTAAAGATGAATGCGTGGGTTTTGAGTAGGTACTTTCTTAGAAAATCTTTCCTTTCATTTATTTTTTTAATTAAAAGCAACGATAATCCCACCTACTTGTACTTTTCAACGATGATACTCTTAACGTTGTCTTAGAAATGGTAAGGGAGTAAGCTAGCTAGGTATAAAAACAATATAGTGTGAAAATATTACTGTAATTAAAGATAAATTACAAAAAGATGCACCCGATCTAAATTCGTTAGGTATATATCAAATAGCACTGGCTTGAAAATTCTTCGGGTCGACTGCCACAGCCTCGAATGTTTGTTCGGTCGATGTATAGGTAAGTAGGTACTAATGGAAGAAATATATATTTAGACAACTACATCTGTTTTATTTAAGGTGTTTCGTATAAAACCCCTTGGGGTGCCCTTTGAAGAGCCTTTGAAGAGGTACCCTTTGCCCTATAAGAAGAGGCCTCTTGGCGCCATCTCATTCGTACCAAGACAGCACCTACTGTTGTAGGTCACAATCTTCAGCACTGAGGCTACGAATATGGTAGATGCTATATTGGCTTTCTGATTATATTCGAATCCTGTATTACCTATAGATGCTGGGCTTTCCAAAATTGTAAAATTAAATAAAAAATATGTAAGATGTTGAATAAAGTAATGTTTCAGAATGAGACCGACAAGTAAGTAAATGTGATTGATGTGATCTATGAAATGTTTAAGGCGCATTAATTCGAAGCTTTTAACGTCGGAAGTGGAGATGAGGCGCCCTTAATCGCATTAACATTGTTTGTGCCAAACCGTCGCACAAATCTCGCTAACATTGCTGGCCCATTCGTATCTTGCTTTAAAATGGCACCACAAGCCAATTCGGATGACTAACGTTTAGTCGGAGGGTGAAAAATTTGTTTGTGTTACTTACCGATATTAGGTACTGCACATTGTCTTACACAAATTTATTTTATTACTTATATAAATCGTAATATACAAAGTTTTATTGACTTATGTTAATAAATATAGGTACCTAAGTACAATAAATAAATATTACCGTATAAAAAAAGATTACTGGCTGGCTCTTTTGGCATAAAATCCTAAATCTCTTGCCATAGGGCAGTCTCGTGAGTCCTTTGAGCAAGATGAATCTAACGACACTTAAAATATGTCAAGCCGTTTATACTATAAAGGAACGGACATTCATACATTCGAAAAACATTACTCTCCTCCTTCGGGTATTCGGGTAAAAAAAAGACGGAGAAACAAAACAAAAAATTAAACGTTAACCCTCAGACATCCAAAGACGAATATGGAGGAAGGTTTCGCCGATCTGAGTCGCAGTATGGCGTTTTCTTTTCTTATAACGTTCTGAAAACGACTGTTAATATTTTAGGACGCGGAAAAACAGTGTCAACAGAATCCTTATTACAAGCCGCAGAGTTCATGGGCAAAAGAGAGAGGGCAATTTATCTCGTCTCGTGCCCTATTATGGCTGTAAATTACTTATGGCAACTTTGCTTGGAAAGGGAAAGCCATTTCACATATTAGAGGAGTCGTCGAGGGAGTTAATTGTGATTTTAAATGGACTTACGACGTTTTTGGCGATGCCACAAAAACTTTGTACCGTTACCTACCTAAGTATCCTAGGGGACTTAGGCATCGGCCTAAGTCATACACAGTTTTGAGTACGAGTGTAGTTTGAGTTCGGTCTTACAATTGTCGCTTTTCATACAATTTTGACAGTCGTAAGAAAGAAAGTCGCTCTTAGTTTGCCACAGTTGTGAAACTCAGTTGCTCTGGCGGAGGGATTTTTTTGTGATTGACTTAGAATCACTCGATAATCAAAATATATCTGCTTTTATGATGTATCAACATCATATTTTGAAGGTTTATAAACAACTTCGTGAGAGGTTTTTTTAAATGACGACTTTACTATAAGGTTGACTGCTGTTTATTTAGCTTAAAAGTTTTGCGAGTGTGGTGTTCTTCCATTTTGATGGATGTTGTTTTGTTTCGAAAGTAAAACGGTAAATCCAAACGGTATCACAATATAGTTAACACAAAAGATTAACACAAAGTCGTAATTAGGTTCAATATTGCATTATGGGGTAAAATTGTAGATAATCATATTATTATAAACCCTTATCTGTTTATAAATTCAAATATCGACATTCCTTTTGGGGACTGCCATTTTTTATTTTTATTTTAATCCATTTGGCGTTATATCTCTAAGCTTTAAGAATCGTACCTGGAACGCTTGTAGTGACTTCTCAAACTCAAGTTTGGCCTATAGAAATCCCTAATACGATATAAGACTGACCGGGACGCATGTAAAGCGTTATTCTCGGTCTTGAGCCGTTTGCATTGAAAATCTTGCTATAAATTCCGTTTACCGACACTGACCGATATTCCCACAAACGCTGGAGTTGGGGCTTATCTTGTCTATTTTAGGTTAGCATTTGTCAGTACCTACATTTACAATTTTCTTATCCGCATAAAATTTAGTCTCATTATTTAGGAAAATATTTAGATACTTATTTTGATCTTTATTTTTCAGAACTTCATTATCAATCCTCTGTCTGATAGGTAGAGTACATCTAGTTTCTGTGATATCTCGAGGACTATTTTTCTTGTATTTTTGAGAGTTCGCCAAGTTATCGCGTTATTTGATTTATTACAGAGAACGGTCACAGTCAGTAACTTTGCTGTGATCACATGGAAATTATCTCACCAAGTACGAGATAGCTATAAACTTTACGAGATGCTACAATACTAGATCCAATCGCGTCAAAGTTTTTATGCTAACTTCAAAAGTTTCTCGTTGAGGTAAATAAAACTGAAGGATTACATCGTATCTGATTTACTTTGGTAAATACTCCAGCTTTCATTACAACTGATAGTAATAGTGATGATAGGGTAAATGGAAGATGGAGCCGGCTTGGAGAAATTTCTAGGAAATATCTGATAATGAAAACAGATATCTTAGAAAGCTAATGGAATTAATAATCAATGTGATGTGCTGCTGAGAGTTTTTTGCTACTTTTTCTCCTCTGCGTTAAAACCTTCTCCTTGCAAAGTGGTGTAAATGTAAATTCACAAAAATTTGACGTGCAAAAATATACGATATGTATTTGCTTACAATAAAGAGATGTGATTCCGATTATTATAGGACTTATCAATTCTGCCTAAAGCAGAGAAATTCATTAGATGTAGGTAATTCACATTTCGGAATAGTTCGGGAGTTTTCAACACATTTCTGAATAAGTTTGATAGGATCCCGACGTGATTGTAAAAGTTTCAAATAAGACGAGATTATTAGATTTTTCGTTGAAAATATTATTGGAGTGAGCAATGATGTGGAAATAAACACTATTGAATTTGAACTATGTGTAAACAACGTTGAAAGCACGGGACTTTTGTTTGTGAAAATGTGTCCTAAATTGTCGTAAAATTTCCTTTCTGTGCTACAGTGTTGGTGCAGTGTATTTGCGCTTGCTTATTATGCTTCATTGTGCATTAGTTTCATACATTGTGCACTTACTTAACCGAGTCCATTCTATTACTGCTCGAAAATTCCAAATAATAGCGAGCATACCGCGTAAATTTCTTCAAAATTACTAGGAGATATTTTGGCAGAACAATGGCAATGGACTGCACTGCAGTCCACAGATAGACCAACGGTCAGTTGCGGCGACTTGTTAAAGTGAATATTGCACATTCATCTCGTCCCTATTGTCAACCATTGTGGCGAAGGTGCAATTACTTGACCACGTTGATAAGTATTAGGATAATGTTGTATTCATACGAGAAGATCTCTGCATGAATAATGTTTATCTGCTCGGTGTAAATACTCTAAAGAAGATATTTTACTTTACTGACAAGAGATGATCGTACTTATATGTACCTATATAGCAGGCGTTCCTTTGCGGATAATCGGTAAACGTAGTGTGGGACGCCTCCCGACCAGATGGTGGGATGACCTTCAGATGATGGCTGACAGGGACTGGAAGTAGAGCCGAGAGTAGAGTTGAGTGGCGCGCCTTGGGAGAGGCCTACGTCCAGCAGTGGACTGATACGGGCTGATGTTGTTGTTGTTTTGTGAAAAAATAGTTCTAATCAAGGAGTTTATGAATCATGGTCAGAGTGAATTAAAGTCTTCAAAGATGGGACTAAGCAGAACAATTTTGTTGCTCTACATTCAAGTCTTGATAATTTATACAATGCGTTTTTGTGCTAATATTATGAGCTATATGAGACAGCTCCAGAGCAAAGTGTAAAATCAATTGCATTATAGTCTTGTTGTGCAGTATGATGACGTTCTCCGGGTGGAACGCCTCGCTTCCATAATGAAATTTCCTCATCCAATTCTATTGTGTTAGGATGACGTATGACTTTGCTTGCACTGGCTGCATTTTAATATACCTATAAATAGCACTAACAGTCACCCACGCTTCATCCCCGTGAGATTTCTCTATCCGGCAGCAATTTAGAAAAATTCCATCAGACTCCGACCTCTTGCGCAGCAATGTTATTATATCTGAAAATTGCTCTTGCAAGTATGATTTCGAGGTAGCGTAATAACCACAGTAGCCTATTCTGATACTTTTTTGCAACTGCCAAACTGAGGACATTATGTTTTTCATGTTTATAGGTTCTTATGTGGTCTCACGGCTTAATGGATTTTGTTTGATGTTAATCTGTTGTTAGATTCATCTTGAATCTGATTTGAATCTTGCTTGACTGACATATTCGTAGGATACATTTTATGTCAAAAAACAGTTGGGTTTTTACCCGACTACGCAAGAAGGAGGGTTATGTTTTTCGAGTGTATGTAGGTATGTATGTATGTCTAATTCTTTGGCATGCGCTACAGCCTAAATAGATTGATGGATTTTAAAATATGATGTGTCGTTAGATTCGTCTTGATTGTAGGAGTGACATAGGCTACAATTTTTTTTATCAAAGGGGCTTAAATTTTTGGTATTAGGTTTTTTTTAATTGTTAAAATTACATATCAGTTATATTTTGTTGAAATATTTCTTTTTTACGGCATCGGCGATATAACAATACATTATTGAATCTTACACAATTTTTTGGTTTATAATTGACTTAATTTTTGAACAAGCGATACATTTATTGTGATTACGTAGAATAACTGAATGTAGCCACTGAAAATGGAATGGAAATTCACGAAACGAAATTCTGTGAACAAATTATGCGTATTGGGCTTATCTGGATCTTGCTCGTACGCATCGAGTTAGAGCCAGCAAAGCCAATATGCCAGCATGTTAAGCGGGCCTTAAGCATCATCTACCGTCGATAACTCAAGCTGTGAAGCCATTCGAGTAAATAATTGAAAAGAAAAGCTGCAATGGTAAAACAAAAGATTCCTTATTTCGATAACTACTTACTACTACATCAAAGTTCATGACGTGATTATTTCCTATTATGTTTAAGAGTTCTCAACACAAGGGCTTACAAGTATTTGAATAAGATATACGGACAGATTCACCGATGTAAATATGCTTAGCATTGGCATCAACCGCCCAGCGATCAACCATCCTACAGACCTCGAATGTTGCTTAACTTGTACGATCGTTTTCTACGCGTACTTGCAACTAGACCACACGCGCCTCTTTATACGGGATGGCCTTGAATTCATTCGACAAAACTAAGTGGATGGTTAGGCTTGTGACATACATTAATTCTGCTCAGCGTAAATTAAACAATTTGGGGAAAAATATAAAATAAATATTTACATTAAATTCAACTATCAGAAAAAAAATATTAATTTGATGTGCATCGTTTCTACATAACACTATCTACATCGTTTATCCTGTTGAACGATCAATAAATTCAAACTCCAAACACATTTTTTGTAAAGTCTAGTCAGTCTGATTAAGATTATGGAGCAGAAAATTTATCACTTACCAAGTGGATACGTAAAATTGATCAGGGAAACAAATATGGATGCTTCCAACACAAGCAGGTTACTGTAATTGGACGGCGTATGGCATGTGCGGCCTGCCATTACCATTTTCACATAAACATGTTGTAAGACCACTTACAAATTGTATTTGCATTCGAAACACCATAAGTACAAATGTAAAAAAAACATTTATTTAAATGTATTTATTCGGTCGAGAAGCTCGTTGTCCAGTTGCGAGTTCGCGTTGGAAACTGTCTTACAAGTTAAGCGACGTTGGGCGACGTCTGCAGCTGGACGGGTGACCGCTAGTGACACTTTCATCTGAGCCCCTTCGTGCCTCGGAACCCTAATTGGTGCTAGTGATAGCGACCATCACCCTTTTCACCATAAGCGCTGAGCCTTGAAAAGCAAGCAGGTCTAGGTCTTCGTTGATGTCGTTCGACATCATTCGTGGTTAATAAACGTTTCTGTACACCGTTGTAGATGCATATTAAGACTCTGGCTTTACATGCCAGTAATCCGGCCTAGGTATACCTATTGGTTTCATATGGATTGACGTTACATATTCCCCTACTTTGATCATTTTATACAGTAGCTGTTTATTTCAAAACTCTAATCAAAACTTTCCATACGCTTTGATGACAAACTTCTCTACACAGTTTTATATAAATGGAAATAGAACAGATATTGCGTATTGATGAAATTGAATATTCATTCATGGTTGGATAAAAATAGACTTTTGCGAAGTTTATTTATAGGATACTTTCAATAAATATGACAAACCGTGGGAGACAGTGAATTTATAAAGATGAATTTAATATTTAAATACGAATAAATCTATTAGTTTAATTTCCTTGTCTATTAGTGTCCTGGCCTAAATTGTTAAAATGTAGTAAGTATGTAAGTTATTACTACCTGAATATAATTTGTAGGTAGGTACTTATTGTCTCTAATTTTTATTGGTATATTTTTAGACCTACCTAAAAACTGTGGTAATATATTTTACACGAATGACTGACCGGCTCTGATCCCGACAACTCAACTGACCCGAAATCATTACATAAAGAATGCCTTTGTAACCATAAATACAATATTCTCTTTCGAAATTATATTTCATTTATGGCTAATACGAGGCTATTCTACATATTATTATTCAAGTTTTATTGTTAGGATGCGTTCATTCGACATACAGCTATGAAAAGCGAGAAATGCGTGTGAAATATTTATATACTTAGTCGTATCGCAAATATGTTTGCAGGAAATCTTTTTTTGTTAAGAATATTACCCCAGTATTACTCAACTAGGGCTCACCATTCTAAACACATCAGAGTTACACTTTAATAGAGAAGACATAAGGGACAAAATAATCATAATTTTATGTGAATTAAGTGCGCTAATGCGCTCACATCAGCCATATTCTGGCGTACAATTCCGTCTCCACCACAATGCCACACACTCTCACTAGCTCTATGCATTAATTTTATTGAGGTGGCCCATGGAGTCTCTACCGAATTATAGAGGAGATGTCGCAATTTAAATAGGTATGTATGTACGTACTTAAATTGTAAAGACGCCGCAAACCCCATAAGTTGGCACACAACTCGGATGTGGCGAGTTCTCTCTCATTAATTACTCCATAAGTTGGCCTCACATTTTACCATTTCAACGTTTTACTCAAAGAATGCAAGACTAATATTATTATTGGCCTTGTATGCTATTAAAACTGAAATATCGCATTATGCAACATGAGAGTTTACTACTTGGATTGTTTGGTCATTACCAATACAATGGCATGAAAAAACTATTACTGTTTAACCAGACCGGGGAGGGCAATGTTTTTTGCGTGTATGTTGGTTCCTTTGCGGCTTTCTGTAGCCTGGATTTTACTTTCACGATTTCGATCCCCGGACTGACATTTTAAAGCCCAAAAACATTTCAAGTTTTTATAATATTTCGTCAGGGGGTTGTTTCTTTACCCTGGAAATAATTTCAGTATTGTTCACAGAAATATAAAAAGTCTAGCTGCTGGCTCCAAGTGGCAATTCGTTGGGTTGTTATTTGGGGTTTTAACACAACCCGTATCTTAATGACGCAAACAATTTGCTTACCAAGTCATTTTGTACACTGAGCACATTCTCGCAATACTGGGATTTGGGTACAATAATATTTGACTAGGGCTTGTAGAGGTACATAATATTTATACAGAATTGTCTACCTTTAGATTTTAGAATTGGAGTATTGCCGACAAATGCCTGGATATATAGGGACTCCATTTATACCTAGTACAGTCAAAAACAGGGAAATGTATGCAGGGGGTCTCGATAAGGTTGAGATTTTCTGAAAAATTCTTTCACTAGTAGATAGCTT
The DNA here is from genome assembly GCA_963506565.1 of Tachystola acroxantha. NCBI lineage: Eukaryota > Metazoa > Arthropoda > Insecta > Lepidoptera > Oecophoridae > Tachystola > Tachystola acroxantha. The sequence goes on from OY735880.1 coordinate 7,355,629, forward strand.
ATAGCGCGGACTAGGTATGTAATTGTAAAGAATTATCCAAAGGCAGTCAAGTAGGTACTTACTTTTTGACAAAATGTACAGTCTATATTACCCGTGATAAGTATCCAGGGGGCGTCAATAAGGTTGAGAATTTGAGATTTTCTCAAGAACTACTTGACCGATTGTAAAAAAATATTTGTCTAGTAGATTGTTTAGAGTACACACTATGTAATTGTAAAGAATTAAGGAAAAAAAAGTCAAGTACTTTTTGAGAAAATCGCAACCTTATTGAAGCCCCCAGTATAATTAAATATTGGGTAATAGACCGACCGCACACCTTTCTTTCGTTATTAGACCGTCCTAATAGTAAAGTCGATAGTTTTTTTGGGGATTTTTAAAAGAGGTAATCAAATTGTTAAAAAGTAGGATCTGACTGATAGGCCTTCCTTATTTCCTCCTCTAAGGGCAACATGAACTGTTTTACATATCGCTCTCGTATGAGATAATTTGTAACTCAAATTATAATTAAACATCGTAAAGTGGATCATTAAACTTGAGTTAAGCCTGGCATAAGATGAAACAGGTTCCATTAAATTTTGATCAAAACTCAGAATGTACATATAATGATAGAAAGTAAACTATCCTCATATTAAATTTACAAGTTATCAAACTCCAAGGGCAAAATCACAGACCACTTACCCCATAGACCTGTAACAGGAGGCGCCCGTGTCTGCCCGCACATGAGCGCAAAATTGCTTCGCGACACGTGTAACCTAGAGATATTATCGACATGGTCGCATCTCTTTAATACGGCACCCCTGTCCCTCGCTTCGTATCTATGCGATCATCGTTGACAGAATTTTTCGCTTGCAAAATGTGTATTGGGTAAGTGGTCTGTGGTCAAAATCAACAGGATATATATGTAATTTTAGCAACACGGCACGATGTCATTATTATAATACCTAAAATTACCATGCTGCATGCACCAGTCAACGTTCGGTTAAGCATCTAAAATTAGTAAAAATTTAAACATATTAGTTTTAGTACTTCCATCACTTCCACACTAGATGCTTTTAAATGTTGACAAATGTTCTCACGCACCGGTGGTGTTATAAAATATTTGTCAATATTTTTTTTCTTTTTACTTTTAATTTTATCATTCTTTAAATAAAATAAATGATAAAAAAATGTCGGTTCGGTGGGAATCAAATCCTACGCATCCATTTCCATTGCGTCCAATTTAGTCACCGCTTCACACTTGGTACTAGGACTTGATAGCTCCAATAAGCTGCATTGGATTCATTATTTGAAATGCTTTTAATTCTCCATACTTGTCAACTACTCTTGCGTCGATGAACTTATAAAACACTCGGAAATACGGTGGAATAAATATCCTCGAAAATAAATATCCGTGAAAACCTTCCTCCTGTTATGCATTTATCTTCCGATTACTAGCTCTGCAATTGAGTGTAAGTACTTTTGAGTTTCCGAAGCAGTAAGCTTTATTTCATTGTTTTAACGTGTTGCTTAAAAGTTTTTTAAAAGTTCTAACTTAGTTACAATTTCAGTAATTTTCAGTAGGACCTAAATTATTTTAATTCCACAGAACAATGATAGAGGTCACAATAGCCACCTATACCCACTTGAATCTGCTACAACGCAAGTACCAAATACCTAATTACTCCAAGGAGCGTCCCTAGCCTAGCCTTGTGGTTTGTAAATCTATGTCTCGTGGTTTAATAGGGAACTGGAGATATTTTATTAGCTTAACATAATATAGATAGAGCCTATATTTTAAGGCGATTCATTAACTCCAGCTCTCTTGCATCCTGCCCGCATAAATTAACTACCTAATGAAAATACTTATAACATATCTATATTCGATAAAAGAAACAACATTTTCAGCACTGTCTAACCCTTACAATGTCCAGTTACATTGGTGTGAAGGTCAGTAAAAATAATTCTTGACGTTCACACTTAGATTACTGTGCCTAAAGAAATATTAATTTCCGGGACCCTAACTGCCCCAGACCAACCGCAGACTATTTTTAAACTACTGTCCCTTTTTGCCATAAAATATTGGTATTTACCACATTTTTATATTCACATAAATCCCACGAAAAATAACCATGAACGGCGACCTGCCAGCCGCAGATTACAAAAATGGGATAAAGGGTTTTACACACACACCAAAGAAGACAGCCGACAGCGGCGGGCGGTGCCTGGGTTTCCAGCGGCCAGCGGCGGTGCGGCGGCGGTGATAATTAACGAGAAATAGACTAAAATCTCGGAATGAAGGTACGCACAATACGAACTGGGGTCTAGAAATATTCATAAAGTGTATATGTGTATAAAACCATTAAGTATGTGTTTTAATTTACATTTCACCTTTTAGTTTATTTTTAATCGAATTAGATATCGAAATAGCCTATCAAGTACGAAGAACTAAAACACTATTTAAACTACATTTACCAGTTGTTAGTAAGTATGTAGTTTAGTGTAGTAAGTCTGAGCGATGTGTATCCAAACTCTGTCTTCAGACTCAATTTCGTTCGCATATTATTTTATATTAAAGCAAATTAATTACTCTCTATATTGAAAGTCGTCTACAATTCTGCATCAACGGTTAGACAGCTGTATAAAATATGAAGTTGTCGGTGCACTAACATTTCTACCGCAAAGTTTCTACCACACTGTCGATAACAGTGGTATATTGTGTACATTCCTTAACGTCGGTCTAACACAGAGACAGGTATACAGGAGGATAATCTCAACCTTAATAATTTATTAAGGTTGAGATTAACTCAAAAAGTGCTTGATTGGTTTTAGAAAAATCTGTATAATTACCTAGTTTGTACTCAAAACTATTTTTTTTTTAAATCGGGTCAAGTAGTTTTTGAGAAAATCTTATCCTTATGAGGCCCTCTGTATACTTATGGCCACATGGAGAAGTCGTTGAGAGGCATATGTCCAGGAGCGGGATGCAGTATGCTGAGCTCTTCCTCAATGTCCTGAATTTAAGTATACTTCTTCTTAGAACAAAGAATTTCCCCAAAGAAACAAACCTATTCATGAAAACACTGAAAATACAAAATTCGTGTAATGAATTCATGAGCGGCTCGAAGTCTTGGCTTATAAATTAAGGAGCAATTAATTACGATTGGCATACATTACCGTCGAACCTTGTAGGTACATGAAAATTCTGAGACATGTGTCGGAAACAGGAAACATAAAGTTCTTCCTTAGAATTTTACAAACGAATATAGACTTAGACTCATGTCAGTTAGACTGTTATTAAAAATAACCTGAATAGTTTTCGGGTCATTTTAATAACTCTCTACAATTTTGTATAAGTACTAATACAACAAGTATTTTATATTCGAAATTTTATATACCTACTTTCTGTCACAGGTAGGAACAGATTTTGGTTCAAAATTTCAAATCCAGTTTGAGAAGGAGTCATTCATACATAAATATCCTATCATATACAGTAAACTCCTGTCATAACTCTTGCCACATATTCATATCTACCAAAATGAATGTAAATGTACAAGTTAAATGTATACATATAAATAGTTTTCAGTTAGTAATTGACGTTAATTAATTGGTAATGATTTAAACCTACTTCAGAAAGGAAACTTTTTTCCATGGACCGCAAAGTTACTGGTACAAAACTCTCTATTTCTCTTCTTCCGACCGCAACCAAAGTAATCAGTGAAACTTTCCAGGTTCCTCAAAGTTTTTTTACATTTTAAACATTTCCAATATTTATATATTTATATTTACCTGAGAGTTGAAATAGTCAAGTCGTTAAAACTCCGATTTTGTTGTCTTTTCATCGCAAAAGTCTATTTGTAGTCTCTATACAATATGCATCTGCCTGTTTGTACATTATTTAACTTCTTTATGTATGACGTATGTAGGTATATGACCGTGTATCTAACTTTTACGTGTAAAATGATTATCTTATAAATCTATTTATAAAAACAATCCTGTCGAACTATCTTTACCCGACTGCTTTATGTCTATAGATTTGCGAGGTAGGTAGAGAGGACTACGCACATTCTTTCGCTTCACCCAATGTCAATCAGTCGTCCCTTGCAAGCTCTACATAATCCATGAAATAATTATCTCCAGATCAGCTCGTCTTTATAACAGAACGGCCAAGTATGCATATCGACTAAGTTGCATAATGCCAGAAACATAAGTCATTATAGCTGCTCCTATAATCCACTAATATTAAAGATAAGATAAATATTCTTTATTGCAAAAAAGAAAAGAATTACACAAAAGAAATAGGCTAATATCGTTAATATTACAATTGGCGGCAATTATTAATATTATAATATTAATCAATAAGACAACCTTGAAAATAAGCAACCTTAAAATCAAAGTTGGTTTTCACATATAGACATCGCCGGTCGTTATAGGTTCCATCACTCGTACCTCGTACCAATATATTTTGCTCTTTTGTGAATTACACGTGTCACTGTATTTCTTTATTTGTATGAAAAGAAGCGGTAAAGAATCTTCTGGCCTAATGTACACATTAGCCTGGTGTGGCAGGAAACATGACGGGTATCGGAAATGTAATAATTTCGGTCACGTCACCGGCCGGCGAGGGTACTGGCCGGGCCAGCTACTGGAACGCGATTAGGCGGGTCCACATTGGGCAAGTCGACTCGCGAGGCAGATGATTAAAAACCTTCGTTATCGTAAACTTTTTTTAAACTATGATTTCAAGCTTATCTCAGTTTTTTTCTGAAAATGTGTATTTTACCCAACCACTCCAACTAAGCTAAAAGCTAGCACTCCACTCCACCTCAGTCTAGTCCAGCGAACCCTATGAGTCTATGACGCTTTTGACGTAGGTAGGTACATCCTATCCAATGAGGTTATTGTGGATTTAGATCGTAATTGTCTTTGTTCGTGCAATCAACGCAATCAAAACCCGATCTTCGTTTATTCTATTGAAGTCACACCCCGACTGACTGGCCTCCAAAAGAATCCCACCTTGTCAGTTTTTTTGACAAAACCATAGTATTATCTTTTTAATGAATGTGTGCCGTGTTCCGTCATCACGAACGAACTTGCAAAGTTGCTGGCCCGGTGTGCAACCGCCCTTATTCACTTGACTCCGCGGCAACGGCATTACTCAAACGAGCTCATCTGAGCGGTAAGAAAAAAATAATGTGGCTTATGTGGACGCTCGTGATAAAGGTCATTTTCCTGGACTCTTATTTTTATGGAAAGCTATTCTTTAAATGAAGAGTGATAACGTTCAAAAGAATGACGTTTTCGCAGCTTGTATTGTATATAGCGTTATAAGACAATACTTTTTCAATAATTGTAGTGGTTAATGTGCTTGTACTTGTGTGCGTGAGTTGTACCTACACTAGTAACTTTGGTACGATTTCAATTCTTAGCGCTTTTACAATTTAGTCCAAAGTGTTGGTCTCACTTGATGTGCTTTCGACTGTACTATGTTTAGGGAATCGCAGTCACAAACGGTGACTCTGATTTGTCTGAGTGTACGAAGACATCAGGACTATGACGCTCCATTATATCTTTCTTCAACTATCTATTATGAATACCTATGTTGTATCCATATTGTGTAACTGGTAGTATTTCAGCAGACGCTTCACTGAAACTTGGCGTGTTCACAACACAACCCTTCATTTGTGCTGTCGGCCAGTTGTTCCCATTTTTATTGGCACCATTTAATCGGGGCCTTTTTGCCTCTTTATATAAATTAAATACCTAATTACCTACCCGTTAAAGAGAAAGTCGTTAAAGTTTCGAACGCGAAGGAACGAAAGCTAAATAATGGACGTTACGAATTAAAGTTAAAAGGAACAATTTGCGCTTATTTAATTCAAACCCTCATAATTATTTGCAGAAGGATGTATAAAAGAATCTGTCGTCTTAAAATAATGAGGGAAGTTTTTAGTGGGCCGCGGCCATAATTATAATTTATTGAGGTAATTTAGTAATGATGTCGCATTGCCTTAGGCGTCGGGGTTATAAGGAGGCTTGAAGTTGTTTGTTTGTAAAACCATATTCTAATCTAAAATGTCTAGTGTCCGAAAAAGAAATGGTTGTACAATTAACAAGGTATAAAACTTAGAAGTTTTCCCTTCTTATTGAAATCAAATGTTATTAGAAAAAAATCCTCTTTATTGCAAGCGTAGAGAGAGAAACCTAGATACTCCCTCTACGATTGCAAGTAAGCACGTTGTGTACATTTTTGCATGTCAACATATTTTTTGAATTTACATTTACACCACTTTGCAAGGAAAAGGTACCAACGCTGAGGAGAAAAAGTGGCAAAAAACTCTCAGCAGCACATCTAAAATAATGACTACACAATTGTATAAAATATACCTATCATATTATCATAATGTCAATCCCGTGATCTAGAATTTTATTGCAGAAACTTTTATTCTTATGTATGAGTAAGTTCAAGAAGCTTACAAAGCTTAATATCAACCAGGTTTTTATATTAGTTGCGATAACAACTTGTATGGGGTGACAGCTCTCGGTCTCCTAATAAACAGTCGCTCGTATGACAAAGGGAAGAAGGAATATTCGTAACAAGGAGAATTACCTTACCTATTTGCCCGCATAGCCTGGAGTAAATTAGATACGAATTACGCTGGATAAAGACTGCGGATTTCTAGAAAATTATTGTAATTTTATTTGAATTAGAAGTGAGAGAATAATATATTATCATCTGGTTCATAAATTACATCATAACGTAGGTAAGTATATAAGCACTGTCGAACAGTGAACATTAAATGAAAAGTTTAAATATTTATTTTTTATTGTTATCATTGTACAACTACAAATATATTGGCAAAAACACAAGTGAATGTGTTGACTGAATGCCGTTATTAGGTGATGTAAATACGAAAATAGAATTCTATAAAACTTCCGCAAAGTTCCACAAATTCTTAGGGTTGATTGTTAAAAGTTCAAATATTCTTTAAGAATTTCCAAAACTTTATTACCTTTTATAAGTAAAAAGGGACTTTTAAAAGAAAAAAAGAAAAAACCGCGATAAACATTAAAAGCTGCGATTAAATAAATTAAATAAAGGTGTTTATGTAGAGTAGGTAAATTTGTATAAATGTGTTTAGACCCTAAGTAACATTTATTAAATTAAAACCCTTAATTATTGAAGTGCAGAATCTCGTAAGATTTCACACCTACTTACAATGAGGCGATGGGTCTTCATCGCTGGAACAATGTGAACTAGATAAATATAATCTACCAATGACAATGTCTTGGGTATAACAAATCTATTGATCGGATATCTAAACAGAGATATAGACCAAAATGCTTTAATTCAATTTCCTTAGCAAGACTTTATTACGCGGAACTAAGTGACTCGTAGCAAAAAAAATCCTAAACTGTAGCTTAATTTTAACAATTGCTGCAATAAACCACCTGATGATACCGAAAATTCCTAAACCATTTATCGCTCCGTAGCCCGTTTTATTAATAATTATAAAAAAGACTTATAGAACAGCAATCAATCAAGAGTTATAAAAATATCGTGATATCTGTCATAAATCCGCCATAGAAATGGAAGAGATCTGCTACATACTAACTTGGAAGTTGTGTTAAAGTAAAACTTACCGCGTCATAAAAAGTTACATTTCGCGATCGCACGGTTGTGGAACCAACGGTACTACACACGCGTGTGTCCCATCCCGGCCGCGGGCCAACACTGCCTGTGGCTGATAAACTGATATGATAGCGGCATCACCCGCTACCGCCGACGAACGACGCCCGCCGCCAACGCTGTACCCCCCAATGTGAATGGATAGGGTTCTTAGCGAAAATGCAGAGCTTCAAGTTTTTTTGGTGCATGTACGATACAGAGAGTAGACTAGCATCACAGAACTAAAATTTTGTAACAATTATGTCAATGTCTGTTTTGTGTCTTTAAATAAATAATTAAAAAAGTTAGGAGACATTAAGGTTGAGATTTTCTCATACTCTTCCTTCATCTTTTACATTACCTAGTGTGCGTTCTGAGCTATCTACTAATGAAATAATTATACAATCGGTCAAGTAGTTCTTGAGAAATTGTCAACATTATTGAGGCAACCTGTACAACTTTACCTGTGTATACTTTTCTCTGCTTTCTACAAATCCCAAAGTTGGGGAATTGAAACCTCGGGAAATGAGCCAGGATTACCGAATGCATCTCCCGCGTCATGTTTCTGGCCAGAATCAAATAGTCAACAACCTGAATTGGTAGCGGACCATATTGTGAAGAATATTGATATTATAAGTATAAATAGCCGAAGCACAGAGATTTCATAGTTCCTTCTGATAATAACTTTTTATATTTTCTATTCATGTCACTGACTTTACAACTGTTATTATTATTACCATAGAATAATTAATAATATACTCTATTACGAGAGAATAATGTTGTAGTTTCTGCGTTTCAATTCAACCGCGGAAGAGCTCAGTTAGGTACTTAATTAACAGTAAGGAAAACTTCACTAACTTAAATAAATTAGCTTCAACTTCTATGACATCTCTGGTAAAATTATGTAGCTTTCATATAGCGACATTGTCCGTGGTTTATGATATTTCCCGCGGAAACCTGGTTTTTCGGTGGTAAAAAGGTAGCTTAGTTTCCACGTATTTGCCCAAAATTGCGTATTATTGCGTGCAGATGAAGTCATGGCGCTAACGTATGTGTCAAATTTAGTTTTAGTCTGTGCTGTTTTAGTTTAGTTTATTATTATATAAGTACTATTTTAATTAGAAGACATACAATAACTTTGTAATTAAGCAAATTGAATTATTCTGGAAAATAAACATCATTTAATTTTTTTTTTCATTTTCATTAGACAGTTATTATATTAGGTAACAAACATACAAACAAATATAAAGTAGATTTGAACTTTTATCTACTTGGGTTTAAAACAAGGTAAAACTAAGGTTGGCAGTATGTTGCAGACCGTCACGTAAACCCCGGAACATATGGAAAAACTAAAATGTTATTCTTACTAAAAATATTTTCCTAAAGTTTCCCGAAATAACTAAACTTCAGGAGCTTTATGTTAGTTAAAATGACTTTTGTAATATTGTCACTATGTACAGTGGACCACTATAACCTTTAAGCTGAACGCATTAGGAGTTTCATAGGTGCAGATATTTATGGGCGTGTCAACCTGGATATTTGCATACCAACCCTTAGCATTAAACTCAGACGAACCAAAATTACATCTAGACAGGTGGCTTGAGAACTTTATCTTTCCAAGTTCAATGACCAGGTTCAGCTGGTGACGTAACCATTGACGTACAGAGTCCCGGGATCAGTAGCGTGAAATGAATCTCCTGTTCTTGCTCCCCATATAATTTTTCGGTTTCATAGTTTCAATACCTTGTTATAAAATATTGTTTAATTTTTTAGAAAATTCTTTTTGAAGGCTCATTATTGTTATTATTTGCATCTCTTAAGGTTCAATGACTGAAAACAGGTCCTTTGAACTGACCTGGGGATCAAGAGATATGAAGCCAATAACTAACTTTTAATATTCTCGTAAATGAGATATGGGATGGGTGACTGTATTTTATTTATTGTATGTCATTTAATTATGTTTGTTTCTTCTATAAAGATTCTTCCTTTTTAGGCCTCAAAAGGAAAAAAAGGAACCCTTATAGGATCACTATGTTTAAATAATACCAAAATACTATAAAGTCTGCAACCTCATGCAGTCGTAAAAAAATCAACCTTGTCGAACTTTGGCGCATATTTGTATGAAAATGCAAAAAACTTAAAAGTTGACATAGAATCATGAAATTTTGCAAGAATCTGGTATTCCGCTCCTTCATGGCGGCGAGCACAACATAATCAACACTCCCCAGGGCGTGGTGGTACATGTAAAAATGTTTTACCTGGGACAAAAAAAGGTCTTACAGCACAACTTTTTTGTTATTACAAACTTATATTTTCAGATGATAAATTAATCAGGAGTATGTCGTCGATGTATGGACATAAAATTTTGATAATGGCAAAGGTAAGATGGTCTCTAAATCTATATATTTATCTTTTCATTACAGCAAAGTTACGGGGTTAAGTTGTTTGCACAGAAGCCTCAGTGCGCGAGTCCGACTCGCACTTGGCCGGTTTTTATCTATTATTATTGTCGGTACGTCATTTTATCGTAATGCAATCAAATTTACATTAGCATCGAGTTGATTTAGCGAATAATATTGAATCAGCGCTAGTTGAAGCAATTTGCCGGCGAGGCAAACGCACGCTAATCGTTTCTACCACGATCCATTTACACTTTCAGCCTACACCCGAGTCGCCTGTAGGCTGCAAGGCTTCCGATAATCTATATTGATGGAAACCCCCCATTTTTATTCCAGTCACGTGTTGGAATCACGTGGATTTTCCGTCTGAATTGGGGTGCTAAACTCTGGCAGTTGGCAACGAATTCACATATCAATGGAAGTTCCGACCTATCAGACATGTAGCCTATGTTTTGTGAAGTAGTTCGGGTCGATATGATATGAATTGCCTGTGAATATTGGAACGGTCATTTTATTATATCCTTGTTGTGATATCTCCCTTGTTTTACCTAATGACGTATGTACTGCAAACGGTGGACTCTATATACTCATTGTAATTATTGAGCACGTGGTGTGATTATGCATGAACGAATTTAAATAGCTGCATAATAAAATCGGTATTTCGGTGAATATATTATGAAAATTACGCAAATAAAAAAGCCTCTTAATGGAATCTCAGGACTAAGGCATCCTAATCAGTTACTTCCCCTTTGTCTCGAAAAAAGTATATAGGTAGGTACTCTCGTACAAGGATTGTTTATGAAATAATTAAATTGTTAATTTCGTAGCTAGGCAAGTAATTTAATAAACTTATTTAGCTAAATTTTGGGGAAACAGTTTTGTCCGGTGAGCTCATATAGTTCATTAACTTACAAATAACCATTGAAATCTAAGCCCTAAAATACGGACACATGACATTCCCATGTGATAAACTTAAAGCACATTTTCCTTGCACCACTGCTTTTGGCAGTTATTTCCAGTATTTGTTCGGAACGTGCCATTGTATGTTTTGTAGATTGCAGGCCACATAATGGCGGCTTGACCTGTCCGACGTGATGTGGATGTTAAGGCCAACCTGTGTCCACCTGCTGATGCCGTTACAATATTCGGCAAGAATTTGAATTATGCCACACTATACTCTTTCCAATCATTTACTTTCTCGATGACAGCTACCTTAGAATGTAACTGCGTCATGTTACGCAAAAGTTAACTTTTAAATGCGAGGTATAAAAAATATTACAACTGCCTAATTTTGTTCCTTGATCCCATATAATAATTCATCTAACACAAATTGATTCCATAATATGTAGTAGTGTTTTTAAAAGTACGATGAATAACAAACGTTTTAATAAAGTTACATTCTATGGCAATCAAAATAGTGATGTTATGATTGAAATATCAATATTATATCGGTATTTTCGTGTAGGTATTGTTCGGAAATAAATGGCTTTATTATTATCATTATATGGCAAATAACAATACTGTCGAGTCCAATAATAAAACTAAATAAATTAATAAACTAGAGTGATGAATTAACTATCACTTGGTGTTCGTTAACTTCGTTATCCTTTACGTAACCCAATCCGGTATGCCGAAGATCTCTTCAGTTCGTTTCAATTACACCGAAGAATTGATTTTCGATCTAGCGCCGGTCGCATACGCAAGTTAAAAAAATTGCACAGGTCTGTTCTAATTCGCGCTCAGGTCTAACTGCACAGGTACACCTTTCCGGTAGACCGTAGCGTGTGTGGCTGCCATTAGACTTTACAAGCAAATATGATGCGGAAACATTTTAGTGATACCTACGGAATCACTTAGTAATCGCTCAATGCACGTATTTTGCTGAGCATCGTACATTCAGCTATAAACGATACACTATAATACCGGTGGCGGCGTGGGCGTAGATCTGGTAGGTAGATCTTTAGGAACAAGCAGTGCAGGAATTGTATAGGTTAGGGGATTTGTATATTCCTTGCTTGCATACCAAGTATGTATCAAGCTTAAGCTACGTATACATAAATAAAAGAATCTGAAAACATAAATGGACATCCTTGCGAATGTATGTGCCAAAACAAGCCTACATCCTACTAGAGATACTCGTTCACACATCCATCTCGATTCAGACTGAAACCAGGGTCTATTGTATGTATAACTAACATACATACGATCATTTGTACACACAGCAACAAAAGACATCACAAGTGGAGATTTTTGGAAAAAAAATTAAATATCTCGAAAATGGTGACTTTTTACTAAGGCCAAATTTTTTGCATAGGTAGGCCACCCTCTATCTGTGTTTTCGTTTGTCGTACTAATTACGGGACACCCTGTAGATAGTGCACACTCGTCATCGGCTGTAAAATCTGATAGACGTCTCGGCGAAATATCGCATGTGAATTTGGTACCTACTAGTAGTAGCTATTGCTCTGCCGCGAGTGCCTAGTTTGTAGATACATTTTGGTTATATACCCTATTTAAATGTAAGTCCATTTACCCAATTTTACCCCTTAATGCGTATTTTTATGATGTCATTACCTGTCGTGTCGTTTGATATACCGGGAATCCGATTGATGATTTTCAAAATATGCTACAAAATGTAGAGACAGAAACGTTACGTCTCATTGGTTACCTACTCGTGATTTGAAAATGTGAAACGGGTGAGTTAACTCAGTTTAATAGAGCTAATACCTACTGGTTAACCTATTGTTTGACAAGGGTTACCTCAAGTGGAACTGTTATCTATGGTGCAAGAAAAAGTGAAAGAGCGGGGTCGACTATTTAACTCTCTTAGTGCAAAATCTGTGCATTTTCGTAAACCACATAGAATTAAATTGGTCCAAGGGGGGTAACAAATTTATTAGCTGATTTTTTACTGGGAAAGTTTTTTTATGTAATATTTGTACAAATCGAACTCCCATGCTATAAATATTCACAAACACATCATTATAAGTTACTTTGCGAAATTAACTATTTCCTTATACGTATTATCTGGGCAAATGGACAAGGTATAACACTTTTTCTCGATTCATTTTATTATGATCCCATAAAGTTTTAATGCCTCTTTTCGATATTCAGGTTAATGCTCCGTTCTTGTTTTTAAGGGTAGGATGTAGGAATATATTATATAGTTTATTGCTAAAAGGTTTTTCGGAGAATTACGTATGGTTTAAGGACGCATAAGTACTAACTTAATCCAAATGTTAACCATCATCTTTTATTAATACATAATAGCATTAATAATAATATTTTTAGAAGTACCTAAGTCATGATACTGCCCCGACTATATGGCTCTTCTATCGTCCATTATTGTTATGTGCCATGAACCAGACATCACACCAATTTCAACAAAGAAAAATGGAATATTGGTTAGACACAAAAAGGTTTTAATATGTGTCCCCATCTCGATTGTCAAAGAGACGTCGTGCGAGGAAAAAATTCAATATTTTATTATAATTTGCGCGTCTCACGACACACACTTGTTTCAATGTCCTTTCTTCATTTTCAATTTTTCTTGAATAATTCAACGGCGGCGAGGACATTCGATTTTATTGCGAAAATGACTTGTCTCGTTAGAGTCGCGCTTGACACCTCACTAGACACGACCAGAGAAACCACTTGGCTACTGGATATAAAGTCACTCGCTCCAAAGCTTCGGAGAGACAATAAGTGTATATCGTCTTTTCTCTATAGATTTATAAGATTTAACGCTTTTGTCTGTCCATCCTTTAGCATATAAAGCCTAAGTATACTAAACTGAATGTGATTATTTACTCGTATAAGAACAGACTCACTAAATAAGGGTTTGGTTAAAATTTAACATCATCATTTGTTTTATCGACCAACAATCCAGCTAGTTAAGGTGTACTAAAGATGTTTTTGCGTACGGTACGGTACCGCAGGCAAATTCAACTTACCTACCTGACTCAAAGTAATATTTTGCATAAATGAAGCCCTGGATCTCATCAAAAGCGGCGTAGCCTCTAATTTAATTACGTACCTGCTATAGTGTTATATATTTAATTAGTAGTTTTAAATTAAGACATGTTTCTTCTTTCGGCTGGTTTACTAACAACTCTGACTAGTATAGATAACATTTCTTAAATAAAAAATACTATAGATACGAGGTCACTGAAAATTGCTCTTAGTTATACCTCACAATGCAATAGTGATGACTTTAACCAATCAGAAGATGGGTAGAGAGTGATTACACTATTAGATGTTTCAGTGCATTTTTGCTGTACCATTTCCAGCGTATAGTCTTCTCTATGTATGTTTTTAATCTAAGTAACCTTTTAATTTTATCGAAGTTTACCCACGAGTGCAATCAAACCGAGTATAGCAGTTAATTAATTAATCGTTACAAAGCGGGACTGGTGGGTCAACGAGGGCTCTCCCGGCCCATACAATATTATATTGATGGCATGCTCGTGTCCAGTACACTGACATGAAAGTACATTATTAATTAATTTGTGAGGAAGTAGCCGCTAAATGATGACCATATTTTTGTGATTTTATGATATTACCTGAATATATTTTTTATTTTTTTTACATGCTTAAGCTTGACATTTTCAATTATTATTATTAAGAAAACAGTTTTTATTGTATGCCTTAAGTAACTACACCAACAGGTAGGTATATAGGATACCTATTTAATGCCTGTGTTATACAATCTTGGTATGCGACACTCCACAAAATTATATGAATAATTCTTGAGCCAGTTGTTTTTGAGGAATTCATTTAGAACTGCTTAATGAAACAGTTCTAAATAATTAATGAATTATTCATATCTTTTCTGAATTTTGATATGTGTTTTTATATATCAGGTCGAATTCAGACTTTTTATTTATGGCGTTGGTTTGCAAATTCCGTTTGCATACTTGAACAAACAAATCATTAGGTTTTGCCTTATTACTTATTTAATCTAAATATTCTAATTTAGTACCTACAGTGGTTTTATTGTAAAATTTCAACTCATATGTAGGTACTCACATTTAGTCTGCATCCATATTCTGGGTTGTCTAAGATCGGTATACCTAATATTGTAAAAATTGTTTTCTCTCTTTATTTACCGATTACAAGGTGGTGTTATAATTCGTGAAAAAGAGCAAACATAATAAAGTTCGAGACTGTCACAGAAGACAGCATTGAAGACTGCTAGTGTAATATAAATCAAATAATAATATTGTAATCAATTTTTTTCCGAAATGCCTCCACTTTTTATTTTGTAAAGTAACCAAACTCGGGATAATTGATCTGTCAATACGGATCGCGACTGAAACCACTTGCTTTAAAAGTCTATGAAATGGATATTGTCTCTCGATTCTTTGCAAGAGCGGTTTACGACAAAGTGAAATTGAATTTTGGCATTTGATAGCCTAGCATGTTTTCGTAACTGTGCATTTTGGCATAAGATAAAATAATAACCGATTATTTTCACGACACTCGTAAATTTTACGACAAATTGAGTGGATCGACGCGACTGACAACTATAATCGTAAACTCCGAGAGTTTCGTATAAAGATCTGCAACTATCAAAGTGTTTAATAAATAAGACCAAAATTCAAAATTATTCGTCTGGAAAATATTCGAATTACTTCTTTACTTAACGATTTTATTAATACTGAAGAGATCTTTAAATTGATCTATTTTGAAACTATTAACATGCTTTCCTAATTTATTAAAAAAAAATTATGAAGGATTGAAGATGAATAAATGAAAAATTCAAAAAGCGGTAGGGGCTAATGAGTCGTTACCGAATCAATAACGAGCTCTACATTGTCTATGAGAATATCAATAATCAGAGCCGTCAAGGGCGGCATTTAGAACTTAAAACGGTAGCATAAAGTTTTTAGTTACCTACACAAATATCCGTAGGTGGCGCTGACTACCGTCATTATCACATAAATTTTAAAGCGACCGCGAAGTTGACCGCGATACGACAACGATGGTGTTTCTTTCTAGCCCTAGGTATCCAGCATCCATTTTTTTACGCAAACTAAAGAATATCCAACAGAAAATAAATGAGAAAATAAAACAAGATAGCTGGCAGCTCGCTTGTGGCAATATTTGTTATATCGGCGACAACGACAGAGCTCAGGTTGAGCATTGAGCAAAGTTTGACGAACGTCTATACATTCGGATCACCATTACACTTATCTCGCGAGACGTATTAGGTAAAATGCCATCTCTAGACGAATTCCACCACAACAAATACTCAAATATCTTAGAGGTCGCGTCTAGACGACAAATGTCTCAACCAAATGTCACAGAAATCAAAATACAACACTTGCTGATATCAAGTGATAGGTACGAATTTGTAGGCATATTACGACGAAATTAATGTATTTTGATAGAATTCCTAAGGAGTTTTGAATGGAATATTTAGACTAACATTACTTTACTACGTCATCCGTCAAGATCAGAAAGCCTAAAAAGCAGAATGTCTTGGTACCTTTGCAGGGTGACTAAAGCTCCAAGTTACTAACTTTTAGTAAGCCTATCACAATGAACTAGTAAACCAATAAAGTAGTAGTGTTCACCAAGGTTCAGACATACATTTTCCGTACAAAACTCACAGGCGCGTATTCATAAACGTGATTTAAAGTTTTTTAAATCACCTTCGTGCCTCGGAAAGCACGTTAAGCAGTTGGTCCCGGTTGTTGTCACTTAACATCAGTCGTTAGGCCACGTCAAAGGCCTACGGGCGGCCTGAATAACTTTGACAAATAGGTTTGGCCACTAAACCACACGAGAAACGAAAAAGAATAACAGCAACAAAGATTTAGCGCATATTTGCGAATAACAACATTGCGTTTTGCTATTTGATGGCAGAAATAGGCATGATTAACAGACGGACCCTCCACGAAATCCTACCAGCAGCAGTAACGGTTTTATTAATTTTGTAGCGGGTAAACATTTTAACAGCAAATTGATTTATGCTAGAATGATAGCAAGGGTCATCGCCATATTTACGGCACATTTATTCATTTTTCATCGAAAACCCGTAAGTTGTTTGCATAATCATTTACAGCGAAGTAGATAATCCTAGATGATGAGCTATGGATGTTTAGCGGATTTCGCGTAAACTTTATGCCTTGATCGAAAACCGCCCCGTATTTTGATAGGTTTGATATTCAGTACAAAACCGATAAACATGAAAAACCAAATCGAATCCCGTCTAAGTGTTTTGGTTATAGATGTGATAAAATAAGTTGGTGTTAACCTACCTAACATTTTAAAGGATGACGATACAATTTAGTCAAAATATAATCTAATTGGAAAATAAATAAAGTAGCCATATAAGCCTAGGCCATGATTTAAAGTTAATTTAATTCTGTTTTCCTTCTCCTTTCTGATGGTGGTAGGACGCCGTGCAAGTTACGTTACGTAAGTTAGTTAAGGTTAAGTATGGTAAGGGATTAAGGGTGTGGCTACTTCGTTTTGCCATCAAAAAGTAATACTTTTTAGAGTTTCTATGTTCGGATATGAAGAATAAGGGAGCCATCGCGAGCAACGAAGACATTTTTAGTCCTCACGGCACGGCATCGGCAGCTTCAACTATCCGTACCATTACCATGAATAAAGTTGCTGTATTAGAGCGTTCGGGATTAGTGGGATTTTGGTTCTGCTACTGGCCCCTAGGGGTGGTGTAGCTAACGTATTTACATACGTTAAAGTTGCTACATCACCTCACGGTAATAATACTGTTCGCCGTTCCATAATCCCGTTGGTAAACAAGAACAAGAACTACTATTTCAATTCATCGTCACGCTTCAAGTTAAGCCACTTTTATTACTTGTCTAAACACTGAAAATTCGTTGAAAATTTGTTATAGAGTTTATTTAGGGCTCAAATGGTTTAATTACGAAGTACTTCGAACTCAAACGAGCCCGGTTGCTGCTAATGCCTCTATCCACACTTGCTTTGCCAAATTACCGTCAAGCTGTGAGGTCACTGGTGTCCCTTACGACTCTACTTCGACCGCATTAAAGGTTTAGATCTTGTCTATTTTATAATTTCTATAATAGCAGAATATAATATTTATATTACGAAAAAGTAATCGACTGATTTTAAGAATTCATTACTATTACATAGTCTGTACTCTAAACTATCTACTACCTAGTAAAAAAATTACAATCGGTCATATACCTAGTTTTTGAGACAATCTTGACCCTACAGCCGCCTGTAGGTACAGTCTGCATCAGATCAATGGTAACACTTTGGACCGTTATTATTATTTGCGTCATAAGACTTGAAATCGTACTGCAAGTGCATACTACCATTGATCTGCTGTCGACTGTACCTATACATTGCTTTATTTAATAAACAAAAACTAGCCCTTAAAGAGCAGTGAAGCCTGTGTCACCTGTCATACATGACGGCCTTGGCACAATTTGAATTCTATTAGAAAATGTAAACAAGCCTAATAAAATTTCTCTTTACGCAAGGGATAAATGCCGCGAGTAATTTAAAATAATAGCCTTCAACGAAACAATAAGTCCGATGGAATGACAACGTTGCGGGCGGAAAAATCCGAGCCGATACCATTTGTAGTAGTACGGCAGTAGTAGTATTAAAATGACCAGCGTCAGGTTAAGCATTTTTTTTTCAGATCATGGCTGACCCAGAATAAAACTGCAGGTGATTCGAAGCTTAGAATAAAAAGAAAAAAAACACAGGAAACTAGGAGGTTAGAGCGAACGTTAGAATAGAAATTAACATTTACTTTCGAAACAGTTTTAACGCAAACGCTTTTAAGTCGAAGCGGGCACTTCGCGGGAGAAATTGAATTGAATGGTTCCACGCGAAGTGGCATTGTCCGATATATGCACTCTGGATCGTATCTCGACCTTAATTCACGAATGTGACCATGAAGCAAGGAAGAAAGGAGTTTGCCATATTTACATCGCAGACAAGGCTCTTGCATGACAAATTTGCCCGTACTTGTTTTTCCATTGTTTGAATTTTCATTAGAAACCTAACATTATAAAACAAATGTCTATTTCGGTTGCACTTCACTTGGCTATTCGTATTCGCTATTGGATGTTTGTCGTACTTGTCAAATACTTGATGTAAATACAAATAAGACGAATATTTTGTGAAGAATACAACCGTACATGGCAATTATGACAAATACGCAAATACGAATATCCAAGTGAAGTGCCACCATAACGTATCAGAGTAAAAGTGCGGTGACCAGCCCCATACAAAATATACTTTAGACTTGTTACTTTGTTAGACATGAGCGGTGAAAGTACGATCGCAAGTTTTGGTAGGTATACGTACCCAAATGTAACTGCTAAATACGTACCTTGGTAGGTATTTAGCAGACGTTGTAGGTAGGTATACAACCTCAGGCGGTCTTCAAAGTTCAAACCGTTACAAAAATAAATACTTACCCATAAAATATAAAGCAAAAGACGAAATTGTTTGTTTATCCCCACTTTTAATGGCATTCTATTTTTATTGACATTAATTTATCCGCGAAAGTGAGTTCTGATGTTGCGAATACTTTCTGTCTCTTACTTCACATTGAAAGTAAGTCTATTTGATAATTATATCCTACTCCTATTTTTATTTGATGTGCTTAGAGAAGCAGAGGCTTTCCCTTAAAATAAGTGTTTGTTACAGGTGTAACAAAGAAACGGAGAATTTCCCACACTAACTATTTCAGTTATCGATGTAAATCACTAAACGCATAATAGAAGTAAGCTTAAAAAAAATATATATATGTAGCATTTAAGTAGGTACCTAATTGATATAATTAAACTGTGACATTCACAGTACCAGTTCGGTTGTTAGTAGGCGTATATTATCTTTTATTTATTTATTTTATTTTCTTTATTAGGGAAAACTACAGCTATTTACAAGTAATAGGTCTTAAAAATATGATTACAACTAAGAAGAGCCAATTACAGTTTTCCACGAATTTACAGAAGCAAAGAACAAATTACAAATATTATACATATAGATAAATAGATAGAGCATCACAGTTATATAGATAGGTGCATAAATTACTAATGATTAGTTGTGTACAAATAAATAAATAAGTATAAATATTATATATTACGGCATACTATTATGATACTTAAATAAGACAAAAATGATTATAATACATACTACATAGAGGTAAATAAATAAATAAATAAATAAATAAATAAATATATATATATATATATATAATTATATATTGTTACTTAATTTAATTAGAGTAAACATACTTAACAGTAACTTAAATTTAGTTGATCCACCTATGTTGACTGATTTTTATTTATGAATTTGTTGCATAATTTAGATTTGAATAGCTCCTTGGTGCCCACAAATGGATCCAAATCGAAGAGTAAAGAGTTGTATGTGCGTGCTATGCGGGGCAAAACAGAGTTTTTTGCGTAGTTGGTACTAGTAAGTGGGACATTAAAAAGGGCTATTTCACGTGAACGGTACTGTGAGGTGTTTAATCTTGAGGTGACACGGGGTTGAGGCACATTAAGATTTAGAGCGGAAACTAACATGGGACAGTCTAATCTATTTCGTACAATATCAGATAGAAACATGGCATCCAACATTTTTCTTCGATTATCCAAAGTGAACAGTTTATGAAACTTGCAGCCATCCTCGTAGGTCTCAAAATACTTTCGTGATTTGTAGTTTAAGTGTTTAATGAATTTCTTTTGGATACGTTCAATACTTTGTATGTAGATGTCATATTGTGGCGACCAGATGCTAGATGCGTACTCAAGAGTGCTTCGAACATATGCGTAATAAACGGATTTTATACAATTTATATTGCTAAAAGGTTGACAGACCCGAATAACAAATCCAAGATTTTTGTATGCCTTGTTAGTTATATATTCGTTATGATCACGCATGAGAAGTTTTGAGTCCAGATATACGCCAAGGTCACGTACCAAATTTACATTATTTATGGGTTCATTTGATATTGTGTACGTACACCTAAAGGGACAGTTGCTACGAGTGAAAGATATCTTCTGGCATTTGCTCGTGTTAACTGATATTCTGTTAAGAGTATAATAAAGAGAGACACGTTCCAAATCCTCTTGCAACCTATTACAGTCTGAGATATCTTTAACGTTAATAAAAAATTTCGTGTCGTCAGCATACATCAAATATCTGGAGTGAAGAAAACAGGTGTATATGTCATATAAATATAAATTATACAGCAGTGGGCCCAAATGCGAACCTTGGGGGACTCCTGAGCACACATCAACAAAGTCGGATTTATAGCCTCCTATTACGACTGCTTGTGATCTGTTTGAAAGATATGAAGTTACCCATCTAAGTAAGTCTCCGCAAATGCCTAAGTGTTGTATTTTACGTAAGAGGATAGTGTGATCCACTCTGTCGAATGCTTTTTCGAAGTCAGTGTAGATCACATCTACTTGTTTATTGTACTTATATTTACTTAATTTATTATCCAAACTATTGACGATTGAGTTTACAAAAACTGCTAAATTTGATACTGTGGAGCGACCTTTCATAAAACCGTGTTGCTCAGCAGGGATACAATGGGCTAGTGATCGATAAAGGATGGCATGTATCAATTTTTCGAAAACTTTGCCGAATATGTTTAATTTTGATATGGGTCTATAATTTTCAACCTTAGTCTTAGTGCCCTTCTTATGTATAGGAACAATGTAGGCTTCCTTCCAGATATCAGGAAATGACCCTTCATTGAGTGATTTGTTAAAAATAGCACAGAGCGGAGGAGCTAGAGCATCAGCCGATTCAACAATGAAAGATGGAGTGATACGGTCACTACCTGCGCCTTTTGATTTGTCAAGACGTTTCAACGCGTTTAGGACTTCTGTGGTATTGAAAATTACTGAATGCAGCAAGGAAGTGACACCAGAGGATGGTGGGGCCAAATCGACGGTGGGATATGCAGTTGCGGGAGTAATAAATACGCTATGAAAAAAGTCGTTAAACGCGTTGCATATCTCATCCCCTTGTGTGTAATTTCTGTCCTTATATTTTACTGTTTTAGGAAAGGATGGTGTTGATCGGCGAGATTTTATAAAAGACCATAATTGTTTGGGGTTAATTTTAATATGATTTTCCATTCTTGATATGTATTGTTTATAGCATTCCTTTTCTAATTTCCGTTGTCTAGTCCTCAACAAGGTGAATTCAGAGTAGTCGAATGGACTTTTTGTGCGTTTCCATCTGGTATGTGTTTTAGATTTTTCCCTAATTACCTGAATAAGTGATTTATCGTACCATACTGGGTACGAATTACGTTTATGTGTCGTAACCTTGGGAATGAAATGTTCTAGACAGTAATATATGTGTTCGTAAAGGATGCTAGTAGCTTCATTGACCGAGCAATCGTCAAAAAGTTCATTCCATGATTGATCATTCAAATAAGATTAGACTTTGTCGTAATTGCCTTTATTATATTTATATTTTATGAATGGTTGAGGTTGTAGTGGTGACGTGATTATATCAGCCGCATCTATTACAAACGTGGGATGGAACTCGTCTTCAGGTAAAAAAGGTGAGTCACATTTTGTAAGCTCTAAGGAGAAATTACTAAACACCAAGTCTAAAGTGTTTCCACTAGAGTTCTTTAATCGGCAGCTTTGCTCGAGGTTTAAGAGACTAAACTCATTCAGTAACTCTTTGGATTTGGATTGAACCTCGGTAGAACCTTTCTTAAGAATGATTGGTACTTTGCAATTCCACGAAATACATGGGAGATTGAGGTCCCCTACTATTAAAAACGAATGAGAAGGGTAACTAGCTACAGCCGACTGTACCGACGATAGAAGGTTATCCAGTTTAGTTACTTGATTAGTTGGGTTATGAGGAACTAATTTGTAGTTCTTAGTACTTCTCAGAACCTCTCTATTGTACTTCCTTATAACGCTTGAGTACCTACCTATGAAAATTATTCCAAACAAAAAAACTCTTACGAATAAAAAAAGACTTAAAATTGGGAACAGAATAACAGTTGCATTTGTTCATAGCGCAAGCGCAATCGAAAATTTCGAAATCATGATCGTAAACATTTCATTGGACTTCATCGGCCGCCGCCGCCATATGCGTGGCTGTAAACTCCCATTTGGTGCCCGTTTAGGGTGAATGCACACCAACGCTTTCTACAGGTCGGTCGGTGAGAGCCGATTATGTAGACTCGACAGCAGCACAGCTTGCACCATACACATGAAGACAGAGATAATTGCAAGGGGGTCTCAATAATGTTGAGATTTAATCAAGAACCCTAGGCCGATTGTACAAATTACTTTAATAATAGATAGTTTAGACTACATACTATGTTATAGTAAATAATTTTCAAAAATTAGGCGAGTACTTTTTGAGAACATCTCAATCTTAAAAACTCTCCTGTACCTACTACACCTTTCTCTGTATTCGGCCGTAGGTACTTGCAGTACGATTTTAAGTTTTATGGCGCAGACAACAAGAACGGTACAAAGTCCAAAGTGATACTTGACGTGATTTTGACTGTACCTTCAGTAATAGCTAAAGAGGTTTTTTTATACCATTCACTCTTAGGAGAAAGTTTTGTATTGCAGAAGGATTTTATTATTATTTTCTGCATTGTTGTCCGACGCCTTGTGAGTAATTTGGTACAAATTTCATTTTCCTACATATTTGTACCAAAATGCGTTTTATTATCAGACAAAGTCGCAAGTGTGTATACACCTAAACTCATAGTGCACGAACGTGTCGGACCGGGGCCATCGTCGCGCATATCAATTTTTTATTTGCGAAATTTAGAACACAATTGAATTGGGTTCACGGTATAACTCGTGGTTAGCTTTGTGCGGAAACTGCCCTTTGAAAAACGAACAAAATTGAATTCATTAAAAAATAAAAATCATATTATCGGTGTGCTGCCCGTGACACAATATCACATACGGCTCTGTCAGGTGTGCGTTTACCTTTATCCTGTCTAGCCAAATATAACTATCTTGTCTATACATAGTTATTAATATTTATAATACACATCATTTTTTTTAATTAATACGAGTAATAGGTAATATTCAATAAACCCAATGTTACCTACTCGTTAATTATTTCAATATAATAAAATTATTACTTTATTGTACACAAATCATTTTTCTTAATTTAAAGATAAATTCCAAATAATTATTAGCCCACTGAGTCCAGACAGTTGGCTTATGTTAATAGATCTAAGAGCTATATTTGTTTAACTGCCAATTTCACTTTTAATGTACCAACTGTATCAATAACATTTTTACAACTATATTAAGTGGAGTAAGTAAATAAACAGGCATATATATAATGAAAACAGTTATCTATAGGGTAAATGACAATGCCAGATTCTGCCCCACCATCAACCGCAAGTTGTACAAGATAACGAATAAATGTAAAATTTTCTCCGATATTTATTAAAATTATTGGTTTAAAATAAAGTTTTGTACAAGTTGCGATTTGAAAAAAACAGCTTATTTAAGAATTCAGAAAATAGTAAGAAATCGAAGCGATTTATTCATTGTTTTTGTTATTATTCTATATGAGTTGCGAGAGTAGTAGAAAATGATACTGATTATGATTATGCAATATGAAACCTGTTATAAGTCCCCAACAAAATGATAAGTACAGCTTAAATGGTCACGTAGTTTTGTAGGTGGGGCAAAGCTCCATTGAAATGTGGCAATGTCTTTTACATATTGAATACCTACTCGAAAGCATAATTATATATAGATTATTGTGGCGAAGACAATATCTCAGTGTAAAAATCACACAACACGTTACAAGGTGTACATAACACGTGTACCTTATTAATTCCTTTTTGACTTACATGGATAAGAAATAATTATTAGATCAAGGCAATAAGTCTAGGTAGGTATAGTTTTCCTTGATATAGAGGAAGCAGGCAATCTTTACCTAAGCATTTTTTAATAATGGTGATGTCACATGAGTATATTATCTCGTACCTTACGTGCATTGAATTTGCATATTAAAACGAAAATAAATCGATTAAAATTTTTATCCCCTTATAGGTTCGTTATGTTCAACCAAATTAAAATCGGACCGTCAAGATAAATTTTCTTTGAGTACGATAAATGAGAGTTTTAAAACTGGAAGAATGAAAAGAGTTTTAAAATAAAAGTAAAAGTTTTATAAATAGAAGAAGCGATTAAAACAGAAATTAAAATGGAAATCCAATAATAAACGAGCTATTATTGAAATTGAGAGCAAATAATAGACGAATTGTTTAGTCTACAGGCTGATCGAATTAATAGTAAGAACGAGGTCACGTCAATTTCCCTTGAAGTTTAAACAATGATTTGCTGAAACTGATTCATTTTTGTACAAGTCGTAAAGAAGACCAACTGTCTCTACTTCGTGGTTTAAAAGTCTTGTAAAATATGTTTGGTGAACATAACTATGTTGTTTGTAATTTCCGCTCGGTTTTTCAATTTCCGTGAAATTAAATAAATTATTCTATTAAGTACGAATCACGTAAAGGTAGGTACAGCTAACAGCAGATTAAGTGTAACACTTTGGACTTTGTACCGTTCATATTATCTGCGTCGTAAGAGATAAAATCGTACTGCAAGTATTACCATTGATCTGCTTTTGTCCGTACTTTACCTATCGTAGGTAACATTTTTGTTGGAGACAAATCTTTTTCCTATATAAATCGTGTTTCCTATCTAAACAACCTAGTTTTTCCCTATGCTAATGCAATCTTGTCACTCCAAACAGATGGAGCACGACAGACGTAGACGGTATCGTAAAGTATGTCGTTTTGCGGAAAACTTGTCCTAAATATAGGCGCGGGATTATTTTGGACGCGCTATGTCGCCGCGTCCCGAAGTCGCGTTAGCAATCTAAACACACCACCGAAAGTCGGCACAACAACCGAACGTTTATTATGCTCCAGTTTTAAACGTTGATTAGCTAAACCCTAATTACATGTTCCCCGCGAACCGTAAACCAGTTAACTACCGTCTTAAACTTTTTGTGGAAGTGTAAAATTTACCGTGTTTAAACTGGTGATTCGGAGGAAATGGGTCGCTGTTGATAATTTGGAATGAAAATGCTTGTGAAAGTGCTCTGTTTTTTAGTGTTTGTTTCACAATGGATTTTAATAGACAATCAGCTCGCAATAGGTGAGTAAATTGATGTTCTGTTCTATATGAATTTTCCGTAACTACTTAACCTTAAAATAGTAACGTTTATTTTTAATTTTAAGTAACTACGGCTATTTTATATCTTTATATGTAGAAATGTTACGAGTAGGTATGATTTTTCTTATTTACCTAAGTAGCTAGTAAATGAGGTAGGTACATAATAATATGTATACCTACTTACAGTGTGTCAGAATGATATATTAGGTACCTACTTAACAAGGATCCTTCCCTATACGCAATTCAGAGGGTAAATATAAATAGATAGGGAAAACCAATTTTTATTCAACATTTTGTTAATATTAATATACTTACTACTGAATTCAAGATTTTATATTCACGCCAGCCAATCAGCGGACGGCATTGTCAACATTTAACACCATATTGTGGTATTTTAAGCGTATACTCTGAATCCACCTTTATTCAAATTATTATTATTAGTTTTATTAATGGACTTGACAGTTTGCCGTTTGCCAATTTCATGTTAGTCAGAGTATTTTATATCCTAATCTATAGTCTTCCTTCTTCCTCCTGAGGAGTCGTCGGAGCGTCGTCACCCTGGAGAGCATTTCAACGTATTCATATCTTCTTCATTTTTTCGAGGCGCAGGAGCGTTGACTCTGGACAAAGCTCTCAGCCGTCACGTTCACTCCCGAGCTTTGTAGGAGTTCTCTCTTGAATCTAGCTCGAAACTACAGATCTTGCACAATTATGTCTTTACAAATTCCAGGAGGCATATTCTACAAGAACGAGGCGTTAGAGCTAAAGGCAGCCTTAGACTTGGCTGTCAGGGAGATGAACTTCACGGCGTCGGTGAAGGAGGTGTCCATGCGAGGGGAGATCCTGGAAATAAGTGGCCATGTCTGTGCGCTGGCTAGTGTTAGTAACCAAACAGTTTTCTTTTGTAATAATGTCAATCCGTTCCTGGCGACAATTGTCTCCACAGTCACGCAGCGAAGTATGTAGGCGCGTGACTGTGGTGGTTGTTGCGTTAGTCTTGAAGCACATAATTAAATAGAAGTCGATCATATCATAAAATATGTCTCTTTCATTATTG
Source organism: Tachystola acroxantha (assembly GCA_963506565.1). Classification (NCBI taxonomy): domain Eukaryota; kingdom Metazoa; phylum Arthropoda; class Insecta; order Lepidoptera; family Oecophoridae; genus Tachystola; species Tachystola acroxantha. The sequence goes on from OY735880.1 coordinate 7,382,911, forward strand.
CATGAGAATGAAAGTGACAACAATTACCAAAAATATTTTACGTTCTATACAGGTTGTTGGTTTGGTCAACGACGAGCGACTCTGGGGTGATAATTACACGATACTGATGCCAAAAAATGTAAAAAGTATACCTTAATTTTTCATTAAAAATCGACAAATAATAAAACCCGATGTTACATACACTCGTGGCCTATGGCCGGGCCACTAACAGCGTGCGTCGGGCGTATTTTGTACCGCACAATGACAGCGCCCATGCGCTGCGATAATTTCAAGTAATTAAGTATGTTAAAAATAATAAAAACAATTTTAGGAACTAAGATTATTTAGACTACCACCCCTGAGTCGCTTGTCATTGATCAAAACAACACCCTGTATAGAGCACGGCGATTTTTTTTCCTTCATGGTCTGAACATCAAAGCTATCTGTTTTCGTTTCATATTTTTCGATCACAAATATTGGCTTTCAGAATTAGGATTTGATTTTTTTATTACATACCGCTATTGGAAAACGAAAATTTAAATTTCAAATGGAGATAAATTTTCGTCTTGACCAGGAATTCGAACGCTCTTTTCCAACAAAACACGAGTCACTGTAGTTATGTTGGAGCGCGTGCACCGGAATGGTGAAGTACCTGGTTCTAATCCCGGTCACGGCGAAATTTTTACTCCATTTAATATTTAAAAAAATATTTAACGTAGTACCTTTTCTCCACTTTGCAGGAGGGTGTGATAGGAATTATTGATGGCACAGGAGGCCGTGCCAGCGAGCATATCCAGGCTCTGTGCGACACATTGGAGCTACCTCACATCATCGTCCAGCCCTACGACCTCGCCGCCAGGGATTGGTCTCTGCTAGATCTTCATCCGAGCGCTAATGCCTATAATTTGGTGAGGTTGAATTACATAATAAATTAAATAATTAGAAGTTCGAAATGTCATATGGTGTAGGCGCTCATACTTGAATATAATACCTTCAATGCATTGCAAGTATGAGCAGCTCTACACTGCTCAGTGGCATTTCTAACTTCTATTATATTGAATCATTAATACGGTCATATTTTTATTCAGAGTTATATGTTGATGTTTCTCTGATGGATATTAGAATATGAAACGTGTTTATCGGATAGAGAACAAAAGTAGTTTGATCTCTTAGGATTAGCCAGCTGAAGTGGCAGTGAAGATAATATATCATCACTATAGAAAGCTTTAGACAAGTTAAGCGTTAAGCGCTGTAGGCAATTAATTCAATTGTTTTAATATCAGTGAAAGAGGATTATATTGGAAGAGAGTGGGATAGCTTCCTGTTTATTAGCAATTTTATAATGCTAGGTCTTGGTCGAATAAACCGTCCAAGCACTAAGTGTCTTGGAAAGAGAATAATTATTTACGGGTAAGTAAGATTACCAACATTCTGTCATTTCTGCCTGTCTTTTACTTTAATCCAGTCGTATTTTCCGCTTTACAATTTTCTAACAATCTTAATTTAGGGAGGTAAAGCGAGTAATTAAATCTTTGTCTATTAGTTAACTGTAATTAATGAAATACGATGTCATAATTAACATTGGAGATTTGCGATGGGTGCAATGTAACTAAGTAAAAACCTGACGTTGTGAATATTAAATGTTAATTCGCGGCACCTGAAGGCAGAAGTCCAGAAACCATCAATATCGTCACATAAAATAGTATTCTGTAATACATCTGTATTTTACGACATACTCCAGGCAATAAAAAGTTTAATAACCGAGAAAGAATGGAATAACTTCACTATACTCTACGTGAAGGGGCACTCGGTGTCGCGGGTACAACAGCTGATGGAGATGGGAAACATAACAGACAAATACACCATCTCTCTCAGAGAACTCTCGGGGGCCGATTACAGGTAAGTTGCATTGTTTAAAGCTATCATATCTAAACCGAAGCCCAAATCAAGTGTCTTATTTTGTAAACAAAAACTACCCTACCCTACTAACATTTTAAGTTGTTCTGTGATTATTGCCTAGTTTTTTTTCACATTATTAGATCGAATCTCTTTATTTTCACGATGATGAACAGGTTCGATCGAGGTAATATGCCATCATATTTGTTTACAAAATAAGACACCGGATTTGGGTTGCGATATATGTATGTATATTTGAACATAACTTAATAAGTATACAATCGACCTTGATTGAAACATTTACTTTTGAGGGTATTGACATAGTTGAAATGATTCACATTCCACATGCTGTTTATAGGCAAAATAAAAAAAGGCACAAGAATCCAACAAAGTCTTATATTATACTAATCAGTCAACGATCATCTTACAGCACATGTGAGTCTGAGATGATTTCTCATCGGCTATTTGCGATTCCCTCTGTGCTCAAGAACGTGAATTTTACAATCTTTCTATAGGGATGTCCTGACTAATGCGAAGGACCACGGCTACGTTAACTTCGTGGTGGACTGTCCGTCTAAGGTCTTGGAACAACTGCTAATTCAAGCACAACAAGTTGGATTGATGGCGGATGAACATTCGTACATTTTCGTTTCACCAGATCTCTTCACCTTAGACCTGACGCGATATAGATACGGAGGAGTAAACATGACTGGTGAATATCATAACTACATAACTTTAGTATGAGTCCAAGCCCTTTAACATTACTCAGAAGTCTTCTCAATATCGTCAAAGGTAAGGCAGCAATACAATAGAGAAACCCCTGAAATTGAACTTTAGCAATTTTAAAGCCCCTCTTTGGTGGTGAACTTCGGTGAGGCCGGTCATATCAAGAGAATGCGAAAGGTTAGTGCTATCAAACGAGTATACCATGGACAACCAGACTGACTGACCTGTCAGATGTCTCAGACTGGATTAGTTCTGCCACAACTTCACCTCAGGTCAGAGCGACCAAGCCAAGTAAGCAATAACAACCGTCATTTTATTTTGAAATAATGGCCATCGCATAGTCTCAGATATTTAAAATTTCGTATTATTTATTATACCACTGATGACACCAAATTGAATGAGTTTAAATAGAGAGTCTCAATTGACTCTCTTTTCGACTCATTCAATTTGGTGTCATCAGTGGTATAATAAATAATACGAAATTTTAAATATCTGAGACTGTTGTAAAATATTTTGCATTATTTTAAGCACAAGTAAATTATTGTGGCGAAATATTTTAAACCCTTACATTGTGTGATTTACAGGCTTCAGACTAGTGCCATTACAAGATAGTAAAGCTCAAGCTCTTTGGGAATTTACAAAACAATTTAATGAGGAGACTGGTCTGGCTGTCGAACCAGAGGCAATTAAAACTAAGGTCCTCCTCATATATGACGCCGTTAAGGTATTCTATGCAGCAAAAGAAACATTACTTGAACTTTCTACTGACAACCTGGATTGTGAAAAAGACCATACGTGGTCATATGGATCATCTTTACTGAATTTTATGAAAACAGTAAGTTCTTCCACGACACTGTTTATTATAATAGACCTATACATCGAATCGATTTATCGAGAGAGTCATTTTAATCAATGTCTTTCGAATATATCATCTTAGTTCTACTACAGGAATTATCAAAACACACAGTATAGGTGCCTACTTACATTATATTTTCACTCTTATAACTTTCCGATTACAGAATAAAGTAACAGGGTTAACACGATCTCTTATATTTGACGGCCTGGGACAAAGAACAGACGTTACGTTTGATGTCCTAGAACTGACTCCGGCTGGGAATCAATCCGTAAGTAAAACTTCTAACATTATAACCTATTTGTTAATGACGCTGTATTGCGAAATGATAATCAAATGATTGCCTGTATAAGTTCACTAAAATGCACTGGAAAAACATCAACCATCGCTAAGTCCTAACATCCTAACATAATCTCTTATAATTTTCCATCTCTTATTACATTTCACATTGATAGTATGTTCCGATTTCAGATTGGAAAGTGGGAGTCTAATAAATTGAAAATGGATAGACCATTTGTGCCACCAGTGGATGTTCCAGAAGATTCTATCATGATGAACAAAACCTTCAAAGTATTAATTTCCAAGGTAACATTCCATGATTTTGATCACGCTAAGAATGAATTGCGATAAAACCTATACCACGAAACTAATATTTTCTTTCAATTCACAGACACCTCCATACGGTTATATGACGGATTCCTCTGAAAAACTACAAGGAAATGACCGATTCGAAGGATTTACAGTAGATTTGATCAAGATGTTGGCTGAAATTTTGTCGTTCAATTATGAATTTGAAATCGAGAACGACTATGGTTCAATTGATGAGAAAACAGGAAAGTGGACAGGAATGTCTTTGAAACTAATAGAGGAGGTTAGAATTCATTATGATTTGTTAAAGAAATGCAGAAATTTCTAGAAAGTCGAATATAATATTGCATTTATGTTTTTACAGAAAGCGGATTTCGCACTTTGTGATTTAACAATAACAGCAGTGAGACAATCAGGTATTGATTTCTCGACACCCTTTATGACTACCGGCATTGGTATTCTTTATAAGCAACCTAGCAAGCAACCGCCAGAGATGTTTTCTTTCATGGCAGTGTTTTCGAAAGAGGTAATATATTGTTTTGTTTGTGTTTAGTGAGACGGGGCAGAAATTTCACATTCATTTCACACCCGTTTTGTTACTACTTACTTCATCATCATCAGTATATTGTTGTCCTTACTGATCGGCTACAGACCTTCCAGGGAGCCCACTTACTTAATTATTGTAATTCACAATTGACGTCACAATCACAGAAGTTACGTCACAATTCAGTAGTATTGTCTAGTTTTTTTGTTCTTTTTTAGGGTTCTGTGTCTCAAAAGGAAAAAAAGGAACCCTAAAATGGAAAGATCACTTTGTTGTCCGCCACAAGTAAAGGAAAAAATCCGAAAACTGTAAATTTGAAGTTCTATCACGAAATAACTATTTTTTTGTAATTAGAAACTTATATTTGCAGTTGACGCCTGGTATGTCGATGTATGACGTTATCAAGTTCGAAAACGCAAAGATAAGTTTGTCCCTAAATCTAGTTTATTTTTTCGTTAGAGCAAATGTTATGGTGAAGTTGCACGGAACCCCCGGTGCGCGAGTCCGACAGCCGACTCGCACTTGGCCGGTTTTTTTTTGAAACTTTATACCCAGTATTATACGTTTGCCTTTGTAAACTAATAAAAAACTTAAAAAAAAATTGTAGTTGATCAAAAAATAAAAATCCTATTCCCCTAGGTATGGTACTACATGATGTTCATGCAAATGGGTGTGGGTGTGGTGATGATAATCGTCGGCCGAATTTCCAATAAAGAGTGGCAGAACCCTGTGCCGTGCATCGAGCAACCCGAGGAATTGTCCAATCAGTTCAGCTTCGCCAATTCCATATGGCTGATTATTGGCTCTGTTATGCAACAGGGCTCAGAGATTGCACCTATGTAAGTTCGTGATTTTAGCGACTACGTACAAAGATATCTTTAAGTCTCCGATATACTCCGTCGGAGTTAGTACTATTATTCAAAATGGCGTTGTTATATTTTCTGCTTCTCCTTTCAGCGCATTAGCACCTCGTTTGGTCACCAGTATATGGTGGTTTTTTACCATGGTTATGGTTGCATCGTACGTTGGCACTTTGGTAGCCGTACTCACAGTTGAAAAGAATGTGTTACCCTTCAACTCTGTGGAAGAGCTTTACAATCTCAAATCAGCAAAGTACGGGGCCAAAAATAAAGGATCTACCATTCAATTCTTCAAGGTAATATTGAATATTTTTGTTGTTCAAGGAATAAATAGGTAAGTAGGTATATCAGAAGTTTTAGACGACTTTTATAAAATATTCCTGCATTTACAGAATTCTTTGATCGCACCCAATAGCGAACATGTAATTAAAACTCTTCTATCGCAACCAGTTGCGTACCTACATAGAATATTTAGTTATCTTTCGCAACTAGTTGCGAAAACCGGTTGCGATGGCGGCCGGAGACTTCTTGAGAAAGGTCCTAACAGTGTCATAAGGTTGTCCGATATCAATATATTTTATAATGCGTTGGATTTGTAAAATTTTCAGGATTCAAGTAATGACATGTACAAGAAAATGTATCAGAGAATGGTTGATAATCACTGGCTCGTCAGCGATAACGAAGATGGTGTCGCAATGTTAGTAATTATAAAATGTTATACTTTTTCTGTGAAACCTACTGCATTTTATTAGGTCACATATTAATTTGGTCGTTTTAGAAATTTATGAAGATCTGTATTATTATGTCCTTTTTAAGCATTATAATCGGTGGGAACTTTCTTTTCAGGGCTGAAAATTCAACATACGCATTTTTCATGGAAGAGTCGTCCATAGAATATTACAGGGCTCGTCATTGCGATTTGATCAAAGTCGGGAAACTTCTGGACTCCAAAAGTTATGGAATTGGCATGAAAAAAGGTTAAAAATGATTTATATCTACAATTCTTTCATTTATGTCCATAAATTCGTACCTGATTTATCAATATTCCAATTATCTCAACTACCCACCTATTTTCAGCATTCACAGATCAGTGAATCTCATTTACTGATCTGAGACTCACAAGTCAGCATTCAGTATCACGAATAAATTTTTAAATATTCTGCAATCCCATAATAACAGAATTTTACACGGAGACTATGTTTAGACTTAGTAGTTAATTTTTTTTCTTACGAGTTCAAATTAAAAGTTACGATAGGTTCCTATATACTGATTTATGTGTAACGATGATGTAAAGAAAGTATGTAAGCTTTTAGGATTTGCTTTAAAAATTTCAAAACTTTTGTGCGTCAGGTTCCGAATACAAGAAATTCATTGACGATGCCTTGCTCAAGTTGAAGGAACGAGGTATTATTCAGAAACTAAGGACCCTTTGGTGGCACGAAAAGAAAGAAGGAGGAAAGTGCGGGGTATGTTCAATATTTATATAATTATGTGTAATATGCACCTACATCAAGACGGAGCTACAAATTTAAAAAAAAAGTACTCTATTAGAATAAGCTTTAATAGAAAACCGTTTAACAAAACTTTTTAAAGATTGTCATGCTGCCGATCGTACTTCAAACACTCCACTACTTACCAAATTCAAACGAACATTCAGAACAAAGTTTGTTATTTGTAACGTCTAAACTTGGTCTAAACTTACGAGAAATAAAACTGTTTACTCTCTTCAGTCGATCTAGAATGATTGCTTTCGATTGTCTGAACATTTTGACTGCGTTACATACATATTCGTTTATTTAAAAACAAGATAGTTTTTCTTATAAGTAATTGCAATGGTTCGTCGAATACTACGCCGGATGTATGGTAAAGTAAAGGGTTCAGTAACAGTAACAGAACAACTTTTGTTTTACGACTTTTCGAAAAAAAAAATCTCAAACAAATCCATTAGGTATAGGCTTCACATAGGCTTATATACCCACGAAGGAAAAAGTTTCAGCGCGCTTCATGGAGAGAGCGACCTTGCTTCATGAAAATAAAGCGTTCTCTTTACGTTACATAGGTACTGTGCTACATCCATCCAAAAATAATGCAATTTATTAAATGTTTACAGGTGAAAAGCACTGAAGAGACCAAACAACTTGGTATGAAGAACATGCTTGGTGCCTTCGTGGTGCTCGGGGCAGGGTCATTGCTGGGTGTTTTCATATCCATTTTCGATATGCTATGGGGGGTGTTCAAGCGCTCTGTCAAGTATAGTGTGAGTGTATACAGATTCGTATATTCCTCCTAGTTCAGTTGGCCAGTGTGTGAACCTATAGAGAAAATTTTTGAGGTTCTACGCTTATAGTAGGTTCGACAGTCTCATAGCTATTCTTAAACTAGACACCGAAGCACAAAATATGAAAGTAGTTCAGCAGCTAAGCCATCAGTCAGTAGATATTTCAACCTTCAAATATATAAGGTACTAGGTACGGGATTTATAAAAGTTTACTAAAATAATCACATTTGGTACTTATTCCGCTAAAAATATAATTCATAAGCATGTTTATCAATATTATTATTATGTATGTAATTATGTTTATGCTATTCTTATTTCTGCCATATTTTTCGCAGACAACCTTCAAACACGAGTTGGTGGAGGAGTTGAAATTCGCGCTCAGATTCAGCGGAGATATAAAGCCCATCAAACGCCCGCAGAAGTCTGATGATGGGAGTGGGGAAGCCCTGGCCGAGGCAGATGCCGAAGCGAAGGACGACCTTGGTTCCCTGCGGTCTGCGCTGACGCCGCGCTCCGGCCATTCTGGGTCTACGCATAGAAGCCACCATTCCCACGGCTCTCGGCATTCGGCCAGTGGTCTAAGCGTGGCGTTCGCGAGGAGACGAGAATATACTTAAGTAAGACTATTGAGTAATTATTAAATAATATTGTAGTAAAAATATACATTCGTTGATAGATAATAGTAAAGTACAGCTTATTTATAGGAACTAGATCGACTGTTTATCGGCCGACACGAATTCCACAAATAACGTAGTGTAACGTAGTTAGTATTAATTAAATAAATTAACCGCTATATTTACTTCGATTAAACATAGAAAAGTATATAAACCTACAATGTCGTGAATCGTAGCGATCTAAAAATATACGATTAATCACTCGTCCGTTGTTTTTACTTAACGTTCGTTTGCCATCCAACAGCAAGTGTTTGTTGGGTTTAGCTGACATCATTACTCACCATACCTTAAGGACTATATTATATACACATCAGCTTTTACATAGTTTTGATATATTTGGCCCATTATTCCAGTGTCGGTCGCGACGGACGCGAAATGGACACCCGACCTCTGCGACCGCGATCTTTCACCGGCCTTCCATTAGCGAAACAAATTGTCCGCATAAACTTACAACCTCATAACTTGTACTTGTTAGTTAGCCCGCTTTACTTACTCATACGAGTAAATAAAATCTGACGCTAAACTAAGTTAACTGAAATCTCCGCTTAGAAAGTTTACGATGAGTTTCATTCAATATAAATATTTTTTTCCCTGTGGTTATACCTATCTTCTTATTTAATTCAAGTAATAGCAATGAATATAAGAACAAGGTTTACTATACGTACATACATTAGCCAGGGATATTTTCATGGGTGATGTATGATCACCCATGAAAATATCCCTGGCTATACAACGTGTACCTATCTACAACATATCTAAATCTATTGTAATCTGACTGTAACTTTTACTGTGGGCTGTGGCACCAACTGCAAAATTGCAAAAATTATCAGCTGTTTCATATATTTCGGTCGAGTAGATAAAGCAACTGTTTTTTTTTGTTTTGCAATAAATACATACAATTAGTTACGAACAACAATAATATCCAGGCACTAGCTCGTCAGGAGATCACCCAGTACATCACTTAATGTGTATCTATTCTACATAAAAGTTGGGAACTTTGTCATTGAAATACATCCTAGCCTACTCGTACTTTCCAACGTTCCAACTACCTAATTAGCAATGCCCTCTGGGTCAGTGCAGTCAATCACACGGCTTCATTACGGAACCCTCTTCAAGCTGGACGTGTGGTAGATTTGCCACGGCGACAGACAGCCCGCATTTTTCAGGCCTTGGCTAATTAACTATCTGACACTTCCTAAAAGAGGTTGGAAATTATCTAGTATTACTTTAGTACATTTATATGTGACAAGGGATTTTGGAAAATGATATACGTGATAGATAATACAACAACGTGTTTATTTAAATTCCAGTCGACTTTAATCTTCAAACAAATCTTGACACAGGAAATTAAAAAGGAGATTGTATTATCACAATAATAGGTACCTACAGGGATAACCGTGGAAGATTAGTTATTGTTCTGTAAAAGTTTATCAACATAAAAATCACCTATAATCGACTATAAATGACAAGGTTTATCGGAAATGAGACTTCCGATAAACCTGGTCAAGCTGTTAGCGACCAAGAGCATGAATTTGAAAGAGCTTGCACTAACTTTCTATAAATCCGTAGAACGTGAGTAATTTGCGTCTGTATACGTCTTGGGTTGAAGAATACGAAAAAATATTGTTGCAGAGTAGGCATGTTAAAAACTTGAAACAAAAGTAATTGTCATAAAGTGATGTTTAAATCACCTTTACAATCATCAAAGTCTAGCAGTTGCACTAAACTTTCGCATCTTCGCCATTTGAACAGCATTACTCTGTCTCCTACTATGCAACGTATGATGAGAGTGAGTGGATTTCTCGGACCGAGCTGGTGTCGGAGATGGATCTGTCACTTCCACGTTAAATTCCACATCTCCACTCTTCCTGTCTTCATCCTCTTCCTTCTTCGAATTTTCTGATCCAGAGCCTTTCTTAGACCCACCAGAACCGGAACCCGTCGATTCGCGATGACGAACTGGCTTGACATCTCCACTGAAGCTCAGGATGAATTTAAGTTCTGCTATCAACTCATCTTTGAAAGATATCTGAAATGTAAGCAATAAATACATAAACCAAAGAATGATAAAACGTAGAAAATTATACGGTCAAGAACGGAGAAACAAAAATTGCATGCTCTAAGAATACTTTAGTTGTTCTACTAAAACAATTGATAACTTACCATTGTATTGGAATACTGTTGAAGAACTCGAAGGTAATATGGTAGGAGTAGGGGTCACACTGGATCATGCAATTCTGTTAAAGGGAAAATGTGCACTTTAAGTAAACCTTCTAAAATCTATAGGAACTCAAAACTTATAAGCAACTACTAAAGTTCCGGATATAAACAACTGGTTCATTATAACATTGGATTGACGGGGCACAAAATACCAAAATTGTTGTAAGGCGGTTTTCGCTAATTATTGATTAGTGCGAGTGATTAACGAAGTAACAAGTAGATTAGATAATTCCGCGTTATATTTTACTAGTAACCACACCTCTTGTGTGCCTTCGTCATCCCTCACGCGCCCGGCTAATTGCCTGTTTTATTCCAATCACACTACCCGTATCTACTTCCACACTCGCACTAATCAAAGTTACTCTATAGATATAGGTACAGTCTTACTCGAAAAAAACGTATACATGGACTTCATTTATGTGGAGATTTTAACCCAGAATCTACTCCATTTTAAAAATTCTACAATTTAATAGCTATATCAACTTTAACGAGACTTTCTGTATACTTTTTTCTGAGTTCGACTTTACAGTGTTTGCTCTCGCGATGTAGGTAATGCAAGAATGCAATCACTGTCTGAATATATACCGAAGCCCAAATCAAGTGTCTTGTTTTGTAAACAAATATGATCGTCTAATTACCTGTTGTGGTGTAACACCGAAGGAACTGATTGATTGAACCTGTTCAACGTTGTGAAAATAAAGTGATCCGATTTAATAATGTGAAAATTACTATGCAATAATCACAGAAAAGCTTAAAATGATAGTAGTTTTTGTTTACAAATTAAGACACTTGATTTGGGCCTCGGTGTAGTTCAGTTCTCTCGCAAATCTGATGAATGTTTAAGTCATGGTAAAGTGATACCTTCTCCTTGCGTGATACGGCCCAAACATCGAACATCATCTCTAAGAAGGCGCACACCACAGCCATAGCGGAGCCAGACACTAAGACAATGAACACTCCGCCCACGTTCGCCAGGACTAATGGCTGCGCATCGCCTCCGTCTGCGTCGTCATCCTGATTGATACAGTATTATTTGGTGGAGTCTCGATGAGTACCTAACTTATTCTTATTTGAGATGTATACTTACCTCCATTAGATATAAATAAATGACAATGCCAGATTCTGCCCCACCATCAACCGCAAGTTGTACAAGATAACGAATAAATGTAAAAGTATCTGTTTTTTATTAAAATTATTGGTTTAAATTAAAGTTATGTACAGTCGACAGCAGATCAATGGTAACACTTGCAGTACTATTTCAAGTCTTACGACGAAATTAATAAGAACTGTCAACAGTAAAAAGTGTTACCATTGATCTGCTGTCGACTGTACAAGTTGCAGAAGTCGAAAAAAAACAGCTTAATTAAGAATTCAGAAAATAGTAAGAAATCGAAGCGAATTATTCATTGTTTTTGTTATTCTTCTATAGGAGTTGCGATAGTAGTAGAAAATGATACTGATTATGATTATGCAATATGAAACCTGTAATAAGTCCCCAACAAAATGATAGGTACAGCTTAAATGGTCACGTAGGTAGGTGGGGCAAAGCTCAATTGAAATGTGGCAATGTCTTTTCTCCCTAACGAAACATGGATTGTATTAGGGTAAGTCCGGGGGAGATGGCCATACGGGATAGATGGCCCACCGAAATATTTCGGAAACTTATCACCAGATGTCGCCTGTTAGGGCTCAGTTCGCTTCACATCGTGCCTAAGGGCAACCTCACAGGAATTTTTTGGCGAAAAAAATACGAAAAGTGAGTAAAATCCTTCTAATTTGTTCCGTATACTACTAAACATTTTTAGATGGTTTATGTTTTATTTCGTGGTGATATGATTTTGTGAAAATAAAGGGTTTTTTATGTATTTTATGCATAGTTCATGAACGGTGTCGTGTTATAACCTCAAAATTTCATATGAATTGCTTCTACTTGTTTACATTATAGGTATGGCCATCTGTCCCGGGCAATTAGGAGAGATGGCCATGTATAGTAGGTGTATGATGGCCATATGTCCATCTAACCATGATACACTTTATTTTTTATTGTGTTGTTCTATTATGTATGTACTATTGACATCTGATGTACATATTGAAACAAGGAGGTGTGTAGAAGAGAAAAAAAGATTGAAAGACCAAAAAAGAAAAAATAAAGTAAGATTGAACCTAGTCAGTCGGAAAAAAAACCGAGTACGGCGAGGAAGCGAAAGTCAATTAGGAGAATATCTGACAGTAGTGAAGAAGATGCCGAACCGGTTTTGTGTGATGTATCAGACGAAGACGGCAATAAAGAAGATGACAAAGTATACAATTAAGTACTGGTCATCTCTCCCCTACTCATATGGCCAACTCACCCGGACGCTACGGGAGAGATGGCCCACTGTGTTTTATTTTTAAAATTAGTTTTAAGGTTCATCTCGCTACAATTTGTTACTATTGTGATAATTATCCAAAATATAGAAGTCCAAAGTTTATTTTAAAATAAAGATACATACAATAAAATCTATAATTTTATTTTGACGGCTCTCCAAAAAAACTATGGCCATCTCCCCCGGACTTACCCTAGATACTGATCTAAGATGAAATTTTTTGTGATTGTTCCTATTATTATGATTCTAGGAATCACGATTTCTGAATCGCGAATAAATACAAAATTTTACTTCACTAAAATTAGGTGCTGTTTCAATACACATACCAGAATCGCTATAGGTAGATAGGTATTATTTTTCAACCAAGCAAGTTCTCAAACATTTCTTTATACAGGAAACGATTGTGTTCGTTCATCTAAGAATTTTTATTTAACCATATAAATAGCGAAGTTGAGGATATAAACAGTCATGAGAAAGCATTGCTAATCTTCTTTTAAAACAACATTAATAAACATCATAAAATATCAGAATATATTTGAACTGCAGTTTAAATAAAAGTCCGACATCGAACTCTGAAACTAATTAACATTTGAAACCATTGTATCAGGAAATCAATTGTTTAAGTACGTCCAAGACAGATGTCTATCTATCCCTCTACGATGTAAATAGTTGCAACAAATACTATATAACTTACAGCGCATGCGCCGCCGCCTCTTTTCTCTTTCCACCATTTATCTTTCATTCTGGTTATTATGCCTTGTTCTTGTAATTGTAGTATGGATTCGCTCATAGGTTGTCGATATGGGGAATCTGAAATAAATAATTTTAAGGAATCTTTCCGCCTCTCTGTGCCAAATTACTACGGGAGCAATCGAAAATGTAGATAAGCATTCGAGAAAATAGCTGTTCGGTTTGCCCGATCCGGCAAAAAGCTAATTAAATGTACCGGTCCGAATAATTTTGTACCTACCCCTAAAACATGGGTACTTTATGGATCTGTAATATGGCAAGTTCAATGGATTTGTGTAGATTTTATGTCCTGCTGTCGACCATACATTTGGTATTGGAGAAAACACGAAATTACGAAACGCACTTACTTTTTTTCATAGCAATGCCGTAACCTTTACTGTCCAATAGTCCACCTACTTGAGCCACGTCACAATTTCTTTCGACCATGTATTCAATTGACGTGGACTCCATCAGGAATGCATAGTTTTCGTCGTCAGACTTTACCCTAAAATTATACTCGTATGGTTAAGTTATATTTAAAATTCATTTATATAATAAATTAACTCTTTTTTTCTTCAATTGAGACTATTCACCTTTCAAGTCCCACATTGTTATCTGTAGTTTGGTATTCCTCATGTTCTTCCATATATTGATACATCTTCTGGTAGAGTAGGTTATCTGATTCCTATATAAAATATAAATGAAAAAGTTCGATCTGTGTATGTCGTAAAATATATCGTTTTTGTTAGTAGGTACCTACTAGTTCTTATTCACTTGGCTGGCTCATTGGCTCTAAATGAATATTAGCTTCCGACACCAAAAAGCGTCAACTGCTTTTGTGATTTCTATCGCCAGTCAGTTAGATGTGTTAGTTTATCGATTTACCTTAAAGAAACTAAAAGTAGCTCCACCTTGCTTAGCTCCATAAGTGATTCCATAAGGATTGCTTGCTAAATCTTGAACACTCTTGATCGCATAAAACTTCGATTCTACAGTAAGGAAAGCAGCAAGATTAGCCGTGTATGAGGATACCATGATCAGAGTGAAGAACCACCACATACTGCCGGCCATTCGAGTAGACACCGCACTAAAAATATAAACAAAGTCAAAAGCTACTAAGGGCAACACTCCATGCTAGTTGTCTCACGAGTAAAGGAGAATGTTGAAAATAAAATTGGTAATTTGATACGTAAATAGGTCATTAACGAGTTAGGCAAGGGTTATTATTTTTCATAACTTCTTTACTCGTGGAGAAATAATCGCAGTGCAATTGACCGGACATAGGCATTCGACACCTTTCATCTTGAATAAATTGTAAGCGTTCAAAACAGATTTAAATTTATGTTATATCTATACTCACATTGGTGCAATTTCAGAGCCTTGAGTAAGGACACTGCCTAACGTAAACCAAAAAGAGTTGGCCATAGTAAATTGATTGTCTAAAGTGTCGGGTTCCTCGATGCATGGATAGGGGTTTTGCCATTCCTCTGGAGCGAGTCTACCAAGGACAAATATAAGAACAGATACGCCTACATACGCTCCAGCCACCCAGCCCCAAACCTGGAAATAATAAAAGTCAAAAATTCAATACATACAACAAACCCCACACTGAATATCTTCGATAAAAACCATACCTCCAATGAAAATGGTGAAATGAAAGAGAACAAATCAGGCGGCTGCTTAGTAGGTTTTTTATAAAGTATAGTTATGCCCAAGTTCATAAAGGGACTGGTAAAATCTACTGCCTTCTGTCGAGCTGCAGTTATTGTAAGATCTGTTATCGCGAAATCGGCTCTCTGTAACATGAAGGTGTAAATAATTCTGTAAAAAAAATATTTAGTAAGTACCTACTTTATATCAATAATAACGTAGATTAGGAAATATAGACAATAATGCTACGTTTGTGATCCAAGTGTTCAACATAATTAAGTAATCATCAAATAGGTATAGATACTCGTGTCACCATAAATATTTGTACCCTGTCCTACCTTGAATCGTTACAGATCCAATTTCATGACATTTACAGGCAATCAGTAGTATTCACGTCGATAAATTAGGTTCTGGGTCTGTTGATAAATCTGTCTCAAACTCTACAAAATATGTCCAAAGAATATGAAAGATAGTTACACC
Organism: Tachystola acroxantha; assembly: GCA_963506565.1. Classification (NCBI taxonomy): domain Eukaryota; kingdom Metazoa; phylum Arthropoda; class Insecta; order Lepidoptera; family Oecophoridae; genus Tachystola; species Tachystola acroxantha. The sequence continues at coordinate 7,398,754 of OY735880.1, forward strand.
ATCCATGACCTTCTCCATCATGCCAGTCCACTTGCCAGTAGTCTTGTCCAAAGAACCATACACGCTGTCGTATTGAATTTCAAATGTGAAGTTAAATTCATTCATTTTTGCCAATTCTTCTATTAGTTCAATCCCGAAGCCTTCGAAACGTGCATTTCCATCCAATTTGTCTGAAGATTCTTTAAGCATCCCGTAGGGGTGACTCTAAAACCAAACGTATTTTGTTAATCTACCTATAACATCATTGGATTTGAATGTTATACAAGGTAATAACGAAAATGTCTTGTGATTAAAATATATTTTAATCACAAGGCATAGATGCTTAAAATGTATTTTACCAAAGCCGTAAGGACAATAAAGTGTTTCCCTTTCATAGATTCTGAGCCTTCCTGCACTGCTGGTGGAATAAAAGTTCTGCTTGGAACCAATCCGTCTTCTCCTGTCCATGTTGCAACCTGGAATATAATATGTATAAAATGACACACTGTACAAGAAGTACCTACATTGTGGTTGAGTGAAGACTACTTTGATAGTTACTCTCTGCGGTTTATATATTTTTGGGGTTATTTTTATATATAGGTATCACGCAGTCATTAAAAACAAGCGGTATCAATGTTTTTCTACTAAACTTCTTCGATGTCCTTACCTTCATCATAAACTTTATTTTTTAATTAAATTGAATGTGTTTAAGCTATTGTAAAGTAATGAAATTTTAACACACCCGTGGATATAATTATTTTTAAAATATGAATGAAATATTTTATACACATTCGAGAAACGGCAATGTTACCTTTTCAAAACCATGACCCATTATTTCTATTACATCCAACTGAAAATCAGAACGTAATCCTTCTTCATCGAATTTTATTACTCCTGTTAGACCATCGACATCCATCTGCAAAATATATATAGCAAAATTATCTGCATCGTCAGTTTAGTGAGACAGTTCAATAATCATGCTAATTACTTACTGTTCTAGCATGATTGATGATACTAGAACCAAAATTCCAACTATCTCCGCTGTCACAAGTAACATTAGCACCTTCTAAAAGCCCCATTGCGTTTATAGTCGAAGTATATAACATAACGGCGTCGTGTACTAACGCCAGATTAAACGTTAGAGCACTTTCTTCAATCGTAGTAGTTAAATTCTCCATTAGATTCGATAATTCTCCAACTTTTACATTTACAGATTTTATGAAGTCTTGAATTGCCTCTGCATTGGGGTCAAAGAATCGGACACCTGGAAACCGAAGCATTAAACTTAATCTATTAATAAATTGTGTTATACCGATCGATCACATGCGTTTATCAATAGTTGAGACTTACCATAAATCAGAAATAATACTAATGTATCTCAAATCCTCAATGCTACTGAATATTGCTAATGAATATAATTTAAAGTCAACTTGTTAGTAAAACAATTGAACATTGGATAGAAAAAGTTTAAAATGATTTTAAATATTACCTGTGATATTAGATCCACCATGTTTGTAGGGTTCTATGTCAATAGTCTGGAAGTCAGGATTCATAATAATGTAGCTATGATCGTCTGACATTATACCAACTTGCTGTGCCTGCTCCAAAAATTGATATAAATGATCTATGTTGCAATTTACCAGATAATTCACAGATCCAGAAGCTTTTACAGTCTTTAAATGAGACCTAAAATTGGTTTACACATACATAAATACTCATGTCTATCAGCCCCGACCGCAGACAGCGATGATTAAAAGGTTTATTGAAGTCAAATGAATCGTTAGACTTTGTAGTTCACCATTTTCAAAATCCCTTTTACTCACCTATAGTCGTCGCTGTCTGGTAACTGGACGACATTCATCACAATTACTTCACCAGAATCTGAACCTTGCATATTGAATATATTGTCGAAAAAAGGCAAAAGTTCTGCACCTTCGTAAATTATGGTGAATTCAGACCAACCTTTCATTTCGATAATGTCTGCAAAAACCTGGGAACGAATAAAACTTTTCAGAAAACAAATTCTTACTAAAGAATATAAATAACTCACTGATCATTCACCTGTGAATATGCTATATGATTTGGATATAGATTCACTGCAGACCAATTCCTATTTTGTGTCTCAACGGGCTCTGTTATTATTTGCGGGATTTCTATGAAATCAGCGATGGATTGAATATGCTGCAGTACTCCTTTGTTCGTCGGCCCAAATATTCCAAAAATATTACCCTGAAAATTATATCAACCAGAAAATGATACAGTGGCTGGAATATTATTATTCTTGTAAGTATATCATGCAAAACGAAAAGTCATGCTCTCAAAAATTCGTGTGAAAAAAGAATAAGTACTTCATTAATGAAATATGGTTCTCTGTTGCTATTCTGGGCCAGCCGTAATCGGTAAAATATGGCTGTAGCTGATCGCCAATTATAATTCGTGAAAAATACGAAATGTTACTTCAATAAAAAGAGAGAGGCGAGTTCTTATAGCTTACATGAAGTTAAGAACTTGTCAGCCGGTACCTACTTTAATTCTTACGGTAGGAATTTTACGGATTACAGCTAGCATATATTTCAGTCCAAGTGCTACTAAACTCAAGGATCTATTGTGACCTAGGTTATAACAAGTTCAATCACTCGTATAATACAAAAGGGCGCTACCTCTAGTATAGAGCACATAGCATTTTCCGCTTCTAATATATCTCCTGGAGGCGTCCGTATCACATTAGCAACAAATGGGTTTTCTTGATCTTGGGATGCGGTACTGATGGCAACATTGAACGCAGCTTCCAGGGGTAAATACGTACCATCGTCAAATATTGCACCTTAACAGATTTTAAATGAAATTGTATTTATTCACACTTAAATAAATAATGGTAATTCTGGTTTACACGATGTTTTATGTTTTTTTAACGTTTAAATCTTTATAATGACGTGCCTAAAACAACTGCTACCTTTTTCGTAATTATAATAAAAGAAATGGATGGAATGTAATAGAGCTGCTAATCTCACTTCCCACTTATAAACGCGGAAGTTTGTATTGATGGATGGATGTTTGTTGCTCTTTCACGCAAAACCTAATGAATAGATTTTAATGATACTTTACAATAATATAGCTCATAAATCAGAATAACACATAGGATATAATTTATAAAGATCCTGCGCAGACGAAGTCGCGGGCAGAAGCTAGTTTTAATTATAAATTAGAAAACAAACCAGAATCGATACCAATATTATCGTTTCTTAAATCGCTCTAAACATTAAAGATCGTAGAAAAACGGGATTTGAAATATTTGAGCTCTATTGGGATACATCATTATGAGCTCATAGTTGGAAGTATGTAGGTACATTCTTAATTTCTTACATACAATTTTATAGAAGCGACAAATTAAATTCTAACATCTGAAAAGACGCTGCATAGTTTTTAGACTACAAATAAAACAAAAGTAGGTACTGGAATGGAGATATTTCGCATTTTCCAATTTTATAGTGGACTTGAAACTTGACAAATCTCATCTCTGGACGAAACTGCACCGCGAAACCGTTAACTGGATCGGAACTTATGAGTCTGCCAGTTATAGAATACGAGGTTCAAAATAATTCTTAGATTGAGACAATTCCAAGGAAAAAATACATTGTATTTACCTACGTACCCAAATATATTGTACGATTTGTATTACTTTTACGGCTTTTACGATACTGGTTTATTTTCACCAAACTACTTAACATACAATAATATTATTTAACTTCTATACTCACCAATGGGTCTGTCTCCTCGAATACACACACAACATCGAATTAAAATTAAGCTTTTTAAAAATATATTGATTACTTTAAACATTGTGTACACTTTAACTCAACACCTATACTTAACTTTGTAATCAGTTAGATTCACTATTTTAGTTTCCATCACTTTGTTTTGTAATAGAAGGCACTTGTATCAGTCACTATTTCATATAAGGGTGTTATAAAAGCTTTAATAATTTCAGAAACTATTCTAGTTCAAGCATACTTGTGTCATCCGTACCTACTCGATGGCGTTGGCTAGAAATAGCCACCGTTCCCAATTTCATTACCGAGTTGCGTGCATCGCATTCGAGAATAATATCATGCACGTCACTGCATCTGCATTATAAAGGGATTAAATTAGAATTCATATTTCTTAACAAGAATTATGCAGTGTTAGAAATAATTACTTAAACTTGTTACACCTCGAAGAACTACAGTATAGAACTGTGGCTCAAAATAATTTTGTTCTGAAACTTTGTCCCGTAGATTTTATATTGAGATTTGTAAGAGATTTAAGATAATAAGATAAATATTCTTTATTGCAAAAAAAATAAAAAGTATTACACAAAAGAAATAGGCTAATACAGTTAGTATTACAATTGGCGGTCTTATCGCTCAAAGCGATCTCTTCCGGACAACCTTTGGGTAGATTTATAAGTTATAATATAATATTATAATGTGGATCTTTGATAAAACAACCTTCACTTATAACCGCTTTATTAAGGATATATTTTGCCCTGTTTAATAAACTTTTGCCATTTTGATTTAAGTAAATTCTTCATCATCATCAACAACCCGTCCATCAGTCCACTGCTGGACGTAGGCCTCTCCCAAATCACGCTACTCAACCCGATTCTCGGCCTTTTGCATAGCTGATGGAGTGATGACCTTCGCAAGGTGGCTGACAGAGACTGGATGCAAAAGGCTGAGAATCGGGTTAAGTAAGTTCAGTAGATATCTACTTATTTTAGAAATATTGCGAAACTATTTTTCAAACCCATTGACATTTCAAAGTATATTATTTGCTTAAAATACAGTATGTTCACATCAGAGACCTCTATGACAGAGTTGTGTGAACTCGAACAATCCTGAAACTGTTCAGGTTGGCGAAACGAAAACTTATTTCCAGCTAGCAAGCCGAAGGAAATCTAAAACATCCACTTCGAGAGTGTTTTCGAACTTATTACAAGGTGGCGCCCCCATCAACTATTAGAAAATAATTAAGTAGGCATATATTTGTAGGCAAACGTTTTTTTCTGTTGTTTACAGTTTTTCTGTTCCACTTACGTTTAAGACTTCAGAAATAAAATTATGTTGAAATATAGATACAATACTAAAGTTATAATAAAACGAGATAAAGTTTATAGATAGGAAATCAACATTTAGAAACACAGTGTAGAAGCAAAACAGTTGTAAAACAATAAAACAAAACTGTTTGGCATTGTTTTTAACTGTTGCAAACACCCTGTGTGTTTACAACCAGTTCAAACGGTAGCTCCACTTTTCCTTTATATTTGGATTTGCGAAAAAATTACGTCACTGATCCTAAAGGTATGATTTTTTGCAAGAGACACTCGTGATAGAGTTAGAAAAATAAAAAATAAAAAATTCAATGTTCTTAGAAAAACACTGAATACGGAGTTGTCATAGCGCGGTGAAATGACAAAGGAATACAATGTGATAACATAAATCTCTGTTTATTTTGTTTCCTTCCTCGTGTTCTTATTGCATTTCCTCGTAGGGGTTAAAAAAGCGCACATGTTACCTGTCAAGCAGGTCATTTTTCATCAGCATGGCGCAATGTTTTCTGACGTCTAGGGAAATGAAAATGTTAGAGATTACCCGACTGCCGGAAGGAGGATGTACTGTTTTTTAGAATGTGTATAAAATGACCTCCTGTAGCCATTTCGGCAAACGGCTTGATCGATTTTATTTAATGTATCGGGTATAAAATTAGATTCACCTTGATCACGGGACTTTCATAGGGTAAAACAGTGCGCGAGGCGTAAGCTCAGGTTTACATTTGTATGAGTGATCGCCAAGCTGCTATAGGTACAAGAGGTGAAGTGCTGTGCGTGCGCGGCAGTGGGGCTCCCCGCTGTGTATTTTGTATGCGTAGGACGCGTCGCGCCTCAGGCCGAATATCACTCTACACTATCTGTGTGCACTCACGCAAATGCAAACCTGAGCTTACGCCTCACGCACTGTACATTTTATATCGAAGCAGTTTTTTTTTGTAATAATTTTATTGATGGAGTCTTATTTTTCGCAGGACTGTGTTTTCACAAATCACGGGGTTACACAAAAATATATATTGTACAAAAATCTTATCGAAGTAAATAAGGATTTTGTATAATATTCACGTAAACCAAGACCCCTGTTCGAGCTAGTTCCGTTTAATTAATTTTAGCAACTTATTTATATTCTGCAAAAAGTGTAACCCAGTTCCCTGATCTGCATATTAAACACATCTTTAGAGAAATCTCGGCGAACCTTAAGTTCAGATATATGTAAGTATATCTAACTTTATCATAACACCGTGGTTCACCGTGGTTTCGTGTTGAACACCGACATTGCCGATGTAAAAAGCTATAAGCTTTTCCTGACATGGCAACTGCAGTAATTATGTAATGTATGCTTATGTTATGTATATTTCAAAAACAGAGGCGCGTATTTATAAACGTGATTTAAAGTTACCCCACCGTTTAGGCCCCCTGTCATTTTCTATCTTAACCTTTTTGACGAGGTGTGAAAGGGAGAGCAACACGATTTAAGAGAAATGAAGTTTAACTAGGTTTATGAATAACAACAAGAGTCGGTAAATAGTGTCACCAAAATTGGTCAAAGTAGTCGTCTCAAAAAGTTAAACAATAATTACGGAAGTGTCACAGTATTTCTGATAAAAACGCGTAGAACGGGAGCTAACCGTTGGAAATAATTCTGTAGTTTGGCTCATTTTTTTGAACCAGTCAACTCACATTTATCATGCTGAAGGTAAAATATAGATTCGATATTCTATATTTCAACTATGACTTGATATATTATACCTACCATTTAAAAGAAAGATCATGTTTACCTTTATGTAGTTTGTATAGTTATCATGATGTCACATTGTTGCCGTCTTTTTCTTAATGACTGTAACTATTGATTGATACAATATTTTTTAAACGGGCCACCAATATAGATATCATTCAAGAATAATTAATTTTAGTGTTGTATTCAATAAAGCTGGCAATACATTAAATAACTTTACATTTGTCGAAATAACTTTCATCGTCAAGCGCAACTCCAGATAAATGAGGTGACAATCTGACTTCTTTTAAAATGAATAACAGCAGTAAGACTCCCAGTACATAAGCCGCTTTCTTGGCTCAGCCGGATTCAAATCGTGCCGTAAACTTGAAAATTGGACGGCTCTTGCAAACCGCCCGCGCTCCGCCTAAAATTGTAACATATATGACCGCAAGCCACAACAATATATTGCCTTCCTTATCTCACTGAAAGCCTTCTTGTATATGTATATTATGTAGCATTATAACTTGGCATCGCAAGTAGAAGCTTGCTGTATACTACATGGGTGTTCTCAGTATCTTGTACCTACTTACAAAGTATGTGTCCACTCCATGCATATAATTATCTCCCAAAACAAGATTATGTACTTATGTACAATCTACAGCACATCCACGGATACCATTGCAATTTAGGACATATTACCATTGAATGAGACTTGAAACAGGACTGTACAACACATAGCGTTTATAAAAACATTAACCACATCGCGTTAATAATGTAAACATTCATACGATCATATTCAAACACTGTTCAAGATATGTATTTTATTTATTTATAGATAGTTTTAGGGTTCGCTATAACACTATACGAACCTCGGACTTCATTGTACTTATAGACAAAAATAAAGTAATGTACTTATTCCTAAAATAAAACCTTTTACTATTCAGCTTCCTACTTCAGCTTCCGCCGGCTTGTAGGAATTAATTAAAGAAACATGAAATCTGAGAGATGTAGGATCCAGAAGCAACATTAATAATTCCCCGTTAGTTAGTCATCGCTGTAGAGCTTAATTAAATAACGCACATGTACGGAACGTCTACGAAAGTGCTACGAAACGGTGTCAGACGCAAACGTTTTGTGCTGAAATTCTAGCCAATTCTGCAAAACCAGAGTGCTACGCCTTGAGGATGACAAATTATACGCCGTAAATAAAGTTGCTCCCGGAGTGAAAGCTAAAGACAGCATTATTAAAGCAAAGTGAACACAAAACTTGCTTGGTAGAGTCAAGTATACAGAAAAATGTGCACGTGTAAGTAAAGCTATGCAGTTTTAATCTGAGAAGTCTTGTTTTTAGTCGGAATTTTTATGTATGAAGTAAAATTTTATGCGAAAGTTTCAAATAAAGCAAAACAAACGTATACGAGAATGTCTGCTGCTGGAGTAAGCGACACATGTTGTCTTCCTTTACATACAAATGTTTTTGGGACCATCGTTTGATCCCAAATATATCACATGTTTAGCATAAATTGTTATGAGAATAAAAATAAGAAAGAACCTTCATAAAATGTGAAAAACCTGCATATCGAGTGATTTTCATAGGTTGTAATATCAATCGATATCATGATAACAGTGCTGTATAAATCTTTGTTTATAGGTACTGGTACGTACGGACAACAGCAGATCAACTTGCAGTACGAATTCAACTCTTATGACGCAGATAATAAGAACGGTCCAAAGTCCAAAGTGATACGAGTACACTTGGCCTGCTGTTAGCTGAACCTATGGTACGGAAAATGGCACACCGATTTAATGTAGTTAGTTTGAGAGGCTGGGCCACTATCAACTGTGTAATGTACCCATAATTGATCTAAATAAACTATTTATATTTATAATGTCCGATCTATTCAACGTTCCGATCTTCTCGAGAAATGTCGCTTCGCATAGTCACAAATCAATCTATTTGGTGTTTAGTACCCGTAACTGAACAACTGTAGTTCTACGACTAATGGATTAAATAATTAAAAATATTTAACGATTCATATCCTTAGATCGATCCACTGATGAATAAAATTCGTAGAAAGTCACGATAAGATTCGATTGAAGAAGATTGAAAGTTGTCATTTCGACTAAGTTTATGTTAACTGTAAGTAGAATCACTAGCTATTGGTATTTCAATTGATCATCCCCTAATTATTTATTTTTATTTCTCTCGACTTCGGACCAGACACGTCACGTCGTCGGTACACTCTACATTGTGCCAGTGAAACAAAGCCGCCCGTTAGTGAGAGGATGATCTGTTAATCTGTGGGGCGCAGCACTGGCGGCTCAGTGTGGCTTAGATCCAATTAACAGCTATACGAGTATTTACAATAAAGGTACGGATTTTGGCCTGTGATTCCAAATCATAGTTTTTATATATTCAGTTCAATAATATATAATTTTGACGGTGATGTTCGCATCTTAGGTGCTCCGCGCACTACGATTTTTTTCTCGCGCCATAATTTTATCACAGAAATGCAACGTATACGTATACGTGTACGTATATAACGTGCTATAAATATATGCACGGGTATCTATGGAAGTACGCACACATGCGAAACGTCAAATCATTTTACTGCCGACAACATTAGCGTGCGACTAAACAATAGTAGTGCGCACAAGGCCTTATACGCAACTTTATTTGCCTTGGACGCAACCTTTCAGAACTCGTACGCACACAATTTTACTACCAAAGCAAAAGAGAGTAGGTTGGTATTTATGTAAAGTTCAGAGGGCCTAGCTTTGACTTTCCTTAACGACAGTAGATTAGAAAGAAAAATACCTATATGAGATCGATTTGCATCTTCGTTAGCAAATGTGAAATCCCATACATTTTTATTTCTACTAGCGTTAAACAAGTTACGACGAGAAAAAATATTTGAATTTTGTATTTTTACACTGTCTTGTATACAAAACCTGTAAATAACCGTGCTAATTATAGAGTAAGAAGTATATTAGTATTATAAGTAAATTGTACATGCTTCTCAATAATGTAATTAATACTGTATTATGGTGCAATAAAGTGTATTTATCTTATCTTATATTTAAAAAAAGTTTCGTTAATCATAGTATAATAAATACTACATTTATTTTGTAAGAGGCCTGCATCAACAATTATTACCACTGACTAAACACAATAAACAAATATAAAAACAATCTGTATCCCTTTTTCTCCATCTGTCGGGTAATTCATGCCTGCCTCCTGGTTCTGAATGTTTTGTATCTTTTTTTATAGGTAGAGCTCTTGATTTACGGGCGCAGCTTCAATTACTGCGGATTTTCCTCTCGAGTGAGTCGTACGTAATAAACAGTGGTGTCTATGCTCTAACTTTTCTCATGTTTCTGCTGTTATTTTGCTCGGTAAGCGTTGAATGTACAGGAACTCTACGGGTATTTCCGCTGTGCATGTTTACAGGGGTGTACGAAATACGAAGCTAATGCGTAGAGACACTTTTATGGCACTTAAGAATATTCCTGAGGTTTCCTGTAAGTCTAGTTTTCTTTGAATTAGACTGTACCTATTCTGATTTTTATCCTGTAAAACAGCCATGAGTTATAATAAGATGATAGTTTCTCATCTCAATCGAAAGAAACTATTAGAATAAGTAGATCTCAGGTTCAAGGTTTCAAGAGGTCGGTGGCTCAGTGTTTGGGTCAATGGACTTGCGATACGGAGGTCCCAGGTTGGTTTCCCAGCCAGGGCAGCCATGTACCAATGAGTTATCCTCGGTTCTTTTGACGGAAAATCTTCGTATATTTACCGAGTGCTCTCAAAACGGTGAAGGAAAAACATCATGATGAAACCTGCATGCCGTAGAAGAAAAAAATCTAAGGCATGTGAAATTCGCCAATCCGCACTGGGCCCGCGTGGTGGATCATGTGGGTGGCTCCAGCTCCCTCGATGTAAGGGAAGGTCTGTGCCCGAGCAGTGGGGCAATATAATAGACTGATGATGAATATCAGTTTCGATCCCAATCTCTGTACTACCTGTGGTGGTCGCTCCTAGCATAACCTTTTCGCTTAATTCGAGTGATACCTAATGAGAAAACAACACTAAATTGTCTAATTTAAAAAAAGAATATTATGTGACTAGCAAAAAAGAGGCCACACATTTTTGACCCACTATGCTCTCGAAGCTATTTACCTTCGCACGTCCCAGCGTCCCTGTTAAATCTGAGCTCATATTTTCAACTCACAATGATAATTACCCACATCTTATCTCAACACTCGTTCTTCGAAATGTACAATGTTTTTATCTGTATACATATTTCAAGTAAAGGGTAAAAAAAATGTTAGAGCCTTGAAATAACAGACTAGAATAAGTGTTTGTGTAATGTAAAGCAATGGCTATATTTCCAACCCGAAATTATAATATTTGATACAATGATGAAAATAAATAAATCAACGATTCAAAATGATGACAATTGTGCATGTGTGGAATATTAAATTATTTTTGCCACTTTTCGGTAGCAACTTTCCACAGTGTATTTACTCGCAATACACGATAAAAATCGTTATATTATATTGTGTCATTTCACATCACATATTACTCATAGAACTTTCGATTGTAAGGCCGTGATCGGTAAAAATCATACCTAATACTTGCTTCTCTCTACTCACCAAATCGGCAATTTTGTTATTTTCACTAACTATTACCACTTTCGGTAAATAGAGACGGGCAAGCAATTTATTATAAGTACTGTTTTACCGATCATAGATAGTCCAATATAGGGCAGTTGGATGCTTCAATGTACCATAGATAATCGTTTAGCAATAACATCTACTACAATATGGCCATACATAAAGCACTAACGCCAAATCGATATTCCAATCACGACCTATCGTCAGCTGTGTATTTCTCTATCGACATGAAGCGACGGTATTGTTGACCAAAACATAAACTACGATAGACTACATGCCCGGCCCCACCGACATGCTCCCATTATTCTGTGAATACCTTTTGTTTTCCGTAGGGACGAGAGTACATAGTTGGAACTATGTACGAGTAGGTATGTATCAGTTCATAGCACATTAATTGTAACCAAATTGTAACACATGGGCACTCTACGCGATGGTAATATCCATAATACGGCCAGATTAATAATATAAGTGTATGCAGGTTGATGTGTTGTATGGAATGGAATAAATGGCATCATTGTCAAACAAATATCGAAAAATCTAATACACTAGAAATACTTACTTATACAGATGTACTGGAGTATGATGCTTTCTATCTAAAAGTGTTAAAGAAACTGTACCATGACATAATTCGCCTGACTCTACGATAAATTCTACCCAATATTAAGTACATAATACTGATTAGAATAATAATAACGCAAGAAGTCTATCTATAAATAAAATATTAAGCAAGATGGCGTTCATAATATTGAGAAGAAAATGTAAGCTGGAGTAGTAGTAGAGTTGATACGTTGGTTTGGCCATTCAGATCAGAGATAATGAATGAAAGAAAAGTAACGAAAGAAACACAAAGAGCGGATGTTGGTGGAAGCGTCGACAGAGGTAGTCCGAGAAGAACATACATACATCGATAGGCAATTGTTTCCAAATAGGGCCACGAAATTACTACATTATATCGACGAGCGTGCATGAAGAGATTGATGAATATTCAGGAAGCGATTGTAGAGGTATGCCAGGATAGCTGCAGATAAAATAACATCGTCTCTGCCTCTACGGAAAACAGACGTCAGTTTATATACATATGGCGTTCATCTTCAGTCTTCAGCAACGATACTCAAGATAGCTATTACAATGAATTATTCGATGTTACGTGCCTTACATTATTTCTGTTTCAAAATATGTGAATTACGTGTGATATATTGTCGAGTAGGTACCTACTCGAGCGGTAGGTACCTGTGTGTGAAACAATTGCGACTCACAAGGGAGTGATTTCACGAAATGGTAATCAATAAAACTGTAATGTGTGACAATGTATTTAATTTGTAGTTTTCAGTACAAAGATCGGTTGCAAATGGTATTTTATAATATGAAATAGTTTTCGGGAAAAATTCCCATTAGAGCATAATGCACTGCTTTTTTGGGGGCATTAAGTTTACTTATTTTTAGTATATAATGTCGACAATAAAATTATTGTGGTTTCTTTCTAGTTTTTATAATTTTTTTCCATATTTTCGTTATGGTATGTTACATTACATATTATGGAACCATTATGTAATACATAATGGTTCTTGGTGTAATTTACTTTTCGGTGACATGTTCTGTGAAATGTTACATATACTTGTGACTACGTAAATAAAGTATCTCAATATTGATAGTGGCAGGTATGTCGACATTCACTCAGTACCACCTCCCCTTATATTTCTCAATTGGTATTAAAAATTATGCTATAAAACTATAAGTAATGGGATGGCGCTCCAGAGGGCAACTACAATTTTCTATGATCCATAAAAACGTCAAGTTTGAATTTATTTTCAGTATTATCTTTAGGTTAGTAAAATAATGTCGAACAATATTCCAATTTTGGACGCCTAGGGCATACATAACTAAAATACATTTTAGGTACGCAAGTATGTAGGTATCTACTTACCCACGCACATTTTGCTTTATACAGGGCGTAAAGGAATAAGTGTGTACAAACGATATTGGAATACTTTAATAATAATATGGAATCTACATCGCTTATATGCATAAAATGATATTATAAAAACATGGAAACCAAAAATATCGTAATGTTTTCATATTCGTTGATGACAGTTTTCATTGAAATTGGATTAAACCCATTCCGAGAGCCTGCAGCGCAGCCTTCAATTCAAGAAAAACCGATATGTATAAGATGTAGGAACTTAGGGTACAGACATACGGACAACAGCAGATCAATGGTAACACTTGCAGTACGATTTCAACTCATACGACGTAGATAATAAGAACGGTCCAAAGTCCAAAGTGTTACACTAATCTGCTGTCAGCTGTACTACATCGAAAATAAGTACATGAACTATTTTCTCATCGGGACTAAGCGCGAAGGCATACTATATCTATGTAGGTCTATAAAATGTAAAATCTTTATCTACGCCGCAGTGCCTGCCCTTCTAAAATCCTAATTCTTTATTCATTGTAATCCTGCCCCGGCCACAATTTATTCACCTACCTACATTAATGTTAAACACAATGGCTGGATGATGGATTCTCTTCGCTCTTATTTTTGATTTCTATTTATACCTACACGGAAAGAAATTAGTACTTACCATTACAAATGTAAAATCGTTTAAAACTATAGGGATAAGTATATTTCTCATTGCCTTCCTGGCTTGTGGGATTGGTTGGTCTGACTCAATGGTGTGTATTAAATGACAATGCCAGATTCTGCCCCACCATCAACTGCAAGATGTACAAGATAACGAATAAATGTAAAAATATCTCCGTTTTTTATTAAAATTATTGGTTTAAAATAAAGTTTTGTACAAGTTGCGATTCGAAAAAAACAGCTTAATTAAGAATTCAGAAAATAGTAAGAAATCGAAGGGATTTATTCATTGTTTTTGTTATTCTTCTATAGGAGTTGCGAGAGTAGTAGAAAATGATACGATTATGATTTTGCAATATGAAATATGTAATAAGTCCCCAACAAAATGATAGGTGCAGCTTAAATGGTCACGTAGTTTTGCAGGTGGGACAAAACTCCATTAAAATGTGGCAATGTCTTTTAAATTTTTACTCAATGTACATTTTTCCATCACCTAATACCACAACACAAAATGGTTAGTTATGCAAAGAGTGGAACTGCCTACAACAGCAATAGCCTATTATAGGCTGTGTATTCAAATTTTTCAGGAACAACGTTTGACAAAAAACCCTTACACGAAATACCCGGAAAGGCGGTCGGTTGCGCTCGCCGCGTGCCCCGTGGTCCACAGAAATTGCAGGCCCGGATATTGTTGCAGTACGTGGGTACGTGCCTCAGGCGAAACCTTATTCAGAGATGGAGTAATTTCAAACTGTGGTGCTGTTTTAGATGTCCCATGTAGTTTCAAATACCGTTTGCTATTCGATGCTATCGAATTCTGAACTATACAAATATTAGTTTTTAATAAACAGATGTGCTGATAGTTTTTTTGGCACTTTTTATCTTCAGCACTGGTACAGTCGACAGCAGATCAATGGTAACACTTGCAGCATGATTTCACCTCTTACGACGCATATAATAAGAACGGTCCAAAGTGTTACACTTGATGTGCTGTCGACTGTACCTAACCTTTTCCAAGTACAGTGGTGTAAAAATCATTTTTTACCGTAGCATAAACGATATGAATCTGAATCTATAATAGACAACATTTTGATGCATTGATCAGAGAGACATAGAATATTCTTAAATCGAATGCTCATTAGATTGAAGGTACTTAGGTCAGATATGGGACAACTAATGCTCACCTTGAGAGTAGTTGAGAGGTATATGAAGGAGGAAAAGCTCCAAATTTAATTTTTGAAGATGTTCTGATCTGAATAAGGACGTAAAACTGAAATATCGTACAATATGCACGCCTGCTTTATCTTACAAATGTAACGACTTCCTCTGGATTTATTATAAATGAGATTTATTATGAGTGAGTGCGTTCCGTCTTCAATTCAGCTTCTTCACGATTCCCATCCTCGCAGCAATGAGGTGCAGCCATATTCTCTTTAATTTCAAGCACGCATTGTTATTCCACCAAAAAAGCCGCAATTTGCCGAGAGATCGTTATTGATATAGCGAGCAAGTTAGTTGTTGAGATCTGTTGCACAAAATGACAATCCTAGGACGAATAGGGGTATGTTCGTCGAAGTGACAATCGCAAGGTTTTTCCTTCACTAGAGTCTTCACGCGATCAATGTCGTTCGTTCTAACGACAATAGCCACTTTTAAAACGGTAGTTTCCGTAAGCAAACAAAACATGATATCGCTACACAACTTCCGAAAGAAACACTATAAATAGAAAATAGCGAAGCGAGGACGTGACGTGAAAGAGTGACACGCCAATATCCCGTGACACGCGGGGTATGGGAGCCCCGGGGCTTGGGGTCGAGTCCTAGTACCCCGGGGCAAGTTTGACCCGGCCGCTATAATTGAAACGCCGCGCCGCTCGCCTATAGGGACAATCCTGGATTGGTCACAATTTTGCAACCACGTGTTCATTTTTAAACAAGCTCCAAAAAATTGGATGCTGTCAATTTGTCGCGTTTTTTTGTTTAAATTTTCCATAGGTAGGTACAGTCAACAGCGCATCTGAAACATGGATACTCTATGCGATGATAAGCGGACCTAGTTAGATTGTAGTGGTATTGTGTAGGTTGATGTCAGCTCCATGGCGATCATAGTCGTGATAATTGAATCCGCTTCCGTCAATTTCTGAAAATAATAGAAGTGATATAGATTACAAATGTATTATTAATAATTAGCCTTTCAGCTCGATCATAGCAATTGCAACTAGTACTTATTTTAATAATTGTCCGCTTACAGTTGGTGCTCTTTCGTAAAACGAAATGTTGGAGTGGATATTTATCTATAAAGAAACCTAGCAAACAAAATATGGAAATATTCTAGAGTAAATAGCAGAGAGCATATAAACCCATGAGTTTGACTAGACTCTGCATTTCTAAGAAATAACTTGCTGTTTATGCTAAGGATACAGCAACGATGTCTGTCCACTATATTGGACCAACCACTGCTAATAATATTGTAAACTATGAACCGTCTTTATCAATGTGCTATTATTTGTTATGTGGCGAAGGTATTGCTAGTGTAGTATGATTAAGTTTATGATGAAATAACGTTGTATTTGGTTGGATTTCAATTAGCTCTAACCGATGATGCACAGTTCTATCTTTATAGCTGCACATTTGTGTCAATTCCGGGTGTCACACGTTAAATTATTTTTAAATTTAATCACCGCTAAACGAAATGCCCTACTCACTCTTACATGATATAGAATATAAGTGATCATGACAGTTGTCCCATAAGATAGAAGTTGAAATCGTGCTACCATTGATGTGCTGTCGAATGTGCTACAGTGTAAAACACAATGTAAGAGAGCTACGCCAACAAACTGCATTGCAGCTTGGCGACCGATGTAAACATTGCATTCTTTGTTAAAAAATTACATAAATAACTTTAAAAATAGATCTATCTACTCCTGAACTCACGCATGTTGTCACATTGTTTTATATAGTGATACACTTTTGTAAATATTTTAACGACGACGTTTGGAAAGAGTGCTTTATTTCGACGACGTTTTCTCAAAAACTATGAAAATTAAGACATAAATTCTCCAACACATTGTTCCAAACGTCGTTAAAATATGTGTAAAAATGCATCGCTATATAAAAGTTATGCCACAGAGGCGATGGTAAAGTAATATGAAAGATATTTCCTCCACAAGACAGCATCGCTGCTTCTATTAACAAAAGTGTTATATAAAATGAATTTGTAACATCACAGGCCAGGCTCCATAATTTTTCCGCAAGCTAACGAGAATCGAGCGCAGGCAGACACAAGTTAATTTATTTATTCATTAGTGCCTCGCTCGCGGCGCGCTCCGATATGAAATCTCATATTATGTTGTCTGCCTTCACGACTCAACGAATTTATGTAGCGGGGAAAATTGTCCTGGCTCTCTGATATATGACGTTTTCACGTATACATGAACTTTGTTTGCAGAGCGCTAGCGAACTCTCAGTGCTACAGTCGACCCAGGGTAATGTTATCATTTTAAAAAGTTGGTCCTTCGAAACGGTATGACGATTACTGAAGTCTGAAAGATCGTTAAGTAGTTTATGAAAAGAGCAATCGATGGCCAGATCGTGATCAGCTTCCTACAATTTGAAACTTTTGTTACGCAGGTAGGAGCAGGTAAGGTAGGTAACTTACTGGTATAGATTAGGTACAAACTATAGATACTGGATACTGTTGTTCTACTACGAGCATGAAGCAATTAAAGTCAATGACTACGAGTCGGTACATATATATATCTAAATTAAGCGCTTGTAGACTAAGCTGTTGTAACATAAGTAGGTTATACACTTACACTCACAAAACAACCCATGTTAAGTCACAAAGACACTATTTTTGGTGATTCAACGCGGCTTAAATTTAGCTAAATTGGTGCAATTATTGGTCCTCACTACCTACACTCATTTGCAAAAAAACCGGCCATTAATTTTTAGCAAATACTGTACTGCGTAATACTGTTTGGGTCAAACCCCTATTAATTGTCGAATAACCATTAAAAGGAATATAAAACTAACTTTTCGGCTATTCTCTTAAATAATAGGAAAGTTGTTCCGAGCTCGGGTCAAGCCTCCATTAATTAGAGAGAGGGTGAGGCCTAAAACCCTCGTCTAAGACCGCGTGCCGACCTCACCGGAACTTCGTAAAGGCCAACATTAGAGCCACTATCGAACTATACATTATTGATTTTGCGGTCATGCCTACAATATACATATAATATAGTATAACAAACTAGTATCTATAACGGAGTGATGGTATTTGAGCGAAGGACTTCTCACAACTATAATTAACGGTTATTGTTGTTACGCTCAATATAAAACTTCTGTACGGATAAATATCATCAGTTCCACTCCCAACTAGTTAAGTGTCTCTGGAGATCGACAACTTTCACGTTGGAAAATGAGCGTTAATGGTCTCAAAATGCTTTGTGGCTCTAGGGATAATATGTGTAATTAACTGCAAACAAGTGCATGATGATCGAATCGTTCTTCGAATTATCAAAAGTATCCACGTTATACCTACATTTTGTTAATTAGTAAGACTCTTATATTCTTATAGATGTATACCTACTCTTAGCATAATTTCAAAATATTGTAGGTAATATTTGTATTTGTTTAGATATGGTTTGATGGCATGGTGTATTACACTGCACTTTCGTTACTTAATGAATAACCAGTAATGGTCACTGCTTATAATTTTAGAGAAAATGAAGATTTATTATTATTCATGCGATTTTGAACTCAAGCTAGTGGTGAAACAGAAATTAGAAGGTAATACACAATCTTGCACACTTCAGTCCACTCCTAAACTCTCCAAACCACCGTTCACAGCTGCTTTGGGCGGTCATGTAGAGAGCACTTAGAGCAAAAAGCATTGAAAACTTCATCCGGTCCCGAGTGCTCTGATTAAACATTGAACCATCAGTTAATGGCCGGCATTGAGGGAATTATTGACGACACCTAAAAGCTTTCACTTAGAATGTAGTCGCTAAACATTTCCACTGGACTTTGATTTCGGCTCTGGCAGAAATCTACATAATTTCAAATAAGCTTTGTGATTTTCCTTTCCTTTAGAATATCCTTCCTCACCATAAATAATTCTATATTTGTTTGCTGATGCCAGCGAAGTTGTAAGGTTACCTTCGCCGACTTATATACAAGAAAACCGGCCAAGTGCGAGTCGGAATCGTGCACTGAGGGTTCCGTGCAACGCAATAACACCGTAATATTGCTCTAACGAAAAGATAAACTAGATATATTTTGACAAACTTATATTTGCTGCTAGATTGCTCCAGCAAGTACGGGGCCACCTGTAAAGACGAGTTTGTAATCGCAATAATCGAAAAAAAAAAGTTTTTCAGAGATGTAATTACAAATTTACAGTTTTCGGGTTTTTTGCTTTACTTGTGTTATAAGACCTAGCTTGCCTTTCATGATTCTAAAGTTAGATTATTGGCGTCTCCAATAATGTCGACTATTATCGAACCTCCTCGTTGAAAATTATAATCGTAACTACATCGGAATGGCAGAAAAGGCTCTCTTTGGCTCTTCGATTACCCATTGCAGAGTCGAGAAGGCAGTCGCGATAATTGTTATTGAGGTCTAAAATTGAATGAACCATTAGGCAGGCTATCGGTGTTCCGTAGGAATTCAATTACCGAACCCTTGGGTGAATTCCCACATTTCTGATCGTAATCTTTTCATATAGCGAGATAAAATTATAAATTCTAGTAGGTACTTACATACTAAATAAGTTAATTTTGTATAGAAAATAATAAGCAAAAATGAGACATTGTTGTATTCGTTTCAGAGATACTCGATCAGATATTTGAAATTATCCTGTAATTGGTTTCAGATTAATTAGATAAAACGGGAATTACCGCGTTAAACATTTATTATTGATGTCTCGATATTTCGACAGCATTGCAGCCATCATGGTCACGAGTAGACAAGTAGTTAATATGTATACAAACCGTGTAAGTTTAAAAAGGGGTTTCAGATTATTAAATAATCAACAACAATGGGTGCAATTTATTGTAAAATATTTTCCCGTCGATAAGATGTAGCGGGGGCAAACTTGTGATAGATTCATTGAATAATAATTAGATATTTAATAACGTTCTTGTAATAAAAGATTAGGTTATTCCGTAAAATGAAGATGCGATTGAGATGCAAAAAAAATATTTTCCACAACGATATCTCTACCGTTTAGTTTGAATTTTTCTACAACAACAGAAAAGAGAGAAAATCTCTGTTAAAGAATTGTTAAAAATAATTAAATTGGAAATTGTAGGCATAATTTTATAATTAGTTTATTTTTGTCGCAATTCAAATATAATTCCTTCACATAATCTCTAGTTATTATTGTTTTTACCATTCGTCTAAGAATATATTTGACATACGAGTAGGAGTATTACTTTTAGGCAAAGTTTCCCAATGGCCCCAGGAGTGCAGAGCTCTAAACTCGTGACAACTTGAGCACCAATCGCGGGCTGGCATCTTTCCAACAGATAAAGGTCCTCAGTTTCTACTCTGCTCGTGAAATACGGTTGTATCAATCTCCTCTTTGTTAACTGTACCTAACCAACTGTAGGGTTAAATAGTTACAGGCTATTATTTGATTCGGCCGTTTAATTTTTTTTCATCAGCGTCCGTTTATATTTTTGTAGAACTTGGGAAGAAAGTATGTAAGGTCACATCGAGAAAGCTCGGGCCATCACCAGGCGGATTATTGGCGTCGTCCACGGCGTCGTTCACGGCCGGCGCCGCACACAGCGCCGTCCGCCGGCGCCGTTCTGTTGTGCGCTAGACCTTAGGTTTTAAATTTTTGTCAGGCATGTATTTCATCAAGATGCATGCTTGACAAAATTGATTCACAATTTTTGAGACAATTCGGTAAATGTACCTACAACGTAAATTGTGGCCAAACCTTGAAAAAAACTCATTTCTACATGGCACCGGATGTTAGAAACCGGGCCTCTTTATTTACGTTTGGTTTTTAAATATCATTAAAGAAGATTAAATATATTTATATATTCCAATTAGGAGTGTGGCGAATTAATCAGATTCGTCCGTTTGATCCGTCCGCGCCGGGCGACCGACCGTGCCGGATTTAAACCAAATAAATACACCTGTCGATCAACAAAATACGTTATTTACAATTTAAATATTCTCTCTGTTGAACATTTACATAATTAATAAGGTTATATTAATGATATAAAATTATACCACAAATACCACAGTGCTGACGAAGTGACGGGGATTCTGATTTATATTATTCCGACACGTTTAAGAGAAACTGTATTCATTAAAATTGTGCTGAAATTCACCCAAGACACGGGACTATGCTATGTCAGAAGAAAGGTTCATAGAAGGTGCTACTAGAATCTCTCGCTAGCCAGTCAGAGACAAACGCAGCAATGACTGCTATGGAATGACAACAACCGGGACCAACTGCTTAACGTGCTCTCCGAGGTATGGCCCTGGGCTCAGATGAAAATGTCACTAGCGGCATAGAATACTGAATATACCTAGCGGTCACATGTCTAGGTACTGACCTCGCCCAACGTTGCTTAACTTGTGCGATCTTTTTCAATGTGTACTGTCAACTGGACTATGAGCCTCTCACCACGGCGCGGCGGCGATGCCAAGCTCACTTGAATGTCATAAATGCAGTTAATATACAAAACAATGCAGATTAGTCGCAACGCAGAGAAGTCTGCGTCAGTTTGAAACTCTTTTGTTTATTTGGTTTCCCTAGTTGAAGATAGAGTGGCAAAGTTGCGCCGGGCACTAAACAACACAAAGGCCGAAGTGAGGAGTTTCGTTTCTTGTTCGCTAACGAGCGGGGACTCTATTTCAGAGACGAACTCTCGCTGAATTTCACGCTTTTTAACGAGATGCCTCGCTTGTTTGTTGATTTTTATTGTGTTATTTCATATATATTCTGTGCCACATGCAATTGCCGCAAATATTGTTATATCTGTGTATTAATTAAACACTCACTATAACTTTTACTTTTTATTGTTTTTATAAAAACCCGACACCAATATTATGACACATCGCAATGACAAGTGTTGCCAATAATATATTTATAAATTATACCTATTACATAGTTACTACAATATTCTTGTCGTCGGTGTAACCAGAATCACAACTTCCCAATTCTAAATATATTAATAGTCAAATATAATGGGTGTTCACAAAATGTATACCTACTTAAAGTATAAATAGTTAAATTATTAATATTGTTAATGTATTATTAATTATTATTATTAATAGTGTTGTATACTCGTATTTATACATACTTTAAAAAATAAAACTATTATAATTTTTTGTTATAGGAAGGTAATTTATACTTACATGGATACTCTATAATCTATAATTCATAATTCTACACTTTTGTATGCAAACTCTAAAATTGGCATGCAAAAATAAACCCAATACACTTACTTGCAATAAACTATTAATATGAAACATTATAATAAGGTTTGTTATTTGTTAACTACAAATACTACAATATCTTAGTAGGAGATATTAATTAGTAGGCAGTTAGGAAATAAGTAGATAATTGAATAAGGTATTATACCGTTATAATGGTGATTAATGGCCCACATTGGCTGCGTCGTAACTCGTAGGTCCATGGCGATAGTTACGGGATATGATTGACTGACCCTCTAATAAAATGGGAGGGAAGGAATTTTCCTTAACTAACATAGGAAATGCGGCATGTATTCAACTGACGGATAATTATGGAATCCTATAATTAAGATCATTATACTAGAGGAAGGTTTTAAGCAGCTAAAATAGTGTCAGAAAATCACGATTTATTGAACCCATCAAACTATGTAACTTATACAATACCTTACCGTAACTTATACCCATGAACCCATCATATTTAAATACCTAACTTAAACAAACCCATGGACAAATTGAAATGATGACAAATACTCGTAATATGTTTAATGTTGGCGTAAAGCCTGACACACACAGGCGGCCTGCACGCGGTTGAAACGCATGCCCTGCCCCATTTTATCCCGTCGTTAACTAGGTAGGTAGCGGATTGCAGCCTAGGCCTCAGATCGCTATCTACTGGACGTTAACGACGGGAGAAAATGGGGCGGGGCATGCGTTTCAACTGGGCGCAGGCCGCGTGCAGATCGCGCCTGTGTGAGAAAGACTTTATATATTATAAATGCCAAACAAAAAATATACGCCGAAGCGGATTCTGAGATGGAAACGGACATCGTCTCCTTATTATTTTCACATGAGCGGAGTAACAAACAGAAACAAGTAAAGTAACAAATGAAACTGGAAAAAACAATAGGTATTCTGTTTTGTGTTTTAAAATATGTTTTCTGTGAAAACCTCCGTAATCTTATCGAAGCTGGCTTGAGTCCAACAAAGGCACGACGGCGACACGACTTGTGTCGATCGCGTTTTATTGAAGCTCTCCGGATAGTTTCGGGAAAATCCTGAAGTTTATTACCTACATACAAAACTAAATGTTGAAATATTTGTTTGAAACATGATGCTACGAGCTCATGTACATGAAGACAGAGAAAAGTATACATCAGGAGGCCTCAATAAGGCAGAGATTTTCTCAAGAACTACTGGACCGAGTACAATACTTTTATCTGTGTTAGATCGTACAACTTAATTATTTTTATTGAAATAAGAGTATAATATTGTTGCCATGAATGGACGAACAAAGGATTGCACGAAACATGTAGGTAACTGAAATGACAACAACAACGACAAACAAACCAAACAAAGGACATCAACAACGACGAACATTACAGTAGGGCATTACAGTGCGGCGCCGCGCCGTGCCATGGCATGGCGCAGCGTTGTACGGCGTCCATCGACACCGCTCATCGGTGCACGATGCCGGACGGCACCGGTCACCGGCGAACGGCGTCGTGCCGGCGGACGGCGCCGTCCACAGGCGCTGTAGAAGGCGCCGCACCGTGGCGTTGTGCATCCGCCCTTATTCGTACAAAACATTTTTACGAATGTAAAATTTAAACAACGCCAAACTTGTCTACAATTAATTTTTGAAATCACCATTTATTCTAAACTTAAGTCTCCCAGAAGTTCTAAACTACTGAAATAATATTGTACCTACTTGTAGAAAAGTCCTAATTGTTATATTTATTAATGTGATAAAACGGGAAATAATATGTCAAACTATTGAGGTATCGTAATTTGGACAGCATTATTGCAGCCATCATGGTCACGAGTAAACCTTTTTATCTCATTAATATGTACCTATACCAAATCAATTCACATCACTTTGTCTCTATAAACATAATAAATATAAAAAGTTGAAACTACAACTACTATACCCGTAGTCGGGTGCTGAGATGAAAAGGTTTAGCTTTGGGATTTAGAAAAGAGGCTTAAGGCTAATCCAACACAGGACCAGTTCAGTCGTCAGGCCAGCGAGCATCTGTTTGTAAGCTAGTCGGGTATTTGTTACACATTCGTTAATAACGAGTACCTACGTCAGGGCATATGGAACTGGAATTTATGAAACTCTGACCAATAACTGAAAGGTATACCTACTCGTATCATCGTAACATTCGTTGAAGTACAAACTTTAATATTGTTAAGAAAAGTTACTGTAAATTGTAGTTTCGGCAAAAACACAATAGCCCGGAATCTATAAGAAAAATCAATTTCTTCTTACAGCTGTTCATAATTTACCTACAATGGCCTGGGTCCATGACCTATCTACTATGACCTGTATACCTCTAATACTCTGACGCCCTTGCGGTAAAAAACAAAATTAATTCATTACAGTAATGGCAATTGAAATGCAATTGATTCATTGCATAATGGAAATTTCATAAAATATAGGTATTTACTTTAAGGGCCTTCCATGAGCCAACTAGCGCCGCCAATCTTTGAATAATAATATCTTCCAATATAATCAATTTTATTAAAAAAGCTATGTACAAAATGTTTATTACGATAAATACTATTTTTTAAATGCTTATTTATAACGTGATTCAATTTCGGGAAGTTGTAGTTCGCATAATTGCGAAAAACGGCCGTTTTTGGCACATTTGTGAACTACAACTTAGCTTGCCATGTATTGTATATTGAAAAAAATCAAGGGCAAGGTTGTTACTAGAGCAGTGCGTTTGTTTAGTGATGCGAGCTTGTTTTCATTCACTCACGTCCATTGTGGATGTCAAAGGAGGAAATAATCGCGGCGTGAATAATGAAAAGACAATTTGCGTTGACGATGCGAATCCTCGCGAGTTCAACGGACGCCGGGGCTGTGAGGCGCTGCTTGCCCGGAACATGCATCCATTAGCATATATTACTCATTTTACGCATAGATAGACCACTGATATTTTTCTGGTGCTAAACAGGTACGACCTAACACAGAGAATAGTATACAGGAGAGTTAATTAACTTAATAGTTTAGGTCGACGTATTACCGTACCCTTTGATTAATCTTGAATACTGTGATTGCCGTCCTACTATAGGAACGGCATCATTAATTCATCACAAAGCGTGAACAAATTATAAAGTAGGTAATGGAATTTCATCATATTTATTCAACGAACTCCTAACTTTTAGGAATGGAAATCAAAGAGAATAACAATTCGATCGTCAACTGAAATATTCACCTTTTGCCACACCACTTAACGTATAATTTATTTGATTTTTGTAAGCTTGCATAATTGGTGCGGCAATTAAACTTATTTTCTATTCTAACCATCACTCGTTATTAAAAACGAATAAGTAAATCAAAAGGGATTAAGGAAAGAATTTGATCTATATGGATGGTTGTATAACGGCAGGGTGTCTGTCCCTATCGCGCATGCCCGACAAGGCTTCTGCGCTGGTCGGCACCAGCTTGCCGCCGCCTGCCCCGCGGGCGGACGTCGCAACATCGGCACATTACAACACATGCGAACTGTGCAATACAAATCGATACGCACTCAATCAACCAAACATCTGCACGTGCCAAAATCCATTGCTCAAGTTAAAGATAAACAATTGACAACCGCGCTACATTCGTACAAAAAAAATGACAATGCCGCGGCAATGACAACGAATGTCGGGAAAAAGTGTGTCATGTGATCGGTGTTTGTGTTTGTGTATAATGAGGTGACTTGGTGACTAATGGCATTGAGATAATTGGTACATTTTTGGATGATTAAGATGTTGAACAGGTAGGATTAAAGTATTATTAGGTATTAAGAGAATGAAAAGATGATTATTGGGTAAGAGAAATGATGATTATAAAAAAATATTGAAATAAAACCTAGATAAGTTGATTTTATGTCATTCGATAATCGGTTAAAGGCCCGGAGTAGATTACTTACGCTTGTAATTATCTATATATAATCTCCACCAATATAATTCCATTGGAAAAAATATGGTAAATATCACCCCAATTAGGCAACAACAGCATGCATAAAAATTCAAGAACATGGTTGCTATAAGCAAAGTTAATAGTAATAATAATCAGACAATTCTAAGAAACACAGAAGCAAAAATGCCGGTTAAAACTAAAGCTTGTCATGAAGCAAGCAAGGTACTTATAATATTGAATACTGTGCCAGCATTTAAAAATAATATGAAAACCTTAACATTACTTTCAAGACACAAGATATCTCATCTCCTAATATCAGACACGAGCAAATAGCTTTACTGCTCTGATATGCTAACATTTACAGTAATATAATCTGTTACACATAGTATATAACTAACATACCTACTACTATTAGATAATATGAAGTTGTACGAGCTTCAATAGGCGAACCCGAGCATGTAAATCAGCTTAAACAATAACACGGAATTGCTTGATGTGAATGTCAACTAACCGACTACCAAATAGTTCAAATTCGTATCATTATTTCTCTCTAATGGAAATTTGTAGTTTGTAGTGTCGCTATCGCTCCATGTTCAATAAAATGACGCTTAATTATACAAACAAAACCTCGTCTTTTGTTTGATTTCTTAACTTCTTCATGTTTGTGACTAAACCTTTGTCAGAGCCGGTGAGGCTACTCCTATATAGGCTTCTAATAAACGACTGCTGTCTAACTACAGCTACCGACAGCAACTGCTTAAACGTGCTTTAATGAGCGGTTACCCATCCTAGTTTAGACGTGTCCAACGTTGCTTTACTCGTACAAAAGCTTTCTGACTATATTCGCAATTGGATTTTCTTTTGTTTGATGTAAATTGAACTAAATGTTCATTTACTAACTAAGAATAAGAATTCAGCTTTTTATATATTTCCTAATTATATATTTTTAGATCATTATCTGTAGATCCATTGCCAGGATCCATGATCTACCAGAAACTTATCCATATTTATAAGTTTTTGATAAGACGTTGGTTATTATTCCAGTTACCATCAAACTCTGTCATCTACACAATAAACCTACCTAGCTACCGGAGTCCCTTGCACATAAAGCAAGTACCTACAATAACGTCTAGATTAGAAGGTCGTCAAATAATACACTCGATCGTCGTTTGAACAATGACTAGATGTAGGTACCTACTGTATGGTTGATAGCACATAAATTGTATCACTTTAGACGTTGTAACGTTCTTTTTGTGTGCAACCTAAGAGTTGGGACAGTAATGCAAGTGTTTCGCTTGATGTTATTTCGACTGCACATATCGGAATTGCAAAAGTATGCAACGGTTCTCAATTGTTTCAGAATGGGAGGTTCGAAGACTATGTTTATCGTCTTATTTTTCGGTCACCTATCAGCACTTCCGGATACTATTCGAATAGGTAAGTGCTACGTGTAGACAAGACTTTAGACATCAAATGTAGAGTGCAATTCAGTGTATTTATTGAGACATTCTGAAGCGATTTTCAGACTATTTTCACTGAGGTTACGAGTGTTATACTACTCCAAATAACGATTTTTTTTTATGTGAAACTAAACTTTAAAGAGATGAATAGATTGATATATTGAATATATGATAGGCCCAGTAGTTTATAATGTACGTATATTAATTGATTTTCATAAAAAATCATGTCTAAATTTTCGGTATAGACGCACTGAAATTATAAAATAACGGTATAAAACACACCGAGAGTTTTAACAGAACTCTAGTAAAAATGTAATGTTTACTTTATATCTAATTATTATTTCCTACATAAAAGTTATAAATACCGCTAAACGTGGCGATGTGTATAGTTTACTAAAACAGTAATGGTCCGTTTGGATCCAGGTGGTCTGTTCCACCCTGAAGACGACAAACAAGAGGTAGCCTTCCGTTACGCGGTGGAGAGGGTGAATGCAGACCGGGCAGTTCTGCCAAGGGCAAAACTACTGGCCCAAGTGGAAACCATCTCGCCGCAGGATAGCTTTCACGCGTCGAAAAGAGGTATTATTTACTTTTTATTATAAATTTGTGAAGAGGGACTGACTATAAAATTGCCGTATTTTAGACGTTTCTACGCAAAGAGAAATATTCTAGTACTGCGTCAGCAATGTTTGAAAAGGTATACGAGTAATGTTATGTAGTTACAATTTAGGTATTTCATAGTCTTATGTATTTCATTATGTAATGTCTTGTAAGATAAGTTGAATATAGGTTTAAAAGAGTTCATAGTTTCGGCACAAGATTCATCGAACTTGGCACGTGTGAGATCTTGGTTCCTTCAAGCGAAAACAATAACTATTTTCGTTTCTCTATTTTCATAAAAGAAAATGGAAACATTTACTTACTTCAACAAAGGAATTCTTTCCACAAAATAAGTAGTGGTGCATGTTTTTACAACCTGTCAGATTCCTATGGTTTTTACTACTCACACATTGGTTCAGGGAGAATATACCGTTGCACACTTAGGTACGACGATACAAAAGTAATGTGTAGTTTTATTGTATACAGTTAAATTATTTCAGCTACAGCTACGTCAATTGTAAAGTCATTATCATCTCCTTTATCATCACTTTTGGACGTAGGCCTCTTTCAAAGACTCACTACCGTACCATTACCGTAGTGTAGACCATCTACTATCACACATCGACGGTCGGCGGGACGACAGGATATCGAGCCTTCTGTATAACTTAAATATCCTCAATCAGTATGCCACCTGCTCCGAAGTGGTGTAGCAGCCATCTTCGGGCCGCAATCCGCGCCAGCCGCCGCGCACGTCCAAAGCATATGCGATACCATGGAGCTGCCACATCTGGAGACCAGATGGGACTATCGCACAAGACGGGAGTCATGCCTCGTTAACCTGTATCCTCATCCAGCGGCCTTGAGTCGGGTAAGAGACGGCTTAGTCGGGAACTCGCTTACAAAATAATGCGGTGAAACGGATTCATTCGATTGATAGTATAATACATGAAAGCGGTGTGGAAAGATTATGGTCTGGCACAATAGATATATTAATGCATATAAAAGGTGTATCTGAATATTATCTGTATTCCAAAGAACATTTCCCACTTTTAACGATTTGGTATCTATTTTCATCGGAAGATTTATCGAAATGTAATATGTAGTATGGAAGTAGGATGGTTTTCTAACTCAAAAACAAATACAATGCCGCGCAGTAACTATTTTGTTATTCTTAATTCACATAACAGACGTTACCGTGACCTGTTTTACCTTTATCTATACTAATAATTCTAATATTATTTATTACGTAGGCACTTCTGCGTAGTTTAGACATCTAAGACGTCCTTGCAAAGGCTGTGAAACTGACTTGTAAAGCTATATTAGCCACATATGAGAATATTTGTCTTACTAGTCACCTGCAAATTAATACTAACAGTACATTAAGCATTTTCTAAACATTTCACACAGGCCTACGTAGACCTGGTAAGGGCATGGGGCTGGAAATCATTCACAATAGTATACGAGAACAGCGACGGGCTGGTTCGACTGCAGGAGTTGTTGAAAGCACACGGACCATCAGAATTACCTGTTGCCGTCAGACAGCTTCCAGACTCACGTGACTACAGGTTTGTAAAGTGAAACACAATAATGAAATAAGAATTAAAAATAGTACAGGATAAAACAAAAATTACAATAAAACATTATTAATTACTGTATGTAATATAGGTAATATGCATTTTGCTTGTAAAAGAGAGTGTTTTATTAGCAGAAAACGGTACACATTTATAGGCAATGCTAAAATGTTTTTGGAAGCTAGGCTACGCGCGAGTTCTACGATCTAATGCCTACGCGCGTAGACTCACGCGTAGACATTATTCCATTATTATGTATAACGTGCTAAACATACCTACATCTACACGGAATAAAACTTCTTAGATGAAGATAATAGTGTTTATATATCGTTTGTAACATACGAGGATTAGTAAGCCAAAGAGAGTGTGTTCATTATCGGTATTTGAACAAATTTTGTTCTACGACTTTTGGATTTAAAAATAAATCAATAGATCAGCTGATCGATTTGTAAACGAAAAAGCCATTTAAAAAATCACAAAATCGAATTTCGCCTCTATGGGAACAAGAGTTATGTTGATTGACATTTAAGAATATACTATACTTGATTTAAGTAATCTCGATATTTTTTTTTATTTTACCTATCAAAAGTACCATTTCTGTGCAGGCCACTTCTGAAGCAAATCAAGAACTCAGCCGAATCGCACATAGTGCTCGACTGTGCCACAGACCGGATCAGGGACGTACTGCAACAAGCCCAGCAGATTGGCATGATGTCAGACTATCACAGCTATCTCATCACATCATTGGTAACCAAAAATATGGAATATCCCTAATATGATGTGAATTGTGAAAGTATGTTTGGTTGGATGTTTATCACTCAATCACGCAACAACGTATGGACGGATTGTATGTGATGTGGCATAGAAGTCGATTATTATAGTGTAATAGAACATAGGATTGATATCAGGGTGTTGGTATAAGCCCAAGGGTCACAGCAAAGTCAACTTCTTCGTCAACTCAAAGGTCTGTTATGTGATCGATATGATACTTTTATGACGGTATGAATTTAATTTATTTTACGCTCAGCGAAGTGGCAGACAGCAAATATATACGTATGTATGTAATGTTGGTACAAGTTATATACGAGTAGTTCAATCAGTGGTCTAGTGTACCTAGACTGCTTCAATTTGTTATTTAAATTATGCAACAGAGTTGTACCCAGTAAGAAAGACTGGAGGACTGCAATATTCATGAATAAGCCGAATTTCACAGCGCAAAGTTACTTCTTGGAACCAAATGTTACATTTTAGTAGTAAGCTGCTACGTTTTCTCTCACAGAATAATATAAACCAGGTTTTATGGATATCAACTAAAAGTCTATCTCATACAATAGTGAGATAACTCCCAAAAGAAATCTGAAATGTATTAATATTACCGCGAAAGCCATTCTAAATATCTATGACACATTGTATTCGAATTACTTTACATTACAAAGTATTTAGTAATTATACATATGATTAGCATTAACTTCTAAAGTAAAATTGTGTTTTCTATGATTTTGGAACTGAACAAATTAGAAAAAAATTCCCACTAGTTCAGTCAACTGAACAAATAGTAAATGTTTTCGTTTAGCTGAACTGGACGAATTAACTAGTGGGAATAAACGGTTATTATTACATTTTGACAGGATCTCCATAGCGTAGATTTAGAGGAATTCAAATACGGTGGTACCAACATAACAGCATTGAGATTACTCGATCCCGAGCGAGCCGACGTACAGCGGGTAGTGAGAGACTGGGTGTACGATGAGGCGAGGAAGGGGAGGAAACTCCAGCTGGGGCACACGACGTCTAAGGTACCATTGCCTTCAATATTTGTATAGGATTGCCTACTTGTTGCCTCAACGTTATTGAAGTTAAATATTTTGTTCGCAGGATAACATGACCTTCATAAAGGTGAGTGGGAATGATAGTTCACTTTGTAATAAACGGCTGGAACCAATCAAGTGGAGAATTTAGTCATCTTCGCTTTCAATAAAGGTTCATATTTATAGGTAGGTACTGTTCATGCAAAAAGATAAAAAAAAACTAATTTCGTGCGATTAAGAAATTACAAAGGATTTAAAATTGGATTATTATGGATTTACTCTATACAACTTTTTTTTTCGCAAAGTTCATAATTTTATAGTGACTTATCATTTATTAGCCAAAGTTCGACCGTGAGTTGTGATAACAACTTACATAGGGCAGCTCCTACATTTATTATACAAGTACGATTTATTTCTTAGTCTGTATCTCTATCAATTATTATTGGTAATGTTTGGTATTATTGTATTCCACTGGTTTAATTTCAATTTATTATGTCAAGCTTAAAACTAATACAATAATAAACTTATAACTAAATTATCCGTTGAACATTCGTCAATCAAATAACCCGCCCCTTGTCATACCTGGGGCAAAGTTGCCCATAACGCTCGCGGCGTTGCCGCGTTGTATGACTATGGCCAACCTTTGCACCAGGTAGGACCCGAAGCGAGAGTCACAACCCTTCTCTCGAAGGCGACGGCTTATGTCAGCTTTAAAGCGACAGCTTATGTCAGCTATAAAATATATCTATCTACTGGATAAATAAACCATTTTTACTCAAATGTATCTAATTACGACACTGCCTTCGGACTTCAAACGAGTGAACCCATACTACAGACTAGTGAAATTGAACGCAAACATGCCTTTAGAGTAACTTTAATTATGTTTTGTTTAACTATTCCTTTTCTCATTGTTAGTACTAAAGTAGAATGTAGCATGTCTTTTGATCTCAAACAATAATAAATATTCGAATGTACTTTCGAGAGTAACACATCTCAGACCCTCGTTATTCGTAACTTTTCCTTTGTCAAATATGTCTGTTGGAATATACATTAGGCATTCTATTTACATAGCTTATGTAGTTCAGTTGAATGTATTATGTAAACACTACACTGATCCGGATTTTTATGGACAACTGGAATTGTTTTTATCTGAGAATTATTTGTTATCCGTGCGTGACAACCCCATACAACCCAGTAGTAGGTATTTTTTTTATTCCGAGAAGTCGTAGCAAATTAATTGTTCAATTATAACACCCTCCCTTACTGACTACCTCCTCCTTACGGTTTAGATAAGATAAAGATAAATATTCTTTATTGCACAAAAACAGATACACATATTAAGCTTAAATAACTATTATACAATAGGCGGTCTTATCGCTGAGAGCGATCTCTTCCAGACAAACAGGTTTACCCTGTCTTATCCCTGTATATTTTTCAAAACACTTTAAACTATTTCAAAAAACTAGAAAAGGTTTCAACACCACTCTAAACTATTTCAAAACACTTAAAACTATTTCAAAACACTTTACACTATTTCAAAACATTTAAAACTATTTCAAAACATTTAAAACTATTTCAAAACATTTTAAACTATTCCAAAATACTTTAAACGATTTCCGAACACTTTAAACTAAATAGATTGAAATCAAAACACTGTAAACTATTTCAAAACACTGTAAACTATTTCAAAACGCTTTAAACTATTTCAAAACACTGTAAACTATTTCAAAACGCTTTAAAATATTTCAAACCACTTTAAAATATTTCAAACCACTTTAAACTATTTCAAAACGCTTTAAAATATTTCAAACCACTTTAAACTATTTCAAAACAGACTGAAACAGCTCTGATGTACGACGCGGTCCATCTGTTTGCGAAGGCCCTCCACGATCTCGACACCTCGCAGCAGATCGACGTGAGGCCGCTCTCGTGTGAGGCCGAGGACACGTGGCCCCACGGGTACAGCCTCATCAATTATATGAAAATCGTGAGTACAACATTTCAGGAGTATAATAAATCAGACCAAATTCGAGTCGGTTATCGAGAGTACCGTATTATTTTGTCTAAATATTTTTGTCCGTAAAACCATTTGTCTTGAGTTTAGTGTATTTCGTTTGCAATCATGGGTTCTTCGGACATTGGTTAGGTACTGTATAATAAGTTACATGAGGGTGGGAAAGATCTGAAAGTTTTTCCTATTAATTTGTATCAATTTTCTGTTATGTCAACGTATGACGTTGACTATTTCTTCCATTCTTTCTCTATAGACACTAGTAACATACTTTATCTAATTCTCATTTGTCATATACTGTATTTAATTAAACGCAGGTGTTCTCTTTCTTCTCTGTATTATTCACTTATTATAAAGTAAGAAGGTACATCTCTTGCTTCTCATTTATCAATTACATTTTGAATTCACAGAAGAAGAAGAGTTGGCTAGGTACTTATTTTCTTTCTCTACATTCTTCTTATACTTTATCTCCTTCTCATTCTAAATCATTTTTCATAGTTTCCATACTCTAGAATTCTTACTTTTGTTTTCCCGAATTGCCCCTAAGTAGCACAAATGTGCGCAACGCAGCTGGATTAAACGAATGAGCCGCCGGATTAGCAGATACCAACGGCTTGCGGTGTAAGCTCGCTCGTGTCTTTTCACTTAGCTCAACCAAACCGCACCCCTTTGTATTGTTCTCAGTTTAAAACTACAACTTGCCACTTACAAAGCCCTTTGTTCTTTGCTCATTGATATACCTACTCGTAGCTATAGGTATATGAATCTGTGACCATATTTTTATTGTCACTATTAACGATGTCGACGCTACGCTTATCAGCACCTTATTTGAAAAAAAGTGCAATAATTAGGTAGACGCAAAGTCGAAAGTGTCTACTAGGGTGAATTATGAAACGTTCTGGGTTCACTTTCTGGTCGATATAGCACTTTTGTATGTTGTATAAATATTTTTTCCCAAATTCGGGATCCATAGGGAATCTTAGTTCGACTCATAAGGCTATCCTAATTTTATATAAACATAAATTATACTTTCTTGTGACATTAACAAAGTCAAACAAAAACCAATTGTTGAGCGCAAAGTTTATAAAGTAGCTTATTTCATTTCATTAGGTAACTCAACACTTCCTTTGTTCCAACAAACAGGTAGAAATGAAAGGCTTAACCGGAGTTATAAAGTTTGACCATCAAGGATTCCGAAGTGATTTCACTCTGGATATAATTGAATTGACGAGAGACGGCCTACAGAAAGCTGGAATTTGGAACTCGTCGGAGGGCGTCAATTACACCAGATCCTACGGCGAGAATCAAAAGCAGATAGTGGAAATTCTGCAGAATAAAACGCTCATCGTCACAACCATTTTGGTAAGTGGTAAACAAGTTCTAGCTACATAAACTTGTAATTCATACACTAATCCGACGGAAGCATTTTACGACACTCTCGTGCCCCACAAAGAGAAAATTAGCCTACCCTCAATTTTATATGTTACGGTAAATGTTTGTTCTCCGTTTATGTTCGCCCGGAACCAACATTCATCGTCATCTCGGGAGATGCCTCAATATTTCTAACCTAACGTAACCTATGATTGTGTACGTTGATGATGACGATGATGAGATGCATCCGTCGACGACGACACCCTCTAATTTCCTAAAGCGTGCCCGGATGCGACTTGCGAAAGCCAAACGTTGAAAACACTATCGCACGTTGCGCAGTAGAGTTCCCCGCTTGTATTGTAGAGTCGACATCACATCAATGGTAACACACGGGCACTCTATGCGACGTTTACACGGCATAGATTGCAATGGTTTCATGTAGGTTGATGTGCTGGTTGAATACATGTGTAGTAAGAGGAATGTTGTAGTCTAGGTTAGGTTAGTAATGATTCATCGCGATCTTGCACATTTATTTTGCAAGGCTTAGGCGAAATGCGGCGAAAGATACTGATTTATCGTAGCAGACCGACATATCTAGACGAATAGGTAAACATCTAGTTCGACAAACATACTTATAAACCGAGACAGACTTTTACCGTAACATTTATATGAGTTTAACTGTCGAGACGCGAACAAGGAATTGAAGTAGAATGGAACACGGCAAAAATATATTCCCTGAGAGAAAATATTCATACGACATATTCATGTCTCTAGTAAAGCTTTGGATCAAAGAGAAAGGACGGATCACAAGAAACAATTTTACTAATGCTTTTGTTTCTATCCTACGCATATACAGTACAACAGTAAACTACAAATAAATGAATGCTGGGAGTTTTCCCAAAATACTGTAATGATTAAAAAAAATAATCTGCTTAATTAATTAAGTACCTATGGTATAAAGCGCAAGAGAGAATTAATTTATCTAAGGCAGTATTAAAAGAGTAATTTCCGAAAAGGCTTAAGCCTGTTGCAGCTAACCCATGTCGATAAATTTATTTTCGTAACACTCGTTGAAGTACGTTATTGCACATATAAGACTGGTACAAACTTCAAAGAAACACTTGATGTGTATTCGACTGTATAGGTAGCACGTTCGTAATACTCGAACGATCTGTAAGGCTGTTCCTTAAATAATGTATCTGAATTCAATCTGTAATTCCCTAGAGTTCGCCATATTGTATGAGGAAGGAGGCGAGTGAAAAGCTCACTGGGAACGCACAATTCGAGGGATACGCCATCGATCTCATTCACGAGATATCTAAAATTCTGGGCTTCAATTACACATTCAAACTTGCCCCGGACGGTCGATACGGCTCCCACAACCGGGAGACCAAGGAGTGGGACGGCATGATAAGGGAGTTACTGGAGCAGCGGGCTGATGTTGCGATAGCAGATCTCACCATTACTTACGACAGGTAAATTCCTTTAGATATAATTAGATTATTGTGTCGATTTCATAGGTCGGTTAAACTCAGACAACATGAAAACGGAGTGGGAGCGTTCCGGAACGGGAGCTGGGCGGTATATTTTTTAATGTCGAGTTTTCGTTTGCGAGGCGTTCTACTCACTCTTAGGTCGCATTAACCACCAGCATGAAAACTTCTGCGAGTAATGTCCGACAATCTGATCGACAGCAGCAAGTGCTGTCGCGCAACTTTTTTTTAGCATTTCCTACCGATTCAAGTAACTCACGCAAGACTGCGCGAGTTTACTTGCTTGTGGAAACGCGACCTTACGCGACGTAGCAAGTATGAGTGCCCATCATGTCCTAATGACATTTTGATAGTACAATTAATTATTATTTTATTTAATCTCGCAAAGTTCAATAAAATAAGTCTCACAAAGTTTTGTGGTTAGTCAGGAACAGTCTCTTTAATATAATTATGGATGCCCAATTGCTTTCGCGCTCTCGCGGCGTTCGAATACCGCGATGAACTTCGTTTCCTTAATTCGAATTGCAAATTCGCTGGAACTCAATTATCGCATTCGCGATCGGAATAAGACGACAGCGATGCGAAAATGACTCCACATTCTTATTTTTAGGGTTCTCCCTAAAAAAACTTTTTGACATGAAAATATATTTGTGGCGATTCTAGACATTCGCACGCTTTTACCTAACCATTGTTAAGCTAGTAGTCTCTTTTACTCTTACGCGATGTAGGTACATCTGAGTGACAGTTTCTTTTAGGTTTAGGATTAGAATTGGCGTCCACCAATATTATAGCGATTCCAGAGTGCACACGCTAATTTTATTCGTCTCCCTAGCGAGGCGTCCCGGCCCCATATTTTGTAACTGACAGTGACAACAAGCCCTTCCCACTTCTACACTCAATTGCGGGCTTTCAATAGTACCTAATATAAAAATTATTGACACAGCAACCTAGTAATGGATGATAGAAATGGGAATGGGATTGCTGTCACTGCCAGTTACACAATTAGCCTCCCCGATCGTTTCATATTAGTAAAATTGCCTGTATGTAAGAAATTCTAAATTAAAAAATTAAAACTAAGGAATTCATTCCAAGCTCAGTCACATCATATTATTTCGAGGTATGTAGCTACTAGACCTAGACAAAAGAACTACTTACGACGCGTGCTGACTTTTCTTATATTCT
This sequence comes from Tachystola acroxantha, assembly GCA_963506565.1. Classification (NCBI taxonomy): domain Eukaryota; kingdom Metazoa; phylum Arthropoda; class Insecta; order Lepidoptera; family Oecophoridae; genus Tachystola; species Tachystola acroxantha. The sequence continues at coordinate 7,436,641 of OY735880.1, forward strand.
CTTTTCCTTTGTAGGGAGCAAGTGGTGGACTTCACAATGCCATTCATGAACCTCGGCATCTCAGTGCTGTACCGCAAGCCCATTAAGCAGCCGCCCAACTTGTTCTCATTCCTCTCGCCGCTATCTCTAGACGTGTGGATTTATATGGCTACCGCGTATTTGGGAGTCTCGGTGCTGCTTTTTATACTCGCCAGGTATGTTACAGATTATTATTATATATTTAATATTTATCTCAATCTTTATTATGACTGATTTTCATTAGTCGATAACTTAGCGATGAAAAAGGTTGTCTTTTGGAAACGGGTACCGACTATCGACCTATCTAATTTTTATTCACACGTTATCTTTAAATAATTAGTTTTATTAGAAAATTCTCCATTATGCTAAAAAGTATTTTTTAAATACCAGGCAATATGCGTATGGCCGTATCCGTATGCGTAAGGCAATATTCGCAGGTACAATGGTTTTCTAGTAAGACGTACCTAATACATTAGAAGATTAATCCTTGAATTCCATCTTATGCGAGAGAGTAATTAAAAAGACTCTATTGAATGGAATCGTTCCCGTTTACATCACAGTCTTCGATTTTACATGCGAAGTGTCATTCTGCAGATCAATTTGTATCTATTAAAAGTCGAATTTGGGATTTGAATTTTCATCGGATTTCATGAAGCACGACATTAAAAAACTAAAGTTAAACTGTACTAGATTGATTTGCATTCCCATCATTGATTAGTAGAAATTCATAAATCGTGAGGTATGTAAGTCAAGTTCATTCATGTCATGTCCCATCAAACACGTAACCAAAGGATATTTCAGCTTTCGAGCGAAGTCTGTGCCTCTACCACGGTGCGTGGAAGCAGTTTGATCTTGTACTTGTAACAAGAGTTGATAAGATTACGTGATGTACAAATATAAGAAGTTAGAGTAACGTAACGTACCGGGTGCCATCAGAACCAATGGACAAATATCTGCAACTACCTTTGCATATTACTGCAAATACAACAGTTACTACTCCTACAACCTCCGTGGTAGATGCATTGTACTTGATTACGCCAATAAATATAGTTGTAACTTGTAATAAACATTTCTGGTGTGCTAAATTACTCCAATAGGTTTACTCCATACGAATGGCATCAAACGCGTACACCTGATGGTGAGAAAATGGACAATATTTTCTCACTCGCCAACTGTCTGTGGTTTGCCATCGGATCTCTTATGCAACAGAGCTGTGACTTTTTACCCAAGTAAGAAACTTCAACAAAATTGTTAGCGAACATATACTTGAGAATGTCTCATGTATAGATTCGAGTAGTAACCTCAGCGAAGTCCACAATGATCTGGCCAGTAGGAATTCGGGTTCGCAAATCACTCGCCAAAGCATCTAAACTCGAAGTTCAGTTCAACAAAATCCTCTACAACTTTCAACAAGAACTATTCCAATGATCGAATGTCAAGTTGGGGTCTTGGAGTGTCGCCTTCTGCGTATCGAGAGTCAAGACACGATTCAGATTACAAAACTTGATTCACCACATGTGGTTAGGGAGGAGTTGGGTAACTAACGCCGTTACTATCAAAAGTTTCAAGATAAGACGCATAGTCAAACTTTGCCTATATGAATTTGTAGATTAAGACGAATTCCTATGAAGTTGAATTTGCAAGTTCGTGGTTAGAATGCGCTGGCGGGTGGTGTCTAGAAGTGAATATAAGTCAATGATGGGCCGCATTTGGGCGCAGGTTCAGCCCGTACGAGTGGGACAGCCCGGTGCCTGGGAACTGTCTAGACGAGCCGCCGGTGCTGGAGAACCAGTTCACTCTGTTGAACTCGCTGTGGTTCACTATCGGATCCTTGATGCAGCAAGGTTCGGATATCGCGCCGAAGTAAGTCCCACCCGCAGACTCTGACCGAATGGCTACAATTCCACTTACCGATGTTTGATATTTGACCGGAGTTGACAGTTCAAATACGATCCCGAAACTTTGTCCCAGCGCCACTAGTTGATCGCGACTTATTGTTAGTTAACAAGTCGACAAAATAAATAGTGATCGAGCAGTAACTATAGTTATAAAACGGAAATGTAGCCTTCAGTTGCAGAGGTTGGATGAAGAACTCCCTTTTCACTAATTAGTTTCAAAGCGACCACAGCCCTTTGTGAATTTCAAGCATCGGTAGTCGCCGAGAACGTCCAATTTAAATAGAGACGTGTCGGCAATTTCAACTAGCTTGGTTACCATTATACAAATAGTTAGCGAACAACCTTGTAATTTAGTTGCTAATTAAATAACTTAGTAGGACATACCGATATAATATGCACCCGACACGAGATCTGTGCTTGCGTAGTATCCATGGCTTGCTGCATCAAAGTTTAATTTAAGTAGTAGTCATAAGTTCTAAAGTAAAGTAAGTTTTGAGGATTTTAGTTTATTATTTACACTTGTAATGGTTAGGGTCATTATTAGGCCATCTTTGTTCTGAGAGTTCAAGCGGCTCCTAAATCACGCTGCGGCACTTCTCACTTTGGCCTATAAGCTACGTGCAATGAATGCGTTAAGTGGGATGTTGTGAAAATGGACAAATTAACCACTATTCGTGAGAAATAACATTAATAGTCAACATTCTTATTATCATGAGTAGTATTGGTTCCGTTGAAATAGACGTATCGAACGACGGGTCGTCGTATGTATTTAAGAATCATATCTTATTTATTTCAATAAAAAATTTAAAGAATTGTTTAGTTGCCGTCAAGACTTAAAGGTCAAAATAATCCTCACCGCTAATTTAAAAAAAATTAATATCTAACCTTTCAGAAAAGTATTAAAACTTATAATGACTTTGTAGCCCCGTAGTTTCAAAACGAAAATTAGTTTGAATTAGATCGCATCCCCGATTAGGATAACAATTAGCCAACTTTTTCAATCAGGGCTGTGTCGACACGGATGGTGGCTGGGATGTGGTGGTTCTTCACTCTAATCATGATATCCTCGTACACGGCCAATCTGGCTGCTTTCCTAACCGTCGAGCGAATGGACTCGCCCATTGAAAGCGCAGAGGACCTCGCTAAACAAACGAAGATCAAGTATGGAGCCTTGAAGGGGGGATCTACTGCTGCTTTCTTTAGGGTAAGCGTAACAAGTAATTAGCTGGAATTTAATTCATATAAAATAGGTTTTCAATGAATGGCGTGAGTAGATAAGCTTATGAAATTATTGTCGGTTGGACTAATGTAGGAACACAATTATTTTAACACGCATTAGACTACCTAAAGTCATCGATCATGTCGATAAGGTGTTTAATAATGACAAATAATGTTATACTTCTTTCTATATACTAAAAAGAACCTTGCAGAATAACGGAAAACTTTCAATTAATTGTAATGCGTATGTTTTTGTACAGTCGACAGTACATCAAGTGTACGAGTAACATATGAGATGAGCGCTCGGTACGATGAAAATGCGGCTTAGAGATTAATGGATTTGTAATGTCGCCAGTACAAGCAAAGTTAATGGTAGAAGACTTAGTAAAAGTTCCCAAAAATTTTCCAGCTAATATTAGATTAAAATTACGAGCACCAGAAAACAATCGGGCAAGTTCGGTCTTCGTTAAGTCTCCTTATCTGCTAAGTGTCAGCTTGATGAAATATAAACTTTAAGGAATTTGTTATCCGACACCAGCTCGTAGATTTATGACGTCGTCCTTGAAAGTTGCTGAAAGCTGGGCTCACCCGGACTAACCCGCGGGAATACAGCCGGTGATTTATCAAAGCCAGTGACAAAGGCTTCGATACTTCAAAGCTAGCTTAGCCTTTATGAACAGGGCGGTACGACGATAAAGCTGCGGACCGTTAATTTAAAGCTCTTTTAGAAAAGTTAATCAAATCTTTATCCTTACTTTTTATTTTGATAAAGACGTTTGTCCTTCCGTTATTAATTAATAAGCAGCGGTTCATAGAATCCAGTCTATTATAATCGTTTGGTACTTGGAACTTAAAAGTATTATTTTTATCAAACACCATACATACTTATTAATAAGGAAACCTAATAAGTAGGTAAGTATATCAAAATCCTTGAAGCCAAACGACTTCCTAAGAAATTCCATCTCCTGAGAGGGAAACAAGGCTATATTAAAGGTCCCACCTACTCCTATATCGGTGTCAGTATTACACCACAAATGTTTTCCGATTTAGATAACGTATGTTTTATAAAATGGGATCAAATTAGATGAACACAACATTAAAGAAAGTGTGGTCTAAAGCAGAGCAAAGTGTGCAGGAGAGTTTTTAAGGCGGAGATTTTTTCAACTGCTTGACCTATTTCAAGAATTATTTCACTGTTAAATACAATAAGAATTCAAACTTAACTGTAAAAGATTTATTAAATTCGGTCCAGTAGTTTTTGAGATAATCTCAACCTTATTGAGTCACCCTGTACACTTTTCTGTCTTCATGTGTACGATGAACTTTAATTTCCATAAACAGGACTCTAACTTCTCTACGTACCAGCGAATGTGGTCGTTCATGGAATCGGCACGTCCTTCAGTGTTCACGAGTAGCAACAAGGAAGGGGAGGAGCGTGTTATGAGAGGCAAGGGCTCTTATGCGTACTTGATGGAGTCCACCACCATTGAGTACGTCGTCGAGAGGAATTGCGACCTCACACAAGTGGGAGGAATGCTCGATTCCAAAGGCTACGGGATCGCCATGCCGCCAAGTGAGATGCTATTTATTATCAACAGTTTATCCCCTCGAGATAAAGTGTTTACTTTGCCCAAGACAACGCTGAACATTCGATAGTCAAGTGTTCTCGAGTAGACATCGCTCCGGGTAGTAAATGCGTTTTATTTTCTGGTAAACTGTCTCTTGATCGAGTAGCGATTTATTTGCGCTCGATTGCGATTTGGTTTGAAACTATGTTCTATTTCAACCAAGATTGTAGAACAAAGTTTACTCTTCATAATAATATATTAACAACCCAACCTAAGAATCACATTTTAATAAAAAAAGACCTACGTGTCATATTAATTAAGGGTGATGGTTCCTAATAGATTTTAGGGCAAACGATTGGAAGTAAATTATTATGGAAAACCCGCGACGCTCTCCTTAGAGTCCTAAGAGAAATATCACTTTTAAACACTTAGGTTGTCAGTTAATTGTCATGCAGACTTAATATAATTTTAGAGACTATTAGTATGAATTATAATTTTGTTACGGATTCTTTTAAAATAATTTTCTAGATTCACCATATCGCACTGCCATAAGCGGAGCCGTATTGAAATTACAAGAGGAAGGAAAATTACATATTCTCAAAACTAAATGGTGGAAAGAGAAACGCGGCGGAGGCTCTTGTAGGGTAAGTGAATGTTTTAACAATACGAAAAGGCTTTGAACTAAATTGGAATCAATTCGAAAGCCGAAATAATGATCACGGCAGGACATTTAGATAAAATGGACTGATCTGAAGGGAAAACTGCGGAAAAGCTATACAATTTGAGAAGGGTCGGAGAAGATTGCTTAAAACTCAAGGTTTGACTGGATACAACCCTGTTTTCATGTTTGCGGGAGCGTTAAGGGTCGGAGCGGTCACTTCCTTCTGAAATAGTGGAGGCCGATGACCCATTCCCTAAATTCGGGAAATTTTTTGTAGATACTTGTATGATAGTGTTAAACAAATAATGATTGCCTTGTACGTGGTTCTACCTATAAACTGTTTAATTGTATATAATCGAGTTTCACTGTAAACGTTGTCTCAAGCTGGTGAAAGCAGACTGAAGCAGACCAACTGAAGCATATGAGCGCAACAGACGAGCTGGACTAAGTTTTAGTGCCTATATTAGTTAGTATAGGCTATTCACGACGCTGAAACACTAGTGATTAGTCAATTCATGCACAGCTAAGCTCCGCTCAGCTCGGCTAAGCTCCGCCTCAGTGTTAGCCATAGTTACATCGCAAACGTCGCGAAACAGATGACAATTTTGGCTCTGTCACTTACTTGTTTTTCTTTGTTTACAATAGAAGTCGAACATTAATACCTACATAATTATGCCTCTCTCTCTGACGTATGACAGTGCAAGTGACAACAAGGACGAACACTGATGCCATTAAAAAAATAGCAAAAAAAATCATTCCAAAATTTTTTTTCATATCTAAAGTGAGTTATAATTGAAAATTGACTCTCATTCTTGAAAAGTAGACTATTTGCAATGAACCCTTTTTCACAGGAGGCACAGATTTACTTTATGCTATCTTCATAGAGCGCGGCGTTTTGTTCGTTCATGCTTTTAATGTTCCCAGGACGACACGTCAAAATCGTCGTCTACCGCGAACGAGCTCGGACTGGCTAACGTGGGCGGCGTGTTCGTCGTGCTGATGGGCGGCATGGGCGTCGCGTGCGTCATAGCCGTCTGCGAGTTCGTGTGGAAGTCACGCAAGGTCGCCGTCGACGAACGGGTACGTCTCGCTGGTGCATTTGCATTCATTTGTTACAGTTGAGGTACGAGGGACCTTTGTCCCCAGCCCGAGCTCCCTCGATGTAAGGAGAAGGTCTGTGCCAGAGCAGTGGGGACATAAAAATAGACTGATGATGATGAGGCGCTTTTTACCCGACTGCCGAAAGGAGCCGGGTAATGTTTTTCAATTAAATGAATGCGCGTTCCTAAATTTCTTTACGAATTTTGGTATACGAAGTAGGTATCTTCTATTATAAACTCTTTTTATAATTTTAAATTGATGGATATAATGATCACTGTCATTTAAATATAGGACGGTATCATAGGCAGATATCATATTATTTATTGTCACTCTTTTATCTATAGCCACTACCAAATGCTGCCGTTCTTATAATAATCATTCGCTCTTGTTTATTTTTGGAACTATTATGAAGTCGGTCGTCAATATACATTTTATTGTAAAAATATTGTACTCGTAGATTTTATTGAAAACAAGACGCAATCTATTAGTGGATTCTTTCGAGGTTCGAACCCAATCAAACCTATATATTTTTAGGCTGACGACTATTTTCCCAAAACTCAATAAAAATAGGTCAACAACGGTCGTTTTATAAAATTCCACGAAGCTCTGTCAGTCACATTCGCATATCGTTTGCCTAGAACTGAATTTTATTTGGAACACGCGTCGAAAGCGGAATAGCGGTCCCGCATTCCCGTCACGGTTTTATCTTTATTTTCCCCGCGGATTGTTTAACCGATTTTTCCGTTTTGTTCTAGGTTTATTTTTAGAGTTAGGTAAAGTTTTCCTTTTCTTTTCAAAGCGTGTTGTAGTCTGGCTAGACTTGTGTTGTTTTATCCATTGTTAGCAGATTTTCAGTAAATTAAACACACTGTTACGTCTATTATGCTATTCCTTTTGCTACATTTTCGTAGTGCTACTTTCACATCTTTCTTCATTCGCGATTATTAAAACTATGTTCACTATTTTATTTTCAATGCTGCATCGCAGAAGGAAGAGGTACGTTTTTTTCAATCTCAAACTTTTCATCAATCGTAAATAAATGTTCGATTCAACCGTATTGACTCTGTTGATCAGGCGTCGCTTTGCTCGGAAATGGCATCGGAGCTGCGTTCGGCGCTGAAGTGTCCGAGTGGTGCGGGCAGCGGGGGGGTGGCGGGGAGCGCGCGGGACGGGGCGGGCTCCCCATACTTGCACTACGGCTTCAGCACCAAAAGTCAGCTTCACTAGCGCCCAGACCCCGCCTCCTCGCCCCCCAGCGAAGTGTAGGCGACCACAGACAATACTATTCTATAATACTCTTTCTTTACCCTTCGACGACGTTGTCTCTCAGAGACAAATCGAAAGTGCTCAAGCGGAATGACTGTCTCGTATAAGCTTGTGGTTTAGAGTTTAGAAATTGAAAATATCGATGATGGTAACAATAATATTGTAAATAATTCATATCTTACCAACTACATAGGTTAAGGATTGTTGTGACCTACCTAAATCTTTGAATTATATTCAATATTTATACATTAACTTACATGGACATGGATTCATTACAAGAATATGCCAATTTTGAAACTTGTGTGCCAAATCGGGAATATTTTTATTTGTAATGTAAATATGATGGATTTGCTATTTGTAGGTAAGTTCTTACCCTGTTCTGAAGGTGTATATTTATATCTACAAACAAATAAAGTAATATCTACAGACTAGAGTATATTGATGTTTTATATTTTGTCTTTTGCCTAGACATAGGTACGAGTAAATCAAGTTTATGTACTAAAATGTAATCTTAATTAATTGTATTTAGATAATTAAAATTGATATTTGTAAATGTATAAAGCAAGTACCAACATTACTTATAGCGGCCAAAATCCTAACATTTCTGTATTTATCCGGCGCATTACGGCACGATCAACTAATAAATTAAATTAATAATACTTACCTATTTGAAATAAATGAACTCGAATGCCTAATTTCAAAGAATAATTAATTAAATTAGATAATAATAGTAGATTTTAAGTAATAGCTTGACTAACACAACTTAATAAGTTACATGACAGAAGCTAATGAGAAATCAGAATTGATAATGTCATGTTATTTGTAAGGAGGATATTTTACTTTGAATCATAGTATATTACCAAATATATAATGTACTCTAACTGACCACAAACTGATATCGTATCTAGTTGTATATCTTACCACTACATGTTCTTTGTGTATGTTAATTAAATGGAAGCAATCCGACGACACAGCTCAAAGTGTGCCAAAGATCTTCGATCGACTTTCTGTAAAATATTTTGTAAGTTTACATTTGAAGCTGAACTTAAACTAATAAATTGTTTTATTAAATATGTGGTTACTTTTCATTTTTAATGTCTACTTACTTTTAAAAATTAAATCTTGTTTCCATTTTAAAAACCTCAATCACAAGTCATAGATAATTTTCCTTTCAATTTACAGTCCAGTTTTTATTTACTTATTCTGTATTATTTTATTGTAGACAAATTGTTAGCGCAATAAGTCACACATTGCCCATTAGTGCATGAGTCGTGCACTGATTCAACACATCCAGTAAAACGATGTGAGCTCACTCACTCACTTACACGAAGTAGAGTAGTTCATCTCTTTCTCTATTAAAACGTAAATCAATGACATATTAAACATTATTTATTGACAATAATTCCGGAAAATAACATAAAACTAGTAATAAAATATAGAGATACGGCAGCAGGTAAATGAGTTAACTCTTGTTCACGACTGTTTTACAACTTTTATACGAGCTAGGCTTATACGTTGTGCCCATATAGCCGTAATTTTTATGGGTCTGGCAGTCGTAACACCTAACCTATCAAATATGACTTGTCATGCATGAGTACCAACTCTATTTATTTTTAATAATAAGGGCGAATGAAAGGATTCTGGGCTTTGTGGCTATGTGTCACATATACCCTTTAGCGCTTGGATTCATTTGGAACAAATTGCAAGCTTGATATGATTTTTCTCTCAATAGTGGATTGCTTGGTTTCGCGGAAATGAACGGTCAACCATTTTAATTCAAGAGCCGCTTTGAAACAATGAACAACTTTGCCACAATAAATCGTAGACGGCAATCAAATTGTACTACTATCGACTCATTAAAGACAGCAAAATTACAAGGTTGTTACCTCTATCAAAGAGTTGTCCTAATCAACCGATATCACAGAGTTACATCAAAATAGTGTTGCTACTGTTTTTCGGTTTTGTCTTTGATTGGCGATTTATTGAACTGACTGCGATGATTTCTTTTTCGTAGAACGAAAGTCCCGGTTTTTTTTCATATTTTTCTACAAGCGGAATTCATTTTCTTTATATTCTTACGATATGACCAGGTATAGTCGTAAAATAGTACAGCCAAAGAATAGTGGTTTCGATAGGTAAGATTTTAACAGTGACTAATATCAAGCTCACAAATCCACTGGAAACTTTACGAGCTCCGATAAAGCTGTAAGAGTTTAAACCAGTCCGGAGCCAGAAAAGTTGATCAAAAGTTAATATAAAACCTATCAATTTCCAAGAAATATCGGATGGAATTCTAAAACGTTGAAAAATGTTAGTTCAGGTCGTAAACAGGAATTTAAATCTTGATGTGGATTGAGTTATTCTATAAATTATATCACAAGAAATATCGTTTCCACAAAATAAAGAAAATAGTTTTATAAACAGAAGTTACAGAGCCTGTAATGATGAAATTTAAAATACCAATATATGGGGTAATATCATATTGGTGGTCGCATCTCTCCGAGAAAGGAAAGGTTTCATAAAAAAATATTTAAAAAAACTTGAGTGAGAAAATTATGAATGTAATGCAAACAGGCAGGTGTGAAAGAAAACATCTCATGGGTAATTCCAAACATAAATTTCCAACGATACCCCTTGGAATACAGGTTTTCCGGTTTCCGGGTAGATAACAAAGGGTAAAGGGTTTCGTTTCGGGACGGAACCCCTTGCACTGATAATAACGGAAAAGCGTGGTTCGTGCCCCGTAGCACCTGCTACACGCTTATGCGGCTACGAGTTACGTCATAATTTTTATTGCTTCTACGAAAACATGTAGCAATCGGTGAAAATGTGACGCAGATATATAAGATTTCTTTCTAAATCGGTGATAGTAGAGTGCATTGAATTAATAGGAAATCATATAACAAACTTCAGTATTATCTTGCAATTATAAATAAACCAAGGTACATACGCTGGGTACGTAGTAATATATTTTTATGTCTGTGTCTGAAAAATGATTGGTATAGTAGGCAGTCATGCGTACAAAATGGAAATGATTTTCGCTTTAAACTAACACGGTTTGTAGCATAAGGTTAAACGACAATCTCAATGGAAAAGCGGGAATATCGATCTTTATTGTTTTAGTTTTACAATACGGAAAAGATTGAATTGTAGAATAGAAAATGTCGAATGCTATAAAAATATTTAATATATCTCATAAATTCATTTACTTACAATAAATAAACAGGTAGTTTAATCAACCATTTTCTGATTATTAATTTAAACGATTACAAATTAATTAATTATTCGAGCAACAAACAGCGTCGTATTTCTCGTTAGGTGCGCAAATTGAAAGCGAATTACTACCGCGTGTAATAATCACGTACAAATGTGATACGGTAGGCGTGAGGGGGCTTCGATGGAGGGTTGTATTTGTACCTACTTTTAGTAGTCATGACCAGGGCCAAAATCTTCTAACAAATCTTCTAACGTCAAGGTAAAACTTCGTGCTCAAAATAAAACCTAATCATCACAGAGCAACCACATGCTGATCAACTTGAGATGAAAGATATTGTACTTTGTACAAATATTGGTGTCATAAAAGATCCTATTAAAACTAGTTAGTTCGCAGTTATTATACAATATACATACATTATTAATAGTAAAAGAGCTTTGATTAATTATGGTTATTAGTAATTCTGGCGAACATTTTTTTAAACTAAATCTTACAGGTCTAAAATGCTGCCCTTCCTACACTAAGTAGTTCCAAAAAGGATAGCACACTTTTGGAAATATCGAAATTAGAAAACGCACGACAAAGTCGCATGCATTTATGATGATTATAAAGGGTCGCACGCTAAATGACTATGCCAGATTCTGCCCCACCATCAACCGCAAGTTGTACAAGATAACGAATAAATGTAAAAATATCTCCGTGTTTTATTAAAATTATTGGTTTAAAATAAAGTTTTGTACAAGTTGCGATTCGAAAAAATCAGCTTAATTAAGAATTCAGAAAATAGTAAGAAATCGAAGCGAATTATTCATTGTTTTTGTTATTCTTCTCGAGAGTAGTAGAAAATGATAGTGATTATGATTATGCAATATGAAACCTGTAATAAGTCCCTAACAAAATGATAGGTACAGCTTAAATGGTCACGTAGTGTTGTAGGTGGGGCAAAGTTCCATTGAAATGTGGCAATGTCTTTTAATCATAACTACTTAACTAAGCAAGGCGTCTCCGTCTCACTCACTCCTACGCCGTTGCATAATGAGTGACAGACACAGTAGCGTTTATAGGTTTAGCATTAGATTTGTTGGCTATGACTATGACAGAATCACACTAATTGTGTTCAAAGTATATTTTTCATAGCATACATAATATTTGCTTATCGTTAGCTTCCAGTCCTATTGCTTTCAAACACTCTATGACATATAAACCCAGCATAAAGTGAAGTATTGTTTAAACAAAACCCAAGCCTTGATGGCCATCATTATTCGAGGACCACGTGGATACTAAAACACGTCGTATTTGTTCACAATCCATTGCGGAAATGAACGCAGCGAATATATCGGGTATCGGCCAAAGAATTGTCGCCATTGATCCGGTTTATCGGCTCTCTGAGGCCATAAAGTCCACCGCGACGTAGTTCACTGTGTTCCGGGAACGTTTCATTGTCTCTCTCTATGGCACTCTGCTCCGATGTTATGGCTAATTTGCGTTATTAGTTCACTCACAGAATGACGTTTAATGGAAGTAATTGTGTAGTAATAATAGTAATAATCGGGGAAGTTTGGGAGTTAAATAGTAATTTTACGAAGTAGTATGTATTTATTATTATTTGATATCAGGGTGTTGGTAAAAGGGTCACTGCGACCTCAAAGGTCTATTGTGGCCGCGCACCGAGTTCTTATATCTCTCTCTCAAAGCCAACGTCTTTCAGGAATCGTGTGCACTTGGGCCATAGAGTTTTAATATGCCATTCTGTGTCCACCTAAGGCTCGGCTTCTGCTAAGTAGTAGGTAGTTGGAATCCAATAAGTATGAGCATTTGACGCATTTCACGGTAGAAGTCAGCAACAGGTACCGATCATTTCTGATCAAAATTCAATAGTTCTGTCGATTTTGATTTAAAATATTATAAAGGTAGCTAAAACATTGCCATTCGATCTGCAACAATTTGAAACTGGACGGTAGTATTCCATTTTAACTTCAGAAACGCTGCTATAGCTCTATAATTCTTGAAGCTATTCAAAATTCAAATACAAAAGCCGTTCCTCACGTTCTACAATCTCGATGGGATTCGATTATGGAGAACTCGAGAGAGGATAGCTTATCATATTGGAAGCGGTTTACAGACTTTGCAGCAGACTGTGGTACATTAAATGCAAAAGGGTTGTTAGGGCTTTTATTGCCTCTGTCATGGCATTTTGTTTGCGGCTTTACGGATAGCGACCGCTGAGCATGTAACACCGACAAGCATTTAGCATAAATTAATGGCTGCTGTGTAATCACACTGCTCTGCGGGTCAGGACCAGGTACCGGTACCAGGAGTCCACAGTCTTCCATTTTAAATTTTAATTAAACTTTCCCTTGACTAATGTTGCTACAAAACCCAGCACCTTTAACAAAAACGTAACTCTTAGAAGTATGTTATAAATATATAAGTTAGGTACCTACTCAATAAATTTTATCGATACTCGTGCCAGTAGTACATTTTAATAACTTCGATAAATGTAGCTCACTAATCAAATCAAGGCTTCATTTGATAATTAATCACTGCCCGTTTCTTTCGTGTTTTACTCAAATTTTAAACATCTTTTCGGCGCTGCATCGCTTCTTTACTGACTTAAATTTTTTCGCGTAATATGACTCTACATAATATTGTAGATTTACTTTATGTACCTACGTAGTCAAATAATGGTAGTAATTTAGGTTGTGTTTTTTTTTAGCATCCTAATTTTGACAGGTACAAAAATGATGCCTCCCTACACCTGAGTTATAAAAAGGATGGTTCAACTTTTAGAACGGTTAATGTCAGCTTAAATTTATAATACCTATACACGACAAAATCGCTCCTTGTCACAAAATAAGCGAGAGACAAAACTTTACTCCATCAATCTGACCGCAAGCGAACAACAGCGCAGTAAATTAGCCATACGTGATACATGTTTGCAGTTTGTGTAATGTATAACGTATAAATGCGTTCGGAAATCCTCTCAATGTGGCCCCATACAGCTATCGCTGAAAGGTACTTTAAATGCAAATCGTGACAAAGTTCAAAGCGTGCACCGCACTGCAGCCACGATATTATAGGATTTATATTCACGGGTGAATTCAATATTTTTACCTTGTTCAGTGGTAGGACTACCGTAGTCCGACTACGTGCAGAGTGTACCTCGTTATGTGGCATCGTCTTAATATTTATGTAGTCAAAATCAAATAGTTGTTCAATATACATATAAATTAATGGCACATTCCTCGTCTTGTCGTGTGGTTTAGTCACCAAATCTATTGTCAAAGTTGTTCAATACGTCGCTCAATGGTCGCCTTGTCACGTAAAGCAATTTAGTTTTTACGCCATTATAAAGATCCATCAAATTACATTATAATTTGCGATGAATCAATGTAATATAATCTTGAATCAGAAGATGTTATAATCGGTTTTCTAACGAACAGAAATATCTAATTATTATTACTACTTATGCTTACATTGTTCCTTGAATTACAACGTTATTTTAATAAAGTAACAAAATTCTCGTCTAAAGTTTTACTACTTTATTACGAACGTTCGTTTTATAACCATATCTTGAACATATAAACTCTCGAGCATAAGGGTGAAATATTGCTTTCTCGGATATTTGTCATAGTATAAAAGGTCGAATATGACAGCACAAAAATTCCTTCTTACTTTACTTCGCTTCCCACTTTCAGAATGAGCGAAATACATCACAATTTAGGAAAATGTATGTTTGAAAGTGTACTCGCCTCGCATACTTCCAAGTCAAACTAACACTGCCACACAGATTTCAAAATTGAATATGTATTTTTACTTTGCGCGAACGACAGCCCAAGCAAGGAGGTGAGAGTACTCGTAGTCTTTGATAGTTAGGTGAATATTTCAGATTTCGATTTTTTTGTATAAAAAGATCAATTCCAGTTCAGGAAAATCTACACAAACTATACAAAATACAACAGTCGCTCCTGTAGTTACTATCCTAATGAGCTTCCGCCGTGGTATAGGTACGTAAATACTTATGTTATTATGTTGTTTGAAGGTAGCCGAAAGACGAGAAAATGGCACAGGTCTATGTAATAGTTTTTACGAATAATGTCGTTCAGTTTAGGAATGAAATAGACAACGAGGAAAAGTTGGTCCATGTTAGAACGTTCACAATTGGAAGTATTACTTCCAATTGTGAGCCCTAGTTGTCTTACTGGGTCATCGCTGTATAAATAAAACCAACCCAAATACTGGTATAAGTGTTAGAAAAGTACGCGAAAGCTTGCGACTACTCGAGGGATTTATATTTCGTACCGCGGTGCCGGGAAAGTTTGTCAGATTTGACGATTCCCCAGGATCAAAGCGACGACACGCGTTCTGTTTAGGGTTACCGCTTTCATACTAAATTTGACTTAGGTATTATTAGTACTATTAGTTGTGTTCGTTATGTATTGTATGTATTAATTATCGAAAGAGACGAATTACTTTTTGAACCCTGAAAAAATATCGTACATAACCCTGAAAAGGATAGGTGCTTAGATTTATACATTCATCTTGAGTCAAGTCCGTATTTGACATAGGTGGCCTTGTATTTTAGAGGCAAAGAAGATTTAAGGAAGCGTAGTATACAAAGGCTACGGACGAGGACGTTCGTTTGGTTTTCTGTTTCGATTCCAGAAGACAACCGTCGTTTGATCATGTATTCCGTAGACATAGTTGCCCCAAATCTTACTCAATGCAAGTACATGAACATATATTTCGTTAAAACGTTCTTGACTGTATGTAGCATCCCTTAAATTGTCTCTACGGATAGACACCCCGGGCGCAAGGCTCACACTAAAACTTACACGTATCGTAAATATGTGATATTTTGGTTACGTAACTTTCAAAATAAGGACACCATTGTCATCACAGGTAAACAACATGAGTTGTCTATTGTGATAACAGTGTCCTTATTTTGAAATAAGATTTCGAATGGAGGAGAAATATTGATCGAAGTTAATTTTCCATCCATTTTCTTCAGAATAATTGCAAATGTCCATGTCCATCCACACTATTTGTATGCATATATACCTATGCATACAAAATTCGTTACACAAATAAAATAAAAATAATAGATGCATACGTCTTCATAGCCATAACTTAAAAACAACATAAACTATTTGTAAATCTTGTAGAGTTATTAATCGTCGGAGGCAGCAAATCCGGCGAACGGCAAGAAAATGTCATTTTTATGGTTAAAAAAAATGGAATTCCGCCAAGTAAACTTATGTTCAAATTACATGTACTGCTTTTGTTAACTAGACTGCCTCCGTTAGATAAATGAAGACACGTTTAATAAAAGTGTAAGCAGATCATAGACCATTGGTTCGAAACCGAGTTCCTTTTTGTCGAAGAAAGATATTATTTCCGAATCACTGACTTGATCAATGGCTCTTACAAAGAAAACATTTTGATACGCTTTAAAGCTATAATTTACAATGTCAAGTTAACCGAGCTCCAGCATGTTTGCACGGAATCTTTCAGTTTAGAGAGAAATCTTCGACATTCGGTGCGATTTCATATTTTTTTTAGAGAGAGAGATTTTCTCATATTGTATTAGATACCTTAATAAGAGCGTTAGTAATTAAACTCGATGTAAATCACTATGACAAGATATATTTTTTGTTTGTTTTTTAACACGGAATTAGTGGCTAACACTAGGAATTACTCTTTGAGCGAGTAGTGTTACACGTGCTAAGCAATTTTCACATTTATTTTGTGAACATTTATTTTAACATAGTCTTAAGTGAGACCAATAAATGACAATCGTTCAATTATTCTTTTTTTTATGCACGAGTAGGTAATAAAATTTATGTTATGGTTATAACGTATGATATTTGAGGTAAGAAATATTTCCATCTGAATAACAAAGACAAAATCATATTTTATTGGTGTTAGTAGAATATATAAATGTCATATCTATGGAACGTTTCCGTCTACAGTCTAGAAAAGTTAAGGTTAAATTTTTCTCGAAAACTATTAGACCAATTTTATTGTATAAATTACAATAATTATTTTGGCAAACTGCGAAAAATGTAGTAAGTATTTAAGAATTTTTGAAATATTGGGACTAAATCAATATTATAATACGATGTGATTATACCTACTAATAATACAATTTTATCTAAAATATTTTCCTCACACATCCAATTACATAACATAAATTAAGTTCCAACCATAGAAATATTCTGAGATATTCCTCAATGTCCTTTCACACCGGATGGTGCACAAATCGATAGTAATTTAGACGTCACACGACGCTCGGAGGGCGAAGCGTGAGATGTGTATGAATTTAGCAAAGGGCTCGTATCATCGCACCGATGTCCCCGAGGAGGCCCTATTACATGTCACGTTGATTTATGGCTCCCTGCCGATAGAGAGCGGGCTATATTCGGTCTCGGCCACCATCAGCATCATACTGATTGATTCAGGCGGGGAATTTTAATTTGAGATCCAACTTCATCATCAGCTTTTTTAAATATTCCACTTGTGGTGCTAGCCTTCCCTCACATTGAGAGAGGTCGACCCATCACGCGGTCCCGGTGTGGATTGATGTATTACAAATGCCTCAGATTTATTCCTCGCGATGTTTTCCTTTCCTTCACTGTTTGAGTGCATTCGATAAATACGTTTTTCTTTCGAGAGAAGAACGAGAGAAACTCATTGGTACATGGTTGACCTGACGAAGATGTAACCTGGGACCTGGGAATCGATCTTGGGATCCATTTATGCCATTTTCAAATCCCGTGAGAGATTCGCAACATTATCATAGAACTGACCTATAAGATTGCAAGGGTTTATTATGTTATGGGTAGTGACTTCACTTTGTTCCTAGCCCTATGTTTGTATAATCGCCATCGACATTGTGAACCTTTAGGTATATCTTCGACAGTACCATGATATTCTATGTATATTGTATATTACAATTTGATTTACTGTTGTGAAACATAAATATAAATGAAACAATTTACGGAGGGACGAAACTATTTCGGCTTTGGTTTCAACAATTTTTTTTTTTTTTTTTGGATTTATACAAGAAAACCAAATATTTTAACCCCTACTGATAACCACTACCCGTTCTGTCCCAAAATGTGCGGTATCCTTCATTAGTGCAGATATCTAATATGTAAAAGCATTAGTATGATCTGTCTTCACAAACAAGGAACATGACATACCTACATATATAATAGTATGAAAATTTTAATACAATATCTCTAGCTCGAATACGGGAGCGGAACATTTCATTTCCTATATTAGCTAGGTATATAGGTTACTACACATACATATTACGTATCTGACAAATAAGACAACATGTTTTTCAATATATTTAGATCACATTAATTAATATCAACAAATTAAAATTATTATATTTTATTTACTTTTTCTCTGAATGCTGGTCATATGTGAATATTTTTTTATGTCGGAATATTTCCGCTGTAACATACCTATTAGGTACTTATAATTATAAATAGCACTCTTTGAAAAGTAAGTTTAATTAAATGGATAAATTTCAAACACTTTTATTAGCACTATGAGTTCATTACCACTCTAAAACTTATTAAGACTAAATAATCCCATCCCATTTTATATACAGTTATAAATGAGGGTCCATTTTTCCCCATAAAGTACCCCATGATATGCCCGACGAAGCCGTCTCGTCATGAGGAGTAATTTGGTAGCCGCCATCAACATAACTCAACATTAAGTTGTTTTATTGCTTAGGCCCTTTTTCTTCTGTTTATTAAAAGGGTACATGGGAGGCTTTAAATCTGCCTTCTTAAAGCTTCTTATGTAAGCCATACACGCTACGGTCTACCGGAGAGGTTACCTGTACAGGTTTGCCTGCACAGGTCAACCGCGTGTATGGGAACGTTCCGGTGTACCTACCGGAGCGGTCACAGGTACACCGTACGGTGTCACTCGAAATAATTGATTTTCGATCTTACGCCGGTCGCCTGCGCAGGCGACCGGCGTAAGATCGAAAATCAATTATTTCAAAAAGGTTAAATTATTAGGTTAGGTTAAAAAAGGTAGGTTAGGTTAGGTTAGGTTAGAAATTAATTAATTAATTAATTAACTTCATTAATTTTATTTATTATTTTCCCTTACATTAGGTTCAAAAACTGCACTGGTCTATTCCCACACGCGCTCCGGTCTACCTGCGCAGGCAAACCTGTGCAGGTACACCTCTCCGGTAGACCGTAGTGTGTGTGGCCGCCATTAGGTCTCGTATGCATAGATCCACAATATGAATGGGATATGACGCTACGTGGTTACGTGATTTCACATCACATACCGCAATGGCTTATTACCTATGTCCTGTCCAGATATTTGCGGTTCTCCTAGTAAAAGTCCCATCTAAATCCTTCCAGTAGTTTTAGCGGGATGCCTAAACATCGACACAGAGAAACATATAAATATAAAATAATTCTAAAAATTTATGTTTTAGTATCTATATCGATCCTAAAACACTATTTTTTTTAAATATCTATAGACCCAATTTTTTACAGTCTATGCCTTAACTACAAATAGATTAATTTTAATTACAACAAATCGAGTTATATGTCTTGAAAGCCACTTTCAATAAGGCTAACTGGAATATTGAAACCAAGATAATTTTATCGGAGAAGTACCGGAGGAGAGGAAATTATTAAACTCGCTGGTATTATTATAATTAAATAACCCTCGCAGTACAACTAAGTCAGACCTCGGGTTAACAGTTATATACTTAAACATAAAGTTATTATTTTAGGAACATCTAGATAACCTTTCCCTATGATAACGTAACGGTCCCTGTAGGTACATACTTAATGAAAGTTCTAAAATCCTACCTAATTATCATTTGGCCTCCTGTACCTAATGTCAGATCTTTGTTATATAGTTCATCGACATGTTTTTGTTTATATTATATTTTTATTTTATTTGGGAAAACTAACATTTATACAATGTGTATTCTTAGCTTAAGCTTACGTCGTACCTACTAACATATAATATAAGTAGGTACTTATTGTATAACCAGCAACGTTATCCACGGACTACTAAATACCTACTTCGTTTGTTTTAGAAACTATGATGAAATACTCGTACATTGCCTGGATTCAAGTTAATCAGTGTTACTTTAGGCATAGGTACATGTATGTATAATTTTGCCAGTCACGTACTCTTACATAAATTCTCTGAATATTTACTTTGCTCCTTAATTTTGACGCATATTTTCCGGTCTTCTATCTTCATTAAGAACTGTCGTCGAGACCTCGTGCGTTCGTATATTCCTTGCCTTTAACCGTACCTGTTGCTATATTTTTCATGCCCGACTGTTGAAAGGAGGAAGGTAATATTTTGCAAGTATGTATCTGTGTCGGTTGCTTTCTGACCTCCTGTAGTCTAAACGGCTCGATGGATTTTGATATAGGTATGAGGTACAGTTAGATTTATCTAGATCACGAGTTGACAAAAGATATTATTTTATGCCAAAAAAGTATAGTCGGTATTAATTTAGCAGTAATCCGTTAATTTTCATATTTTGCGAGAAATTGGACAAGGAAACATGATACTATCACTTAGGTATATAAAAATATAATAGACAGGTACTTCTATAGATAATATGGTGAATAGGTATTTTATAGAAACGTAAACAAATTGAAGCTAGCTTGTTCTCAAACCAATTTATAGGATGAAATCGAATAAAACGACATGAAGTGGATATGATGAGCAAAATAGATTGATGCCAATAAAATATTCTGGGGCATCGGATTCTTTTTTCACTTCATATATTCTAACAAATACATTCGGCATAGAATCTGATTTATCTTTGAACTGAATGGCGACGTGATTGGATCCCCTGAGTCTCCTACCTTCCATGATTCATCGGTAAAGGTAACTTTTTCTTCGGCTCAAAGCCCTCTTCTGTCTTCGTTATCTTTGCTACCAGGTTTGAGACCTATTTTAGTTTTTATCACAATCAATCCATGTCTTTAACGAACAGTTTTTGTCTTCACCGAGGATTGTAAAACTAACGGAGAACTTATACAGGCTGTTACGTAAGCAGAAGAGACAGCGTTCCGTAATCGGTAACTGAACAACTTTTACTCTATGTCGTTTCAAATAAAAATAATTTAATGTGTCAAACAAATCGATCAGCTTGCCGGTACGAAATGTATGAAGTCAAAAAATAAATTCGCTAAAAAGTAAAAGTTATAGAACATAAGTTGTTCAGTTATCGAAAAAGAACACCCCCTTTTCGTCTACCTACCCTTTACGTTACATCCTGTATAAACACTTGCCTTACAATGGACGGATCAGGGATGGTAGGTAGTACCGATTATCTTTAGATGACCTTAATGACAACATCAATTGTCACTGACTATATACGCGATACCTATAAGAACAAATCGAATAGTGACTAATTACAGGCAATATCGGACTCAATTGTGCATAATAATCATCACACGGCTAATGCTCAAGTAATATCATTATCATGAGTTGCTGTAGTGATTCGCTCCCTGGCGAGTAGGTACGTAAAAACCTTGGCGTCAAAGTTCGAGATTGGTGTATTTTTGGTGCAAACTTAGCAGTTTGTAGCGAAATTAAAATCCCGCAAATCCTTAACGTTGTAGGTAGTAACTTCAACAGCGTGTCTTAAATTCAATTAAGTACAGCAAAATTATGTATTTAATTTAATTATTATTATATTTAATTTGCCATGAGTGTGATCTATTTTTTTAACATCAAATTGTGTTTAATAGAACGACAGCAGATCAATGGTATCACATTTTAGTACGATTTCAATTTATACGACGCAGATAATAAGAACGGTCCAAAATGTTACCTACACTTGATGTGCTTTGAGCTATATAGGT
Source organism: Tachystola acroxantha (assembly GCA_963506565.1). NCBI lineage: Eukaryota > Metazoa > Arthropoda > Insecta > Lepidoptera > Oecophoridae > Tachystola > Tachystola acroxantha. Next base: position 7,458,474 of record OY735880.1, read on the forward strand.
ACATATATGGATCAACTGCGAAAAATTTCAGTTATCAACTCGTTCGCTTGAGCATTATAACATATGCCCCGCGCAGATATTAAATATTTCGCGTGATGCTGGTGCCTACACCGAGTGTTTTTTATTGTCCAACGAGCGAGTGTTCGTGCTCTATCTCGTTACCATCAAATCGTTACGTCGACGATGCAAACGAGCGAACGTAATTTGTCACGTCAGAGTTACTCGCTTTTTGTGTACTCCATGAAGCAGTGATGAGTTTCATCTTACTGACGAGACTGATTATTTCATGATATCATGTAACTATCGCAGTTACACGATATCATGAAATAATAACAACGGGATTTTCTTTACATTTTCCCAGCCATGGAACAATAAAAACTAATTAAAATATTGTACAGTCGAAGACGATAAGTATACAGGGGGTCCCAATATGGTTGATATTTTCTCAAGCACTACTGGACCGATTTTAATAATTCTTTTACAGTACATAGTTTTAACTTTTATCTATCTAACAGTGAAATAATTTTTACAATCCGTCAAGTAGATTTTGAGAAAATCTCAACCTTAAAAACTCCTTTGTACACCTTTCTTTGTCTTCGACCGTACATGTAAGTACCCTGAAGTTTTTTCAGAACACCATTCCCCAAAAAACTGATCCACTTCTAGGCGAAGGCGCAAATTATATGTAGAGAGATGTTATAAAATATTGTTATTGAATGAAACATCAATAAACATTTCAAACTATTTGCAGCCAAAAATTCACTCCCGCTTGTCTGTACATTTCCGCGGGAATACCGTCAATACACAGAAGGTATGAGCCGAATGATACACAGAATTATTTGTATAGCCTCTCGTACCTCTCGCAATTTTCCATTTCACAGATATCACAGCCGCTAAGCCATCCTACGGGGAATTCACCTCCACAGATTTCGCCAATCGGTCTGTACTCGCGAAAGAACCAATCCCATAAGTTGCAACGTTTTAACCATAGGTACTACCATGGGCGTACCCAGGTTTTTAGTTGTAAAAATATTGTATTTGTATTTATGGATGTTTATTGCTCTTTCACGCTAAAAACTACCAAATGGATTTTAATGAAACTTTACAATAATAGCTCATCCATCAGAATAACACATAGGCTATTATTTATAATCCTGCGCAGACGAAGTCGCGGGCAGTAGCTAGTATAATATATTCTACATGTATAGCATAACATTTTTCGATCATTCAATGTATTTATTTTTAGAATCGTGAATAGGTTCATGTTATCTTTGAAAGGATTTTATGATTGGTCAAATCTGCGTAAAACAAAGAGAGCGGTATTTGCATTAAAATGTATTTTTGACTCAATACGCCGCGATTTAATTTGATTTTTTAATTTAATTGAATCGAGATGATATTATGCCCGATTTTCGAAATGGGAAACCGTTAAAACCACAACCGGCAAGCAGACCAAACATTGAGGTTAGCTGATCAACCAGTTTATGTGTGCCTTTCGACACTCATTCTCTTTACAAAAAATACTAAAGAGAATGAGCAAGATTCAAAGGTCTTGTAAGGATGGTTAGTTTACTTTCATTGGCGGATTGGTTCTAACTAATCAGGATATTTGGTGGTCGGATGGCGGCGTCCCGCGACGAGCGACGCAATCGATCAATTCATTAGCCTGTGGCCAATAGATTATACGAGTCGTAAAATATCTTTGTGTGTAGAATAACTTGTTCGTAAAAGTTACTTCGTGAATCTTTCATTTGACATCCATCTTAAAGGTTGTTAAATTAGAATTATTGGCTTTCCCGCATCTGTTGCTATGGTTTAAAAATTAAACGAATTGAACGTGTCGTGGAGTTAAATTTCGTCTTAGCAAAGAATATTTCTAAAATAGCAGCCTATACATACAAGCCAGCATAAATCCCTTCAAAGTTTTGGCAAACCGGCTTCCTTCGCACGGCGCAGAAGGATTCATGCCTGACCGATTTCATTTCAATTTTTATGACTTTTAGGGCATAAAATAAGCTACCCAACTGTCATAGAGCCTTAACACAAACTTAAGAGTTGCTGTTAACTATGACACGATCCCGGGGCAAGATAATTACAAAGATATAATTTACAGACTTGTGTGAATTAAGATTCCAAGAAAGGTCTCTGGATTCGAAAATTCAAGTTTCTAGCCTAATTGCGAACAGTCAGTAAATCAGTATGTATCATAATTCATACGTTACACTTATCTACGAATCAGGATAGGTACCTACCGCTAGTAGCATCTGAGCTCCTCCGTGCCACGGTACCGGTTAGGCCTGGGTCTAACTGGGGACTTGACCAACTCTAGGTTTAAGAGCCTTATCACAACAGCTAATTGCGAGGGAGTTAAAAGCAAAACTCGCTGCGCTTTCAACTCGCTCGCAATTCACTAGTGTGATAAGGCTCTTATAGGTTTGACTTCTAAGCACAATACAGGAGAATATTCGCATAATATCGATCAACTCTTTCGTGCCGGGCCCATCGCAAGCCCAGAACGGTGGTTACTCCTTGAGTGGGTGTAGGACATAAATCTTTTCGACACCATTAGTTTCGCGCGAATAACCCCCTTGCCCCGCGCAAGAGGGCAGCGTTAAAATATCGTTTACGGACTATGCAGTTGACATAATTATTAAAATAGAGACGCCTGAAACAATTATTATTTGCAATCGCATGTTGTATATGTCACGGAAAGAAAAGATGAGTTGTGGTAGTATTTGGCAATTGCAGCTAAAACAGTTACAAACAGACAGGGTGGCCTAGTGTTTTGCGGTTTTTGCTAATTGTTTTTCTAGCTAGTTTGATTGGTTAGTGTTTACAATTATCTGCTCTCACTAACAAACCGTAGTTGTTTTAGCTAGAAATCAACAGCTAAGTAAAAGCTTCTACAGGCAACCCTGTTTTTTTTCAGTGTAGGCTGTTAATTTTCAATATATCAGTCTGGCATGAAAGGATTACAAATTAAATAAATAATGTAGGTAGATACAAATTAATCGATATATATGAAAATTTTTGTCTTGGGAAAACTCTCTTGAATAATGCATGGTGTGAATAGAAAAAGGCTTGATAAATGAAAGCATGAAACTCGATACGACTTCCTAAAGGCCAATTTGGGCCGGAGGATCTTTACCCTAACTGGCTTAAGTGCTATTATGTGTAAAATATCTAACCTCAAACCAGCCCTTTAAGCTCGCGCGAATATATTCTCAGTTCTTATTTTAGGTTAAATAAATTAGGCACATTCACAAAGTTCAGTGTCTCAGAAAATTGAAAATAAATTACTGTCCTAGGGCGAAGAATCCATTATTCTTGCATTCCGTTTATACGGACCTTTTAACATCTCAACACAATATCAGAGCCTTTAGGACCGAAGTAAACACACGAATAATTATAAATCTTTTTTTTTTCATTATACTTATTTAGATCAATAACACAAGAATCTAAAAATACTATACTTCAAAAATCAAATAACAGTAGGTAGTTATTTAGGTATTCTTGATATTCCAATTAGCTGAAAGCTGATGAAATATTATTGAATTAAATCAATTATTTATTAATTATATTAATTTAATTATTAATTCGTTAATACTTCATCCATTATTCTTGAGTTAGCTGAAACTGGAATATCAAGAAAATCCAAAGATTTATGAATAAACGTTAAATAATTTAAACATAGGTATCTAATGTTTTAGTTAAGACTATAAAGATGGCTGAGGGTAAATTTTCGCCCATTGGAGTAATTAAAATCGTGCCCTCACATAATAGTCCAGACGTTCACCGTAAATTAATATCTCATCGACCACCATGAGACCATTTTAGGGTGATAAAGGATAGAGTAATAGTTGATGCCTTCGGCGTTAGAGGTAGAGTCATACACAAAATTGGGATAAATCATAAAACAGTCTGAAAATAAACCTGAATATCATGTTGTTATATTCCCATACTAATGCTAAATATATTTCGATTTCAAACGGATTTTATTGAGATCTATAGGAAAACGACCTAGTCTTTATGGCATTGGAATAGTGCCTCAATTGGTTAAACGTTAATTCCCCTCCGGTCGATTTATCTATCATTTTCCGTGCCTATATTTTTTTATAATTACAAACTATTTTTATATAACAATTGTCTCATGATAGTATTACCTAAGACATAAGTTTACGGTGAACGCCGATCTATAACTATTTATGTTCATCCTACCTTAGGGGCTGTTCAAACATATTAACTGAATCTTCATTTAGATTGAGATTTTCTCAAAAATACTTGACTAATTTATAAAATTATTTAACAATTTTCTAATCTCTACTCTTATCTATGTCTGTAATTATCTATGTCTGTAACTACTAGTAAAATATTTTTTTACAATCGGTAGCAGTAGGTCAATACTTTTATTTGTTTTGTTTGACTGTACCTTATTTTTTTTTATTTCAGTCTAAACCCAGGCACTCGTTAGGTACGTACAGCTAACAGCAGATAAAGTTTGGACCGTTTTTATAATCTACGTCGTAAGATTTGAAATCGTACTGCAAGTGTTAACATTGATCTGCTGTTGTCCGTACGATGTGAATTGCTTAGAAAAATGTAATTGTCACTGAGATCTATCGGATAAGCCACTGGTACAGTTCCTGAGTTTTGGTTGTTAGATATACTGCTGAGAGTTTTTTGCTACTTTTCTCCTCAGCGTTGGCACCTTTTCCTTGCAAAGCGGTGTAAATGTAAATTCAAAAAAATATGTTGACGTGCAAAAATGTATACAACGTGCTTACTTGCAATAAAGAAATTTGACTTTGACGTTGGATTGTATGGGGGCCGCATTTTCCTGTAGTCACACGAAACATGAGATAGTGTGAAAAATTTCCTCTCAGACCTATAATACTCCCTCGCACCATTATTAGACGCATAATGTGCCCGGACCCTCGGCTTTATGCAAAAAGTCTGTCTTGGGAACCGCTGAGACGAACTTCAAAATTAATTCGTCAAAAGAACAGTTTTTACCGAAACTTGGTTTGGTAGAACTCATTATGAGAGTAACTTCTGCTTGAAGCCTTCAATATAGCTGGAGGAGGCAACTAACTACGCGGCTGTTTATTGAGCAAGTTCTGAAACATAATACTGCCTGTCGAGAACCAAGATATATCTACATAGAAAATATTACTACTGCTTTACATTTCTAAATGTTCTTCTCAACAACTCCAACTCAATAGCGGTACAGAATACTTCAACTGAGGCGAGAATCGAACCTGCTACTGTAATGTAACGTAAAATAGTAGGAAGTGTTCTATTTTCGGCAGCCGTAGAATAAACGTTTTTTCAGTTACCGAAACAACTTTAAATATTTAACTTATTGGTCAACAAATAAATTAAACCAAATGGGCCATATAAATAGATCAACTGGTCGGTATAAAATATAATAATATACAAAGAAGCAATAATATAAAATTAATAATAATTTAAAAATTTAGAAGACTTAATTTTATATAATCCTACATATTAATATCTTTGTATAAGTGTTTTGGTTAATAAGTGATATTGTATATATTTGTATTTTAGTATTTAATAAAATTAATAATAATAAAATTAGTTTTCACGAAAATGGAAATATTCTGGGTCAAAATAAAATCGGGTACTACGATACACATTTTACCTTCGTCATCATCAGCCCGTATCAGTCCACTGATGGGCCTCTTTCAAAGCACGCTACTCAACCCGATTCTCTTAAACATTTACCTTAACACTCTGAATATTCCTTTAAAAATCTCTAAACATAACAAAACCCAACATTCAACCAGAAAACAAAGAATACCTAGTACCGAAGCATTACCTACACATGTAGTTACATAGCTACACGTGTTTCCAGACATGACGCAGTAGGTATATCCTCTGAGAAAGACAGCTGCAATTCTAAACCGCCACAGGCATTTCATAAAATAACCAACTCGACTGGATTAATTGAACTATCGGAAGTGAATCGTAGGCGGATTCTGAAAGCCAAGTCACTGATCTTACAAATTGTTTAATTAAGTAAGTACCTACCTAATTCAGTAACTTCCTGTATCTTGAAATTGGGTGTGTAATGTAATATATAATTCCAGATTATATAAATTCAAATGTTATAACGTTCACTTAATTTAATTTTCAATTAGTATAATAACACTTAATATAATTTTAAATAAAATAACGTTCATTTACTCTAACATGCATTTATTATAACAACATATAATATAACGATATTTTTACATAATTATCGTTTTATATACATGTTATGTAATATAAATTCAAAAGAAGAAACAAATAATAATAAACTAAATCAACTACAAATATTCTAAAAACTACAAATAAACTAAATGTTTAACAAAACTCAAACTGCAGATAATTCGAAATTATACATCAATATGACATTACTTTTTTCCTCATAATGCAATACAGTTAAATTTATTTTTGTACAAAAATACTACAAAACATAGCATAAATACTGACTGCACAGCAAATTTACATGAGTACATCTCTAACCAGATCCGACACGGATGTTTAGGTTCAGAAGGCTCTGGCTTGGAGCGAAGCGCAGCTTCGCTCCAAGCCAGAGACTTCGATGTTAGGTTATTTTTTTTTGTTGTATTCAAAAAGCTAGTTCATTTATTCACATACATACAATTTCATATTTTTTTGCTGATCTCATTATGTGGTAATTAATAAATAATATTTTATATAAGATAAATATTATAATAAATAATTATTATATGCTGTAAGTATTATATTAAATAATCTTTATAAAAAATAAAGTTAGATGAAATGAAATTATATTATTTGTTCATTATAAGGTTTGTAAATTATAATAAATAACATTAGATAAAATGAAATTAGATAATTTAATTGTTAGAAGATTTGAGTTTATGTAATATATTACACACCCCTTGAAATTTCACCATTTAAGATCTAACACAGAGAAAGTGTACACGCGAGTAATTAAGGTTGATATTTTCTTAAAAAGTACTCGACTGTGTTTATTGAAAACGCTATACAATTACATAGTGTGTTCTCTAAACTACTAGTAAAAGTATTATTATATCGGCCAAGTAGTTCTTGAGAAAATCTTAACTTTATTGAAGCCTCTTATCTCTGTTTTCCGACTGTACATAGATTTTTACAATAGGTAGGTATAATATAGATTCCAAGTTCTGTAACTTCTTATTGACGTATTATTTTTTATTAACAATAAGATTACTGGTCACTTCTTTCTTTACAAATATTTCTCACTTGAACGTCTGTTGTGAATTTGTATGGGGCGGCAACTCTCGATTCGTGAAGTCAGATTTAGCTTAAATAATATAAAGTACCTACCTATGTGAATAATTTAAACTGACACAACACAACAAGATTTCTCAGAAAATAGGTGCGAAACTGCCGTTGGAATATTAACATCATAAAGAGTATGTACAGAGAATAAAAATGTAGTCTTTTGAAGTAACAAAACTGTACAATACCAACATCAAACCTACCTAGTTACAAATACAATTTTGCAGGTAATATCACACACACTCTCATAAGGAAATCTCGAAAACTCAAAGGATAGGACGACAAAGCAGGAAAAATTGCTTCGCGACAATATTACTCCTCGGACCAAAACTCCACAAACTTTCAGACAAAGCGAAATATTATGTAAACGGAAACGGAATCATATTGTGCGTATGTTTTTGTTTTCCTGTAGGTAAGCTTTCACACCGAAACATACTGACTCGTAGCGATAAACGGGACTATAGATAGGCGGGGTTTAAATCATGGTCTACCTACAATATTTCATTGGATTTCATCATTTCGCAAAATCGATGGTTCAGCAACTGCTACATTAAGCAACATTTTAGCAGTTATTACCGCTATCATACGAACCATATATATATATTAGTGTAATTAGGTACTTATAGATTAATGGGTCATTTTATATTGTATTTCGGCAAATATGGCGTAGGGGTCCGCACCCATTTTTGGAGACATTTTAAAAATGAAATCAGTTTTATGCAAACCAAATATATATAAAAACGAGTAGTGATAGACCACAATTCAGACCAAACGCATCATCATTCCCAACAGAACATCTTTTTCCCAACAGAGCCATCGTGACTTCATTACACGTCTATCTTCGTAATATAAGAATTCCTCCTCTGTATAAAAATAAGTAGAGCACAAATTACTGACGCCCATTTAGGTCTATTATATTTTCGGCTTTTTGAGTTCCTTGCCTACCTGACAAGGGTCAACTTTGAAGATTAATTTCCCCTAATTACCAACAGAGATTTTCACTCAAAGACGTTTTAATCAAATTTTTTGTCAATCTCCATTTTTATATCCTGCAGACGCAATACTTCTTTTACAAATGAAATCTGGACGAGGAAAGCCTTTTCCCATAATTGTTTGCGGTCGTTTGTCTCGCGTTTGTTTCGCCATAATACTGTACTAATACGAAACGGTTCCCGACATTATTTAGGGGATATTTGTCTCGTCAGCTGCAAAGGAAAATAGTTGCGTCACGCCACCCCTATTCTGCGCTAAATCAAAATGGAGGTCAATCAGGAAACGTATCTAATGGAATATTATTTGCTCTTCATTTTCCCTGACGGAAGATATGTTAAAGGATAAAATATTGCGTCTAAAATAATTGTTACGTTGACACATTTATTTTAGGGCACCAAGGAGGATTAGCGCTTGATTCGAGTTTACATAAAAAAATTGTATGGCGTTTTCATGGGTTAAGTCGCAAACTTCTTGTACAAGTTGATCGATCGGCTCTGCGCTCCAAAGTAAATTTTGACCTTTAACACGAGATAACGAGTCGTGTAAGTCCCATTTGGTTACATACGAGTACATATTTAGTACAAAAAGATAATTGAATTTCCATCCTGTCATTCTTTTTATCGTTACAAATTACGAAAAGTATACAAAAAGTGAAATTATTGTTAAAGGGACTGTGGGCCCCATAAGTTTGCACATCAAAAACAGACTGCGGTTAAGGGGCTCGTTTTGTAGCTTCTAAATTTAAAGTGAGGTAGACCCGGTATGCAAAATGGGGACTTTAATGGAATGGTAAATGTTTTCGCCGCTAAAGGAGGACTCTTTAACCAGGAAATGGTGGGCTTACCCTGACTTGAGTAGGGCTATTGACAGTGCCTTGCTAACAAATCCGCTCATTATACGCACCTTTTCTTTTCCGAAATTCGCATTTGGCTTTTGAATATTAACTAGGCAAAAACCTGTATTGAATGAAACCTTGCCTATCGTAACAGATTAACTGTTTGTGATATTACCATAATGTTAATTTCACTTGATACACAGTCTAATCTATAGCTAGACAACTAAAAAGATAAATGTTACGGTACACCAACTAATACAAATACTAATATTCACTTCAGTAGCGTATTGAAATACTACAATTATAATACTCGTTAAATCACATACCATGCAGATCCAATGTGAATTGCCTTTTCTACGCGCTGACGACGAAATCATCGACATATTTCCCAAGCATACAGCGGCGTTCTCTAGAAAAAAAATCATATAAAGTTTTAAATGTTTATACCTATACCGTAGCCCAAATCATGTGTCTTATTTTGTAAAGAAATATGATCGTCTAATTATCTGTTGTGATGTAACACTGAAGAAACTGATCGATTGAACCCTCAGATCAGTTAATAAGACCCTGATCTGAGATTCAACCTGTACATCATTGTGAAAATAAAGTGATCCGATCTAATAATGTGAAAATATTTGGACTTCGGTACATACTAATGTAATGTTAATACGTAAGCTTATGCTAAGTATACACATTGTATACTTACTTAACTATTTGTTTTCCGAAATAATATTTATTTCATTAATAATACTTACTAATTTAACTTATTTGTGCTTGAATAAATGTTTTCCTTCTTTAAAATTATTTTTAATAGAAAGAGTATTAGGTGTATCATCGAAATTTAGATATCATGCGAAAGTTTTACGCCAAACTTTTCATATTGAACTCAGATTGGAACTCCTATCGCACGTCAGGCCAATTATTACATGGGATTTCCGTATTCGAACTTCTGTTAATTTAGGATGCGAAAGTAATAATGTACAAAAGTTTGATGAATCCCCTTAACTAGGAAAGGACAAAAAAGGAATCGAAAACAGACCATCCTAAGTAATACAAGAAAGACGAATTTCGTTGCCGGCCCAGAGCAATATATTATTACTCGCGCAATGACGGTGGGCGGGTGACTAATGCCCACTCAGTGACCTCGCATTAAACTTGGACCCTTTGTCTAGATATCCTCGTTTATGCAGGCCAAATCGATTACCAGTCATTTATAAAACAAAGAGTTTTTCGCGCGAATTTCGGCAGTACCTTTTGGGAATTGCGCCAAATCTAAAAGCCAATCGGTAGATAAAAACCTAAAGTTTTGTTTAAATAAAATCCAAATGCGATCGACTACAAACCGGTGTGCGTGATGAATATGGAAGAAGCGACAGTTGCATGCCAGGATCGCAGTAGATGGAAGTAAGTCCGATCTCTACCTACTCGTGCATATCTCCACGGCAAGCAGGCGTAAGAATGTATTAAAGTCCTGACCAGGGCTAGAAATTTTTCATCATATTTAAAAAAAATGTGCTCAATAAGCTATCACACACTGATATTCATTGTATGGTCTAACCGTAGAGGCTCACACAGTTAAAGGTGTACATGAGAGTTTTTAGGAATGAGATTGTCTCAAAAACTGTTTTACCTAACTTTTTATATCTAACAGAGTAAGAATTATTGCCATTCTTTCACTGTTAGATAAATAAAAATTAAAACTAATATAACTGTACAAGAATTGTCAAAATCTGTCCAGTAGTTTTTAAGAAAATCTCAACCTTATTGAGGTTTCTTGTCTCCGTTTTCGATTGTACTACCTATCATAATGAATGATGTTTACGCACCAGCATCTGCACATGTATCCTCTATAATTGCACCCCACGGGATCGATGATCACATGCCTATTATCAATCAGAGGTTCAGAGGACTTTCGAACCAGAGTGTGGTTTGAAAGTCCTCTCATGAACAGGCGAGCCCACGCTTAGGTATCTTTAAAATGTCTCAAACATTGTTATTTGCTGCATCACAATGCTACACCACACTATTATACATGTTTTATTATTAAACTATAAATACACTGATTTGATTATACACGAACTCGCGGCGTGATCGTAAGTACGGAAAACTTAAGGCATAAGAAAGGAAAGGCTAAACATAACATCTCGCATCGAATGAGAAGTGTTCTTTGAGCAAACCTTACAGCTCCGTAATTCGTATCATGTATATTATTAAATTTATACGACGAATCCAATAACCGACCGACCCGCGTAATTTCACAAACTTGACAAGGATTTTGACAATCGTCCGAAAAGATTTTTAATACTTTTTTATGGCTGCTAGTTTGTTAAGGAGGCCCTGAAAGAGGTTGCAAGCGCCTAGATGCGCTTGAACTACATTTTCTACGCGAAATACCTACTTACGAGTCTACTTATGGTAACTCTTGCAGTACGATTTCAAGTCTTACGACGCAAATAATAAGTACTGTCAAAAGTAAAAAGTGTTACCATTATTCTGCTGTCGACTGTACATCGCGTCCTCGCATGTATTGTTAGCGTAGAGGGAGTATCTAGTTAGGTTGATAATCTTTCTTTTTTTCTTTTCTCGTGTGGTTTAGTGACCAAACCTATTTGTCAGAGTTATTCAGGCCGCCCTTAGGCCTTTGACGTGGCCTAATGACTGCTGCCAAGCAATAACAACCGGGACCAATTGCGTACTTTCCGGGGCACGAAGATGCTCAGATGAAAGTGTCACTAGCGGTCACCCATCCAGGTCCTGACCTCGCCCAACGTTGCTAAACTTGTACGATCGTTTTCAAAGTATACTCGCAACTGGTCTACGAGCCGAGGTTGGTAGTGAAAATGAAGTTCATTTCTGATATCCCTGTTCATTTTAGTAACAACAAATTCATGGACATCAGCGTAATAAATGGATTATACAAAGGCCTGTTATTATATGACAGATTTTTAAATAAATGCAATGCTAAAATTCTGCCATCGAAGGAAATAACAAGTTGTTTCATTTATCCGTAATTAATTACTTAAAATAAAACAATAATTTATGCTCCGATGAACTGCTTCAACCATTGCCTAAATTCTGTAAATGACTTTAATGTTTTCATTCAAATAAATTAAATTGACAAGAAAATGCGCTAACGAAGATCTTGTCTATCCGAGAATCTGTCGATCAAGCCGTTCATTTGGAATAAAAGCCAGGGTTTCTGGAAAATTTGAGCCTTCAAATTCGCTTGTGTACCTACATTATTTAAATACTGTCTCAAGTATTTCGTAAAACGAAATGTTTACCTAGCTTATTTATTAATTTCGGTGAGTTCTTCCATTATAGAACTACTGCAAGAATTTTCTCTCTAATTCTGTCGTATGAAAGGTCAGCGAATGTAACATTAATTAATTACAACTTGTTTCTTTTAATGTACATAAATCTTACAGAAAATACAATTTACTTAGTTTTTCCCTAAAGTATCTAACATCGCATTCTACAACAAGCCTTCAAATTTATGCATTGAATAGTCGGCTTAACCTACTCATTGATTTAGGTGCAATTACATCTCAAGTGATCATCTCTACATCAAAATTCAAGGCATATGAGGAAAGCATTTTCCGCGAGTTTGATCCAAAATTTTAATACGTACATTAGATACGTTTACTTAAATTAACATGTTGAATATGTAACAGAGCACAATTGGTGTATACCCACCCATATAGGTACTCGAGCGGAAAACCGCACATTAGGTTCTACACGTAATTTTAAGCTCTACATGTGTTATGTTAAGACCAGTTAACACCCACGCCACGGTTGTGCTTACGTGGAAAAAGTCCTGAGAATTTGTAAATCTATCGCTGAAACAAAATAAATATTATCAGGGCACTAATAGGTTGTTCCAGGCAGTGTAGCCATACATACTTATGAAAAGTCACCAGCACATCAAGTGTATACTGCCGAATATAACCCATCTGATTAGGACTACGCGCGCCAAATTAAATTACCATATAATGATATAACATAAGTTAAGTTCCAATATTTAGGTATAAGTAAGTCTTTTTTCCAATTGCGGAATTGCTTAACAAAGCGGAAATGAGTTACTCTCCCTGCTTCCCCTTCCTCGCCCCTCTTCGAAGGCAACACGTTTGAGTGTTCGGAAATTGAGTTAGCTCGAGTAATGTGCAGTTAAATGCATTAGTAATGTAATGTAAATTCACATAAGAGTTGATTAATATTTATATGACAATTTAAGTCTTTAAATTCAGAGATTGAACTGAATAGAGACCAAGCTGTGACCAAATGAAAGACAGATTATGAAGTTGTAGTTTATAATACAGCTATATTAAACTTGGCTAAATAAAATAGAAATAAACGTAGGTCCGTTATGATGGTTTAAAAAAAACCACAATCACAGGTTCAATACCAAAATTGATAAGAGAGAAAATGCTTATCCACATCCACCTTTGGAGGTAGCGACGGGTTATGTGGCATTTGCATGCATTCGGAGCTATGGGATCTCTGGTGCATCACACCAAAGTTCCCCACGGGCATGCTGTAAGCACTTCCCGGGCCGCCCCGCCAGATCCAGCACGCCCGCCAGTGCTTGGCTATACAGTGGGACAGGACCCTTAGTACCCGCTGTTTTACTAGGATCAACAGAGTCACGTATTATGGTCTGTATACAACAGTAAGTACCTAAGTAAGTACATCAATGCTATTCAAATTCATAAATCGGGGAAAATGTGCTTTGGACACGAATAGAAGGGATAAATAAAGTAGATCCATGCATTATTCAACAGGTATGGGTTTATTGGCAGGTCTACAGCGGAGATAGATTTCGATACCTCCCGCAGGCTGGCTGGCTGCCAGCTAGGACGGTAACATGCGACTTGCACAAAGAGCCACTTAGGGAGAACGCTCACTGATAGTCACAAGTTAGTCTAAGCATAAGTTGTTACGGAGAAAACAATTGCGCTGGATTCCTATTGCGTTTAGGTACACAGACAATGAGATAATAAGTATTTTCTTCCTGAGAGTGTATATTATAAAAGTATTTTAGGCTACGTCCCGTTTCGACAACTTCCCATTTCGACAACCTCATATTATACCTACCAAAAAGTAGCGTATCGACAACTTTTTATTTCTTCATACATTTATTCCCGTTTGGACAACTTTAATATTATTGTTATTTTTGTACGGTACAGTCAATGAAAAAACTCTTGAGATCCTACTTAACGTTAAAGGAGACGTTTTTATCTAACGTTGAGTCTTCAAACGAGTAAGTTTTAGCTAATTCAATTGCCAGATGGGCGGATGGCGCTAATCCAAATAAATTAAAAAAAACGCGCTCTCTTTTTAGTCGGCAGGTTTGAGAATAATGCTGGGTGACCAAATTCGACTGTTTTGTATGTGTGGTAAAATTTCTTGTATACAAAGGTGGATTAAGTCATAATTCCTGTGTGATATACAATTTTGTAACAAACTACAGATAATTAATTCCCTAATAATAATTTCAATGCACATAAATATTGTATAATCTCGTTAACTTTTGTAAACACAATCACAGGTCCTTCAATATAAATTTAGTAATATCACTTTTAGAGCACTGTTAAATTCCGCATAGAAATTTGTTCAGCTATTTTGGAGCTAGATGGGAATCGACATATACACACAAACTAACACACGTCCTCTTTGGTCAAACTCCGTTCAACATGGCTACCGGCACAAACGGGAACCATAGTATTTTCTGAGGTTTTGTCTCACAAACGGGAACCATCCGATATAAAACTTTTTTTCAGATTACTCCGCCGAATTCTGAATCAAACTATAGTAGATCTAATTTTTGTAATTAAACTTATCCTAGGAACAAGAGGAGGAAACTTCAGATATAATCACTCTATGTCATTTTTCTTTTGTTGTTAGGTTCAGGATAAAGACTGTTTTTCATGCACCAAATCAGCAGCTATTCCTTAGTTTTGAGTATTGTTGAGTTGATTTTGTAAGAAACTTTATAAGTACTAATGTCCCTCCATAACCTGTGATTTTTATGTAAAATTATTTTAATAAATAGTCAAACCGCACTTAGATTTTTTTTAGAAACCTTTCATACATTTTACTGAGAGGCGTTGCTAAACGTTTATACGAATATATTACACTCATAATCTGATTTATCTGCTTATCTTACAGTCAAATCCGACTATTCTACCTATGATTAAAAATATATTAACTATTAGTTGTAAACCTTAGAAAGCTATGGCACGATCACCTAATTACAAACAGTACACCTCTTCGAGACACTTGGTCTCCTGGTACTTTGTTACTCTACAATGAAATTCTTCAATTAGGGTTTTCAAACGCGCCCGACCAAATAATCACCATGCCCACCTCTTTAAAATTCTGGTCTCCTGGTAATTTGCTGTTCTAAAATGAAATCTTTAATAATATGATTTTTCGAACGGTTCCGAACCCCATCCGGCGCCCATGATAGATTACTTGTTTTTTATAAATAAAACAGGATATCATTTGTTTACCTGACTGTACTCACTTCAAATAAAAGTTGTCGAAACGGGAAAGCAAAGTATGCTATTACTCAAAAGTTGTCGAAACGGGACTCAATGTATGGAACATAAAAAGTTGTCGAAACGCTACTTTTTGGTAGGTATAATATGAGGTTGTCGAAATGGGAAGTTGTCGAAACGGGACGTAGCCGTATTTTATATTAAGCGCCGAAAGGTTGAAGTCACTGATAATAATTATTAATCTGTGATTTAAAGTAGGTAGGTAGTTATTCTGTGAAACTACAATTAACCTTTATTTTAGAGACTAGGGTATATACTTATTGAAGTAGAAAATTACATGGATTGTATTACATGGATCTCTTGAATACAAAAAGCATTATTGTCATTGTAACACTACCTTTGACTTCCCATTCGTTTATGCAAAGTATTATTGCGATAGAAATCCAATACTTTTTACGATAGCACAAAAATATATTCCCAAACCATTAAGATTCAGCGGAACCTGTTGTAATATAGTTTTGTATTTCAGCACAAATACGGAACACAAAAAACGCGTAAAAGTTAAAGAGCTCGCTGTATTAAATTGCAATACTTTTGTTAACGCTGGAAAATTCAAACGAACGGCTGGGCGAAATTTTAAAAGCTACTATTATTTCCAGTAGTTTAATTTGTAAGTGTATTTCTAAGTATAAACATAGGTTCATCTTTTTATTTTAGGGTACTGTAATTTAAATACCACCTGTATTTTTTTATATCCATTAGCCCAGAAACGTAATCTCTGCTCAAAGGAAGAATTTTTAAATACGTGTATAGGTAAACAAACTTTCCTCTTTGGGTTTTTCAACGAAGGTTTTCAATAGAACCTACCAACTTATACACTCTGAAAAGAGCTCTTTTATGTAAGTACCTAATATAAGGTTCTTTTACATTTTCCCTTTTATATAAACTAATTACACAGAAAGCTGAATCTTTATCTTAGTTGGCTGTTATTCATCGAGATTTCCACGGTTTAGAGTTAGACAGGGTTGTAGTCAGGATTAAAAAGGTGTAAGTAATAATTAAATGGGTTTGTCAACACTGAATGAGGTCATGCGGTATCAGAATTGCAAACCTAATGCGTACAGCCCAAAGTACATCAAGTGTAACACTTTGGACTTTGGACCATTCTTATTATCTGCGTCGTAAGATTTGAAATCGTACTGCAAGTATTACCAGTGATCTGGATGTTGGCCGTACAAATTGTTTTTTTTTTTTTAATTAAGAAGAAATAAGCAAAAATATAGTTTACTTAACATATAGGCTATATTCCTAATTGCTACTACCTCTACCACCACCACAGTCAGTAGGTAGGTACGATTGAATAACAGTGACAGCTGCGTTTAGTATGATCTCTCTCTACGGTATGAGGGTATGAGGAGTAGATTAGGTGTCCAAGAAAAACTCACACCTAGGTGATATTTCTAATGGTGACACTTCACTTCGCTATTCGTATTTGCGTATTTAACATAATTGCCATGTGTGGTTGATATACTTGACAAAATATTCGTCTTATTTGTATGTACGTCAAGTGTTTGACAAATACGACAAACATCCAATAGCGAATACGAATAGCCAAGTGAGAATAGAGAATTTCGGTACTGCAGCTGTGCCTAAAGGCTTTAGCCTATACACATGAACAAATCAACAGAAATGCATTAAAAACAATGAAACTATGAAAGATGATAGACTGAACGCCGCGCGGTCGCTTTGCTGCGTTCAATCTGTCATCTTTCATAGAGTTTCATACATTACAACCGCTGCCGTTGCCATTCGCTGCTTTTTTATAATGTGTTTCATTCTGCCTTAAACCCTGCCCTGGTGCTAGTTAGATGTTTTCTGTAGTAATGGAGCTGTTAAAGGAACGCTCTAACTCGCAGGCATCTGGCGCCCGTAAACCGGCACAGAAGTTCGTCAGGAGTAATAAACTTTAAAGTCGAACAGTGCACTTTATCAATAAATACAATTTCAAACGGGCCCGACCCGACCTCATTAACCTAACCTAAATTTACTTTTAAGTACCTCCTTATTATACTTCGTCGTCGATGATAGTCGGAGAATGGAAAACAACAGCAACTAAAATTGGCGGAAATTACTTTTCTTGTCTTTTTTATAATTGCTTTTGATTTTATCTAATAAGTTGTGTATTTTTTTAAGATTTTGTATGTTTGTGTAATAAATATGTTTGGTATATTTTGTAAAATTAGCATTCTAGTTTTAAAAAAATTTAACTCTCGCTTCCAGTTTTTGGTAGAGCTTGGCACTTCCCTTCCAACGATTATTTTATTTATTTTAGGCCCTAAAGTATATCAATATATCTAGATCAAATGTCTAGGTCGCAGACAGTCAGATTGTGTCTGCCTAGGCCCTAGACAGACAGATAATTCGAATGACTGCTTCCATTTAAAAACAAACAAGCGTAAGAATTTTAAAAACTGACATTTACAATTCGTATACTTAGTTGTTGCTTTCATTAGAATTTTAAAGTAGGTAAAGGACGTAATGTAATATAATATTACCTCGACCCTCCAAAAATAAAATGAAATAACGCTCTTCGTTCCTTTTTGTTAGGCACTCGTATTAGGTGAATTGGTTTTATTTAACTGAAACAAACCCAGTAGGAAAGTAAGAAATTTAATTAAATATTTTAATTAGCTAATTTAAATTCTAACCAAGCGTTAACTGCCTCTGTTATTAGTCTACGCATATAGAACGCAAGTTGACTCAAAATTTAGGCTAATTTACTCTGAATAAGGCGTTCGTCGCAGATGAGATACTGACACTATAACCACTGCAACCATGACACAAGGAATCGCCGATGGAGTTAGTTATATTTACATCGCAGGCTGGGCTCTAGCATTACAATTTTTCGCGTCTCTGCCACTAACTTGTCTTTCCATTGAATTTTTAATAGAAGTCGATCATATAAAAACAGAAATTTTACTTATTAGAAGTGGGTACAAGTACTTACTACAGACAGTAACATTAACAACCCTTCCTTGCTGCGCAGTCGAGTAAAAACTATACTAAAGGAGATAAATTAAAACTATATGTACAAAAACAACATCTCTGACGTATGAGAATGGAAGTGACAACAAGGGCAAGCGACGCGAAATTTTTTCCAGCAAGCTCTCATGAAGGGTCTTCTTTTGTGTTGACCCATCAAACTCAAATGTATCTCACACATAGGACACTGTGCGTCAGTCGGCCACTTGAGTTGAGCAGCTTACAGTCACTGCTAACAGAAATTGTTATATATACGCAATTCATTTTTGTAGTGTTTTAACCATTATATTCTGTCGTATGATTCTATCGTGGCTGCCAAATCTAAACCTAAACGCAACTGCCACTGTCACTCATATGCTACATCGCGTAAGAGTGCGCGAGCCGGGACGATTAAATTTATCGGATTACAATCTGGAATCTCCATTGCTGTTATTCATAAACCTAGTTAAACCTCCCTTCCCCGAAATCGTGTTGCTATTTATTACACACTTCGTTAAAAAAGGTTAAGATAGAAAGGGACAGGGCGCCTAAATGGTGGCGTAACTTTAAATCACGTTTAGGAATACGTACGTCCATAAGTGTAATTCTGTCATGGCCACCAAATCTAGTTCTAATAAAATCAAATTTAGCGTACCACACTCTGGAATCGCATGTTATAGGTATAGATGAATAAACTTCACTCAATGACACTCAATGGAGGCTCAATCATGAAGCAAGGAATACCCAAGAACGCACTCTCCATAGAGATATTTTTTTTCCTTCATGGGCTCAATAGTTAGCAAAGTTTACTTTAGTTACCCGTAATTTATAACTTTAGACAATTTTAATTAAGCATTCACTGTGCAGTGCGTATTGTTTAACATGTTATAGCTTTTAATTTAAATACCCACAGAAAACGTAAACGAGATGGTGAGAGAGTTTCATTTGATTTATTTTAATGAGGGATCCCAAGTCAGTTACGCGGTTTTCGTGGCTAAGAACCCTGCAAATATTTCCAGCTACCGTCATTACTGCACACAAACCCTTTGGGATGAATCTCATTTGTGTCGTTTTGAATTTAAGTCGATTGTAAATTTTTAATTTAATATGAAACTGGTTTTTCTTGAGCTATGAAAAGCAAATCCAGCTAAAACCACATATCTTATGTATGTAGATAAACCTACCCATACACATATATAATTCGGTCCTCTCCTATTACCCACAGATAAGTTTGCGTATTCCGCTTTAACTACCCTTATAAATGTTATTACAAAGTCTAACATCTACCTCCCTACTTACCTATACATATGCAAAAGCTCTCGACGACACAATTAGCGACGAGTTTATAAGAGAAAATGCTTGTGATGTGTCTTTATTTTGGCATATAGTTATGGGTAGGTCGAGAGTTAAATTTTTCAACGACTTCTTATGTTTGTTTGGTGTTACTAACTATTATGTGGTCGAATAAATAAACCCCCTCAAATAATCGTCACACAGTAATGAAGTCCTATAGTTAATCTAAATAATGAACCATCCAATAGGCAATTCGTATGACCATTAGCTGGTTAACAGCTCAGCACATTTCCTGCGCCGGCTGATGGCTGATAATAGTAACGGTGGTAGTGGGCCGAGCCCCTGGAGCGTCGCCAAACGGCCTTGTGACCGTGGGCAGCTCACCTGATATTCTAGTTTTCCTGCAGAGAATCAACGGAAAGGCATCTAATATGAGTGTAAAATGAATGCACCTATTCCTTTCCGCGAAAGGCATGGTGACATCGATGAACGATACATAGGTAACAGTGCAATTGAAATGATACTGGGCGGGTATACTATACATACAGTACAAACCGAAGGGCCAAGATAACATAAGATATTTTATTTGCTGAAAATGTGGTTAATACAATAAATGTCCAATATATTTTAGCCCAACAATAATATCCAACGTTCCGACGTCATAATAAAAAGATTAGACTACGTGCAGGGTATGTGAAACGCACTGCTAATTAAGCTGGATATAGGTACATACATTTATGGGAGGCCATGTCCATTGTTATTGGAGTACGACATTGATGATGATTAAGATATTCCCTCATCTGTGTGTAGGTAAGTATTGGAAGAAACCCTTTCCGAGACACCTGAGGGAATAAATTTTAAAAATATCAGAGCATTCTATTATTAATTGTCTGTCCCATATTACGTTTATTTATAACGCAATTCAATTGGCAAAACAGCGTGGTATAATGCACTACATGCGTAGCGACGCGAGCGACCCGTTGCGTGCATTGGGCTGACTCGAACGCATTGTGCACTGGCCCCGAATCTTGCATCTGTGTTTCCCGATTCACTGTGCATCCGTGCCACCAGATTCGAAGTGATGTTTGCGATGTGGCAAGTAAACAACGGCGACCGACGACTGCTAAAGTTGTAATGCGACAGCTGTGTGCGAGCTGAATCTCATTGTTCCACTCCGGCACTTTTATTCAGGGAAATCTCGTCTCGAAAATGTTACAGCAATGGGGCGAGTACCTACTTTTTACTTTTATGCTTTCCCCGGGTAACTTCAGCGGGAATTTACTCTGAATCGAGTTTCGTAACTTTATATTGCCTAGGTCGTATTAAATTGTTTAGGTAGAATGGATTTCAAAGTTTGCAGTTCCAAAAGTTTCAGTGTTGCCTTTGTGTTGTGCAGGAAAGTACGTGATAATTATGACAATGCTGTTGATTTTACGGGAAAACGAAGGGACCTTGCGGAATTATGAATATCTGAAAACGACTTTAAATATTGGTAAGGCAATCACGTTTTACTTCTGTTTTCAATTCTCTTTAGGAACTTGTTTAAATACTCGTATCTACGATTCTGGGATTTTACTGCGATGAACATGTTGTTAATAAATGTTACGATTATTTAAAAAATTCTTGATGTAGGTGCGATATTTCCGCCAAATACCGCGACAGAAGTATCGTTTGCATCCACCCTCGCCCGAGCCTCTATGGAGAGTGAACAGTACTACTTCAATATGAAAGTGATGTATGCTCCTTATGGCGATAGCTTCGCAGCGTCCAAGGCCGGTGAGTACCTAACCTACATCGTCTACTTTGATACCAATATATCTGCACTCACCTAATGAGGCTCGAGTTCGTGCGAAACTTGTTTCGAATTTCATCCCGTGGGACTTTGTAATATTTTGGCTTATTAGAACTTCCAAAGAAACGATATTATCGCGTAAAATATATAAATAGAAACATTTTACTTTGCCCAATAATCTGTCAACTTAGTCGGGCTTTTTATATGACTAATGAGGGAAATAAATCGGTTTAAATAATTTAAATACATGTTAAATGAAATAAAATATAATTTTATTAAAGTAAGTACCTATTTGAACTTATTACTTACGAGTACAGTGTGTTCAAAAAGTTTCAGAAAAAGTTGCTTCAAAGGATGAAAAAGGTTAGGTCTCGCAACATTTGGAATTGGACCTGTTACGGTTCTCAAAATGATATCATTGAAATGGCGTGCGTGACAAAGACAGTTATATCGCATTGGTATAACGGCGTCTTCGTTCAGCATGTCATGTCATGACATCATTTCATTGTTTTGAAAACGGTAATACAATATTACTATTCTAGCTTTTTTTGTTATGAACAAAAGAGCGGCATATCTGTCTTGCTCACTCTGAAATTTCATTTCATAACCCTTTTTGGAAAAGTAATAAACCAGCTTCATGTTCAGTTTTTCTGTTGAAACTAAAAATCAGAGTTTTTTAATTTCATCCGCGAGTAGCTCTATATAGTTTGAGTTTTCACTTGATTCGGTATAATGGTCGCGCCCACTGACCCACTTCGCAGGTTTCGCGACAAGTGTGCCACCAACTTTCGGTTGTCATGACGAACATGCAAGAAAATCGCTAGAAAGAGAGCAAAGCTAGTTTTTATTTAATTGAACCTATTTAAGTGTGGAAAAGACAAAAGCGGTAAAGTGGAATAAGCCCCTAGATCATCAGCAGATGGAAATACCTACGAACCTAAATCGTACCTTGCCTATCTCTGCATGTATACATAGTAAGTGACTTTATCAATTTGCTCTCCAATTTCAGCGTGCAAGCTGATATCGGACGGCGTGATTGCAGTATTCGGCCCCACAGATGCAACCTCCGCCTCGGCAGTCGAGGCGCGCTGTCGGGCTGCCAGAATACCACACATACAAGTTAGTATAAGTAATACCAATAAGTACGGAGGTATATTGGAAAGATAAAACGGACATTACACTCAGTATATAAATAAAATTTGTGCTTTAATCAAACAAATGTGTATAGTTGAACAAAGGTTACTTACTTAATTTAATCTCTTATCTATATTTCGTCAAAACCTTCTAAAATCGCTTACACTTCAAATTATTTCAAAGTTTGTAGGTAAGTAGTTATAAGATATTTATTGAACTTAAATCGAGCTTCCTCGACGTGGGAATAGCTGAGGTGCCCCAGCAGTGTGGACGTGAAAATAGACTGGTTTTATGAATGATGACGACTTTTGAATTTTCAGCAAATAAATTCAATGAAATCTCCGGCGTGTGTTTGTATGGCTTGGAAATAGTTTAAACTTTTTAATTCCTATTCAGGCTGTGTGGCGACCGCCTCCCGTCCGAGGCTTACAAAGACCCAATCCACCCGGCATCAACTTGTACCCAGAAGCCGTTGCTCTATCCAAAGCAGTCGCACTCTACATCAAAGATAGCGACTGGAACAGCTATACATTGCTTTACGACGATGATCATGGTAAGAGTAGTAACATCTGAGGTAGTAACCATTACTTAGATACATACCTACGTTATCTTGACTCAGATACTTTAATCATCTTTCGAATAGATCTCAATGAAAACAGAGCTCTATTCTCTGTTATTCTGAATACATTTTGCAGGTCTCATTCGACTGCAGGAGGTACTAAAACACGCGGACCCAGAAAACAAGTGGTTAGTCCGGCGACTGGTGCCGGGCGGGGACAACAGGCCGTTGCTGAAAGAACTGAAGGCTTCAGGCGAAACCAGAGTAATACTTGATTGCCCCTCTGATAGAGTTCTCGACTATCTACGACAAGCAAATGAAGTGAAGTTTTTTGAAGATTACATGGTTGGTACCTACACTTATTTGCAAATAGCGCTCTCATAGTTTATCCGCCATTAAAAATCTTGTCAACTCTGAATAGAGACATAATATAGATAAATGATGAAACTGTTTTAGAAAATAATAAAATGATATTTCTTTCCAGAGTTATGTCCTAATGTCGTTGGACGCTCATACGTTGGACTTGGAAGAACTGCGGTATGGTTTGTCTAATGTGACCTGCTTAAGAATATTTGACTATGACGACTCAAAGATAAGGTCATATTTAGCTGATTGGAATGTGAGACAATCAGACGGTGTGAAGATACCGAAACAAACACATGACATTACTGTAAGTACGAAACGTAATATTAATTCTATGCTTTGTTCCATAAAGTAATAAAGTCTAGATTTTAATATATTTTAGGTTGAAGTTGCATTGGCGAGTGACGCAGCACGATTGATAACAGATGCTGTAGAAAGTGCTCCAAAGGAATTCAAAATTGAATCAGAAAAAATTGAATGCAACTCCAAAAATCAGTGGGGAATTGGAGAAGATTTCATAAATCATATATTAACGGTAACCTTTTTTTAATTAGTAATATACAGGGTGGCAGTTTGATCACTTTTAATCTTGAATGATTGAAACTGGACAATCAGTGTCGTTAATAAAATCTAAAACGGATATAAAAAATGATTTAAAACCAAAAAAAATCAGTTTTAGATTATACTAACGATACTGATTACCCACTTTCTAGGTTACCGGTGATCACGTTGCCACCCTGTATTAGTATCAAAATATAATACCTTCAGGTTAGCTAGATTAATGAATGACTTAATACTTTCAGAACTCAATTACAGGAATAACGAATAAAATACTATTAGATAACACTACCGGCGAAAGAATTGATTTCAATGTAGACATAATGGAGTTGTCTAACAGTGGTTTCAGCATTATAGCTGATTGGAATCCAAAAACAGGTTTCGATTATAAACGTTCAGGAAACGATGTTTCTGGTCTGCTAGCAGAAAAGTGGCAAAACAAAACATTCAGAGTAGTATCTCGTTTAGGGGCTCCTTATCTCATTGAAAAAAAACCTGCAGAAGGCGAAGTGCTGATAGGAAACGATCGGTACGAAGGCTATTCAAAAGACTTGATACATGAAATATTGAAGGAAACACTGCATTTAAATTACGAATTTGAGATTGTGCCATTCAATTTGTATGGATCGTACAATAAGGAAACCAAAAAATGGGACGGCCTTGTTGGACACCTTTTAGAAAGGGTTAGTGGACAAGCACTTTTTATTATGACTTTGTGATATATTATAATTTTATAACTAACCTTTACTTGTTTAAACATCTTTTCAGAAAGCTGATTTAGCTATTTGTGATTTAACTATAACGTATGAGCGGCGATCTGCTGTAGATTTTACAACGCCTTTTCTGACATTGGGTATCAGCATTCTTTACTCGAAGCCAGCAGAACCAGAACCGGAACTGTTTTCCTTTTTGAAACCATTTTCAGTAGATGTATGGATTTATATGGCAGCTTCTTATTTAATGGTTTCCTTATTGTTGCACCTCTTGGCGAGGTAAGAAAAGAATATGTTATTAATTCACTTATCTGCCTGACTACCTTCTTAAAATAATCACTACCTACATTTTTTTCTGCTTTTTGCAATATATTTCGTTTATTTTCAGATTGGCACCTAATGATTGGGAGAATCCACATCCATGTGACAAGTCCCCTGAGGAGCTAGAAAATATATGGCATATTAAAAACTCTTGTTGGCTTACTATGGGTTCCATCATGACACAAGGTTCCGATATTCTACCAAAGTAAGTCGTATTAATTGTATTCCCTGCAGCAATATCGGTCATTTTTAATAGAATTCTTTATTGCTTTTTAGAGGTTATTCAACCCGCTGGGTATGCGGTATGTGGTGGTTCTTTGCACTGATTATGTGTTCGTCATACACCGCCAACCTTGCCGCTTTCTTGACGAATGCTGCCATGGACGATTCCATCAAAGGCGTTGAGGATCTCGCAATGCAGACGAAAATTAAGTACGGCACTGTCAACGGGGGTTCCACGTCCTCGTTTTTCAAGGTGTTCACTAAGCATTATGTTACCATTTTTTGTCTCTGTTGCCAATTATGTATTTTCCAACTTATGGAATAGATACACGAATTGATTATTGACTATAATTTTATAGCAACACTTTTAAAATATTTGGGAAATCCCAAATATTTTTTTATCACATTAGTATATTTTCAGCGTTCTAACACCTCGATGTATCAACGAATGTGGGCAGCCATGGAGTCGGCGCGACCATCAGTTTTCGTCTCGAACAATGATGAAGGAGTCGAGAGAGTGCTGAAGGGTAAAAGGTCTTATGCCTTTCTGATGGAATCCACAGCAATTGAGTACCAACTGGAAAGACATTGCGATTTAATGCAAGTGGGCGGATTGCTGGATTCAAAAGGATATGGAATAGCTATGCCATTTTGTAAGTATCACTATCTAATTGAAAATTGTACATTATACCTACGAGATGAAACTTAACTGATATTGATCTTCGACTTTATGTAACCTATTCTTTTAGTTTCGTCATACCGTACGGCTGTAGACAACGCAGTCCTGAAATTGGCGGAAAGTGGGAAATTGGTGGAGCTGAAAAATCGGTGGTGGAAAGCCCCTGCAGACAGTGCATGCGCTGTAAGTTATGATCACCTTATAATTACTTGAACACAGAAGCTTATAAAGGAATCAAAAAGTTATGGAATCCATTCTCATTTCATTCGGAAAGCATCAGTCGCCCACCTCGCGACACACAGTGCAAGATACACCTACTGCAACGGCGATATTTGGTGTCCTAAGGCTCGTAGGCCAAAATCCACTTCGTGTCACTGAGCCAGCGGAGTATTTAATAGTGAGGAATCCATGGATGTTTCCGACAACGGGCGGCGACAATTGATGGCAATTGTTTAGAGGAGTCTTATAAGGTGGATAATGCTGCTCATAAAAGCAATAAAAGTAAAATTGGTGATTTTTTTACACTTTCGTTATGATGAGTTTAGATTAGGTATACCTACTCGTATTTTGAGAAACCAATTTAAAAAAATTCAATCACAATATTTTCGCAAGTTTAATTTACTGACCATAATATAATTTCAGTCTAAAGAGGATGGCGAAGAAAGTGCCAGTTCAATGGAGTTGGGAGTAAACAACGTCGGCGGCGTATTCGTCGTGCTGGGAATAGGGTGTGGCCTGGCTGCTGCTATGGGCGGCTTCGAATTCCTCTGGCATATCCGTGAAGTCGCCATTGAACAAAAGGTTCGGTCGCAATTCTATAATTATATAGGAGAAATAGTCATCGCCCAAACATTAGCAGCTTACAACACCCACGGCTTTGCTGACATGGTGTTTTCGCTCTCTCGAAATGGGTTCATCTTTGTAGGATGATTAGGTTATTTCTATGCACTCTTCTAGTTTAGTTATTCAGTTGATTCTAAAAAGTGATGCAAGACTTACCTACTGTAACTTTCTCCTAAGTCGCAAAACTACCTAACGCTTCCTTTAAAAAATCATGAGCCCATGACATTTGTAGTGATTCTAGATTGCGTACGCTATAGTTAGTCGGAGCAAAACTAGGCCTCCCGCTCGCTCTTATGCTATTTGAATATATGAACACAGGGACAGTTGCGATGAGGTATAGGTTTCGTCTTAGTGGCCGCTACAGAATTAGCTATAATTACTATTTTTACCGGCAGTTGACGCAAGCAGAAGCTTTCTGGGCAGAACTGGCGTTCGCATTGAGTTTCTGGGAGACGGAGAAGCCGGTGCAACACTCGCGACCCTCGTCTGCCACATCAAGCTCTGAGTCCAAGCCTGGCTCCAGAGCCTCGTCCGTTCTACGCTCAGCTGCAGACTTGTTCCACCTAGATGTTTTCAAGTAGTATAATGATAGCACAACCTTATGACTAATGATAAGATAATGAATGATGAAGTAATGGATGTGTGATTAAATAAATAAATAAAATTTTACAGTCTATTTTATTAACATAAATGAACTACATACATATTCAGATTTAATTTTAACCATGATCGGTGAATAAATTAAACTGATTAAAAAAAAATACCCGTGGATAGGACTTGAACCTTGCCACCTTGTCATTCCGTGACAAAATGATTACTTACGACGTTTCAGGTTGAAGTCCTCTTCCTCAGGGTAATAGTGTTCTGTGGTTCTGTGCCTCTTCCTCTCCACGGATAAAAAATTCATCAGTTTAATTTACGTAGGTACATATTTTTTTAAATAACATTATACCCGAATTAACCTCCACCCCAACAGATGACAAACCATATTGGTAAACCCATACCATCAGCTATGGTATCGTCTTCATTACGTTTAGCTTCTAGAAACAGCCAGCTTCTGCAGCACCCGTATTAGTAGTTACATTAAAAAAAGCACTCTGTTGCTGTCATATTTCATAGCCATTAATAAATCTCATCGAAGTTAATGAAGGACGAGGCCGCTCTAAGCACTGACACAGCTCGCGATTGAGAGCGCTCGCGCCGCCGTGATGATGGGGATTCTGAGGGCTGAGCGGAGCGTGGCGGAGCAACTGACTTCTGCAGCGCGCGAGGGTTCAATGAAGCACGCCATTCGCTGGCTAGCGCTTCTTTGAATGTCACCTGGAGAAAATATTCATAAAATGAATCCACTTCAGAAGAAAGCTCATGTCATTAACGAAGAAGACCAAATCTGACTTATTATGCCAATGGGTTGAAAAACCTTATTTATTGCTTTGATAAAAATTGGCATTTTTCTGCTTTAAGATACTCCAAACACCAGAAAAATAATAACTAAAATCTCACCTTTTCTTTAGCAGAAATTTTCTGTGCATGTAACATGAAATCGACGACGGACACCAATAGGCCCAATACTGCTCCCACTCCGAGGACCAAAAATATTCCACTAGTGTTTTTCATTTCTAACGATCCACTATCGCTTTCGTCGTCTTTATTCTGAAAAGTTCAAACTTTTTACAGCTACCCAGCGAAATTGAAAGATCTAAGCTCGCTGTAGCTACCTACTCTACTCTTATATTATAACAAAAGAATGTCGTCAAGAAAAAGTTAATATTGTATAGCAAGGCAAGTGTCAATGACTTTCGTTAACGCTTATAGGGCAGAGGTGACCTTGATAGACTACTATAACGACATAATGTGGAGAGGTCTACAGTTGGTCTAATAGTAAGTAATATGGTTTCTGACCTGGCATTTACCAGGATCATTCTCTGGTTGCCACCATTTGTTTTTTAACCGTGTAAGTTCCCCCTCCTCTTGCAAAGCCAAAATTGCATCATTCACCAATCCTTTAAGTGGGAAATCTGTCAAATGAAACCATGTACATAAATAAAAATAATAAGAAAAAATTCTAAAATGAGACATATCTTACAAAATTTTATGAAACTAATGGGTTTAGCATTAAATATTTTAGGTGAAAAATATGTATCCAACTATAGGGACTTACTTCTTGGCATTGCTATACCATACTCCTTGGAGTCTAGTTCTGGGCCCACCATCATCAGGTCACAATCCCTCTCCGTGAAGTATTCAATAGCTGTTGATTCCATGAAGAACGCGTAGTTTCCCTTTCCAGTCTTTACACGCTCCATACCTTCCTTGTTGTCACTTGTGAACACTGTAGGTTTGGCCGAAGACATCATAGACCAAACTTTTTGATATATTTCTTCATTAGATTCCTGTGAAGGTTAAACAACCGAAACATTAAAAAAACTACTAACAGATATGTATGTTTCATTTAGGAAACTACTTACTTCAAAAAATTTATAAGTTGAAGCATTTAGAACAGCGCCAGGTATGACTTTGTTTTGAGCCGCGAGATCTTTAACATCCTTGATATCATTACTGCGTCGGCTGTTACTGAGAAAAGTGGACATGTTGGCTGTGTATGAAGCTGTTACGATCAGAGCGAAGAAGTACCATATTCCTGTCACCCAGCGAGACCCGATTCCCCTGTGGATACACCAAAATTACTGAGCTTATTCGAAAAGGAAAACTAATTCCAAGACCTTCTAGCAGTAGTTTGGATGTTGTTTTTGCTCAATAATGATAGAATTAGGCCATAGATTTAAGCAAACCATTGGGCATCAACAATATGTACATAACTACATATAGAACAGTATAGATAATATTATATTTCAAAATCCCAAGCGACAGAATTGGTAAGATATTATAAAAATTTAAACTCCCACTTGTTTGAAACTAATACAGAAGAAATGGATTCTTCACCGTGATCAAACGATACTGCTCATAAACTATCAAACTTCTTACCTGGGTATTATATCACATCCTTGAGTCATTATGGAACCCATGGTAAGCCACATACAGTTATAAAGACTCCAAATATTTTGTAGATTGTCTGGATTTCGATTGCATGGATGGGGATTCACCCAATCATCTTGACTCATTCTGAAAATGAATATACTAAGTATATGAACCCAATGTTAAAGAAAGATTTAAATGAAGTATTTAACTTACCGCGCACAAATTAGTAGAATAAACGACACAATGATGTACGTAGTGGCCAAATAAAGCCAAACGTCCAAAGATAAGGGATTGATAAATGAAAACATATCAGGTATATCTGGATCGGGCACCCTGAAGAGCATGCTGATCCCTGTAGTCATGAAAGGGAGGGAGAAGTCGACCACAGAGTTGCGTTGTGACGTTATACTCAAATCACATATAGCTAATTCTGCTCTCTGAAAAAAATAATACCTATAATAATTTTACAAGTTATTGTTTATAACAAAAACAAAACTTAATACAGGGCTTGAAATCCAAGTTTTAATGTTTGGTCCATATGAATACTGTTTTGTTCATCGAGTGTAGTGTAATGTGGTTGGTAGTTACTTACATGTTCTATTAATTCTCCAACTAAACCATTCCACTTCTTAGTTATTTCGCTAGGGCTCCCATACTGATTATCTGCGACTTTTTGTATTATAGGTTGGAAGTCAGTTCCATTTTTTTCATTTATTTTCTTGAATATAGCTTCAATCAGATCCACGGCGTATCCTAGCGTTCTTTCCGTTCCATTTTCTGTTACTATATCGAAATACGGAAGTCCTGTTTTAGAGACAACCTATAACATAAAAACATCTCGAATATTCTCTGTAACAGAAAATGTGTATGTCACTTTTCTTCATTTATTGTTCAGTTTCTACCTTTTATTTGCAATATGCATGGGGTTTTGTGCTTTATCCCTGTGTCTCAATGTCAGCCATCTTAAGTCCTAGTTATGTATGAGTTGACGGGAATTTCGAATCTTATAACTTCAGTCAAAACGTAAACAAGTTACATTTAATTTTCAATAAGTTCGTTATAAATTAATTATGCAACAATTAGGTACCCTTATAACGCCATCCTTCCAATGTGAAGATCGATCTTCAACTTTATTCTCTATCTCGATAGCATTTGTTGTAGAATCCCAATGGCCTGTGTACATGAAGGAGCCATCGCTACTGAACTTGGAGTAATGCAGTCTGAGGTTTGTCCGTTTGCCATACACGTCGAACTCCACGTTGCCAGTGAAGCCATTACTGGAAGTCTAGATTTAAAAAAAAATTACAGTATTCACAACTGCATTCACATATAGGTACAATAATCTATTTGGCATGATATTGTTTTTAGTTGTGGTTATCCAAGAACTGCATTGACCGAAGATTTTAATATATTCAAAATCATTCTTAAGATTTCCAAATATTTTAATGATTATTTTTACCCGACCGATTGCGTAATAATGTTTTTTTTTACATAATTATTAGTCTAAAACGGTGAAAAGTTTAATTATTAAGGTTAAGATTTTCTCAAGAACTACTGGACCGATTGAAAAATTTCTTTTACTGGTAGATAGGTTATATAGTACACAGTACACACTATGTAGTTAAAAAGCATTTTCTAAAATAAGCTTACTTTTTGAGAAAATCTCAATATTAATCTATCATTTACTCCTTTATCTGTGTTCGGCCACATATCGATAAATAAATAGGTCCAAAATATATCTCGACTCTCATACCAAAGTTATATTGGGTCTACCGTCGATATAACGCAGTTTGTATTACCTCAATCAGAGCTGCTTTGAGATCATCACCAGAAGACCAAGCGATTCCTTCGTAGTCTGCCTTCGACTCTTTGTAACAAAGAGCTGGAGGATTGTCGAACGTCTGCGATTGTGCCTCGTCTCCGTCGTTTCCTGCTAATCTCTTGCTTTGCATTAGTCTTACAGCTTTCTCTAAATGATTCAAAGCATCAGCTAGTAGAGCCGTTTCCACCTACAAATAAATCTATGGATTATAGTCCGTCAACGTCGTGCTTGCCGCTCCCACGGTACAGAGGTTGGCGGGGCGAATACTGTCTCGGAGGGGCTGCGGTATGGCGGGAAGGCACGGCGACGCACACGGCTGTGTATAGAGTTACCTCGTCCGCGCCAACCCCTGTTACCTCGTGGGAGCGGCAAGCACGACGTTGTCGGACTATATTGCTCGATATTTTATTATTTTTTAGTTGAAAATAATATGGTTCATTATTTATTAGTGTCGTGAAAGTGAAAGAAAATCGTCGAGTTCACTCATTCCATAGTTCGCAAAACTTTTAAACTGTGTCCATAACCCCATGGGATATTATGTATTAGTCGTAATGGCCTATGGACACTTGATGATGTGACTAACAAATAAGTTTAGTGGGTTGTAGAAAACCTCGAAAATTTTCTTCTAATTACCCAATGATAATACATGACGTTATATCATCGCATTTACCCCATTGAATAGGTACTTTAATGTTCAATATATATTGGACATTACTTAAATTACTCACCATAATACCAGGTCCGGAATTGATTCCGATGTCCTGCCATCGAACATCATTGGCGTTGGTCACATGCATGGTTGAAATATTCGCCCTAAGTGTATCGACATCTTTAAGATTGACAGTATGTGCGTCTAGAGAGGTCAATATAAAACTCTGGAAATCGAAAAGTAAACTATCAACTAGGTATAATAATAACCCAAATCTTAATCTTAAAAAAGATATCTACCAAAGTTCCTCTTCCTATCTGATTATACCTAGTCTGCTCTCTTATAATTTAAGATAGAATAGGAGAGCATTTCTAACACATGACTTGTTAGATGTTTGAATTATAGTTTGAGCAAGAACTAATTGTTATAATCGTAAGATACTCATTTGTCTTAGAAATCTACAATCAATTTATTAAGACGGCTAACCTGATACATAGTTGTATTCTCAACCTGGATAATTTCATTCATATATCCAACAATATTGTCTACTTCACAGTCGAGAACGTGGTGAGTCATATGCGCCTCCTTGATCACATATTTGAAAATCTCTCGGTTGTCGCCAGCGGGATCCAGTTTCTTGTACAGAATGGGGTCCTTATCATGTGGCCAAGAGTTTATTATTTCTTGAAGACGTACGAAACCTGAAACAGTAGGTATAGTCTTGTTTTAAAATTTATCGGACTAAAGCATTGATCTCCTATAAACAACTTTTAACTTTCAACGTTTCAACTTTCCTTTTGTTGAAAAGGAATCAAATTCAGAAAGAAGTAAAACATTATTATTTAGAAGATAATTAACTTTTATTCTCGTAATTGGTCAATAACTCACTTCCTTCATCTTCATAGAAAATTGTGAATTTATCCCATGCTAATTCCTTGATTAGTGTTGCATAAGCCTTGGATGTCAGTTCCGGTGGTGGGTAGTAGGAAAATGTGAACGAATCTTCGACCAGAGTGTCTGTAGGCTGCCATCCTAATGCCAGATGACAAACCTGGAATTATATACTCGTACCTACACTCGACAGAATATCAAGTAACTCTAGAAGTCCGATTTCAACTCTTAAAAAGCAGACAATAAGAAACAAATAAGTCTAGAGTGTCGCCTTAATGTGCTCTTGACTGTACCTCATATGGAAATTGGGCATATGGAAATAAGGCATTCACTGATGCGTAGAATTCGTTTCGAGGAACGTAGAACTAATGACTATTGCAGTATCCTCTCTCTACGATTGCAGGGTAGGGAAGGAAGGACATACTTACTTTCAGTCTGTTACATAACAAACAAGTGTTATCACAAATCCCATTAGTTGGTCGGACATCGATCAGTGCCGCTATACCTTTGTTGTTTGATGTACTTTTGCATACTGAAAAGTATAATAAAAGTACTTCTACTCCTCTAGTTTACTTGCTTCATTATATTTATATCCGTTTCCATTGACTTCCGCTTCAATAACGTCCGCAAGGAAAATAATAGATAAAATTTTAATATTACTTTTGATTGCAGAAAACTTATATCTTTAATCTGTGGCACAAATCTCAAACAAACGTAAACAAAACACAAATCAATGGTTGACACATACTCTTTTGGTTGTTAAAAAAAGTAGGTACCTAATATAATTTGTGGTGAAAGAGTAATTTTGTGGGTGACACTTTGGAAATGGACATAAATCTTAGAGGAAGAACCTAAATATTACTGGAATAAAACGGGAATAAAACTGTAATATAATTTTATGTTCAGGTTTGAATTTTAGATAGCTTATATGAGTACAAGTACTTCCTGCCTGCAACATACCTTCCATGGCCATAGAATAGCTGTCGGTGACCGACGGATAGATGGTCCGACCGCGATACACCTTCATCGTGCTCGTCGTCGCCATGTTTTCAAATGCCCGTCTCGTATTCTTCAAATGCTGGTCACTAAATAGACCTCCTAGAACAAAATATTTATTGAAAATTTTTAACACGATAAGGTAAAATGCTGCAGAAGCGACAAAGTGTACAGCTGTGTTTCCCAAATGTCTTAAAGATGTTTAAAAGAGAACATGATACCGCCCTAGCAAGCATGTTACGGGCCTGGCAAGGATCATTGTAAAGTCGCGGGCTTTGAAACGTTAAAATAATTTCCTACAATGATAGTAGTGTCATAAAGTCTACAAACTCCAAGAAACTATTGGTAAATATATAAAAACATAAAACATACCTATATTAAATCTGGTATTTATATGTTGAGCAGCATCAGTTCTCAATCCTTTTTCAATTAAAATTAAAACAAGTAATGTTAGGAAAGTGGCCATTTTCGCGGCTATTTGTTTAGATACGCACGCGCCGGCGCGGCCGCCCTCCACCGCGTCTGAAACGGATTATTTTTGGAAAACAGTTTTAGGTCACGTTGCAGCCGTTTGTCGCGACTATCGGCTCTTAATAACCGGCATTCATGGCGTAGATTTAACGGACATATTTTAGTCATGAATTTGTGCCAAAAATACTAAATTACGCATACTCCACCTAACCATAGCATCGAATTCAGAGATTAACTAAATACATGAAGTTTCTGTAAAAGTCAGTTGCTAAAAAGAAACCTCATGTGAGACCCAACACATAAGAAGTTGTATTGATAAAAAGTTACATACGCTTAGATGCGATCAAAAATTTTGTTACACAGAGATTAAAACTCGTAGATGAAAACTCTACAAAAATTTAAAAATGCCGCATCTTATGATTTGTAACTCTATAAGTGTTAATTTTGTTTAGACCGGTGGCGGCGCGGCGGCTAACCTACCGGCACGGCATCGGCAGTAGAGTCACTGTTACCACGAATTAGTGCAGACAGATTCATAAGTGATTTAGATTATGCTATTATTTTAGAATAATGTTAATATACCAAAATGTGGCGGACGTTGTTGTTTTTAGTTTTATGTGCTCAAAAAGGTGTATCTCAGATTGAGGTTACGCGAACACGAGATATTATTTACCAAATAGGTAAGTTATTACAATATTATTTTTAAATATGTTGTCCGTTTATGTTATCTTTTTTATGTTCATTTCTATAACTTTGTAGAGTCTTTGCATTATTTCAATACCAACATTTATCAAGCATGAACTTCTATGGTCAGATTTTGAAATGATTTTCACTGATGTCTCTACTGACGTCATTATGGTTTTATTTTAAATCTATCCGATACCATCGATAGTAAATCCATTACCGGTGTTACCACCAGGAAGTTAACACCCCTTAAGCATTCGTCTATTTTGTATAATTTCTCATGAAGTCCTTCTACTTACTTATTACATTTTTTATTTATTTATTGTACTTCCAATTATATGTCCGCTTTTGAAGAATATTTCTGCTATTTCGTCTCTAATTACTTTTATTACCTATATCCAGTGGGTATCTTCGAGACCAAAGCCGTCTCCCAAGAGTTGGCCTTCCACGAGAGCGCAAGACATGCTAACATCGAACAAAGGCAACTGGATCCAGTAGTAATCCGTATCAATAGGACCGATAGTTATTCAATTTGGAAAGAACGTAAGTTCTGCATATGTTTTATTACTACCCCTTTTAGGTAACAGCTTGTAGCAACTCTAGATTGCATACACTAATTAGTCGCCTCTAAGCGAGGCGTTCCGCTTGTTCTTACGCGCTTTAGCATATGAACGACAGTGACAGTTGCGTTTAGGTTTAGAATTCGACTTAGATACCGCTACAGAATTAGCTACATTGTCTTCTTTTCCGATCCCATTATTTATTTATCATTCGGTCATCAGCTGTTAGCCACGCCATGGCTTCGTCATCCGCCGTGTTTATTATTTCAATCCCATGTTATCCCCTGCTAAGGCGTAGGGCTAAAATTAAAGCGCGCTCACTTCTATCAGCTCCTCTCAGGACATGCCGACAATTGCTGCTTTTCTTTTCAGTTTTTTGAGGGTTTTTTCACTCTTTTGCGAGTTTTTTTTTCACTCTTCTTCTTTCAAGTTTATTGCTCTTATCGTGTTAAATACAGAGTCGTTAGAGCTCTAACATGGACATTGTCCAGCTACGAGTCTCTCATGACTGTTGCTAATTGAGAATAAATGGTTTAAGTGAAATATAAACATTTTCCTTCAATACCATCCTTGATTGTAACATTTCAGTGTGTAGAAATAGATCAGTGCGACCGATAGTCATCTTCGGTCCACAAAATGCAGTGTCAGACGGCGCTGTTCGCGACCAATGCGCCATAGCACGGATACCACACATACAAGCTACGTGGCAGCCTTTCGATCCTGACCTTGAACTCAATAATGTAGACCAAGAATCAACAAATGATGGAACTGAGGAAAACGCAGAGAATGCAGTACAACCCGATGAAAGTGAAGGGAATGAAGAAAATGAAGATACTTTTAGGAAAATTTCGATAAATTTCTATCCGGACGCTGAAGAAATCGCATTGGCTTATGCGAAATTATTGAAATATTACCAGTGGGAAAGTTTTGCGGTTCTTTATGAGGATGATTTCGGTAAGAAGGTATATTAATTGTCTTTCTAACAAAAATATAATAATTTCGTGATAATGTTGCAGTTTTATGAATAAAATATTTACTCCTGCAAATAGATGTCTTCAAAACAATGTTTGTGGTAAATATTTTCAGGATTACTGCGCATACAGAAAATTATAGCCGAGCATTCAGATAAGTTTACAATAATAGTGCGGAAACTAGACCCAGGTGATAACCACAAAGTAAGTACAATATAGCATTTTATTTAGTTTAAGTGCTGTCGAAAGCACATAAATAATGTAGCAATTTCATCCAGACCTACGTACAGGCTGACATTAGGTAGACAAACAGACATACTTTGAGAAAAGAAGATATTGACAATTTAATATTTTAGAACATGATGAAAAAATTCTTGCCGTGGGCAGGACTTGAACCTGCGACCTCGTCATTCCGTGACACGCTCTTACCAACTGAGCCACCACAGGCCACGCCGAGCCCACCGAAAATCTTCATCGCTTTATACATACTTAAAGGGTATGTTACGCAATTCCATCTATCGGACAATAGTAGTAGTATTCCGACAACCATGTCTAACATTCGGTTAGAAACATGATTTATGATGATGCGCTCCTATTTTTACTCAGAATTTGAATTACGCATTGTCCATGCTCGGTGAATAAATTAGAACATGATGAAAAAATTCTTGCCGTGGGCAGGACTTGAACCTGCGACCTCGTCATTCCGTGACACGCTCTTACCAACTGAGCCACCACAGGCCACGCCGAGCCCACCGAAAATCTTCATCGCTTTATACATACTTAAAGGGTATGTTACGCAATTCCATCTATCGGACAATAGTAGTAGTATTCCGACAACCATGTCTAACATTCGGTTAGAAACATGATTTATGATGATGCGCTCCTATTTTTACTCAGAATTTGAATTACGCATTGTCCATGCTCGGTGAATAAATTAGAACATGATGAAAAAATTCGGCGTGGCCTGTGGTGGCTCAGTTGGTAAGAGCGTGTCACGGAATGACGAGGTCGCAGGTTCAAGTCCTGCCCACGGCAAGAATTTTTGACAATGCGTAATTCAAATTCTGAATTTAATATTTCTGCTATAAATCTATTTCGCAGATATTCAAGGAACTAAAGAATTACCAAGAGAGCCGCATCTTACTAGACTGTCATGTGAACCGAATAGAAGAATTTATGGAGTTAGCTAACAAGACCAACATGGTCAAACCGTATCAGGTCAGTGATAAAAATCGCTAGGTATGCTAAAATATTTAATAGTTTTCGTCGAGACGGAATGGATTTTAGACCAGAACAGGCACCTATTTGAAAATAAAACAATATTCGATGAAGTTCGATTGGATGCATCGTTGGTTTTTTGTGCGTTCATTAAACTGGAAAATCACTGTGGTTCTGTCTGTGCCGGATGTTAAAGAATCAGACAATCAGGAAGTAAGTCAACATAATGAGGACGCAGGTTGGAAAACGGTCACTCACGGTTCTACACCTACAATACTAGTACAACCCCAGAAGACTATTGAAGATTACTTTGTCGGACCCCCTTGAGGATTAAGACATTTATTATTCTCTTTACATTAACGTGTTTAAGTTTTGTTCAGCACTACATTCTGGTGAACCCTGACACGTCCACGGTGGCGGAGCGGCTGATGGGCTACGAGTCCAACATCACATGGCTCAGCATCACCGAATACGACAAGCTGCAAAGCGCTCAGCACCCGCTGATACAACGCGTCGGCAAGTGGCGACCCGATGGGGGTACGCCTATCGTCTCTAAGTTTAAGGTGAACAGAAAAAAAAATGAAACTGGTCAACAGACCCCACTGTGGGACTATTGCCATTTTCAAAACGCTGAAATCATACCATGTCACAGCGTGAGCGACAGGTACAGTTCTATTATGTTGGTATTGTGGCGTCGCTGTTCAGCACGCCATGACATGGTATGATTTCGTCGTTTTCAGAATGGCAAATAGCTTCACGACCTTAATAAGTTTCGACGTCTCAAACAATGAAGATACAAAGTTTTTGATAGCTCGGGTATGTTACATGCAATTTTATACTTAATGATCTTACTGTTACTTTAGTTGGAAACGTTGATATTGGACGACGTAGCAAATCACATACTGGAGTCCGCTCGGGAGTTAGAAAAGGCAGAAGGAAAGGAGAAAGTTCCGCGGCCTTACAGCTACGTGTGCGAAAAAGACAGCTCTCCATGGGATTACGGAATCAAACTACAAAACCAAATATTGACGGTACGAGTAACCTATTAATAACACTGTAAGAACTTGGTTTGCAATTCGAATATCGCAGAAAAACTTGGGGGCCTATCTAACCCGTTATTTATTACAAAACTCTGGATAAGTGTGAGTAAGACGCCCTGGAGGTTTCGTTCATTAATAACATATACGCAGGTACGGACAACAGCAGATCCATGGTAACACTTGCAGTACGATTTTAACTCTTACGACGCAGATAATAAGAACGGTCCAAAGTTGATCTGCTGAACACTTGATCTGCTGTTAGTTGTAACTCTCGCGGCCTCTTCGCGCTTTCCGTTTTTTTTGGTCATGAACGTCTGAGTAAACACAATGATTCTTTATCCTAATAATTCTATAACTATTCAGGTTCAATCCACTGGCGTTACTGGAAATGTGCAGTTCGATGATAAAGGTCGAAGGATCAATTACACGGTATATGTCAACGAGATACGATTGTCCAAGAGGCGAACGATAGGAAGGTGGATATCAAACGAACCAGGCGCCATTATCGACGATAGACAAAGTACTGAAGACATGAGTGGACTGGAAGAGAAACATTTCATTGTAAGAACTCCATTTATTTTATAGTATACACAATTTCTATAATTCTATAAGATATTTTCTAGTGATCTAATAATTTTCAGATAATATCTCGCATGGCAAAACCGTACTTTTCCCACAAAGAAAAATGTGAAGGTGAAGATTGCGAAGATAAGGTTAATAATATACCCTTTGAAGGTTTTACCGTAGACCTGGTTGAGGATATCTTCAAGGAGCTGAAAATTGAGAACCCTAATTCCAGTTACTCGTATGAATTCGTTTACGATCCGACGAAGGACGCCTATGGAAACTATGATCCCTTGAAAAAGAAATGGGACGGCCTGATCGGCGAACTGCTAGATAATGTAAGTTTCATTCCTACCTTCACTTTACCCTACTTTAAATATCCTTCAAACTAGATATATTTATACACACCTCATAAAAACATTAAAAAATCATTGCAACGAATAATGACAAAAAATCACAACTGATTACATAACGTCATCCCAATCCACCTAGAATCATCAGAATCATATCTCTATTGCAAGTAAGTTGTGACAAAATGTTGACATTTTTGCACGTCAATATTTTTGCATTTACATTTACACCACTCTGCAAGGAAAAGGTGCCAACGCTGAGGAGAAAAAGTGACAAAAAACTTCCAGCAGTAGAAAGACGAAAGAAATGACGTTTAAATCGTGGTTAATTTTGTTTTCTCAGAAAGCTGATTTAGCAGTGTGCGATTTGACGATCACCGAAGAGCGGAAGAAAGTAGTGGACTTCTCAGTGCCATTCATGTCTCTCGGCATCAGTATCCTCTACACTAAGGAGCATAAAGTGAATCCGCCAATGTTCTCCTTCCTTAGTGCATACTCTTTTGAAGTTTGGATCTACGCCGCAACCGCTTACTGCGTCGTTTCGATTATTCTCTTCTTTTGTGCGAGGTAATTTGTAATGTAAAAATAAAATAGATGATGAAAAAATATCGGACCCATAGCTATTCCGTCATACTTTGGCAACAGAGCTATCTGGAATAGTCGATCGAAATATCGTTCATGACGAAATTAATCTCAGTATCTTGTTGTAGACACTTGTGTTACGGACGATAATACATCATTTCCAGAACTTCTTACATAACCTACGTAATTGCACCTTGCATATAATAATACATTTTATCAGGATATCACCAGCTGACTGGGAAAATCCACAGCCTTGCGATAAGGACCCGGAGGAGTTGGAAAATATATGGAACTTTAAAAACTGCGCCTGGCTGACGATGGGGTCTATCATGACTCAGGGATGCGACATTTTGCCAAAGTAAGTCGGTGTAGAGGTGTAAAGATACACAGCGCCGCCTGAGATTGTTCGATCAATATCACAAGGAATCATCAGAGCTATTCGATTTAACTGGATTGTAAAAAGGAAAAGAGCTCGCTCAATTATACTGATGATAGGTAAAATACAAAAATAGCTGTTAATATAGAAAATTTACCCTTTCTAAACTACGCCGACTAGATTTGTCATTGTCAAATATTTTTCATACCGATAAGGTGGCATCTCACCCATAGGTGATATTTTTGGAGGGTGAGTTGCCACCTAAACCGATACTAATACCTTTCGGTTTAGACTTAGTTTTATATTATTGTTTATATTAAGTATGCTTCGTTCCAGAGGTTTCGGCACACGTTGGGTATGCAGTATGTGGTGGTTCTTCGCTATGATATTCTGTCAGACGTACATCGCACAAC
Organism: Tachystola acroxantha; assembly: GCA_963506565.1. NCBI lineage: Eukaryota > Metazoa > Arthropoda > Insecta > Lepidoptera > Oecophoridae > Tachystola > Tachystola acroxantha. The sequence continues at coordinate 7,500,177 of OY735880.1, forward strand.
TGTCTGCCTCTATGACTTCAGCTTTAGAGAATGAGCCCATAAATGGAGTCGAAGACTTATCTAAGCAAAACAAAATACTTTATGGGGCTATCGTTGGTGGCTCTACACTGGAATTCTTCAAGGTACACTCTACAGATATCTAAGCTAAATGGCACCTTTATTTTATAAACTTCCTGATTGTACCTCATACATACATATACCCCGCCTGTCCCGCTTTCGCTTCGTCCACTTTCATCGTTCTCTTCGGTCGTCGATTTTTAAAGACATGTCTGATCTGATAGTTTTGATGACACTTCTGTGGGGGTAATTCCATTTTTATTTCGACCGACTTTGATAACCCTAGCGACATGTTTAGAGACAAAATAATTCCATATGCCTTTAAAATGGTGACATAAATTTACATGTCATACAACATTGTACCTCACCTAATATACTTACGAGTATTCCACTTTCAGAGTTCTCAAGATAAAATGTACCGAAAAATGTACGAGCAAATGATAGCCAACCCCGTAGTTCTTGTGAAGAACAACGACGAGGGCGAAAAGAGGGTGCTCAGTGCTAAGAATAAATTCGCCTTCTTCATGGAGTCCAGCACCATAGAGTACAAGCTGAAGAGAAACTGTGAACTCAAGAAAGTCGGGGGTGAACTGGATTCCAAGGATTATGGCATCGCTATGCCTGCCAGTAAGATTATTAATTAATACAATTTTAATTTTTATGCATATTGTTCTTTACACTATGAAGGAATTTTAATTCCTGGTGAGACAGTTTTATTGTCGAGGACATGATAATGTTTTACAAGCTTTTATGCCTAATATTATATGCTCTAATGGAGCCAATACTTTCAATTCAGCCGATTTTAATGTTTTCAGATTCACCTTTCAGATCCCGTATCAATAGAGCAATTTTGAAACTAAAGGAGTCGACCAAATTGGACGAAATTAAAAAGAAATGGTGGGAACAAGAATATGGGGCCGCCAACATAACGTGTGTCGTATGTTTTTTCTTTGTTTCTTGAATATTTTTTCGTAACCGATAATTGTTTTTCTTTTGTTCTAAAAGTTGATAGAATAGACGTATTCGCTGCCGATAGTGGATTACCTTCACCGGCCCAACTAATTGCAAACTATATTAAAATATAGGTAACCCAGAATTTTAAAAGTATCACAAATCTTGTATATAGATTTGTGATACTTTTAAAATTCTGGGTTACCTATATTTTATGACACATTACAATGATTGAGATAGAGGGATTAATAAGACAATATTAGATTGGGGTGGATTTCGTCTTGCTTTTGGTCCATTAATTCAAGGTCATCTGTATTTTAGGACACAACAGATGACGATGAGGTAGAAGGATCTTTAACCATGGATAACTTGATTGGTGCCTTCGTGGTTCTCATAATGGGCCTAGTGTTTGGCCTGCTCATCACATTTGCCGAGTTCATGAACGAGGTGCGCAACATCGTCGTCAGGGAACAGGTCAGCATTTGCTAATTGTTTTAGGGCTATGGTTCCCACCCAACCAGTGGTCGCGCAAGGCCTAAAATAATCCGCGAAATATATAGATGCTGTCATTTTTTAATTTCACGATTACTTATGTTAAACTTTGCAATTAAAGTATATTATCAGATTGCTACAGTTTATTTTTTACTTGTGGTCCGTTTTAATAATGATGAAATCAAAGTTGTCCCTCGTCACAAAAGGTTGGCTTTTCTTCCATTCAAATTCTGACTTATTATGGTCACTATTTTGACAGGACTTTAACAAAGGCGAAATAGACATCGCTACCGGCTCTGTAACATTTTACATATATTATTACAGTACATTGATGTGTGCAACTTTCTGTTTAGTCCCTATCCATTATAAACTGCAGAGATCTATGAAATTTGTTGAAAATATTGCTAAAGAACTAACCTTTGGGTGACTATAAAACTCAACTTCTATCGATAGACTCTATGTGGACGTATGTTCGCATATGTAGAGTCGATAGCACACCAAGTGTGCATATATGCAATCTATGCGACTGTAATTCATTATTTTATTGCTTAAATGTTGGTTGATGTGCTGCTGAACTTTTATTATTTCATTAAAAAAAAAATTGGTACTTTACAGATGAGCCACAAGGATGCGTTCACGCAGGAGTTGCGTGCGTCCCTGAATTTCTTCCAGCTGCAGAAGCCTGTGCTACGGAACCCCAGCCGAGCAGTCTCCAGGGCGCCCTCTGCCGTGCCCTCTGAGAAACTCAGAGAGGAAAAATTGAATAGACGCGCCGTTGCTATAGAAAACTTTATGGATTTCGAAAAACATCCGCTTTAAGAAAACGCGTTTTAGGAAAACTCGCGAAATTACAAAGTTTTTGTTTATGTATGTTTACCACGCCAGTAAACAAGAGCATCGCTGAAAATAAAATTAATATTAATTTTCCAAAAAAAAAAAGGTTCGTCTCTACATTTTCATTGTAGATCTTTAGATATATGACGTAAAAGATTTGATATTTTTCACTAACAAAGGGATTAACTAGATAAGTTATCTAAAAGTTTGTTTAATTGATATCGAAATAAAGATAAATGATAATATCACGGACTTATTTTTTCAATCACTAAATTAGAAAACACTTAACTTATTTCTAAATCCGTATTTGTCAACACATAAGTCATGCAAAAGGCGTAATTGCCGCATTTCCGTCCAATTTTTTTTGTATTGATACCATATACAAGTACATAAAAAGTTATGACAACGCAAATCCATTTGCAAAGCAGTCCGTCTCGCTTGGTAGAGTCGTCGATTAGCCAAACAAAAACGAAATCTCCTTAGAGTCGTTTTGAGAGTTGATAAGTCGCATCCGGCATGAATGCACGTGGGCCGTCCGACCCGCAATCGCATGCGCGTGCGTCGCACCGCTCGTCACAGGGGCGACTATAGAGATTTTTTGGCGCCCCTGATACGAATGTCATGTACATAGCGCCCCTGTATAGGAATCTCGCATTAAGTGCAGTCTATCTATATACACTCTCAAACTCTGCTTTAGCAGAAATAACCTGCATGATACGGTAAATGTCTGACCCAGTATACTCATAGTACCATGTAAATATTGGTCTAAAACCAACATATATCTCAAAGCGGACTTATTTCGGGAAATGTTCGTAACATGTTGCCATTGCCACAGGTGTTTTAGAGAGATTCTTTGAGCGCTAAGAACTGATTTATTTTTGCAATAAAGACTATTATCGGAGAACAGCGAACAAACCGACCTTGGTAGGGTATGTTATGTATTCGCACGATGTAAGATTTCGTATGTACGATAGCAATTGTTCAACTCGAACGTGCACTAGAATTTATTTTGAAAATTGTAGACGAAATGGGCTAGTGAAATAATCGATTTTATCGCGGTAGCGACATATTCTGAGTGAACTAATAAATGTCGAATCTGGTCGATGTACCTACACTCGACAGACTATTATAAGCATCTTTCAGAGATATCATTGTGACTGGATTCCAATTGGATTCTACTCAAACTAAAGTGATCAAAATGCAACCTTTGCACCCAAGTAGAGACGCCCCTGACTCTCGATCGGAAACAGCAAGCTGTCGGAAGCCCGCACTATCATTATTACCAGCACTCACACCTGATTGAGCCATTTATTTTGATTGAGCATAATCCATTTGCAAGTTATAGGTGACACTGTGTGGAGTTGTATGAAGAGAACGCGCAAGGAATGAGGTGTAGAGCAATGGTAGCGGCCGTGACGTGCGCCGGCGCAGCTGTTGTGTGTCGCAAGTGAAGCGTGCGCCTGCTTCAGTGGCGCGAGAGCCACGGATAGAGATGCCCGTGTCGTGGTACGCTGTGGTGGCGCTGGCCGCCACCGCACTCGGGGCTTCCATCGCACGTAAGTCCTTTTATTGCTATTTTATATAGAAAAAAAATATTTTAGCACTGCATAGCTCTACCAGCCTAGAGTCAAAGCGATCGTGATTTTTTATTATTATTATTTATTTCAGGATTAGTTAACACTGACAAATCCTGAACCTCGATTCAATATACTTTTTTGTGGAGATTTCGAAGGTACTTTTGGTAGTGTATTTAGTTTTACTATCTACATAACATACGTGTATGGGTTTACAGAATTATTGTTACTTATATAGGGACAATATTCGTTACATTGGTCTATACCTAAGTACATAATTATTATTATTACTTCCGAGACCGTTGAAAAACTTTACGTATCAAAGATTTTCCGAATTTAAGCAACAATTTCCATATTTACTCAATTATTTTTGATGTGAAAACGAAATGGTTGCAAGAACAAGTTCTTTTAGATACCGAGCCAATCATTTTAACTGACCCTTACGTTACGTACGTTACATTACACTTTTTTTTGCATAAACCTATAGTTACGTCCTTATGTTAATGTATGTTTTAAGTAGGTATTATAGCTAAGCAGGTAGGTACAGTCAAGTATCAGTACATTTACATTTCCACAATGTAATTAATCACAAAAAGACCATTATATTTGACAATAATAAGTCAGATTTGTATCGTTTATTGCAAGAAAATAAAATTTGTATATGTTTGCACATCAACATTTTTTTAGGATTTACATTTACAACACTGTGCAAGGAAAAGATGTCAAGGCTGAGAAGAAATGACAAAAAAATTATCAGCACCACATCTTTAACAAAATTATATTTATTACGTAGGTACTGCTACATAATTATTAAAACAATTTTAAATAAATCGATCTTGCGGAACTGACTATGCAATGACACCATGCATTTTCTTTGCAGGACTTCAGTGAAAATTCTAACTTATTTTCCCTTAGAATAACCTATTAATTAGGTAACTGTGTGTATGTCTCCATAACTTGTTTACGAGACATTTAAAATCTTATTATTGTTATCATCCAAGTTACATATGACGCAGACGCTCTATATGACGTAGAGGTTGATATACCTACCACAAGCAAATAATAGCAAATCTTATTAGATTTCTTGATTCAGATAATGTAATTTCGATATCATTATAAATAAGGCTTTATCAGCAATCTGACAAATTAGCTATCTGTCAGTAATTAACATATCATTATCCGTCATTATACTTTTACCGACACTTAATCATCTTCGTATGAGTCTAAGCAACATCGTCTTTATTAATACACGAATCGGTTTATGTAGGTATTGTTATAATTTTCCTACAAAATTATATAAGAGGGACATAATATTTAATACCTGCCTTTTTTTAAAGAGTGCTTGGACAATTTTTTCACATTGACCGGATATAATCAAATGTAAGACTGTATGACGAGTTTCTGCGTACACACACACACAGTCTCAAACACCTAAATGAGTGATTTACAACAAACAAAATGCGGTTCATGAATTAAATGATACATATCCCTAATTAAACCTCACGGGAACTAAGGGAAGTGTCCCTTAAACCATGTAGTTGTCCCTTTCACACTTCGTTAAAAAACGTTAAGTTAGAAAGGGACCGAAGGCTAATGGTGGACTAACTTTAAATCACATTTATGCTTAATGTTGCAACTTACCGTACGCTCGTGAAATACACGGAAACTCTTATTGTGTTAGTGCACGAGTGTGCTACTCGTTGCTGTTAGTTACCTACTTGTTACGTAACAAAATCGCGTGCTGCACATTGTAATGTTTACAAACAGTAACTGTGATATCATTACTCGCGGAGTAACCGTTTAAATTGAGCCACTGGGTCGCGATTTGCATCTTTAAACCTTTTTTTTAAATTTATAAATGGACTCAACAGTTTTATTATTGGCATTGGACTCATTTGCCAATGTACTTAGAATAATGTTGTATCGTATTGGTTTTCTTCATTCAGAGGAGTCGCCTTAAACCTGCAACCCTAATGATTCCTCTTATATTGTGCGATGAATGGACTTATTTCCGTAGCAGTGATTTCTCGTTACGATGAATTCCCGTAGCGGTGACTCCCGATGCAGTGAGTCCCTCAACATCAATTCTCACTACATTGATCTACAGTCAGGTACAACAAGTTAAACGGTGCTCCGATTTAATTCATTTGATGACTTTTGTGCAAACTGCACATACTTGGGCACTTGTGACGCTTGTACTAAAATACACTAAACTAAAATACACTAAAACTAAAATACACTAAAACTAAAATACACTAAAACTAAAATACACTAAAACAGGAATAGGACATTAAAACTTAGACAGATGTAGTAATTCTGGTGTGCCGTTTTTTTAAACCTTACCTAAATCTAACAAGTTTATAAATGTAAATACCTTTTCTACACCAAAGTTACGAAATACGCACTACAGAATCGCTACCAGAAATACTGTACATCTATGTGCTTTTAACATGTGGCTTTCTAAAACCAGTTGTAAGGATCTCAACCATCCTAAAGATAATTTATTATATTTGATGCAGACGATACAGACAAAGCAACAGTTTAAATATTTGGCCGGCTCGAACCGCCCCGCATCTCACTTACATCTATTTGCGATTACTCGCATTAAACACAGGATGTACAAAATTGTCGTGCCCTTCAAACGAACACCGTGTATAGTGAAGTAACCGATAGACCCTACGCTTGTCTCCACATTACGAGAGGATAACAATCATTTCATAATGCAAATCTAAAAAGTTTGTCTCACTTAAAAAAATCCTATAGCAGGTCAGGTATAAAACGAATAGATGCGAAACGTGGCCGGAGAATGATCCATGTGAATGAATATGGCAGGCTAACACCAGGACAGACCAGACATTAGGCACATACATTATATACCCATAATTAGGTACATAACATAAATTAAAATTCACAACATATGTCACAATATAGGAAGGCAGCTCGACATTGTACTGTTTCAAATCATCTTCTAAAATTTGTTGTAGTCAGATATAATTTTAGGGTTTCGTGCCACAAAAGGAAAAAGGAACCCTTATAGGATCACTTTGTTGTCCGTCTGTCTGTCAAAACCTATATCTCAGAAACGCGTAGACGTATCAAGTTGAAATTAATACCAAATACCAGACCAGATTCAAATCTCGTCCACGGCTAGATTCATCATTCAATATCACTTTTTAAACTTACACGGTTTGTATACATATTATAATTAGATAAAACGGGAATTACCAAGTCAAACAGGAATCAACGCAGTCAGCGAACACGAAAGAGGGTAGATCGTTTTGTGTCACCCTTCTGACGTTCAACACTCATCGACTTCAGTCTACTCGTAACCATGATGGCTGTAATGCTGTCGAAATATCGAGACATCAATAACAAATGTTTAACACGGTAATTCCCGTTTTATTTAATTAATATTCATCATTTAAGTTGTTGTAGTATTTAGTATTCATTTTCCATTGCCATTTTCAGTGTCACTGGTGCCGCTGGAAGCCCCACCCTCAGATTCCCCGATACTCTTAAAGTCGAGTCGTATCCTACGGGCTCTTAAACGTGTATGTACGTAATATACGGTGTACAGGGATGCACTCGGTGACTGGTGGCACTTGTAACTTAGAAACATTTACCACTACCATAAGTAATTAACGAAAGTTCGCTCGATAACAAGTACGTAAATGACGTAGTTTCATCGTTCGTGGTTCATGAGTTTTATCTAATACGCAAAGAAAAGTATGCAAGGGAAAGTAGGTTAAGATTCTTTTTCAAAATGCACTCGGCCAATTTTTAAAATAAATTTACAGTTACATAGTTGGGGCTCTATGTTCTAATGAATTTTTTTTACAATAAGATCAAGTTAGTTCTTGAGAAAATCTCTCAACTTCAATTAGACCCCATGTATTTCCTCTGTTTTCGACCCCAAGTATGGCAATGAAAATCCAACCAATTATGAACCTCGTAATTGTGGAATTTACGTACTCGCTAGCGACCTAACTTACTAGCAACTCATCGTAGAGATACCGATGACGCTTTGTCTATAGTCTATACGTAACCTATGCTCGCTATTCAATCTGTTTTCAGAACACCCGCATCACTGTGGATCCTTATACAGGGTGTAACGGAAAGGGTATATGAAGCCGAAGGGAGGGTGTTCAGTATAAGTAACTGAACAACTTTTGTTCTACGACTTTTCGATTTTCGCGAATTTATTTTTTGACTTTTCATACATTTCGTACCGGTCAGCTGAGCTGTTTGTATGAGACAATAATTTATTGTTATTATTTATTCGAAAAGTCGTAGAACAAAAGTTGTTCAGTTACCGATACTGAACTGCACCCTCCATTCGATTTCATATACCCTTTCCGTTACACCCCATAGAACCTTAGACTTGTTTCTTTGGTAACAACTAAGGAAGCCTCTATGCTAAAAACGCCTGTTAAAATTACTTATTAGGTACTATTGGTTAAAAAACGAGTCAAAAGTGGAGTGGACCTTTCATTGGATTTAACTCTTCAACAACGCTATATATTCGTATTAGAGAGTTAGGTACTTACTAAATTTTTATTAGAACCTTTCTACGCGAAAATGAAAATTAGCAAAAAAGGTTGTAGAGACGAATTAGCGTTTTTAATAATGCTAATTGAGATTTCGAGAGAACAATAATTTATCGTTTAAGGCCTATATACTTTCTACCTCTCGAAGTAAATATGGACTTAGATAAGATTCTTCAGGGGCTATTTTTCATTCTAATTCTCAAAGTCCCAAGCACATAATGAACTACAAAATGAACTATATTGCTAGTGCTATTTAAATAGACAGTTCAGCAACTAATCACAGATCAAATTTAACCGCCTAAACGGTGGTTAGCGTGGTGCATTTTTACCAGGCTGCGCAAGAAGGAGAGTGTTTTTTTCGAGTGTATGTATATATGTTAATTTCTATGTCTAATTCTTTGGCACGCTCTGCAGCCCAAACGGTTTGGTGGTTTTTTAACATATGAGGTGTCGTTATATTCGTCTTGATTGTAGGAGTGACATAGGCCATAATTTTTTTTATCAAAGTATTGAAGTAGTCGGGTTTTTTTATAAACAATTTCTACTTGTTATCGCTATGAGTCTAACAATTTTCCCATTGGTTTCGACAGCGGAAAAGCAATTAGTAGAGAAGTCTTCATGCGGCCGGGTGTGGGTGACTGTGCACTCGCCCGAAATCAGGCGCGCCAACCAGCCCAATCTGGTGGATGCTCTTGAACTCAATTGGGACTTCGGCGGCTGCTCCAATGTGCCTGCTCAGGTGAGTATAAAATAATATGTAGAGTAATACCTCAAATAGATAAATAAAAAATATTTATGAAAACGTACCTACAATATAAAGCATTCTTGTCATGAATGAAAATCATCATCAAAAATCACCGCGGGATCGAAAATCTATGGAAAGACTCTAAACTATATTTTGTATGGGGACAGGTACCTGCCTTTATTGTCACTTTCACACTCATATGACAAAAAGAGACGTCTGTTTTACATGTTCGACTTTTATAAAATTCAAAGTATTCAAACAATGGAAAAACAAATAGTGGCAGAGACGTTATTTGTCATGCAAGAGCAGAGTCTGCGATGTAAATATGACTTACTCCAAAGGCCGTTCTTTGCTTCGTAATTTTGTATATTTTAGAATTAAACCTTGGAGTCATTGCTCCAATTTAGTATAAAAACACTGATAACAATCACTTTAATGTTTAAGCAAGGAAAAGTAGAGCGACTGAATGAAAGGTGAGTCAAAATAGAGATGTATCATAGAGTGAATGTTGGCGGAAGGGACGATGGAGATAGATCGAAGATGACATTAAAAGATGGTAGGTAACACTATAAAAAACTATAACTTGTCAAACATAACGCGAAAAGCTATAGTTTTCCGTCACGAATCAAATAATTTATTTCCATAATTGGTCATTATTTTAAAACCTTATCTTATCATAAAAACTAAATCGTATGTCCATTCAGCCACGTTTGTTTCTATAACAAGTTTTTGGATTATTTCAGATTCTAGACATTCAGATAAGTCAAAATATTGAAGTGAACATCTGTATTATAACTTATGGAACGCAATAAATATATTGAGTATTGAGTATTTTGAACCTATTTTGACATGAAAAGTGTAACTTTCATAATTATGATATGCATTAACAAGTAGATAAACAACTCCGACAAAAAGCAAGATAAGATCTTTGGTACGATATCGTATCGAGTTCCAAATATTCAGCGAATATTATGCAAGAAAAGATTGCATTGCTCTCTTGTCCATAAATCCATGCAAATAAATGTCGATCGCCATCTACGCGTACATTCACATTCTCGCCTTACATCACTCACGTGTGCGGCGGCGGCGCGTCGGACGTGACACGCGTCCGTCTTTGTCGCTGTGTTAGCCGTTTATTGTAAGGCAACATGACACAAGGAACTATCTTTGGAGTTAGCCTTTGGAGGCAGATTTACATCGCGGAATGCACACCAATTACAGTCGGCGGTCTAATTGTGGATTTGCTGACAGCAAGCCATTGATCTCCTATAAACAACTAGATACACAAAGGTCTTATTAAAACAATTTAAAAACGTCCAAATAAGGGTCCATTGTTAACGTCCAAATAATGTCCAATAAAGCAAATGAGGGTCCATTCATCCGTTTGGGCCTTCTTTGCGCTCTGACTTTTTTAGAAGGCAGTCTGTGTATCTAGTTGTTTATAGGAGATCAATGCAGCAAGCCCATTCCGATTTCTATACTCCATTGCTGGCTTTCAATAGTAACATGAAAATACTTGTCACAGCAACCGAGCAATGAATGATAGAAAGGGAATGAGCTTGCTGTCTCTGTCACTTCCACAATTAGACCCCGGGTGCCGTTGGCGTGCAACCGTTAGCTTGCTGTCAGCGTACAGTTGTTGGAACTTCACACCGACTGCAATCGGACTTCACGGTTGGTTTGCAGTTTTATTGCAGTCGTACTCTGAATTCAAATTTACAGAAAAAAATGCGAATTTACAGTTGGAGTGCAGTTGAAATGCAGTCATGAGAAATTTTAGCGTATCAGTCATTTGTTTTTCCATTGTTTGAATTGTCAATAGAAGTCGAACAGAACATATAAAAACAGATGTCTCTTTCTGACGTATGAGAGTGAAAGTGACAACAAGGGCGACCTGTCCCCATATCAAATATACTGTAGGGTCTCTCCATAGAGCGCGGCGAATTTTCTTCCTTCATGTACGGCAATATCGACATCTGTAGGTAGGTGAGACTTCACGAATAATGAATTAGAACATCCATTACTTAGTGGAAAATATTTGTTCACGACAATTGATCAAACTATCATGTGCTAATTTATACCTTCATCTAAATATCTGTTATGGCGGAGCGACCTATCCTATTCTACTTCCCATCTTATCCATTGGAGAATTTGAATGTATATGGTTTTGGGCCAAGACAGAGTCCGGTAGCAGTTGAACCCTTCTTCTTCGCTATTCCTCTTTGATTGACTATAACCGCCTATATAACACCCAGGCTCCTATAGGTATAGGTATATATCCCACAAAATGACGAACGAAACCTTCGCCTATGAATATACAATAGTATAGTATATTATTCATGTTATCCAATATTTATCAATTACTTTTCCTTTTTTGAGAGAATGGTTTCATTTATTAGGTATACAAAGTCAATATAAAATAACAAACTTTTCCTTCCATGAAATTAAAAATATCGCTGCAATAATATTCAAAGAAAAATACCCTTATTCCAGAAGCTAAGGCCGACGAGTCATAGAGTGTTTAGTGCGAGCTGAGTTTGAGTTCGATCTTACAACTGTCAGATTTCATACAATTTTGACAGCTATGTATACGACGCTTACGTTGAGTAATACTCACGTTCTATGACTATCGGCCTAAGAAACCTAGCCCGAATTTGAGGCATCCAAGGCAGCCAGTAAAACCATTACTGTAGATAAGGCACTTACTTGGAACGTTCCTACAGTGTTATGAAATCTAATAATAGTGGAAGTCCATTCATTGCTCGTTGCGTGTGAAATCACTATGGAAGCAGAGGCGCGAGCATTAATAGAGCGCTCTAATTGAAAGTAAACACAGGTTGGTGTAGGTAATGGTACGATACAAGGGGTTATTAGTAAGGTTTCCAGGTACTCGAGTCATCTGAACAAGCGATGGTGGTAACAATGGGGAATGTGTTTAAGAACACCTTCGTGGGCTATTAATGTAAATATATGGGAAGCATTTTCAGTTCAGCTTCTTACGATTCTTTCCCATTATATTATCTGTCTAATATAATACATATTCTAGTCTGCCAGATAAATATATAGGCTGTGGTTTTGATCAACGACGACTCTCTGTTTATGGTATAATTTTCTAATACCTATCCCTTTATACATGTTAATCGGTTCTCTAATTAAATGCAGATATTTTAGATAATGCTACACCACATTTGGAAAGACCAGATCAACCTCTTCTCTAAAAAAATCCCAGTTTTTGGTAATTCAAATGTGACATTTATAGCAGCCGATTTAAAATCAATACCGCAAGTGCTCTCATATGCTTACTTCCCTGTTAGATATTTATTTTATAGCGTCATGATGTTATCTCGGTCTCGATTAGATAGATTTAGATTTACCTTCCTAACCCAAATAAATATATCTCGAATGTTTTGCGTAGGTGTAGGTATTTGATATTAAATAATTCAGCATTCAATCAGAGAGGTTGACATGATGAATATTTCACACTCAATTTCCTAACTCAAATAGGTACCTAAATATTGGGGTTTCTGCTGTAGATTTTAGGGTTCCGTACTTCAAATGGTAAAAACAAATTACGACGAGATTTTGCGGTGGGTGTGTGTTTGTCACAGATTTCACATTTGCATTGGTATTAGGTGTGAGTCCGTAGTGGCCTCCAAATCTGATCCTAAATTAAACGCAATTTGTCACGTCAAGATACGGTGTACATTGTTCGATCTACAGTTATTATGTATTACCTGATATACCATTATGTAACCTTCCTTTTAAAATAAGTTAATTGACTCACATTGAATCGAAACGTTTATCGTCTTAAAAAATATAGAATTTCAGAAAAAAAAACATTTTTAAAAATTGTAACAGTATCCGAAGCTGTTTCGTTTATATACGCCTCTTTCCAGAAATCATTCTTCATGAACAGTGTATAGAACTAGGAAAAAGTGACGTCACGGTTCCGTCACATACCTCAGATAAAGATACTTATTTCACATGTTATATTAGAGACGAAATGAAATGTTTCTACATCCCTAATTCTTTTCTTTTTATATCTTAACAGATCGGCCTATTCGACAGCCGACCAATGTCATGGAACGGCGCACTAGCTGTGTTTGTTCTAAATGAAGTGGAAGGCCACATCATCACCAACGTTTCCCTCGGGGAAGGCAGCCTTCCTGCCGGATGGGACACGGGCCCCGGTCCCAAGGGCCCCCACTGCCTGTGGCCCTGGGCAGGAGCTGGGGATTCCCAAATACAAGCTTACAACTGTCTGAAGATACAGCCTACTTGGATGGAAGATAATGCGTAAGTGAGTTATCTGCTAGAAATCTTTAAGCAGAAACCGGTAGTTGGGGATATCATTTTAGAAGTAACCTATACCGTAAATCATGAAGGAAGGAACAACCTGGCCGGGGACGCCTAGAGTTTTTTGCTTCATGTCTTAAATAGACATTCATTGAATTTCATTGTTGGCTGATGTTGAAAACATCCTGAAGATAAGTAAGTATGGCGACAGAGACAGACAAATTTTGTCAATCAATTTCATTTCATTTACTCGGGTTTGGGTTAGTTAATGCCCCCTGTCATAAGAATAAGGCACCTACTACTACTACATCGTATAATCTAAAGTTTAGGCGAAGTAGTAATTGCCTAAACCCTATTTATAGGTAATTGGAAGAGGTATTGTTTGAGTGAGCTAAGAATCATTTGCTTTTGACGAGTGGTTTGTTCGATGATTCATTGCGAGCTCTTTACGGAGTAAACTCTAGCTACTCTAGTTTATATCGTTGATCGGTTGGTATAGGTATCTAACACAGAGAAACGTGTATGGCGGAGTCTTTTAAGTTGAGATTTTCTTGACTGGTTTTTGAAAATTATTTACAATTACTTACATCAGTCCAGTGTATACGGACAACAGCAGATCAGTGGTAACACTTGCAGTGCGATTTCAACTCTTACTATGCAGATAATAAGAACGGTCCAAAGTGTTACACTTGATGAGCTTTAAACTACCTACTTACTAGTAAAATAATTCTTACAATCGGTCAAGTACGTCTTGACTAAATCTCAACCTTATTGAGGCCCCTTGTACACTTTTCTCTGTATTCGTGTGTCCGTACTAAATCATCTGAAGAAATGCGTTTACTTTCAGTGCAAGAATCAATCACCTCCGCATCGGTGAGCTGGCTATCCCGGGCACACACAACGCCGGGTCCTGGCGATTCAACACGGAGCTAAGCAACCTGGCCCGGGACAGCTTCGTCCTGTGCCAGGATCGCTCCATATGGGCACAGCTGGTGCACGGCATCAGATACTTCGATTTCAGAGTCGCCTACTACGAGTTCTATCAGAACGAGGAAGATAGGTGTGTCTAAACAGCATCTTTCTTGTATTATTTATTGTACCTACACGAAATACAATTAATTACATTACTAATAGAAAAAGTTGTGTACACACGCGTGCTTATCTCTGGAGAGAGATTTCTTCCAGCAAGGCCTAGTTAATTTAAAATACAACGAAACAAATACAGTGGTCGGTTCAAGACATACAAACTTACGTAAACAATCTTTCAAAACGTGAAGTGTCAGGATCACTCCAAAGGAAGTAGCAATTTTCTTTGAATATTTGATTATTAGTTAAATGACACACACTATCGCTAGATCAGTTTTTACATAAGTATTTGAAATCACATAGGCTTTGTTAGAATACATAGCGTGCCACTAAATGTCGAGGTCGTGGTTTCGAATCCTGTCCACGGACAGGATTCGAACCACGGTACTAATATAATTTGTCCAGTCCATGTAGACTAATTTATTCAAAAAAGTCAAATTTCCAGATAACCAAATGCTGAGAATAATTATTATTTAAAAATTAGTTAGAGGTAATACCACAAATTTTATTTAATTTTTTCCGGTAAGCAATGACTTTATGGATATTTGATCTCTCTTGCCATAAACTTCGATAGCTATTAGTAATTTAGTACTTATGTTTGACTCTCGGTGTAATATTACTTTATAGGCCCATAACCTCATCTCGCTCATTACGTTGCGATACTACTGATAATATTACGTGAAGTACTGCGGTCTCGCACGGCTACTTCCTCGATCAACGTTACGTAAAGCTAATAATTACTTCGAACAAAACCACGAGAACACTTGTTTTACAAAACGTTAAGGAGATAATAACGTGATAATGATGGATATTTTCAGATATTGGCTGAACCACAACTTAATTCGAGTCCGTCCATTATTGCCGCTTTTGAGAGAATTTAGAACTTTCATGGATCACACCAAAGAGGTAAGATTTTTGTTAAATTACTCTATTTAGGCTCTAATGTTGTTATTATATTGATATGACAGGACTATAAGAAAATCTTAAGAGTATATTTTTTCCGAATATACAAAAGAAGCATCTAGGCATTTTGGCAGTATCCATTCATGTACTGTAAGGTGTTTGGCATATTTTTTTAAATCGCCTTCTACAACGTATAAAATTAGATAGTAAATAAATCGGCCGATTACTATTTGAGGAAATCTCAACCTAATGACTTACCTATACAAGGGTATAGGATATTTTTGTGTTAGACCGTACTTATAAAGAAAAAAGTTGTAATACTGTCTTCAATTGATCTGCAGGTAGTATTCTTGGACGCCCACAACTTCCCGGTCGGATTCTCCAATCCGGACGGGTCCGCCAACCGGGGCGTGCATGCCGGGCTATTGGAGCTGGTGCAGAGAGAGTTGGGCCCCCATCTGGCCAGGGCCGGGGACTTCGCCACGGGCCCTGGTACCCGCGGCCCTACGATGCAGTCCTTGCTGAACGCGGATAAGAGACTGCTGTTCAGTTATGCCGAAAACTCTATTGTGGCTGGTAAGTCTTTTCAAATATTTGAATGTAAAAGAATGAAACTGAGTTTATGAGTCTGCTGTCACCAATTCATGTCTCTTCAACATTTTGGGAATTCAACATTTTCGGAATCAACATTTTGAACCTGAAGGATTTCCATGATATTCGAGGGTCAAAGCACTCGTGTTTATGTTTATTTGCACACTTCTCGATCCTTACGTTGATCCTATCGTTGGGGCAATTTTGTGGGTCAATAGTGATTCGACCCGATCGCGTTTCCACCCGTTATGCTTATGGATAAATTATTATCAAAATAAAAGTGCCTTATTTGAATTAGTCAGCTCAAATCAGATTTTACTTACATGACTTCGGATTCAATTGTAATAGTCCCAAATATGTTGATGAAACAGGATTTGAAATCGTTGTCATCATCGTGATCTATAGACTCTAATTTGCATGCTTTTCTCACACTTTTTCAAATATTTCCCCTAAAAAACTTGCTAAACTCGCAAAGCCCCGAGTGCAACGGAACAACCTTGGGGACAACTCGGTACGAATTATCAAATTAGGGCAGTAAGTTGCACGGCTCTTGAACCGTGCCCTTAATTTTAGATAATGACGTCTGTAAGCCATCCTGCCTCGAATAGCCACGCAGCTATTACCTGCTAATCTGCTTTCGTAATCTGCCATTACGCATAATGCCACAATTGCTATTTTGGCAATTTGTGTTTTTGGTAATGAGTATGGACTCTTTAAAACTTTTATCACTATGTTACTCGTAACATTACAGTACATTAAATTCCTCTCATGAGAACCACAATATCTAGATATATCCAATGGCTAGAACAGATACTTCGACGCAAGAGCATAGAAAATAGAATTTATCGTAATAGCTATTCGGTACCATAGCTTTTCTATTAAAAAATATTATATTAGAAGTATAATTTTTCTAAGAGCGCCACTTGTGGATATGTTCGTATAACAGCGTCAAAATAATTATATTGTAATTTTGTTATTCATAAAAAGTAGGTATGTTATCAAAAACATGATAGCTTACGAGTAAATAAACAACAATTTGTAATCAATGGAAACTCAATTAGGGATTTAAATTAATAATTATAATTATTATCTATTCCGATTCATTGATTGCTGTTTCGATTGTTCAATAATTGGTGCGCTTCTATTGCGTGGATAATTAATTGAGATGATATCACATCCCGGCAACAATCAAATTGTAGCAATTAACTAAATAGCTAATTACGTCTAAGTCACTTCAAGGTGGATTACGCTATCTGTAATAGTAGCGATTCTCATTTGCGATTTCTACATTAGCAACTTTTGGTATGACACGTCATACATTGTCAAATTAAGGGTAGAAAAGGATGGTAGCATTTTTACGCCAAACAAATGTTGAGTTTAATGCGATGCCGACGTCTGCTGACTGACAAAATCGTAGATCCTATATTTGTACCTAAGTATGTACGGTACACACAAAGTTTTTAAGGTTAACATTATCTCAAGAACTACTTGACTTGTTGCCAGAATTATTTCACTGTTAGATAGTTAAAAGTTAAAACTATGTATGGACAACAGCAGATCAATGGTAACACTTACAGTACGATTTCAACTCTTACTACGCAGAAAATAAGAACGGTCCAAAGTGAAACACTTGATCTGCTGTTAGATGTACTAGGTAACTATAAAATAATCATTAAATTCGGCGCAGTTGTTTTTCAGAAAACCTCTACCTTGTTTAGGCCCCCCATATACTTTTCTCTATCGTCGTCTTCGTGTGTACGAGTATAGGTACAAGTAGCAGCAGCGTACCAACGTATTTAAGACCGAAAAGACGTTGAACAAAAGCTTACTTTTTGATCAGTTACAGCTTCGGCTTACTACTTGTATACAATTCGATATTCATCATATTCTGTTTTCCAATCGAGATTCTGCCTATTTATAAATTTTAAAAGTTTTCTAATTATGAAAAATAATCAGTATTCAGTTATGTAATGTGCAACATTTCTTTTCTTTGATATAGGTAAATAACATAAGTTGCCTACTTTGGGATAAAATTGTCCAAATAAATATTGCAAACGCTCTCGGCGTCCCTTTTTAAACCTTTTCCGTGAAAGGGCTTGAAGCGGAGATATAAAGTCCTTATGATAGATTGAAATACCTTTTACACCTTTGAAATTATTTTTAGCGAGACTGTGGGTGTTACCGGGAGTAGACTTTCGAGATAGAAGACAGAATAAATCTGAATATATAAAATTACTCGTACAAATTCAATATGCTTAGTTGATTGACAAGCTTCAGAGAATGTCTTCAATCTACAATGGATCTTATATTTTTACATTAACATTTTTTTTTTTAATTTCAGTCCTATGTTCTGCTATACCTACTAAACTTATTCTAACTAGATTTATTTAGAGCACGAATTCGCAGACAACTTTGCATAACTAGGTACCTATTAGTGGCCAATGTCATTATTGACTCGAATATTTTGTTGAGCCGATAGTCGACTATTGATTCAATCGCAATTCACAGAATCGAAAGAAAGAGTGAAGACCGTACAGACAGGTGCTGCTTTACTTACCCCACGAAAAGTATGCTCAAGACCATGCAATGTTTGTTTCAGACAACAGCTGGCTGTGGCCAGTGCTACCCCATCTATGGGCGAACACCAACAACCCCGTCGAGCTGTTCCAGTACTTAGACCAGGCGATCACCGTATCGCCGCACCCTAACGCGCGCTCGCCGCTGCACTCCGCGATGGCGCAGACCACGCCCACAGTCCTCGACATCCTCTTCCTGAGAGGGTCGCTTCGAGAGGCCGCTGACATCGTCAATCGCAACGTCACCGCGAGGATGACCACGCGGTGGCGGCAGCACGCCAACATCATCTCTTCGGACTTCTTCCTCGGCAACGACGTCACGGACGTGTCGATATTGCTTAGCGTGGAGCGCGGCGGCCGGTTATGACATAGCAAACGCGCTCGCAGCGGCGGGCTGGTGGTGACGCCGCGGCGCGCGCGCGCCCCGCCACAGGCCCGCCGCGCGCCCTGGCTGCCACACACCAGACACAGGACCCGCGCACACACATACACCAATTCATCCATTTAGTGCTGACAGCAGATATCCGCCGCGCTGCCCAGTCACTGCCAGACATTCCGATTGCGCGAGCGAAACCTTTAGTGAGATATTTTGTAAGTATTTTATTTGTACATAAATGAGAACCTAGTCCATTGTTTCTGTGAGGAACGATAATGTTGTACATAAATTACAAACTTGTGCCAAAGCGTCTACGTTTTTTTTTTCACCACACTGTTGAATAGGTTGATGTGAAAGAAACGAGTAAGTATTAAAATACAAATTTTTACTTATCATAAATAAGATACAATAATATCGGTAAACAATAAATAATATCTAACATTAAATTGTACTTGCGCAACAAAAACGAGGTAGATTTACCGTGCCGGAGCACAACAGTCTATAAGAGTCACGTATCTATGCAATTTGTCTATGATACACAAATGCTACAGATTCGCGAAAGTTAAAGATTCAGTGAGGAGCTAGGAGCGGCAATAGTTCCGCGCGGCTCATTCGGGAGAGTGCGCGGGCGTCTAGTCCCATCGCGGCAGCCGCGCCCCTGACGTCCAGGCCGAAGCTCTGCAGCAGGGCCGCCAGCGCGACCTCCTCACCGGTGCGCGGGTCGCGCAGGCGCGGACACGAGCCGTTGCACTGCGGCCACGAGCAGCGCTCCACGAGACGGCGCGGCGCGCACCCGGCCCGCGCCCGACGTCCGCCGCTGCCCAGCCGCCGCTCCCAGCATGAGATGGCACGCGGTAGGGACACGCCTGAAATTAGGAAAACAGTTGAAGTGTCCGTACATCAAATAAAAGGAATGTTTAGTCAAGTTGTACACTTTTTTTGTACGAGAAAGACGTATTAGGTACTTACATAGTTTCGAAATTGGATAGTCAGGGATTTTTTCCAGAAAGAAAAGATAAATGAAACTAGTAGTGTAAGTGATTAGGTAACTCGCATCGAAACTGACAAACCTGATACGTTGATGGCCAACCACTCAGGTCGAGCCAGCGCTCCGTGCGCCAAGCAAGCCGGTGCGAACGTCGCCCTGACGGTCTTGAGGCTTTCCCGCAAGGCTGTGCCCGTGGCGTGCACCGCGTCCCACTGGGCGCGAGTCCTCGGAGCCCGCACGCCCTCCGCAGCCAACTGAGCAGAGTCAAACAGGTATTGGAACACGAAGAGTGGTGTCCGAATGTGAGGGTACAGTTGATAACCGAAGTAGCACAACCAGGGTCTGTCGCTGTGCTCTCGAACGCAAGACGAGGGAGGCGAGCCCCGCCAGAGCGAGTGACCTAGACGGGCGACGGTATCGGCTGATCGCTTCGTTCTGGCCGGCCGGTCGAGAAACCACCCAGAATCCGCGACAGCAGCCACTTTGATGCCGTGCCCGCGGAGTAATCTTCTAGCCGAGTCGGCGTGGAGCATGACTCCCGTTCCTCCGGCACTCGAGCCGACGAGAAGAATCCGTCCGGATAGCCCGAAGTGAAGAAGTTCCGAGAGGACGGAGTGGACGATGAGTCGGCCGGCGAAGGCGAATGTCGTATTCTGGCGTAGTCGCATTCCAGCCCACATGTCGCTGGAGCAATACGGCAGCAGAACGTGATTGGATGCGTGCCAGAGAGGGTTGGCTGACGGATCGGAGGACAGAATCGCCGGGGCGCGACGTTTGCGAGGCCACCGCGAGGAAGACATGAGCGCCGGTCTTCGCTTCCAGCGCGCGTTGCAGGATGCCGTGTCCCAGCAGTAGCCACCGCCTTCCAGGTACACCACCCAGTGCTCGCTGTTGGTGCCGTGGCGGATGTAGTATCTGAAATATTGGTAAATTTATTTCAGTTTACTTTACAACTTAATTTGATTCTCCCCCTCTAAGACCATTTATTCTGAGGTGTTACCCGTAGTCCTACCGCACTAATAATTAAATAACATTCTCGTATATCAGTAATTGTATGGCACGTACCCCGCGGGAGTGCCATCGTTGCATGTAAGCGATGTGTTGGAGAGCCACACAAGCCTCAAGCTGTCGGGCGGCGCGCTCTCGCTCGCTGTACTCACCACTGCCTGAAAGTTAGGTACATACTAACGTTATTAACATCAACTCACAATTGCGGCAGATGAATAGAATGCCATTCAAATAGGTATAATTTTGGAACTAT
Organism: Tachystola acroxantha; assembly: GCA_963506565.1. Classification (NCBI taxonomy): domain Eukaryota; kingdom Metazoa; phylum Arthropoda; class Insecta; order Lepidoptera; family Oecophoridae; genus Tachystola; species Tachystola acroxantha. The sequence goes on from OY735880.1 coordinate 7,521,454, forward strand.
AAGGCAAGAGTGAATGGGCATTTACTGGGCCCGCGTGCTACATCGTCACTTTACCATCGGTTTACCATAAAAAACTGGCCAAGTGCGAGTCGGACTCGCGCACCGAGGCTTCCGTGCAACACAACTTAACCCCGTAACTTTTCTTTAACGAAAAGAAAAACTAGATTTAGAGACCAACCTATCTTTGCCATTATCAAAATATTATGTCCGTACATCGACAAACTCCTGTTTAGTTGATAATCTGCAAATATAAGTTTGCAATAAAAAAAATATTTAACGAGTTATTGAAGTTCAATAACGCTAGTAGAATACAAAGAAAAATGGGATTGACAGTTGCGAACGAAAAAGCAAATGTCAATCCCATACATATTTGTTTATATTCTAGATACTACCGACGAATGCCAATGCCACTTGGCTAGGTGGCTAAAGGGGCTGAAAGAAAAATGCGGCGTTAAATCGCGATGATAACGCCTCAATTGGTAATACAATACAATCACAGACAACAGCGCATTATCGCAAAGATCTTACCACAAAAATACTGTGGAAGGTAAAAGGTTCATTTATATTCGGTTACAATATAAAAATAGTTATAGCTCTTTGTTTCATACTCTGTTTACTACAGACCGACGAACAAGAACACCGGAGGTACCTTTAGTATCAATATAAGCAACATCAAAGGCTACGCCTGCCTTCCACAAGCCTGTCCGTCGTCAAATACTATTTAATAGGCACGCGAACTATATTCGTGTGCCGGATTATATATTATTTTGTAAATAAATAACAGTTTAGGTACTTTAGCTTTATGAATTCAGGCAGTTACTCTCCTTAGTAACTGTTTTGCTAGTTCTACTTCTACGTAGTCAAATCAAATATCACAATTATCACTTTGTAAACTTTTTCGGTATTTCGATTTGTAAACATAAATTATAAGGTGATAGACTCTTTCTTTATTGTACAAACATTACACGAATTGTTACAAAAAAAAAATTATTGTACAGTCGACAGCAGATCAATGGTAACACTTGCAGTACGATTTCCAAGTCTTACGACGCAAATAATAAGAACTGTCAAATGTAAAAAGTGTTACCATTGATCTGCTGTCGACTGTACAAAGGCGGCCTTATCGCTCAGAGCGATATCATCCAGGAAACCCTCGGCGAAAGGAGATGCATAACAACAAACAGTAGTGTAGCGCATGGAATCCACACGTTACTCTGATAATTACATATTTGTTACTGGACAAACAAAATACGCTTAAATAAACATACATTATACAATGTAAGTGCTAACACTAAATAATTACATATACTTAGTTTAATATAATTAATAAATAAATATTACACGGATAAATAAATACATAAACTACATACTTACTAAAAAATCAATAATTACATAAACTATATAAATATAATATTATATGCACAACTACAATGACAGGTAATGGTTTCTAAGCCGTGCCTTAAACACTGCTAGTGACGTATGTGACGAGGTATTAACGAGATAAATCAGGAACCGTATTTAACATCGGATTGAGTGAGCTCCCATTCGATAAATAGATCGGTTTGTTTTCGCCCTTATGGCCGTACCACATTCACAAACCTTAAAGTCTTCACGTGACTACGGTGACTACTATGTAATCGACAAATCGATTTAATGGCGCATTGCCCGTGGCCCACATGCGTAGTTCACCTGGGTGGACTACGGGTCACTTTTGCCCGTGGTATACCAGAAGGTTCATAACATTAGACATTGTAATACTAAAGAAAATTAAAAAAATCTGTCGAAGTAGAGGTCATTCGAAGGTGTGTGTTGTCTAAGTATTGTCTGTCGAACAATCGACTGTCGAAGTAGTGGTCATTCGAAGGTGTGTGTCGTCTAAGTATTGTCTGTCGAAGCAATGACTTGTCGATCTATGTGTTTTCGGAGTTCGGAACGTGTCGAAATAATGTACTGTCGAAATTCAGTCCGCAAGTCAAGAAATAGTCACAGATCGATATAAGTACCTAAATCTGAATGAGGTGTTTAAAAAAATGTTTTGACTTTTCTTGTTGCCAGTGAACTCTAGCTAGTCTCAGTAGTTCGGTGACAATTTTAATTTTATATACAGGGTGGCCTTGAATTCATTCGACAAAATTAAGTGGATGGTTAGGCGTGTGACATACATTATTTATGGGGAAAAATAACAAAAATCTTACAATAAATTCAACTATCGAAAAAAATATTAATTTGATGTGCATTGTTACTGTGCTTTGTAGTTTTTATATTTTAAGGTAGTTTAAATTTTTGGCAATGATTTATTTAACTGGAATGGTAATTAATATCATTTGTAAGGTATAATTTTTTCGCAGATTAGATTTTTTTAAATCTTAGCAATTTAATATTTATCATGAGTACAACTACCAATTTCAATTTGTCGAATGAATTCAAGGCCACCCTATATATACCTATAGGGTGACGTTAAATCAAATTGTTATCACAAATCACGTTATAAACTTCTCAATATTCATAATCACAAGTAAATTAATAACAAAGATTAAAATAGGTAGGTATCTATGTAACTTTGGAGAAACTAATAGGTAGGGAGGACTGCAGGTGTACTGCCATGTCGATCACGTGGGTAGGTATGATTCCATAGTTTGAGTGTCGCAATTTTTTTTATTTATAAATATTGCTAAAAAATCGTAATTGCCGAACTAGATTAAGTCAGCTCGTCACTTAAAATTATTATTAGCAAGGATCTGATTATCGCAGGATTAGGTCGCTAATTTATCGAACTTATCGTAAAAAAAGTACACTTTAAAACATTACCACTCAACAGAGTTAACGACTCTGACTCTACATAATAATAGAAGCTCTAGATTCCGTAACGATATTTTGTAAAAATTTAACGATAATGACTTGAGCTGAAAGTTAAATGTGTAATGAAACAAACAAATTGATTTACGGTCAAACGTTTACTAAAATTACTAATTCGGTTAAAGGGTTGTATAAACAAAAGTAGAGGCGCAGTAGCTCAAACAAAAAATTGAAATGAAAAAAAGTTTAGTCACAGAATAAAAACGATAATTTACCTAATGAAATTTCTGTTTTCTCTTAGTACAGTCAGTCGCGCAGAAATGTGAGAGTGGCTCTATGTTGATGTAGAGTTATTCATAACTTACTAAAACAAATTGTGCTCAATTTATTTTATTATTTTTATTAGATTGGTTATATAGGTACCCACGAAGAATGAGATTAAGCATACAGGGGGTCAATAAGGTTGAGATTTTCTCAAGAACTACTGGACCGAGTTTAATAAATCTTTTACAGTTAACTACTTACTTACATAGTTTTAACTTTTATATATCTAACAGTGAAATAATTCTTGCAATAGGTCAAGTAGTTTTTGAGATATTCTCAAATTTAAAAACTATCCTGTACACCTTTCTTTGTCTTCTGCCGTACCTGTACTATAAGCACTAAAAATAATTAGAGCGATACTCTACAGTTAAATAAATTGTTTAAATTTTTACTTCAGTAATTGTGATTATATATCAAAATTGTCACAAACTTGCATCAGCCTACCTTATCTACACACACAGAACACGCACTTCTGTGCCACTATGATCTAAGGCTTATTTTTAATGCATGTGACGAATTTACTTTCAATGTATGGAGTGCACAAAAATGTGACAAATTAACTTTGTGACGAATGTACAACAACCCATCTAAATTAGCCAGGTTTTCTCATTTGCCTTTCTCTTGACATCTGAACTTCCCTCCTCTGCCACTAACTCATTATTTAATAAATATAATAACACTAATCAACTCTTTCATTAAACTCTGTAGGACGTTGCTCTTAGCTCTCATTCAGATAATTGGTAAAAACAAAACACAACACCACGAAAACAAACGCCGACAGGTGTGTCAACAAAAAGGTAGCACAAACACCAACGTACACAGAGTGTCCAAGTGATCCAGTTGCAGAGGTAGTTGCGTCGTTGCGCCGGCGCAGGCATCGCGGGCAACTAGCGCGGCGGCGGCGGGCGCGGCGCGAGCCTCAGCACACACCCCATACTGACCGGCGCGCGCGCACCACTGCCGCCCCGAAACAAACCGCGCACGGTAGCGCTCCCGCTGTTTACAAATAAAGCCTCTATTTAGAGCGAGGGCGAAGGGCCGAACGACTCGCCGCGCGGCGTCCAACCGAATAAAGGTAAGGCGGCTCGTTTGTGCGCAGGGGCAGCGGGACCGGCTCCGGCGGCGAGATCAAACGCGCCACAGATCAAAGGAGCCGCCGCGCGATCGGCATCCGTCATTATTATTATGCAAGCATTACGAGGCGCGCGTGACTCGGGCGAGAGGGCCACGCGAGCTGCGCGGGCGCCGCCGCCGCCACCGCCCCCGCACTCCACCACACAGCACCCTCCACCTGTCATCACCATCAGGCAGGCAGGACCACTAAGGGTATATTTACACTTGTTGGAAATATCTGTATAGTTTTGATGAAAATGATTAGGTCCTCATATATTTCATAAACGATTAGTAAAATCAAAATGACATCTGTAACTAAACACCTTTCAGTCGGTACCTATATATCGGCTAGTATGTCAAATTATCGAAATATTTTTCTCAACAACGAAAACCTCCTAGTCAAAGGTTGTTCAATTGTCGAACACCTCCATTCGGCTTACCTTTACGTTACATCCTGTATACTATGAACACTATGAAAGTATCTTTCAGTCAAACAAATAACATTCATTAGAATCCTTACATCTTGTCACTGTGTCTCTACTAGCTGCTAAGTGAACTCGTTGAAGTCTTTTGTATGCGCCATATGAAATTGTCACCAAACAGCTTAACATCATCTTTGAATTCGCGCAAGTCACATCTTCATTTAATTGTGTTAGACTTCAATGAATCTTTATGCACGGACTCAACATGATCTCTATCTGGACTGGAGCCCTTGGCCTTGGTAAGCCCAGACCCAGAACTCTAACGAACATTGTCTTTCTTCTAAGAGCCTAGCCCAATTTTATAAACAGGTACTTTAGCTAAGTATGCCCCCGTCCATACAGATGGCCTACATGATTTTGAATTTCGTTAACACATAGATTTTTCTTTCTGTTCTACTAGCGTTAACGAAAGTCAAAGTTTATGGGCAACTATATCAAAGAAAAGAGTTTAAAAAATCAAGTACTTACTTTTGAGTAAAATCTCAACCCTAATAACTCTCTCTACACCTTTCTCTGTGTTAGAGCGTACGTACAGTCGAAGACAGAGATAAGTATACCGGGGGCCTCAATAAGGTTGAGAATTTCCAAAAACTACTGAACCGAATTTAATAATTATTTTACAGTTACATAGTTTTAACTTTTATCTATCAAACAGTGAAAGAACTTTTGCAATAGGTCAAGTAGTTTTTGAGCAAATCTCAAACTTAAAAACTCTTCTGTACACCTTTTTCTGTGTTCCACCGTACCAACCTTTTTAATTCTAATTTCTAAAAGTCAATTTTAGCACCCTGAATAATGGATATACCTTCTTTATACGCTCACAGCATCTCCTGCGTCAGTCCATGTAGGGATTAGCCACGCAATATACACACCTGTCTTTTCTGAACATATTTTGCACCTTATTTAATTTTATAACTTTGTTTGGCGGTCGATCGTTGCTAAAAGCTGGTCCCTAGCTACCATTATTTACACTACACGTTTGCGTCTTGTATCTAATTGGACTGCACGTTTTGAGTTGAGGTAGACTCGAAGTACGAACGACAGCAGCGCAATGGTAACTTGTAGTACGATTTCAACTCTTACGATGCGTAAAGTAAGAACGGTCCAAAGTGTTACATTTGATGTGCTTTGGGTTGTACCAAGTTAGTTCTGTCTTCGATTGTGATGGCTAAAGTGCTGTAAAATTCGGAGTAGGTACCGAATGTAACAAAATAATTATTCTGAATTTCTGAAAACTGCTTCTTTATTCTAAAATATTGTGTCGTCGTATGTCTGTGAAAACCAAGAACATAAATGTAAATTTACAACGTGAAAATGTTTCCTAGTTGTATTTGATATTAAATCAAAATTATCTATAACTACGTTTGGTTTACTGGTTCTTGTACCATATTACAACAAAGTAATAAATATGAATCATAAGGATAAATTTTTTACAGAAATATGAAAACATCTGCATTATCCAGTTTCGTAATTTCGAAGAAAGAAGTCCTCCAAATTAATAACTTCACGTTCACTTTCCATTTGACTTTTCTTGTTTGTGAAACCTAAATAAATTTGTTTTTCAAAACGAATCAATTGAAAACATTTGGAAAAGTAATTCGAGATGTAGATAGGTCTATTTTTAGATTAAACTTTCGATGCGACCCTGTAATAAGGCTTTTGTAGAGTAGAGTATACTCGTACATCCCTCAATCCAAACTCATCAATTCAAGTAGCTTACATGTTATTCTGTTCGAAATCCTTTGGTTTACTAAGTTTAGCTTCTGCGGCTTGTAGAAACCAGCAATCAATCTGTTTATCCAGAGCAAGGAAATCTCGCTGGAGAAAGCCACCAGTATTTCATTTAGATAGATAAGTATCAATCTTGGGTAAGTAGTTTATTTCTTGTAGACTTAACTAGCAGATTATTTGAAACCAAATAAAATAAGCGTTTTATTATTTCATTTACAATGTATTTGTAGCTAGGTTTTTGTTAACCTTTGATAGTTTTCGTTAACTTCTGTCGCTTTAACAGCATCGTAATTAAACTGTCTAATTATCATCATCTTAACTTTTACACATGCCCCTATTTTCCTATATCAGGCGGTGTCGTGTGTATGTAATTTCCTACGATAATACTAATAATGATGGGCGCTTCGCTTGTGTGTTGCATTGCACTATTATAAGTTGTAAGGCGATATCCGTGCCCCGAGTGATTGTCGTGGACACCGAGTTAAGTAGAATATAATTGGCGGGCGGCACGCAGCGTTCAAAGCCTGTACTGCCTGTAAAAATGCATCATAAAGCCGAGCCGCCACAATGAGCCCTTTGACAGTTGGTACCCACCTTTATGATGCCGACTCTGATATACGACCCGGCCTCATTAAACTTATTTTATCGACTGCCAGCATCTAGCCATCCGGAATAATCCCGTCAGTAAATCAGGCTATCTAGAGCACGCTACTGCTCACAAAACCGAAGAATAAACCACTTTATACCATTCAAAATCTTTATGGCTTATTATTCAATCCCATTAGAGACTGGGTAGGACGGTCTTTTTGAAAGCATTTTAATATAAAAGCTCATTTTCCATAACAATGGACATAATAAAAGTTTTTTGCTCAATGCGGTTGTAAAACCGCTGCTTATTAAATTATTATGGGGTGTAAAAGGAATCTTTTGTAATTCGTTATGCGGCATCGTTTTATCCGTCTGTGGCATACCACACTCAATAATTCGTTGTACACGTGTTCTCTGAACAGAGTCTATTACTGTACATACTCGTATAATGCAGTCATATAATGAGATCTCCCCGCTCGTCTGGGACCAAGGAAGCTTCGTGTATTGAGAAGGTTTGTCTTCTCCGCAGCCAGCAGTTTCACTTGTATCTAAACTACACTCGAAATAGGTGATTATATTCTTGAACAATTAGAACCTCAAAAGTAAACCCCGTACACATTTATTACACAGCTGTATGTACCGTTATACACAGCAGCTATGAAAATATGTCATTCGAGGCGACTGTATCTTGCATTGAACCCTATTTGATGACAAATAAGTAAGTGATACCTTTTCAGGAGTTTCATGAAGACCATCACTAGTTCTACGTCGGTGACGTCGGTCATCGCTTTGCCATATTGTTTAATTTTACCAACCTTTACTGGAATATGCGTGCTCTATATAAGCTATATAGAGCTAAACGAGATTTTTGCACTTATTTAAAAATGCTCTTACCTTTAATGTAGTGTCCTATGACTATTGCTGCGGTAACCCCTGCGGATGGGTCATAAGGTCAGGCCAAAGTGGGGATAGTCGATGAACCTGATGAAAATAGCAGCAAACTGTCGTAGATGTGAGGTTCTGGAAGGTGGAGTATACCTTCAAGAACGAATTTAGTTGGAGCCACCGGTGTGTTCGATAGGAGATCCCGATTCCTTCAACAAGTACGAAATCAACCATCGATGAGGGTTTAGTAAGAAAAATTGGGAAGTAACCAGGTCATTACTGAGGTAAAGTCTCATAACTCCACATCAACACAAAAAGGCATGGTACACAAAACAAAAGAGTGTTAAAATGTGAGTCATTGGAAATTTTAATCAGTAAAAAGTCAGTAGCAGTAAGTGAACAATGGCAACAAGCCAATAAATTGGTTAGGTTGGTTAGTCACCCCGTGTTGGAGCAAGTAATAATGGTGGACTTTTTACGGAGGCTCTCGAGTTGCTACCGGGGTCCGCACTGATGGAGGCAAAAAATGTGGGAGTCATTCGGTGACGCACAACATGTAGGTACACTCGACAACAAAAATTACTGTGAGTTTCGTGGAATAGGTTAAGCAACGAATTACAGATTTAATCTAATAGTTACGAGGAAATTAACCCTCACACAATCGCAGACGCTATCATCATACCAAGTTCAAAGTTAGGAATACAAGTTATTTCAGTAAAAAAGTTTCCACGGTATGTTGACAATAAAATGCTCTCCTAAATTCAGAGAACTAACATTCAGATCTATGTTTTCTATTAGATTGTTGTTTCCTTGAATAGGTAAACGAATATCTTGGTCGGCACAAAGCTTATCAAACTCCGAACCTCCTTATTTCGTCTAAGCAAGGTCTACTTGTAACTTACATACGTTGGCTCTATAACTTGAACTTTTGTTATGTAATAGGTGCTTATACTATTTTAAGATAGTAAAATAAAATCAATACCAATGGTTCCTTCAGTATCAACCTCACCTCAACATCATCTAAGACTAAGAATACATTTTTTCCGACGACGACAGATTCCAACCTCTTCTTAGGATCCGTAGCATTTTCTCTGCTTCTTCGATATGCAGAATTTATCTATTTTGAAAGGTTAGTATTTAGTATTGGTAGGCATACTAGTATGCAGGTTTGTGTCTAAAAATATGTAAATAAAATTGTATAAATATATTATTATGTAGGATAGGTAAGGTCACGTTATGCGGAATCCCCGATGTTGGCGAAAACTAAGAAGTGTTATAATTCAAGTTTAACCAACTGGACACGCGTGAGTCCAGTTCTTCGTGTCCAGATGATGAATAACTATATATAACCTGCTGTAGTTTATAATCCAGGGCAAGATCTGTGGGAATAGGAAAGTTGGCAGGAGGAGACACTCTTGGCTAAAGGACTTGCGTGATTGGTTCGGCTGCACCACCGGTTTCTTGTTCCGGGCAGCCATCCATTGAAGATTGCCATGATGTTGTCCAATCATCCATGAGAAAAGAAACGTGAAAAAGACAGTATTAATTAGGTTTGTGTAGATCCCATTATCTCTCACACTGGTTTACTGGGAGAGAACTCTAATCTACAGTTAGCCCATATATATCGACATTTAATTTTATTTGTTTCATTGTTAAAATTATTTGTCATTGTATATTGCCGAAGCACTTTAGCCACCGCAAGTCTACGCATGAATAAGCATCGCCACAGCACGAATGGGTGAGTAGAGTACGCGAGTCGGCGACTCCCCGCGGCCTGCGGGCCACAGCCTCCGAATCACAATAAATCTGAACCGATAAGTAGTCGGGCGGATTGTCGGCGCGGCGTGATCAAAGCTCAGGGAGGCACTTGAAAGACGCCGCCCGCCGCGCTCGACTCGCTTAACCGAGATGGTTCATTCGATACCGCGGTTCCAACACACGACGTCATGTGACGGTTTAATTAATTCCAATCTAATTTTGAATGACACTGAGACGGTTTGAGTGACGAAGGTACAGGCAAGTAGTTTTCCTTTTTCTATGGTAAACCACATTATAGTCCACAAGTTCGTAAATTCCGAAAATAAACAGTCATACTTAATTTACATTTACTGTTTTATCCAAAAAAATGTATACAAGAAAAACAAAAATTTATATACAATAGAATGTTCAAGCTGTCTTACTTAGGCAGGTAAAGCTCTCCAAGAGTCAGGAATTGTATCTTTTAATCGATTTAAACTCATCATTTAACGAATGTTCCTTTCCCATTTTCTGTCTCTATTTTCGTTTTTTAAGTCGCATCGTTATAAGATAGCATCTGTTCCTTAGACCAAATGAAGTGAGGTACTCGTACTTAGTCTCACGACACCGCCACAACCATCTTTCTTGACAAACATTACATCGTCCTACGACGTGATGTTTGATGTCAAACTATGGGCATTTGCCATTGCATACCTACTTTACTGTCTTGTTCTACTTACTAGTAATTTATAACTAAGCTAAAAAATTTAAAGATGTGTTAGAGGAAATATGAGATACTTAGATAAACTCTGCCCATCTATTGGGATGGATCTGGGTGCCCTTAAACCATGTTTTTGTCAATTTCACACATCATTAATAAACGATAAGTTAGAAATTGACCGAAGATTTAAATCGTGGACTAGCTTTAAATTACGTTTGTCTACCTAACCGCGTAGGATAGGTAGTATTAGTTTTAGGTTTTACTGGTAAGTTTAGTGGGAAGCAAAATCCCAATGGTAGAATTATTATTACTACTATTAGGTAAGACGACTACAACGCCCGAGTAAATCGTACCGTATCATATGATAGTGGACACTGACAAAGTAGTACTCCCGTGTAGCAGTTATTACTTTATATGCATGAAGCATTAATACTTACCTTTGAGCGCGGGCCGCTACTGGCGTCTGTGTAATTAATTTGCCATAAACGACTCGCATCACCTGTGCCAGAGCACTTGTACGGCCAGTACTCACGGCAGGACGCCAATGGCAATACTTCACGTTATAATTTAAATTCTTATAGCACCTACAATAAGAACGGTATAAAGTGTACACTTGGACGTGCATTAATAAACGCGGTATAGTTTAGTTTGTCGTATATTTATGAACACGATTTGGACGAATTTCGCCAAAGAAAGATAGTAATTCTGGTGTGCGCCTTAAATAAGTCTAAAAATGTTACCTGCCTCTCTTTCCTACACTACTTTTAAAACTTTAAAAGTTGTCTTATAAATTAATATTAGGAAACGCACGACCAAATCGGTATCAAAGAAGGTTTAATATGTTATACTGAACGGTTGCTGATAAACAACCGATTACTTGCTGTATAATTAAACCACCGTTTAGGATTGCTGGTGCTTTCGACTATATGTATATATTATATTATGTATGTATTATATACAGTCCACGTCACATCAACTCATGTATAACGTAGCAGTGTTAGAACATTAGCAATGCTTTTGCGTTACTCTATTCTCTGGTTCCCTACCAACCTAACCTACCAATGAATATATATTTTACAGTACATATTAGAATTATGAGATAAAATTTTCCACAATTAAATCGTCAAATGGAAAGACTTGCGTAATTTAAACGGATTTATTGGTACGATAAATTAAATATACATACAGACATTTTTTTATATAAAATAAACTCTGAACCGAAGCTTTTTACAGCAACATAATAATACGCACTTCAATAGACACTTCAGAAAATTAAACGAAATAAATAAAAGTATACATTTAAAAAAAGTCCAAAGATGTACAATCAAATGTAACTCAAAGAAAGGTATACAGGGGGCTCCTTAAGGTTGACATTTTCTCAATAACTACTTGTATGATTGTAAAAAATCGTTCAGTGGTACTTAGGTCGATAGTCATAGATAGTTTTGAGCTCAGCGAAAGATCGCACTTACGACTTTACGACGGAATTGTATGAAAACGGACAGTTGTCAAACTCCACTCATACTCAAAACTGTCTATGACTACCGGCCTTAGACAACTTAGATTATTAACGAATTTTATAAAAATCGGGTAAATATATTTCTTGCAAATCTGAATCTTAATAAGGTCTCCTGATATTTTTCTCTGATGACTGTACAGTATAAATTGCTTCCTGTTAGACAACTATCTTCACTACGTAAGTATCTGCATTTCCAAAACTATATTTTATTCTTTGAGAAAATAGTTACATTAAGAGAAACCATAATTTACATAATGTTGTTTTATGAAAACAATTTCACAGCGAATAAAATGAAAAATAAAAGTAAGGCACATTTCTTTATCACAGAAAATAGTAACTACCTATATGCTAGTAGTTCTACCACCACACACATAGCACCAACTACACAATCATTACATCTCTACTTGTAATATAATTGCATATAACAATGCATACGAATTAGAAATATTGCATTATGTATTTTATTTAACACTTATATAACACACACACACACACATAGTAAACGGAATAAAGGAAAAATGCGATATATTTCATCGTTCCTTTTTATAATATTGTGGATGTTATGAGATCTTTTAGTTTATAAGCAACAATAAAATGTTTAGTTAGGTAGAATTTTGCGAATTAACTGGTTTTTTTTCGTTATATTAAAATCAATAGTGTTAAATTGCATTGATATGCCTAATTTAGCTCGAGATTCTAGAACGAAACGGATTAATTATTGTCTCATAATCGAAAATAGGATTTGAAAACACAAATAACATTGCCTTTCATATTCATAGCCTTTCGCGTTATCGCTTCTGAAACATTATACAACTCCAGTGAGCAATGTATGACTTTTTCGTTTCATTAGTGCACCATCAAATCCGATCTCTGTTCATAATAGTAAAATAACTTCTATGATCTTCTATGATCAATTTATATTTCAGTCTATTTATATTGCTTATAATAAACGTATAAGCGAATCTAATATTGCTATCGAAGATTATCAAAAAGTATCAAAAACGCTTAATTGAAATAAATATCGACGCGCCGCGACCAGCGACGTCACGATATCGCCGAAACGACTCCTTCGGGCGCGTTCTCACTATGTCGTAACGTTTTTTACCGTTGAACGACTGTCGTTTCCAGCTATTCTCATTATCACGATCACGACATCTATTATTTTTTCTGTCGTCATGTCGTGGACGACATGTTATCGTGTCGTTCTAAATGTGAACAACTCAATTTAAATATACAAGCCACGATACATACACGACTATCTGTGGTTACGACATAGTGGGACCGCGCCCTTACTCGTTGCTGTTCTGTTTCGTACTAACAGTACGAATATCCCACATGGTCATACTGGAAGGACGAAATAGTCGAGAAAATGTATACTCGAGTAATATTCCTGCTACATCACTGTTTCTATATTACAAGCTATGTACAGTTACTTGTTGGAAGTAGTGGGCGTCGTCGTCAGCCGAGCGAGAAGAACTGTTTGCTGGGCATCTTCTGTCGCTGTTTCTTGAGGAACTCTCGCGCCTGCTTGTCGCCCGGCCGGGACTCCAGCGCTTGGATCGCGTCGCCCTCTGATACAAAAGGAAATAAATTATAGGTATAGGTAATAAATACAACAGTGAACCGACCATGAATTTCTATCATTTTCGTAATCATTTTCATTTAGATTTTTGACATATGTATACATATACATTACTGTTTCTTTATCGTTTATTACAACTTGGGAAACTATTGCAGTAATCTATTGCGTTCACGTGTCAAAATAAAATGATAATGAAAGTCGCGGTCCGCTGCTGAAAGATTCAATTCTGAATGATAAATGGAGAGAAAAAAAATCATCACGACCGGAATTCGAACCAGGGACCTCGCCATTCCGTGGCACGCTCTATTCCAACAGAGCCACCGTGATATCGTAACCAGGTCGTGAATTTTGTCTCCATATTCGTCTTAGGGACGGTAGCGACATCTATTCAGTAATTGTACAATTACTCAAATGCATGTCTAACATGATTCTTCTTTCTTAACTCTGTGGTGGTTCAGTAAATCCACAGATATGGCAGTATTAGAAAATGAACATAAAATAAGTTTCGCAATAAATTGCTGAATAACCTTGCCCTTCTCTATACAAGATCAAGGGTTATTATTAGGTGAATATATTGCTGACATGAATAACCTTGAATCCATAACCATGTCAGCAACATATTCAAATCAACGGATACATGTGACGTCAGTTAACATAATTTAGCTGATGGGTATGCGCTATGGTAAAGGATATGCCCCATTGACTCAATACGCGTTATTGCGTAAAATGCTATAAGAGCGAATCCTAATTAAGCCCGCGCTCAAAACTGTCTCTGTATCTCGCCCTTAGTCTCATATATTGCCAATGATTTAAATTTCACCCTGTATAGTATTTTGTCGATGATAGAACCAAGGTCACATTCTTGTCAGCAACATATTCATACATGCACCAATAAATACATGCCATATGATTATTATATCAGTTCATAACAATATTTAGCATATACCGGCCATAGACATTTTACGCAATGACAATGAGACATAATAAAAACCGTGAGCTCTGTTCCACGTTCAACTCCAAAATAATAATAACGCAAGCGCGGCGTTGCCCAGACGTAAGCGACCAAACACTTCGGAGGTTGTGAGCCGCTCCGTTTCCGTGCTTGCGTTAGGTTGACGCCTGGTTGGCGGCGAGGTGATCAGGCGGGGTGGTAATGTTACGGTTCCGGGGTGATATAGTGTGCGACAACCTTTAAACGTCAATGGGTAAAGGATATGCCCCAATGACTGGGAATTTATTTTCGAAATTATAGTTCTTTAAAGGTTTAGTTGCATGCTTTCCCATCATTTCACAGTGATACATATATGATTTGTCGATGATTAAAAAAATTGTGTATAACATTAAATGTGAACCTGACTCGTACAAAGATGCCCTGCTGTAGGATTCAGTGTCTTCGTAACTTTAACTTTAAATAAGTATTAAACTTTTCAAGTAACACGTATGTATGGACAACAGGCAACAGCAGATCAATGGTAACACTTGCAGTACGATTTCAACTCCTACGACGCAGATAATAAGAACGGTCCAAAGTGTTACACTTGGTGCTTTCGGCTGTACTGACCTATATTGTTCGGCCTGGTGAGAGGCAGGTGTTGTTGCGGCAGACTGCTAATGGGCGCGGGCGTGTCGGGCACCTCGCTGAAGGGCAGGTACGCCTCGCCCACGAACGTGTTGCTCACGCTGAACATGTCCTTGTCCTTCACCACCAGGTGAAGGAGGCCGTCGCCCACACGACGCTGCTCGGGGGTCAGAGGACTGAAACAATGGTGAACAGTAAGTATTTGGAAAAGAACTAATTGTTTCATTAAGCCACTAGGCAACAATTGACGCGCGACACGTGACGCTCAACAAGATTGGCAACGTTGCTCGTTGTAGTGCAACTATACTCACAGTGTGAACATTTCGTCGTAGAGCGGGAACAGGTTCTTGCTGTGCGTCTGTGTCTTGCACTTCACTACGGTGGCGAACGAGTCCTCGGGCAGCAGACACAAGCGCACGTACGAGTCGCACAGACCTGACAACATTATTTTAATCTCAAAGTTTATGCTTACTGTAGCAAGACAGACTGCAGTGGCGCTTTTTGGTGTCGGAGGTCAAGATCTTTGGGTCACTGAGCCAGCGGAGGTTAATAAGAGGTTTCATGAGGTGAATCCAACATTCGTATAAATAACTCTAATTTTTTATTTTGAACAATTTCGCACTTAATTTGAATACTAAATTAAAATTGTATATTCTCTTCAACAATGTAAGTGAGCAGCCGTTTAATACAGTACAAAAAAAAATTATATTATCACTCTGTACTATTTTATGAATGTAGAGGACGCCAGTTATTGTATGGATAAAAATCCCATCGTAATACTACATACATACGTAGCTTTACATTGATGCTCAAAGTTCTATAGTGGCACTTAAACCACTTAAAGTTCTGTTAATTATTTCTTTAATGATATACAAAAACCTATAAATGAAGTGCGATTCGTTATCCTAGCTAGACCTAGATTAACTCAACTCCGATTAAGGAAATAGAATGTTACTGGTAGTTTAATTTAGGTGTATGAGTTTAGTATTAAAATTGATGCACGGCGGATTTTCTTCAAGGAAGTAAAATTTCAACGCATTCAACAATTACAAGCAATACTCACCATTAGAGTCCGTCGGCGTCAGATTCCTGGCATTCATAATCTCCACTTTCAAGATATCGTCAATGAATTGCGCCCTCACTGTGAGCACTCCAAACTTGGGCTCGGTGATCGCCTGCTGTTCACTCCACCTCTCCAAGTAATACTGGTGGATCAGCTCACTGGTCTCCATACCATGGATTTTCAGCAAATACTCCACTCGTTTCAATGTGTCCGATGTGTACACGTCCTTATCGTCTTGGCAGAACGATCGGATCATTATCTTTACGCACTCGTGGAGATTCGAAAAGAAAGATGGTGGTCGGCGTTTCTGTAATTTTTGTAGGAAATATTAATTTGTGAAGCTTCTCATGGTACTTGTATACTTTTTTAATACAATAGATAGGTATCTAAACAAAGTGCAAGACCCGTCACCGTAAAGTAATAGAAAATGTAACAGATCATTGAAAATAGGAACTTTTAAAATTGATTAAATTAAAATCATATGTATCACGCAAATCAACAAAATCCATTACCCTTATAAAATTGATGGCATGTTTTCTAGATAAATGAATGTTTTTCAATGAAAAAAAAATCCTATTGGAACCTAGAGAGTATTGGAAGTTGTTATATGACAAGCAGTGTCATTTATGTATTTAAGATATCAAATTAAGCTTTATTTGTTCCTATATTCAAGATCTGACCACCACCATTCATGCACCATTCACAATGGACCATATTGAATGATATCTAAACATAATAAAGGACAGTCATGCAGAATAACATAATATTCATTCATAACACAATATAGGGACATAACTGTTCGGACATAAAATAGGAGGTATATTGTAAAACATAATACGCACTTGGTTGCTACTGGATCCATAAATGGATGCAATTTAATTATAGGTAGGCTAAGAAAGGAAATTTTAAACAAACATACAATACAATAAAGAAGACCGATCAATGCATAATTTTGTAGAAGCTCTTCAAAGACAAACATGATTTAAAAAAAGTACTAGGCTGTTCATCGTCACATTCCAAACCTAACCGCTGCTGTGCTTCGTTGGTTCAGGTATCCAATGTACCAACATACCAAAAATAAACGTGGAAAGCCATTTACAACCTAACAAGCTCGAGACAAATTAACAGAGAGTGCGCCCCTTATCGTAAGGAGGGGTAAGCTAACAATGTGGCAAATTGTTCCTTTTAATAAATTCGGCTAGACGTATCAGAAAGACAGGCAAAAGAAACAATATATCATATTGTATTCAGCGCATTCACAACACGAAAGCCAATCGTTTAGCGTTGTCATTTGTTAATCTGTAGTCGATTTCAAAAGTACTTAAGTTAGTTTTATGTCGCTATTTAGGTTCCCGTAGTCAATTTACATTCGTATGTAAGTAACTTTACAACTCCAGCGTGTTTTATTTATTTGGACGGACTATTGCTATAGTGAGTTAAAAGAAGCTATATTTTATACATGTGCTTCACTATTTATATTTAAAATAAACATCGATAATTGAATAATAATTTATGTAATGAAATAGTCCAACTTAAAAACTAAACCTA
The DNA here is from genome assembly GCA_963506565.1 of Tachystola acroxantha. Classification (NCBI taxonomy): domain Eukaryota; kingdom Metazoa; phylum Arthropoda; class Insecta; order Lepidoptera; family Oecophoridae; genus Tachystola; species Tachystola acroxantha. Next base: position 7,539,122 of record OY735880.1, read on the forward strand.
ATCTAAAAATATAATACTATTATAATAATAATTACTAATTCGATAATTTGTATTTACAACTTCATGAGATTTTTCGCCGATCTAGTAGAATCTTTCGTTTAGCTTATAAAGCTTGTGGATAACGTAGGATCATGCCACAATGAACAGCGTATAGGAAACATTAACCACGGTAACAATACATAAAACAAGGTGCTGTGTATATCTATGGTTTACCGCGTCTAAGTGGGCGGCGGCCGATTTGCTCAAGCGCCGAGGGTCGATATACCGAGTTATCTTTGCCTTTCGGTGCTAGTAAATAAAAAATAAATAAACAAATGAAATATCTAACACAATCGATTTCGTATATACTAAAGGTGGGGTGAGTTTTAAAGTATTTATAAAACTGTGGACTTATTTTGTACGCTTGGATTTAAGGCGAGTATGTTGGGTATACAATAAATTAAAAAATGTTACGATAAAGTAATAATTGCAACGAATCGTTTGAAAAAATATTGATAATACGAAAGAATTCAAAGTAAAGGAAGATATAAACTATCTTTTGACGGAATTATCCGTTGAAAATATCAACGAACTTTAAAACTCACGCCGAACTTTTTTAAGAGAACTTTTAGCAACACAGAATTATTGTTACAAATCATTTGTGCGACAAATATTGCTACAGCGTGCGTTGTAAATGCAATATTTACCCGGAAAAAGTTACGCTTATAAGGGTAGCCAGGTGATATTTTGTTTTTCCCAAAATATCTACGCCTAATCAAGCGGATACGGGTGGACAGTTTCTCTTTCTACAAATGGAAATTAATTTTGTTAGTTTTACAGATGAGATAAAGTTAGCACGGTGGAACCAGCAAAAATATCTTGGACAAAGGATTGCCATACATTTGTTGGTATAATAGTAAGGAATAAAGTTGAAACATCGTAATTTTCATTCCTTTTGCCTCCTCTAAATAACTCGATTGGCCGGTGACATCAATATACAAGTCGAAAGATATTAGTATAAAATCGGAGTGATTAAATCCAAAATACGTGTTTACATGTGTATTACGTGATACCAATCATGGGAGCGTATTCATAAACGTACTTTAAAGTTAGGCCACCGTTTAGGCCCCCTGTCTCTTTCTATCTTATCCTTTTTTAACGATGTGTGAAAGGGATAGCAACACGATATAAGGAAAGTGAGGTGTAACTAATTTATGTTATGTTTATGAATAACAGCATAGGTGATTATAGTTGACATATAAGTAGATTGCTTATTTTTTTAGAGTTTGCATTATCCTTTCGCTGGATCCACCAAGAAAAACAAAATTAGTACATTAAACAAAATTAGAAAAGAAACAAGATAATTGTTAAAACTTGCAACTTTACAGCTATTAGTAAATCAAATAACAGAAAATCTACGTAAATACATTCATAACGACGAAAAGTTTGCACTAAGTAAACTTACCTCTAAATTCGCCTGGATGAGTTCATACAATACTTCGCCAAGCTGTTCCCATACAATATCCAGAGTTCTGGAGAAGTTTTCGTAGCTAAGTTGCTGGTGCAAAGTGTCGAGATTGGCTTCGAGGTAGCGCATAACGCGGTCCATGCTTGAGCAGTCCTGGTGCAAAAGTTCTGCGCCTTCTACTAAGAAACGGGTGATGGACGGCATCATCTGGAAAAGTGGCATTTTAAATTTCAAACGAATTGTCTTCATAGTAAATGCTGCGTTTCTAAAAGTAACATTGGTTCCAAAAGTACCTAGTTAAGTAATATTATTTAAATGAAGTCCTTTTAATCACTCACCTTCCTAATCATAATTTCTAGTAAATCCAAGATCTTGTTCTTGACCGTGTCGATAGCATTCTCAATAACATTTTGTAATGTTTCCTTGCATCTGAAAACAAAAAATTATAAATTTAAATGGAGACACCACGCAAATCACTTTCGCCACGATTTGGATTCGAAATTTCGAAGGACCACGCCATTGATGCGATCTTTATGGCGCGGCCTCATCTGACGATATAAATCTTTGCTTCTAAGCGTACGGTCTAACACAGAGAAAAATGTACAGGCGCGTTTTTAAGGTTGAGATTATCTCAAAAACTACTTATAAAATAAAAAGATTTTTGTTGACACAAAATAATGAACAATGCTTCTTGAAAATAGGTATACATTTTTATCAATATATAATGCTAACATTTGTTTCAAGAATGTGGAAACGATAGTATCCGTACTACATTAAAAGAAACTGTATGACGGATAGGACAATTATTTCACTGTTAGAAAGATAAAAGTTAATACTATGTACCTAACTGTTAGAAAAATTATTAAATTCAGTCCAGTAGTTTTTGGGAAAATCTCAATTATTGTGGCCCGCTGTATACTTTTCTTCGTGTGTTATACATGTGACAACGTACTGCTGATGTGTCGTCGCCGTATTGTGACATTTTCATATAATAAAAGCGTACCTCTCTGCCTCTAGCTGCGAGCGCGCCTCGCACATCTTCTGTATAATGTCGTCCATGCCCAGCTCCTGCACGTACGGCTGCAGGCTCTGGCGGACGAAGTCGATGTTGTTGATGGCGATGCACCATTCGCTGGTGATCTCGAAGCGCTCCTCGAACACGGTGGTGACGCGGCCCGCGCTGTCCACACGAGACGACATCTTGTCCGAGTAGAACACGCAGCAACGGCATATGTCCTGTGATACGATGAAGAGATAAATAATTAATAATTCAGACGCGCCTAGAGACGGTGTATCACATTTGACTTGGCCTAGCCTAACCCTTTCGGCAATAGGCTAGATGACCCAAAAAAAATTGATCTTAAATAGTTAATAATCGTTCTATTACACCGTACAAAAAATTACAGAAATTTTTGAGGCTTTTAAAACACCGAAAACTTTAATTTAAAATGCAACATTTCAAACTCGACCAAAAACACCGTCCGCCATGATTATCTGTGGCATGACGTCATCGCGGCCCCGATAACTAGTTTATTACTATAACCCCGATACTAGGGATGTTCGATGTTGAGAAAACACGATGTTAAAACATCGATGTTTTTGCTCTTAACATAGATTATCATCGTAATACCTGGTTAAATCTAGCTATAAATGTATTCATATCCATCCATTTATTCATTTCATTTACATGTCATTAAAATTTGAATTATTAACAATTCAATGTATCTACCAAAGCCCACATTAGATCAATAAATAAAAATACGGGCATCCTTAAAATCCAGAGTGACGTCACTAATCTCGCGAACATGGCCGACTAGCGTTTTTCACGTGTGGGAAAAAACGGAGAAATATTTTAATTTCAATTTCATATTTTACAGTAATCTTCAGCTACTTTTATGTAATAAAAGTTATATATTGAAACAATAGAATATGTAATAAAAGTTATATATTCAAGCAAACTGAAATTAATATACGTTTAGTCGGTTCGATTATCGGGTAAATAGCCATTTGTAGCGGTTCTAAAGTGCTCACGCTAAATTCTTACGCGATGTAGCATACATATACAGTGATAGGTGCGTTTAAGTTTATGATTAAACTAAACTTATGTTTAGTGTTTTTTTCTGGCTAATTATTTAGCCAGGATATAATCACACCGATTGTAGGTTTTTAGGAACGTAATTTTAAAGTCAAAGCTTGGGATAAAAACTTACATCAATAATTTTAGCCACGAAAGTATAGCAGCCTTCAACTTCGGGCCATGCCAACTGCTCCCAAAATATCTTGATCTGACTGAATATGCTCCTAGTATCCACAGCAGAACTGCTATATTTGACATCTTCGTACACTGGCACCAAATTATCGAGTTCCACTGCCTTCTCGATTCTCGTCAGGGCCTTGAAGACGGCAATGTCCAGCCATTGGGCGACGCCCTCGAAAAACCACGAATGGAACTTAGATATGGCGTAGGAGTTCCAATCCGTCTCGTTTAGGCCTTGGCCTAGCCTGGAAATAAAAGGTAAATGCTATTAAAATACATACATATTTCATTACCATACGAATAAGTTTAGTTTGAATCTTACGTATATTTATTTATTTAGGATGTGTATGTGTGTGAGAGAGGGTGAGGGAGGGTGTGTTTTAATACTAAACTACACACTTGCACGTGTTTAAGGGTGTGTCCGCACCGCACACATTACAAAAGAGACACATTTTATCCAAAGGCCTTGTCGCTAATAATAATCTCTTCCAGACAAATTTTTATTATTATTTAATAGCCTGTAATGTCCGACTGCTGGGCAAAGGCCTCCCCTAACCCTTCCATTCATCTCTATTGTGGGCAGACTCAGCCCACCCTATCTTAAAAGCGTCCAGTTCGCCTCGCCATCGTTAGCGGGGCCTATAGTCAAAGTTGTAGACATAAAATCAAGAGTAATCCACCATTTCCGTATAACAACTATTTCAGTTATACTTACGTCAAGAACCTCTGCAGCGTCAGATAAAGTTCAAACAACGTCGTCCCCATCGCCAAGGGTTCTGAGTCCACCTTCGGGGTCCCGAGGCCAGTCTCCCCGTTGATCCCTCCAGCTAAATGCACGCTGTTGGTAGAACCTCCCTCGTTGTACTGCAGCCGCTTCATACTCTTGCATACATCCACTACCTCCGGCTCCACTAGAGACGCTATCTTGCTTTCGTATACCCCGTAGATAACTCTTGAATATGGGAAGCTCATTACTCTGAAAAAGAGGTAAGTATTATAATTTCAATTTATCGAATTAGTTTCATATATTTTTTTGTAGGAGCCATCTGGGCCGGCAAGGAGAGCGGTCGTGTCCCTAGACGAGTCCGGCCAGCGCGAAACGGCCCTTTGTCCCAAACAATTTTTTTGTGCGCTGCGCCGACGCAGTGCCTTTGAATAAACCGTAACCGCTTGGATTACAGTCCAAAACAGCGCAATCTCCTCTCTCCATAGAAAAGTGCAATTTTGTGCAAAAGCTAGTGAAACAGTGCTAATTTTAAGTAATTATATTTCTAAAGTGAGTGAAGTGTAGTACAAGTTTCATTTGAATATAGTGATTTGGTTAAGTGAATTGGTTAAGTGATTTATTTAAGACACAGTTACATATTATCGAAGCCGGCTGAAACTCTCCTAACAGGCAGGACCTACAAATCGGGTGAGACCGTTTTAATTATACGCATGGTACAGCACTTACACCAACCTAGCTACAAGAACAGCGATCGGAGTTAAGTACCTAGGTACAACGACGGATTTTTGTGCAATTGCAACAGGACATAGGGACACAATCACTACTATTTTTGTAATAATGAATGTATTTTTACGCATTAACAAGGCAATGACAAAGCCACGCCAAGTATACTTAATTTCCAAGAGCAATTTAAGCGTCCCCCAACACTAGAAAAAAACAAGGCAATACGACAAGCTCAAATGAATCTGTCTAGCAGATGTGCGACTTTCTCCGAATTGGCTTGCGTTGCGATGCGATCCTACCATAAAAATAGAAGACAATAGGATACTACCTACGACGCAAGCCATCTAAAACAGACCATTTTGAATATTTTTTTTTTTTTGGAATTCCCAAAACTATGCCCGAAGCATTGAGCTATTATTAATATTAGCTCAATGGCCCGAAGGAGAGAAACTTTTGCGTTGCTGTGTAATTTTGGCTAACACTTAGGTTGGTGATTATCTATTCAAGTGTACTTAGTGTCGGTATAGGTGTATAGTGCTTAATTAATTTAACGTTTACCAAAAAATTAAGGACGGTGATACAATCACCGTAACAATACCTACGAAGAGACGCTCAACAACCTTACTGTGCTGAAACAGATGTTATCTACCTATTACAAACCAGTCTCAATATAGACAAAAGAAACAGGTGCAACAGCGTAGCTACTGCAACAAGGCACCCACTAAGAACTCGACGACAGCAGCATCGACAAACACGCGGAGTCCAGAGCGAACAACGACAGCAACGTTCTCGCACAGCGAAACTATTACAACAAACTAAACCACGCCTCTTCGCAACACGATGATACTCAACATAAGATAAGATAAATATATTTTATTGCAACAGGCGGTCATGTCGCTGAGAGCGATCTCTTCCAGATAACCTTCAGGTAGATAATTTATTCTTTTGGAAGAGGCGGCTTACAGTGCAACACGTGGAAAGGAAGAAATATATGGATATAACAACATAATTATGTTATCAGGATTAAGTAGTTTTTAGTGAGTTTAGTTTAGTGATGTGTTTGTGTAAAATATATTAGTGAATTATCCTTGTGACGTCAGGTGCATCGTTTGCTAATATAGTAATGAAGATATAACTGTGTAATAGAAAATTGCAGAAAGCCAAAACTACTAAATTAAATTAAGGACTCACGAAGTAATGAACAACGGGCCTCGACTGTAAACACACAAACACGTGTGACAAAATGGACAACGCAGGAGCCGCGCGCCCTCTCGCTCATAGGGCAAACTACGAGTATCATAAAAAAGGTACTACCTGTTGGCTGCCGGAGAAATGCCACCCCATACAAGTTGTTATTACGACCAACGAGTCAAAAATAAAGAGTGTGATTTCAATTGGTTCATAGTTCAAAATGTAATGAATCAGACAGCAGATCAAAAACGCAGATTTCGCGGGTGAAGAATGCAAAAAAAACACGTCGTGTCAACCGGGGCCGGTCTTTCCTGTCTTCACGTACCAAACACACAGCGAACATATCCTAAGACCGCAGTCCCACATTCGTTAAGCAGCCATCATGCATCGCGTGAAAAATACTTCAAGAGGGGGCACTCCATGTCACTTCATCTACTATAATTAAGTACAATCATACTGGAAGAAACTAGCCAGGGACAACCATCAACTAAGGACAGCTGAATACCAAATCTACTAAATACGCGAATCATGGACACTGCGAGACGAATGAACAAATAATGATTGCCACGTGAATCCTCAGAGCTCCGCCGTCAAGATATAAAAGGAAACCAGAGAAAGAATTCGAAAATAGGCGACCCACGGCAGCACCAGCGGCATCATCATCAACGCTCACACCCATCCCCCCTAATTCCTGCTGGCGCTAGATTGCATAATCCGTTGGCTGTGGTAGCCTGGTTGCGGTTGGGCTACCTTCCTTCCCATCCCAGAGCGTGTCTCCCCCATACAAAATCAGTGCCCTCCGGTGCATCTGGATAGTCCTCGGGCTATCCGGGTCAGGCACGACCTGGCTGGAGTGGTGCTATATGTTCATGTTCATGTGTTAGTTTCATATATTTTTTTGTAATTATCATGAGTCTATTTTTACGTTCTTACTACTCGGACACAGACCTTCCCTTACATCGAGGGAGCTTGGGCCATGATCCACCACTCGGTCCTAGTGTTAATCGGTGTATGCCTTAGAATTTTTTATTTTTCTATGGCATGTAGATTCCATCACGATGTTTTCCTTCACCGTTTTGAGAGCATTCGGTAAATGCACGTAAGATTTTCTTCCAAAAAAACTGAGATAAATTCAATGGTACATGGCTGACCTGGCCGGGGATCGAACCTGGGACCTCCGGATCGTAAGTGTCCAGTGACGCAACCACTGCGCCACCGAGCTCTTTATTTTAATTTTTTATAATAAATAATACTCACTCAATAAACACCCTGTCATAATACTCGACAGCTCGCTGCAAATCGGAGCGCACCAGCTGTATCACCCTGATCAGATGCTGCAGCCTCGACTCCTCGGTTTTATCCCTGCATTCATTGTTGTCCAAGATATGGACGAACCAATCCGAAGCTCCTTGAATCACAGCCTGATGCAGGACCTCATGAACTGACATCTTGGTCCCATCTTCGTTGTTCCTTAGCCATCCGTATTGGTTTATCGGGAACAAATCTACTTCGGGTACATCCAAAACCGACAGTTTGTAAAGCACTTTGAGGACCTCTCTAAGAGTCTTCATGACGGTTTTGTCTCCTGCGGTCTTCCTCCTCAATTTCCTGATGTGGCTGAAGCAAGTTGGTAGTAATTTCTTCGCGCCGTCCCAGAATAGCTTGACGTCCTCTTCCTTGATTAGTCCTGGAAAATGTCATAGAGTACTCAGAATATTTGTAAAGAGTGATGCTAAAGAGAGAATTGTGAGCCCGGTATCGAATTTGGTATTTATGAGCGTGAAAGTGGAAAGTTTCGAATTGTGCCAAAAATTTGATTCATAATCATGCACGGTTCTTTTTACGTCTCACCCACTTGGCAAGGTGCTATTGCTACGTGGAAAAGGTGACAATATACCTGCAAAATACACATATACCTATCGTTTAAATATGATATTGAAGCATTAAGCTGGTTTTTTTCGTAAATTACCTTTACTGTATTTTGTGTTTCAGGAACACAATTTAGGAAGAAATGTCCAAATACAAAAGCGCAGGTCAGTTTATGTAAGCAAATAATAGAATCTTGGATACATTTCATAAATCCCTATAGAAATCCCTTAAGTACCAATTTAATGATCCATCATTTACCCATCTAGCCCCGACGTATCACTCACCTGCCTGCAGAGGCTTGGTCAGCTTGTCGAGCAAAGTGTTGAAGAGGGCGAAGCTGAGCGGGTGGTCGGGCGTGACAGCGCAGTACACGGCCCACTGCGCCAGGCAGTTGTCCATCTGGCCCAGCCCGCTTTGGGCCACGTGCTGGGTGAGGATCGCTTCGGCCGGCGAGCTGAAGTTGTCGCACCACCAGAATGGTGCCACCTGCAAACGAATAGAAATAACGTTGATTTTTTAAGGCACACATGTGGCGGGAATCGGTGCGGGCGCGTTCTCGTTTATATTTGTTAATAGACTCACGCCTGATTCCCATAGGGGTAGGCAGTGACGATGGACTTCCATCTGCTGCGTTCTGGCACAGAGCTCTCGCTTCCTACCCATTCATCAATCTCTACATGAACGCTCGTCGGTTTGTAGTAGACCGCACTTGGCCCTTTTTTCAAGACATCGCCAATTTGGTCGACGTACGTCCTCCTCGGTCTACCTCTGCCGACCCTTCCATCAACATTCGCTTTATGTATTACTTTCGTTGCCCTTCCTTCATTCAACGGCTCTAAGTGCCCAAAACAACGCGTTCTCGTTTCGGAGGCCAAGACCCACTTCGGGTCGCTGAGCTAACGAAGTTAGTATTTTAAGTTGTTCACGGATGTTGTCTGGTATAAAGTGGTGCCGTGACCAGGATGATATAACTCTAATAGAAAATTAAGTAAGTAGTTTCTTCTCAATATCATTTGATTCTAGGTCAGACTCTCAGAACAATAATAGAGGATAGAACTGTCATATAGGCGGAATAGCGGAACCATCGATTTCGTAGAATGCAAAAAGAGCGGCTACACCTCTATTTTTGATCTGAGTCAAGACTCTTCAATAAAAGCCTGAAGCTAGAGTTCCTAAGACAATAAAACCTCTTAAATCTTGAAGCTAGAGTTTTGTACGATCACAGCATAGTTACCTTCGAGCTCTCTAGCTCATGCAGTAGTAGAATCCTGAGTAAATGCCGATGCTCTTGCGCGGCCACCTGCGAGCTTTTCTCAGAGGAGAAGTTGAGCCGCACCTTCACCACGCCTTGGCGCCGGAGTTTACTCTTCTTGCTTAGGTTGTACCACATCGTCAGACCGCCCGCAGGAATGGACTGTGGAAAAGCACATCAAATGTAACACTTTGGACCGTTCTTATGATCTGTGTCGTAAGAGTTGAAATCGTATTGCCAGTATTGATCTGCTGTCGTTCTTACAATAAAATATTGATGGTTTTGACATGCTACGCGATATACTTCAACATTTCTAGCCGATGAATGGGCGCACTGTAATGCAAATGACGTGTATGAAGGCAAAAGGTGGACATTTTGAAAATAGTTTATATTTTGTTTTATAGTCGACTAAAATATAGAGTTAGTAATAAAATTTAATTAATTGTGCTCTTCCTTTTAGATTTTTTGTTTGTTTGAGACAGAATCTGGCCTAGGTATACCTAACTCTAAGACCGATTCAGAGACATTTTGTGGGCTCGCACTACCACTATCAAAATGAACTAATACCGAGATGAATATCGGCCTTATGATAAACCAGTAATATATCTCACTTTGAGTGGTATGTTACAGTTGCCGATGAGCTCGTTGTCGTGCTTCCCCGTGGACGCGGTGACGACCAGCTCTTTCATCAGCTTCTGGAACCCCTTCACGCCCTTCACTTTGAATATCTTGCCCATTTTCTCTTTCACTGTCTCCGCGGGGTCGAAGTCCCTGAAAATTAACATTATTGGCCGTTGAAGTACATGTACGTACAGTCGACAGCAGATCAATGGTAACACTTTTTACTTTTGACAGTTCTCATTATTTGCGTCGTAAGACTTGAAATCGTACTGCAAGTGTTACCATTGATCTTCTGTCGACTGTACGAAATTTATGATAAGGACCGGGATAAAATTTAATTATAGAATGAAATACAAGCTAATCATAACAGAAATAAATAGCGGTCTAATTGTGGAACTGACAGTGACATCAAGCCAATTCCCATTTCTATAATCCGTTGCTGCCACAGCAACCGAGCAATGAAATGGGAATGGGATTGCTGTCACTGTCAGATCCACAATATTGGGGGGGGGGGGGGGGGGGCTAGACGAATCTAACACTATCTCATACACCAAAATCCATCAAGCCTTATCAAAGGAGCTTATTTTCGAAAAACATCCCTCCTCTATCCTGCAGTTGGGTAAATAGCAGCGTGATGCGTATTTCAATATAACAATAACTTTCAATTACATACAATTAGAACAAAGAAACAACATTAGCTCAAAAACCGCCAGTTTAACCGCAATAAGGCAACTTCATTACAAATATACTATTAACTTTTCATAATAAAACTTACCATACTTCTAAACAAAGCGAGTCTTCCTGAACATTTTCCGGCATCGGTCTGGAAATATAAATACACCGCTTTAACATAACAAATAGAGTTACTTACAAAGTCAATGTCGATTCACAATGCAACTAATATTTGGCAAGGGCAAGGTACCGCACATGCAGTCGGTGGTATGATAAAATTTTGTTACGGCTTCTTTACGCCATTCTGCCGTTGAGTACTACCAATATGAAGTAAGTATTCAGATATAAAGCGAATTCTCAACTTTAAGCTTTTTAAAATAATCAAATTAGCAATTTTCTTTGATTCTACGGACTGAAGTGACCAAACATAAATAAATTATTTTGGAGAATTTCTCTTTCATGTTATGGTTAGGTTGGTGTATTACTGAGGAAATTTGTTTCCAATCTAACTGTAGAAAGTTATCGCAGTAAATATAATTGTTGCTGTTACTAAAATCACCCACCGTTGTCTGCTTTCATATTTGGTTGTCATTTACAGTGAAAATATTCTACAGTGAATCCACAAGATTCTCACACACGAATTTTCTCAAGTGTATACACTCGTACATACAAAAAGATATAAAGTATCACTTACAAAGAAAAGTGTTCCTCCCACGACGGATTTAGGGTACCCAACTTCACAGAAGTGTTGTATCTATGCGACGAATTGGACATCATGTAAATTGTCACAAAAGGGTCGCTCAAGCCATTCGGGTCCTTAGGAACCAAGTCCTTAGCTTCCACTAGCTCTACATTTAACATGAGTTCTGGAGGTTCCTTGGCCTCTGCCTGTGTTAGCAGCAGCGTGTGTTTATCGTTGGATACTTTAAAAGCCTCCTGCACGTAGGACAGCATAGCTAACTGTCCCACTTCGCAGCCTACGTCACATCCCCCAACATTGTGTAAGATCTCGTAAAGAATTTCCAAGTAAAGCTCATCGACCTGAAATATAGAAATTAAATTAGTTTGCAGGTCTATTGAAAGATAAACTGACCAAAACACACATTCGATACTAACAAACGTCTACGCGAAAAAAAGACGTATAAGTACATGAAATACGGAGCTTTACGCGAAAAAACAACCGGATCAGGATCCAACTTGAGTTGCGATAACAACTTCTGTCCTTTCCTTCACTAGTACGCTAGATGAGATAAGTTATTGTACTTTACGTAGAATGCGTAAGTATCAAAAAAACTTACAATTTTGTATAAACATACAGTAAGTAAATTGGCTGTAGACCTGAAACGACATTAATTATCTCGTCTCAAGACTAGTTTCTGAGAAACTGTATGTAAAAAACACAAAAACTAGTTCATTTTAATAATAGCTGGTGACATAAGAATGCGCAAAAACGCACGGCTTAAAACCCCTAATATTTGTCATTACGTGACACATAGACTAACACCAGTCATTAGGAGGGTACTTTAGGTAGGTATATTTCCCGCCAAATGACAAAAAAAAATTGTGTCCTAATTATTAAGGTCCAAATTATACATACCGAGGCATCATAGAAATATCTCAGTTTCATCGACCAACCAACCAACAATAAACACGACTCCTGATGCACTACAACAGCCTAAGACCTCACTAAATAAATCAACACCAAATGATTGTGCACCAGTTACCACGGTACCACCGGAAACCCATGACGTAACACGCGCACAATTCTAAATGGCCCCTAAAACAAGTTCAACCCCAGTCTACAACCACCCTCGCAACTCGGACGGGTTACTGCGCCGTCGTGGGATATTGATCTGATAGAAAGCTCGGTGGTGTTTTCGATTAGCCGCTCCGTTGGTTACGAAGTTCCTAGACTTGTGTCTGACTGTCAGAGTGGAAGACACGATTAAACAAAGTTCCACTTCGGCAATTTGTAATCAGACTAGCATTGTATAGGAAATGGCTATCGTTTGATAAACACCAGCGATATAAAGACCGATTTGTATCCAAATTTCGTTAGCTCTTGAAAGCTTCTAAGCGTTTTAATTAACGCAACGGATAGATGATATCAAACTTAAGTTACTTTGGACAGTATTCGAAACAAAAACCTGTTGGAAAGAAAGTATAAATTATGCCCTTACGAGTAAGTTTTAGGTCGCATTGACTATTGGATAGTCTTGCAACCCCTACACTACATTATTTATTGAAATAAAAATATGACAAACGAGGTAAATGCGCGGTATTGTAATATCTAAAGTTTATCTAAAGTGGACCAAAAAAATTAAGTAAGTAATAAGAATTTTATCTGTTTTGTTTGAATGCTGACTGACCTTCGACAACGTTTAACGCAGTTAATTAACACCAACATAAATTAAGTTAGGGCTTAGCTCAGAGATTATAACATCGGATTACCTAATCTTTTAAGTATAGTACCTACAGTCATGGACTGGATGAGCATGCTGGTCTGCCTCTCCAGCATCTCTTTCTTAACACCCCTGAAACGGGTCCGAAGTGTCCCCGTTCCGTTCATGGTTATTAAGTCAACACTTCACTCAAACTCACACCCCACTCACTTAACTCTTAACTTAGCATCACTAAAAATTTAACGACGTAGAAAATTACGACAGGAATAAGAGAAACAGATCTGCCGAAAGTTACCGGTGAACTGATGCTCTGGCTGGCCGGGACTCGCCGATATCCCGCACTGCCAGATTCTATTTTTGCAAGGCGCCGCCAACGAAGACGAGTGCGAACTCAACCAAATAATAAAAAAAGACATTTTAAACATACTTCGGGTTATCCAAGTTGTGCGAAACATGCGATCTTATTGGGATTTCCTGCTTAGAATTCCGTTAGATATTACTTATTATGAATTACGATCTCTCGATTGCCGGGTTTACCTCAACTTTTTCAACCGGAATATAGATCAAGTTGCATCATTATCATGGCGTAACAAGATAGGAGTATAAAAAAAATTAATAATAACATGCATGGCTAAGTTAATTCATTTCTAAAAGTTTCACGATTTGAAAGTTCATCATTCTGGTTGGATACTTATAGTAGATGAAAATTAGTGATGTCAAATTATTTATATCTATGTTTTTTTGTTATTGTTATCTAAGAAATGATTTACAAGGCAAGTTCTAAGATTTCTAGTTAATATAGATTTATTACTGCCAAAACTTACCCTCTGCCTACGGCTCTGTGTTACTCAAACTTAACAGATCGTTAGGTGATGAACAGCAACGGTATCAGTTCATAATTCATTCTCTGACGTATTGGTATACCTTGAGCAGAAAACTATATCGCCCGTAATGTCTCTGCTAATGGAGGATTTAGATTTATGTGCTCCAATCACAAGCAGAAACCAATAAAGCAGTTTATTATGAAAAGTTTTATAGCTCCAGAGGCATTCCAAGCGATAAAATGTTATTGGTCTACTTGAGCCTCAAATCTAGAACCCTGAATTTCCATCAGTATATACTGTATTGTCTGTTAATTGATATGAATGTTAACGTACTCATGGTGTTAATTAACAGGAGTTAATTCTAGGAATTGTAACTGCCCAAACAGTGCCTCGAAATATCGTAGCTGTCATCGTTTTTAAATAGTTCCCATAACATATTGATTGATTGAGACTAATTTTTGTAAGCAAAACATTTCTCAGATACACAACGACGTGATGACGGACAGCGAATTGATGTGACTACTGAAAGCTAACAAATAATAACAAGCGCAACACAATTTATTAAATCTATATTTGTTTTAGGAACTTAATTAAGCACTAACTAATAAAACACTTCGGGGGGGACTCGAAGAAGATTCGGCCGAAATACTCTCGATATTTTGCTTTTTTATATCCTAGAGTTGACCACCCCTAATCGCTTCGAACATACTCAATAAAAAAATTGGACATCAATTTCTCCATTTGTGTCGAAATTGGTGGTAAGTATGGAAACCTAACCGAAGACAGCTCCTAGTGCTAAGGGGGGATATCCCTTAAGACGAGTATGGTTCATAAATCTTTAAAGTAGCGGTTGTTTATAATAAATACAAGTAGTGCTCGCACGTAGGAAGAAGCCAAGGTTTTCCGAGGTACGCCGCGCAACAGGCGCACGTTGAACGAATTATTTATTTTTATTAACCACCATGTTTACGCTTGTCGAGAACGGAAATTACTGATGTTATGATTGTGCAGTACATGCTTTTTAACCGTAGATAGAGAAGCCTATAGATGGAGTGTGGTTTCTGTCTCGCTCTCGAGTGACAAGAACAACATAATATGGATATCGTAAGCGTGAGAGAGAAAGATTCATATATCTTCTGTCCTTATCGGCGTAGCCAGTTTTACGTTATTAAAACTAACTGTCACCGGCACCAAAATGACAGTTCGTGTTTACGTTGTTGTAAATTATGATAAATTATTGTTTTAGCAGCATTTTATGTGTTGGATCTCGTGTTTGTAGTCATATATTAGATCGAAACATATTGTCGTTATTATATCATCATTGCTGAGGGGGTTTGTTGTGTACAGGAGTGTAAAAATAGATGAGAACGCAAGGATCCAAATATTTCGTTTCATAGGTCAGTATTTTCCATTCCTTAACTTTCTATGTTTTAAAACGTACGGTACATAGTTTATACATAATCAACACGTTGCAACGCGTTGTAATTTTGCTTGAAAACAGTGCCTAAATATCAAAATAACATCGAAAAGTATTTTGTAAAATGTATGACATAAAATTCAGTGTTGTCAACAGTGTTGGTAAAAAATACCCCAAAAAATATTTTGTTCCACAATATATGTATGGGAATTACAGTACTATTTAGCTAGCCCTAATTTTAAATACCTAGTCTAATTCATTAGATACTAGATCATTTACTTTGTGCAAAAGGATTGATTCACTCGATTGTCATGATTAGAGTTCCATACCTCAATAGGAAACAAAGGAACCCTTATAGGAAGGGACACTTTGTTGTCCGTCTGTCTGTCCGGTCGTCTGTCTGTATGTATAAGACCTTTTGCTCTGAAACGCGTGGACGTACAGTCGAAGACAGAGATAAGTATACAGGGGGCCTCAATAAGGTTGAGATTTGCTCCAGAACTACTGGACCGAATTGAATAATTCTTTTACAGTACACAGTTTTAACTTTTATCTATCCAACAGTGAAAGAATTATTGCAATAGGTCAAGTAGTTTTTGAGATAATCTCAACCTTAAAAACTCTCCTGTACGCCTTTCTCTGTGTTCCACCGTACTTATTAAATTGACTTTCATTAAAAATTTTGTTACAGCATCCAAGCAATGGATTATAAAAATAGCAATGGGTTTGCTGTCACTGTCAGATACACTAATTGGCGGAAATGAACAAATCACACTTTCAAAATACGACTTTTTCGAAAATTACATACCTATTATATTATATGCCTAAATATAGTTTTACCAAAAACATATCCAATGCATTTTTTATGCATATTCATATCTATAATTTATAATTTTATTGTGAAAAATACCCTTAATATTTGGTAATAGTTTTTCCTAGGCAACACCTGGCTGCCAGAAAGAAAGGGTAAATGTGGTTACGCGGGGACTCCGTCTATAGGATAATCTGTCTACGTTTTTAACCAACTTAACTTGGATGAAGAGAGTAAGAAATATAATTTAGGCACTAATAGCTGTGCCCGCAACTTCGTCCGCATAGAAGTTCTATTGCGTGTTTTTGATGAATTTAAAGCAAATAATATAAGTAATATTATTATTCAGAATTTGAATTACGCATTATCCATGCTCGGTGAATAAATTAGAACATGATGAAAAAATTCTTGCCGTGGGCAGGACAATAACTTTTTCATCATGTTCTAATATTATTATTATATTCGTAAGACCTTCTACCAAACTCATACAAGTCTACGACAGTTCTATAGAAAGTCTGCAAGATGTCCCTAAGATTGTCAATTTTATAAATATATTTAAAGAGGTAAAATAAGCTCTACAAAAACATAAAGAAGAAGAACAATTGTCAATTTAAAGCCTGACACATACACCGGCGGTCTGCCCGCGGCCTCCGGCCAGTTGGACTACCGGACGACAATGAAGATAAGATACTTAGTATCACATGAAAGACACTGGTAAGGCGCAATGTCACAATGATCTTAGAAAAATAATCTATGTCGTAAGTCGTATCTGATACCTATACTTGACGTGATGAAATTAATCAAGTGGCACTTATAAACATACAATCGAGCTCTAGTTCAAGTGATGCTTCTTATGCTTAAATCAACGAGAATCAACGTAAAGCTTCACACGAAATACATATGTGATGTTATTTGTGGAAGCGAAAGTCTGTGAATATACCCAGACCATCCATTCGAGGAATCTAGACATCATATTTAGTTATCGATGATAGACATGGAAGGGAGGCGCCTTTGATTTCCCACCAAATACAAAGTCATTATACCCGCCCGCTCATATTGACAGAAAAGTATGATAAATTGTACATGCTTCTCATTATAATTTAATACTGAATTATGGTGCAATAAAGTTTATTTATCTTATCTTAAACTGTTAGTATTAGGTAATATTGACATTTTTTACGCACTTTCGGTCGGCGCAATAAAGCAATTTTTGTTCATTGATGCCCCTGAATACTCGACAAATATGTGGTACTTTATATCTTATATTTCATTATACTGGCAATAGGCCAGTCATTAAAGGAGTTGACCCTAGCAGTAACTCATCTATCTATGAAATTTGGCACAGTGATAGAGTACCATATGTAGATTGAAATTGACATAGTATCCAATAATTTGTAGAAACGGAAGTTAGGTATTTTCAAGGTCAAACTTAAATTACGTGGTATCAATTACAGGAAAATTGATCTATCCAAAATTCTTTTTTTACAAGTTCTAGTTACCTATAGGCAAGTGTTGACAGAATATCCAACCATATTTCCATATGGAAATATATATATTTTAATAAAATGTGTTTTTTTGCCGTAATTTCCAAGGGATAATTACTCACTCCAATTTCTATTTAATTATGTATTTAAAATATTACTTTCGAAAGTAGTTATGAATTTCCAATAAAAAATCCAGACCGAAAAGCGTTATCCAGAAATTGACGAAAAATGGGGGTTTCCAAAAATGCTCAGCCCGATTTTTCTTGTCATTATGAACAGACTATCTTATTAAAACTGCTTTTCAAGTTTTCCAATAAAAAATGCAGGCGAAGCACAAAATATCAAATAGAGTTGTATTCAAATATTTCTAATCAACGCGGCGGTGCATGCGCTACTGCGCGCGGATCGCTACTGCGGCCGATTAACAACCTTATTCCTATTACACGTACAGAACAGCGGGAACGCGGACGAGAAATTAAACGGAGCGGAGGAGATATTTGGAGATGGGATTCTGTTGTCTACTCATATACAAATAAGGTTAATTGTAGATTAACTCTTTACTAAAATCCAGTAAAGATCCATGCGGACAAGCGTTTTCTAGAAATCGACGAAATATTAGAGTTGAGAAAAAAGCTAAGTTCGATTTTTCTTATCATTATGAACATACTTACGATCTTAGTCGAACTGTTCTTCAAAGTCAATTTATAATAAACCTTATTCCTATACAAGTAGAAAATATCTATCGCATCGGTAACGTGAACAAATATTTTGGAGATAGGATTCTGTACTCTACCTACAGTTATACGAATAAGGTTTATTTTAGGTTAACTCGTTACCGAGTGGTGAAAGCTCGACCGACCTACGCCAACATGCACAAAACCATTCTAATCTAGCCCGTATCATCGGCGCATAAGTACGACAACATTTCAAGGTTAGTACGGACATAGCAAAACAAATGGTAACACTTGCAGTACGATTTCAACTCTTACGACGCAGATAATAGAACGGTTCAAAGTGTTACACTTGATCTGATTTTGGAATGTTTTAAGTAAGCTCGACCGACACAACAGTACCTACGCCATCATACACAAAACCATTGTAATCTAGCCCGTATCATCGGCGCATAAGCGCAACATGTCAAGTCAAGGTTAGTACGGACAAAAGCAGATCAATAGTAACACTTTCAGTACGATTTCAACTCTAACGACGCAGATAGATATATAGATTTGAGCGGCCCAAAGTGTTACAATTTGATGTGTTTTTATGTGTACTTACTAGGTACCTACTACGTGGAATGTTTAAGTAAGCTCGACCGAGACGATAGTACCTACGCCAACAAACACAAAACGTAATCTAGCCCGTATCATCAACGCATAAGTACGACAACATATGTCAAGGTTAGTACGGACAATGGCAAAACACTTTTTTTTCGCCGTGGGATCTCGTTTGGTGTGCGTGTATCAAATTATTTCTTAAAATTTTAATTATCTGTTATATAAAACCCTACTGTATTGTGATATTATTAGAATCAAAATAGATTATCAGTCAATAAGTGATTCAGCGGAACGGTGCGCCGTGCTACATGCGATCGGACCCCCCTCACCCCCTCGAGTAACAAAGACAGCTTGTTATTTTTCAACTCGCTCGCACATCGACTACGGGTATATTTGCGTGCGGCATAGGTCTTATTACTTACGTCATACTGACGACTACAGCTAAGCAAATTTAAATTCTACACTTGTACGATGAGCGTGATTCACCTACTAATAATATGTAATCGCAACTGCAACCACAAAAATCTACAAGTGAGGGTGATCTGCCTAATATACTAACCAAATTCCAAACACAATTATTTTTTCAATTCGACGAATTGATAACCTCCTCCTTTTTTTGGAAGTCGGTTAAAAATACAAAATAAAACACGAAACAAAATACAAAACAAAAAATATATAAAAAAAAACAAAAAAAATATATATTTAGCTAAGGATCGAACCCGGAACCGCGTGCACGGGAGGCGACCGCTCCAGCCACTAGACCGATTCGTTCGCTGTTTAGCCCGGCGAAATTACCAAGCATATCTCATGCACCAGCGTGAGACATGAACGGACCGCTCCGTCTAGATTTCGACAAAATTGCAAGTAATCTAGTACAGACAGATTCCCAGCTCTCCTAATACACCTACTTCGGTATAAATGAGTTCAGAGTTTATGCTCAAATAAAATTCAAAGATAATTACAACAAAATGTTTGATAAAATACTAACCAAATTCGAAACACAATTAAAATAAAATGCAAAATAAAACACGAAACAAAACAAAAAAACATATATTTAGCTAAGAATCGAACCCGGAACCGCGTGCACGGGAGGCGACCGCTCCAGCCACTCGACCAATACGCCCGCTGTTTGGCGTGGCGAAATTATCAAACACTATCTCATGCACCAGCGTGAGACATGAACGCGACTAGATTTCGACAAAATTGCAAATAATCTAGTACAGATTCACAACAGGGGCGTTTCTTAAAGCTGGAAGTAACATAAAAAAACACTAAGCGCCCAATTAAGTTAAAGACACTCTAAAGGAATCTCTGGGTTAGTTTATCCTAGACCCCGTGTCGCGAAGAAAACACACACTATATACTCAACTTATACAAGGCAATACGCATATTACATTTACTGCGTTCGTATGTTTCGAAACGATGACGATAATAATAATTAAATTGCGATATTTAGATCAACCTCATACATACATACATACATACATACATACATACATACATACATACATACATACATACATACATACATACATACATACATACATACATACATACATACATACATACATACATACATACATACGTATAGTACGGACAACAGCAGATCAATGGTAATACTCGCTCGCATTCGCACGATTTCAACTCTTACGACGCAGATAATAAGAACGGTACTTAGTCCAAAGTGTTGATCTTCTGTTAGCTGTACCTATATATAGTAGGTTATACTTGAAGAAACTCGCCCGCCGCTCGACCGGTTTTCGACGCCCCTCGCCCGCCTCGGGCCCCGCGCTGGCCTGCGCTTGATAGGTATTTCGAAATAATGGTGTTCCGCCTGGATATTTTGTTGGATTCTTTTGAAATCAGGTTTTTTGTGGGTATCTCATTACAATTGTAAAAAATATCTGATAGAGTAATTTTCCAGAGATAGTTAAAAGACAAATTCTGTATAATGAATTGTTTCATTTGGATTTTTTTGTTGGATTTTCGTACTTATACTAGAAATAATAATTTGAAGGCATATTAAAAACAGAAACCCGGCGGAGCAATTATCCTATGGAAACTACGGCCAAAAAAGACATTTTATTAAAATACCTACACTTTCGAATTAAAAAGTAGTTTTACTTATGAATGTACAGAAGCACACTAATAAAATACAATTTATAGAAAAAGAATTATGACCATAACATTGTTCCAGAAAAAGATACGGTATAATGTTGAATTTCAATTAAAATAAGTAACTACCGCCTCGAAATATTATTGGATTCTCTGACAATTGTTCTTATAAATATGCTATTAAGTATACAAAAAAGTTTCATCGATAGAGGAGTTATTGTTGGGGTCTCCATACAAACGCTCGCCAGAATGACTGGCCTACAACGCAGAATTCACTTTTAACAGGCAGGGCCAGGGGAATGACATTGGACGATAAAAACACTCAAATTCTTCGGTCATTCAGCTTAACCTTGGCGAGGAAGTTGACAAAATATCGGGGGAAATGTAAAAGAGACGTTGGCAGTGTGCCACGATAGGCGGTTGTGACTATTGTGCGTTGGGTTGAATTGCAGACGTCCAATGCAACGCCACATTCATTACGTCATAACTTTGGAACTGTGGGTGGTATTAGGTTATCAGAACTCTCAATTTGTACAGTGATAGATATCTGTGGCATGATTAGTTTCTAGAGATCCCTTTGTGCATAATGTAATATATCAAAACTTATGTTCCATGGCTTTCCTTGATCTTGTTTGGGCGAGTAAACGATGGTTCTGAGTAGCATGAGACCGTGATAAAAAGTGACGCAAAAGGAAGTGTAACATGCCCATGTTTAACAATGGATAATAGTACCATTTTGTAAAGAAGAATTACAAATAGTTATTCTAATGTTTCGGTCAGTTTACTAAGTTTAGATTTCAGGAGAAGTATGTTTATTATGACTAGGAGAGTACTAAAGAAATTAAGCAAGATATTTTTTATCCAACAAAATAAGGTAAGTATTTTGATTTCCAAAGCATTATACAAACACAAATGACGATGTCCCTTGGAGTTGTGCCCAAAGCGAAAGTATACAGGCGTCGCCGCAACGTCTCAGTCATCCAGTATTCTTGCGTACGACCCACTTTAACGAGAATAGCGGGAACCCAATGTCTAGTTCAATTCCAGATGAAATGATGAAAACAAAACTGACCGAGATATCCGCTATATCCGGCTAAAAATACGACATTGCAACATATCGACCCTTCGCCAATGCCCGTGACGAAAGCAACATTTTATGAGACGATGAAACAGCTTATTGCTATACACACCTTTGGTCGAATCAAAAGAAATGGTACCCATAAATTTATTATTGGTTGGGTAAGGATTACTAGCCCTTGGAATGATAAACAAACATATTTAACGGGGTTAGGAAACAATAAAGTAACCAATGCAAGGCCTGTGTTCAATAGAAATCAAAGAGATTTTATATTCCTTTGTTTGTATCAATACAAACTAAACTGTTCTTCAATTGATTCAGAATGAGTAGTCGGCCAGACAGAAGGTTATTTATCTAAATTGATGTGACACATTGAAAGTGCGCCGCGCCGCTAGCAGTAGAGTCAAGCACGTTTGTTAGGGCATAGTGACTGGTAAGTCAGGCCTCAAGTATTCAATTTAGGAAAGAAATAACCAATAATGTTTACATGCTATCACTAATATTACGCTAAGAATAGGCAGGTATTTATTACTTGTATTTTTCCGAATAGCAATTCAATTAAATAGATACACACGCACGAGTTACAGATCCCCAAATACAGAATATACCTACGTCTTTGATGGCTTGAAAAATATACTCTGTCGTGTTCTAGGGTAGATTGTTTATTTTTGGAACCTTTTTTAGCGACATAGTGAGATGGATAACGACGACTCTCTCAGAACGCTCACAAACAACAAAAATAGGAAATCGGATTTGCGAGAGCATACATGAAAATGACATTGGTATTCATTGCGTACTCTAGCTAGACAATGTATGAACATTTGTGTTATAAAAATACGATATATGGTAATTAAAAGTGAAAAACTCACATTCCATCCAACAGCCTCCTTAAGCAGATCAGTCTTGTCAGGATCATCAGGTTCTGAGTCTGTGTCAAGTAGCGTCTCATTCCCACTGTCAGTATCTCTGGTCAAGCTACGGCTCTCGACCTGAAGATCACGTACAGACTTCTCTTCCCCGTCCTGTTCCTCAACTTCCTTCAATGGTGCTAAAGGTGTGGATTCTTCTAATGCAGCCCGTTGTGACGCTTGCTTCAGTATTGATCCAAATTTTTCAAAGAAACTGTCATCGACTTCTTGTATTCTGAAAAAAAAAGTTTTCGTCAATCCTAGTCAAAAGGATAGTTAAAATGTAAAGTTTCATTTGTGAACTTACTTTTCAGGTAATTTTCTAGGACAAATTATAGATGATTTTATTGTAAAATTATGATTATTTAATAGAGAGCATGTGTATTTATTTTGTAAAACCTTTTTTTATTATTATACTAAACTTAATAACAGAAATAATAACAATATAATTACTTATACATTTGGAAGATATTACAGAAATAAATTAATAGGAAATAATAATAAAATAATACATATTTTATTACTTATCTCTTTATAACTCTAATTTCAAGGATTTCAAAGTAAACTACAAACTATTTCATGAATTACAATATACTCGTATCTATTAGCTACATTATGTAACAAATATCAGCCAAATATTAGGCCCTACAAATTACATCACATTGCATTGGAAGACTGGAATGGATTATACAACACAGCAGGTATAATTGTTTATAATAAATGCAGTTTATTTTTTACAAGACTTGCCTTAAATCTAATTCTAAATGTAACAAAATATGTTGAGTAAATCCTAGCACGCTGTTATTCATATAATATTAGTGAGCATCATAATTTATAATACAATGAATAATAGAGATAGGCATTTCATTTATCTAAAGCCGACATCAAGGTGTATTTAATATCCGTGTATTCCTCTGCCCCATGTTTACTGCCCTCCCTGCCAATGCCAGATTCCTTTATTCCTCCAAATGCTGGCTCAACGGCGGATAATATGCCATCATTTATTGCAACCATCCCAAACTCCAGTTGACGGGACATCCTGAAAGCCTGCCCGAGGTCTTTAGTGAATACATAAGCTGCGAGACCACTCCTTGTTGAATTGGCAACCTTCAAAGCTTCTGCTTCACTCTTAACCTTTAGGCACACGGCCACCGGTCCAAACACCTCCTCCCTGTATATATTCATCTCAGAATTAACATTTACCAACAATGTTGATTCATAAAATTTGGTTCCAAGATTTGATGCAAACTTTGCACCCAATAAAGCCTTAGCACCCTTAGAAAGGGCATCATCAACCAGGCCTGATACCTTCTTAGCTTGTGCATCATTTATCAGAGGGCCGCAAGTAACACCTTCTTTAGTTCCAGGTCCTAAAATACATTTTTGTACAATGCGACTCTTGAAGCCTTTAACAAATTGGTCATAAACATCCTCATGTATGAGGAATCTGTTGGCTCCAATGCACGCCTGTCCATTGTTTCTGAACTTTGCTAACATTGCTTGATCTAAAGCATGGTCTATGTCTGCACTGGGAAAGACAATGAAAGGAGCATTGCCACCTAACTCCAAGGCGACTCTCTTGATGCCATTAGCTGCAAGACCATATAGAATTTTTCCAACTTGTGTTGAACCTGTGAAGGAGATGCATCCAATACTATCATCTTCACACATCACTTTCCCCACAGAAGGGGCATTCTTCCTACTGGTTGTGACCACATTGATAACTCCTTTAGGCACTCCTGCCTGGTCAGCCAACTCTGCTGCAGCTAATGCCGACAGTGGCGTATCCTCAGAGGGTTTAATAACACAGGTGCAGCCAGCGGCCATGAGAGCAGCCACTTTCCTCGTAATCATGGCAAATGGAAAATTCCAAGGAGTAATCACAGACACCACCCCTATCGGCTGTCTAGTGAGAAGAATCTGTTTGTTTGGCCACGGACTCTGTGCAATTTCTCCATTAATGTGACGAGCCGTATCAGCAAACCATTCTAAGAAATCATTACCGTAAGCAACTTCGCCTCTGGCCTCTGCAAGGGGTTTGCCAGTTTCAGCTGTTATTATTTGTGCTAGATAGTCAGCGTTTTTCTGGCAGACATCGTACCATCTTCTGAGTATTTTGGACCGTTCTTTAGCGGTCGTGTCCTTCCAAGTTTTGAAGGTATCAGAGGCGGCTTGGATAGCTGTTTTGGTGTCAGCTGCGTCCATGTCCGGGACCTCTGCGATGACGCTGTCGTCCGCCGGGTTGTGCACCGGAAACACCACATTAGTCCCGGCGGTCACCCATTCGCCCCTCACATACGCTTTAGTCTTGAGCAAATGCATTTGTCTGAACGGAACAGTGAAACGAGAGATTGGTCCGACTCGAAAGAGTCCCATATTCATCACTACGCGCACAATTGAAAGAATATTGCTTTTATATTCGCAATCCAACGATAAGCCGTCTCAGTTATAATAATACTTGTTTACATAACTCGATATCATCAGCTGATAACGCTGCGAAAGTAAACACGTCTCGAAAACAGGTTTTTGTGACTCGATCTAGGATTGCAACTCGCACAAGCTAATTCGATGATTGCTTGATGATTGGATAATTAACAATAGTAGAAAGAAAATTATATTCGCGATTCACACAAGCAAGCAAAGCACGTCAACACTCAACTCAACATATGACTGACACTGACAGTGACATTGACAGCTAGCTAGTGATGAGCACACATTTTTCTGTTACTATCGATTATTTTTAACGATAAAACGAAAAAGACAGTTTTCAGTTTTCGATTATGTACAAATGTACCTATGTACGAATAGTAATGTACTAATATAATAAAATAAATATAAATAAATAAAACGTGTACTGTTAGTATTTTTTTTACTAGACAGCCTAGTAGTACGTCGTATTTTTGTCAATTTTGTTGTGCTGACCGCACAATAAAATGAACAAAGATTTATGAATTAAAAAAGATAAGATATTTATTTGCGCAAATGTGGTTACAAAAGTTCTTATATTTATAAGTGTGCGAAATATTTAGCCAAACAGAAACATTATGTAGGTATTACATGTATCGTGTCTTTCAAATACTTAAGCTTTTTTCTCCATAGGGTTGAATGGAAGAGATAAACTACGCCTATTAAACAATTTAAAGTTTTCCGTAACTTTTCATAGATAAACCGTTGCCCGAACGACGTATGACCGACATAACTTTCGACCACTGTAATTGATCGACACGACTTTCGACACTTCTTTAAAAAGGTTAAGATAGAAAGAGACAGGTGACCGCGACTTCAATCGTTATGGTTATCGTTTTCATTTTGACGCTTGAACTATATACATTGCTGCGTTTCGTTGTCGTTTGTTAAAACTTGCAAAAACATACCAGCAGTGTATAGCGTCCATGTGTCAAATTGAAAGCGATAACGATTGGAAGTCGCGGTCACCCCACAGGACGCCTAAACGGTGGAGTAACTTTAAATCACCTTTATGAATACGCGCCCAAGAGTTTTAGGCATTTTTCGTTCCAGGCATCACGTGTTTTAGACATTTTGCCACTCATGAGCGAATAATTCGTGTGTAATAACGTTTTATCGATAATAAAAATCCCAATCTTGCACATCACTGTGTATTACGTTCCTTGTTACGAAAACAAGTTATTTTACCATCATAAATGAAATGAGATTTTCGTAAAACGGAACGCATGGCAGGGATGCGTAAACGATTTTATTGTGCGCTATTGTTCGCTAGTCGCTACATACATTTTCGGTACCGAACGCAAAATTTCATCGTATTTGTTATCGTTTTAATAAAACTTGGGTCAGAGTGTCGCTAAGGGTGCACAATTTTTTTTTTAAATTTCGCTGAAAAACGATAAATATTGTAGCTAGAATAGTACTATCGTATAAAAATGATTATCTTCTAAGACTCCTATGACGTTGATGCCTGCCAGAGTCAGTAAATTGGATCACCTCATTTGAATGTCATAACACCAGCTGCCTTTTGTGCAAAGCAAAGCATTTCAAGGGGTCAAGTGCTAGCTAACCTACCGCTGTCGTAGGCATTTCTGTTAAATCTAGGTTCCTATGGCAAGCAAGCACCTACACGATGCAGCGATGGCGGGGGCGAGACGATGCCGTGTCATTATGATTTTGGTAGGTAATGACTGTTAGTATTTAGCCTACATAAGGTAAGTAGGTAATTGGAACGTCAATTATCTTAGTAGTTAAGTAGCTAGGTTTAATGGGTTCCGGGTGCCAGGTTGATGCATCCAGGTGTCCGAGGACTCCCACTAGGGACTCTAATCCAGAGTGAAACATCTATGTGATGAGATCCATCCACGTATCTAACCCACAGAGGACATCACATGACATTCGTAAAAAAATACGGTCCTTACGTATAGATCAATAAGTAATTATGGATTACATTATAACTGTTTTGTATGTTCTGTGTTGTCGACTGTGCCTAGGTACAAAGGTAGACAGGCTGGGACTTGGGACTGGGTCTGGGAATAACATCCTGCTGAAGTAGGTACCTATATATTATGCTACCTACACATTTGGAAATTATGTTTGAAATAGAAAGCGATCTACTTAAGCACATCTAAAATTGTGTGCAGTCTACTTGATTAGGTGTGATATTTAGAAAAAGCAGCTACCAACTTATTAAAACTGAGAAAGGATACCTAAGTACTTACAAGATTACTGTTTACTTACTAGAATGAGAGATCAGCTACATACTTTATTACATACGAGTAAACAAAAACAGTAATGCTTACTTTTTGTCGTGTTCCCGTTCTTCTAAAGACTTCTGCTGCTGCAGTTTGTCGTAAAACCCCTTCCACATTGATTCTTCATCCATTTTGTAAGATTTTATTAAAATTTCCTGCACTACTTTTGTAAAATCACCTGATTCAATGCGCCGGCACAAAGATCTCTGTCAATCTGAGTGTTACCATAACACTATGTAGATACATGAATCACAGATCGAGTCATAAGTACTGAAACCAATGACGTAAGCACCAACTTGTGGATCTTGAGAGCGGGCACGGAAATAACGTTATACCTCGGTAGATACCGGTCAATGCGAGATTACTGCGTTCCGTCTGAGGTTAGTGACACGAATGCAGAATCAACCGCGCCGACAGAGCGGTGCACTTTAGGGCACGACGAATTAGCACTAATTTGCAAGAACTATCAGGTAGAAATGATATTAAACCGCGAAAAACGTGTTTGTTTTGGTTACTGAGACGGGGGAAGCGAGTGAACTGACGTAATCGAGCGTTTGGACGGCCTTCTGGCTCTGCGCACCGACCGACCGACGACGACCGCGACACAGCGGCATACAAACTAACTCGCTCACTATACCACACGTGCTTTGTAATGAATGTCTCTCAATGCAATGTCAACATTTATGCTGTTAGCCGTCTCACTACTTTAACCTTACTTCCCTTAAACCGTGTTTTGTAACATTAACACTTCGTGATAAAACGTTACGTTATAGAAAGGGACCGTTTGCTTAAACCGTGGAATTATCTTATTCCGCATTACGCACTTTAAATCAGAGAGTTACCTAATTCTGCCCTTCCAATGCCAACTATTAATATCACTTTATAAAAAAAATAGTTTTGATAAGGTAAACAGTTAAGAAGGATTCGTTAATTACAGTTATCGAAATACTTAATTACACCAATTACAACTAGGTATTTCAGGATCAATTTTCCTGTTCGCGTTGTCAGAAATAGACCTTGGTTGGCGAATTGGCGCATCTAATCTAGAACCCAAGTGCTGTTATTCATAAACCTAGTTAAACCTCACTTCCCTTAAATGGTGTTGCTATCCCTTTCACACTTCGTTAAAAAAATGTTAATATAGACCCTTTCTGTTAAACCCCCTGTCAGGGGGCTTAAACGGTGGCGTAACTTTACCTAAATCACGTTTATGAATATGTGCCTGCCTAGGTCCTATGAAAGCGCTATCAGTTTAGTGGTGAATCCCTGTAACGCAGTGTAGCGGACAATCTAGGATAAAGTATTCAGGCTAAAGTATTTTTAGGAGACCTAAGAAAAATACACCAAATACTTAGTTCTAATAAGAGTTATAATTGGTTTAAAATGCCTACGTACACATACATACACCTATTTATATTAGCGGTCAAACAAGTATTTAAGCATCACGGAAAAGAAGTAACACGAAATACAAAGTCGAAAAAAATTATGCCCGTAGGGTATCGTTGCCAAATCACAAACAGCTCAAATAACGTTTTGTCTCTATCCATAGTTAGGTACTTACTTGTTAGAAAGAGTGAGATAAAATAATTCTATGTACTTAGTATTTTATTAATACATGTATAGTTCGCTGCAGCTTCTGTCTGTATTTCATAAACCTAGTTAAACCTCACTTCCTTTAAATCGTGTTGCTATCCCTTTCATACTTCGTTAAAAAAAACTAAAAACACTTGACAGGTGTGATAGTAAAAACCTTAAAAAATTAAGTAATGCACCTATTTGTCCTAATGAATTATAGTCACGAATGCCTTGGTAAAGATTGGGGATGCCCTGGACTAGACTTATGTGACCTGAACCTGTGAGATTGACCTGCTGAACGATCTTCGTCCAGAGTGAAACAGTTGAAGAGTTAAGTACAGCTTAGCTATGTAAACTAGGCAACGCGAAAGATAGGTGCCAAGCAGGATAGATTATAACTAGTAGACATGCAAGAAGGGTTAAAAGAGAGGGTGGTCCTGAGCCTGCACATAGACCTTACCTGGCTGAAACGCAGATACTGGATGAAAAATTAAACCCCATGGAAAATGAAAATGTCATTTATTTTATTTCTACAATCAATTCGCCTACACGGGGATCAAACTATCGTAGAACCGTAATTCATATCATATGAGATACTGTATAATTGCATAAAGAAATTAAACGAATGCAATTACAGTCATAAACATGTTATTCCGCCAAGAATTCCAACTCTTTATTGCTCATATTCGTATCATCTCAGCGAGATAACAAACGCTTAATTAATCATGTTTCTGTTTGCGCAGTCATATCACTGCCGTTTTCAGTGTTAAAGATAATGGTATCTGTTCAGAACACGGAACGTGACGCAAAGTTCACAAAGTCATGGCAGCCTTGAACGGATGGAAGGTCATGGGAGCAGGGAGGCTCGCGCGGGACTGGTAATAAGTAGGTACCTACCTACCTTTAGTGGCCAATCAAGTCACGGCATTTTGTTTTATAAAATAAGTAATTATATAGTAATGCGATGTTAAAATAATAACAGATACCTATCTATCTATATTTACATACTAGGTGTTGCATGGTGCGCGGGCCGCGCGCGGCCCGCGAGACTGCTTTGTTTTCGTGTTGTAGGCGCCGCAACTAAATAAACATTATCGTAGTAGTAGCGTGGGGACGCTCCGGGCTTCGCCCTACGCGGAGCTCGGCCTATGGCCTCGCAGCCCGGCTCGGCCTTCGGCCTCGCAAAAGTTACTTGGAAGGTAGGTAGTTTTTTCTGCTTGGCAAGGGGACGCTTCGGGCTTCGCCCTACGCGGAGCTCGGCCTATGGCCTCGCAGGCCGGCTCGGCCTCCGGCCTCGCAAAAATTACTTGGAAGGTGGGGAGTTGTTTCTGCTTGGCAAGGGGACGCTTCGGGCTTCGGCCTATGGCCTCGCAGGCCGGCTCGGCCTTCGGCCTCGCAAAAGTTACTTGGAAGGTAGGTAGTTTTTTTCTGCTTGGCAAGGGGACGCTTCGGGCTTCGCCCTACGCGGAGCTCGGCCTACGGCCTCGCAGGCCGGCTCGGCCTTCGGCCTCGCAAAAGTTACTTGGAAGGTGGGGAGTTGTTTCTGCTTGGCAAGGGGACGCTTCGGGCTTCGCCCTACGCGGAGCTCGGCCTACGGCCTCGCGGTGTTCCATCGCTTCGGGCTTCGCCCTACGCGGAGCTCGGCCTTCGGCCTCGCGGGAGGGTGCTCGGCCTTCGGCCTCGCTATAGTTACTGATAGATATTTACCGCACTCCAGTAATCCTTTCGTTTCGTATAGGAAAATATATGGAAAAAATATTATGGTTTACTGCTCGTCCGCCATTTTGTTTTTCCAAAAATTGACAATTTTCTGGTATACTGCATCATATGTGCTACGAAGTGGAATTGGTTGGATATTCCTCATGCGCTCGTGCTAGGCCAGCTAATTCGTCAAAGTTTGGTCTGAATTGTCCAAATTTTCAATCGGCTATATTTCCTCCGCCATTTTTTTTTTCTTTTTTTTTTCAATTTCATCACAAAGTAGGTCGACCATGTGACGCGTGTTCCAAATTTGAACGAAATCGGTTGGAAAATGGCGGAGATGGCATCACGTGACCCGCCTCCATTTTGTTTTTTTCACTTCCCTATAGTTTTCCTCTGGTCCAATCACTAAACTATACAACTCCCCCCTACATGACTTTCACCTCCGGGAACTCCTTCAGACTAAACGGGACGGTCAATCAGTGAGTCAGTCAGTCAGTCAGTCAGTGGTAATCGAGCTATATATATTAGTAACTAGGTGTTGCATGGTGCGCGGGCCGCGCGCGGCCCGCGAGACTGCTTTGTTTTCGTGTTGTAGGCGCCGCAACTAAATAAACATTATCTTAGTAGTAGCGTGGGGACGCTCCGGGCTTCGCCCTACGCTGAGCTCGGCCTATGGCCTCGCAGCCCGGCTCGGCCTTCGGCCTCGCAAAAGTTACTTGGAAGGTAGGTAGTTTTTTTCTGCTTGGCAAGGGGACGCTTCGGGCTTCGCCCTACGCGGAGCTCGGCCTATGGCCTCGCAGGCCGGCTCGGCCTCCGGCCTCGCAAAAATTACTTGGAAGGTGGGGAGTTGTTTCTGCTTGGCAAGGGGACGCTTCGGGCTTCGCCCTACGCGGAGCTCGGCCTATGGCCTCGCAGGCCGGCTCGGCCTTCGGCCTCGCAAAAGTTACTTGGAAGGTGGGGAGTTGTTTCTGCTTGGCAAGGGGACGCTTCGGGCTTCGCCCTACGCGGAGCTCGGCCTACGGCCTCGCGGTGTTCTATCGCTTCGGGCTTCGCCCTACGCGGAGCTCGGCCTTCGGCCTCGCGGGAGGGTGCTCGGCCTTCGGCCTCGCAAAAGTTACTTGGAAGGTAGGTAGTTCTTTTCTGCTTGGCAAGGGGACGCTTCGGGCTTCGCCCTACGCGGAGCTCGGCCTATGGCCTCGCAGGCCGGCTCGGCCTTCGGCCTCGCAAAAGTTACTTGGAAGGTGGGGAGTTGTTTCTGCTTGGCAAGGGGACGCTTCGGGCTTCGCCCTACGCGGAGCTCGGCCTACGGCCTCGCGGTGTTCTATCGCTTCGGGCTTCGCCCTACGCGGAGCTCGGCCTTCGGCCTCGCGGGAGGGTGCTCGGCCTTCGGCCTCGCTATAGTTACTGATAGATATTTACCGCACGCCAGTAATCCTTTCGTTTCGTATAGGAAAATTTATGGAGAAAATATTATGGTTTACTGCTAGTCCGCCATTTTGTTTTTCCCAAAAATGACAATTTTCTGGTATACTACATCATATATGCTACGAAGTGGAATTGGTTGGATATTCCTCATGCGCTCGTGCTAGGCCAGCTAATTCGTCAAAGTTTGGTCTGAAATGTCCAAATTTTCAATCGGCTATATTTCCGCCGCCATTTTGTTTTTCTTTTGTTTTTCAATTTCATCACAAAGTAGGTGAACCATGTGACACGCGTTCCAAATTTGAACGAAATCGGTTGGAAAATGGCGGAGATGGCATCACGTGACCCGCCGCCATCTTGTTTTTTTCACTTCCCTATAGTTTTCCTCTGGTCCAATCACTAAACTATACAACTCCCACCTACATCACTTTCACCTCCGATAACTCCTTCAGACTAAACGGGCGTGTCAATCAGTGAGTCAGTCAGTCAGTCAGTCAGTGGTAATCGAGCTATATATATTAGTAATAATAAGACTGTAAAAAGTTGCGTCTGTACATTGGATATTTTTGCATTAGGTACCTACCTACTAATTATTACCTAATGCATTGTTTCCCGCCGGCTAAATTATACTAATTCACATCGTTATTAAAATATTATCTATAGGTAGGTACTACGTATAATTAGACTGTAAAAAGTTGAGTCTGCTGTAATGTGTTTTAGAATTCTTGTCTGTTTGTCTGTCTGTGTCGATGTTCAAGCATCACGCCAAACCTACTGGAAGGATTTTGATGGGACTTTCACTTGAAGATAGGTAGCTCAATTATCTGGGCAACACATACCTAGGCTTTACGCCATTGCTGTATGTGATGTGGAAGTGGAGATGAAGAGCTTTGTCCCAGGACATTGAAAGTACCTACTTCGTGGAGGTCTACCTATAGTAACCACCGACTTTTACGGATACGAAGCTGCGGGTACAGCTAGTACCTAATACCTATATTATATACTTATTCCACTACATAATCGATTTCTATGCATTTCGTTAGAATCTATCCGCCCTTTAAGCGTGATTGGAAAACATTTTCAAAAGCAGTGTTATAAAGATTGGCTTTGCAAATTATATGAAAAATACCTCTAAAATGATATACAACAAGCAAGTCTCTTCCTAACACATGCATCAGTTATAACTTATAGTCGACAACACATCAACATACACAACAACATAGCAATCTAAGTCATATTACCGCCGCCGCGTAGAGTGCAGTACATTAATTAAATATACTCATCATTGATCAATTATATTATCTGATGTATCAGAATACAGAAATTTGCTAATAGATGATGAGAGACTTACATTGTATAATTAATTGTTAAGAAATAAAAACCGGCATCTTACTTTCGGGAGCTAATAATCTCCTTTTCCTGCAGCTTCTTATAAACAAACTTCCAAGAATCCTCGTTCTTCTTTTTCTCCATTTTCAAAGCAACTTTTAATTCACTTATATATTCCACAAACTTTAAAAGTAATATACGAGTATATTCTCAAACTATCTCCTTTCTAACATCTCAAATAAAAGTTTCCGATTTTTTTTTATATTTTCAAAATATAAAATATGAAAATGTTTCAGGTACAAAGCAATATTTCGCAGGCTTCGCGGAGCGCTGAATGTAGACTGACTGAGACTGACTTACAGTATTCGGCTCCGTCGGTCGAAACCTTGTTTGCGTGAGACTTAACTACTCCAGTTTTTAGAGGCCCAAGGTTTAAGACGGAAACCTTTTTGCTGCTGCTATTGTTTGAGAACTACACGAGCGTACCAAAAATGTTTATAACATTTTTCTTTTCACATGCATCTTAAATGTTACGGCAAATGTCGGTCCTCACAGTATTTATATGTTGACTGTCGACCGAAAACTGGAACCGACATTTACTTCCCTCTAAGTGCGCCCGTTTCTGGAAACTACAGGGTACAATATTGCTTGCAAACCTACGACGGGTAGATTACGTTATAATTGCAATTATTCAATTTGTTGCAGATTTATTTTGCAAACTATAGACGAAGGTGGTAAAGGCCGATTTATTACAGTGGGAAACTGATATTCCACGGACAAATGTCGAATCTGACTGACATAAACTGAGGATAGACATTTACCAGAACACTACAAGAACTTGGCTTATATAATTTTTCTTCGAAACATAGTTTTCACCCTCACAATCCTCAAAATAGCTTGGCATTGATGAAAATCCAACATAAAATAATTTTTCATCATTTTAATTTTGATCGGTGAGCATGGATACATGAATGCATAAAACAAATTCCGAATAAAATAATTTCATACGGAACCCCATAAAATTAAATAAATACCTAGTTTGTTGTTGTTCAGTGACGTGCAAAAACGGGTAGGAAAACCCTATCCCGTAATTACAAGCTCAAAACAATAGACCTAACAGGTTTCAGATATGATTCAGAAAGTGATTTAAAATCGGAGTGATTAACAAATACATTTTCCACAAGGAAAATACATAATAAATATTGTTTTGAATACACAAGTATTCAAAACAATTGTGTAGTTTGTTACATATTCAGTCATTCCCAAATACTTGTTATCATACTTCATTTAGTAATTATTATACCTTTTGTTAATCTGTAATCTATTATAAATTGACAAATATTGGGTCTCGCTGCAAGGACTCGTTAGAAAACCGAGATAATCCCGAAAAAGAAGAGTCAGAAATACATAAACTGAATTGAATTTGTCTTTAAAATCAAAAACATTCCTTTTATTTGGCTCAGTTTATCAATTTTCAATATCATGCATAAGAGATATAAAAAATATATATTTATTTAATAATAGCTGATAATTCCGAATCACCTAGCTTTACCCGGTAGCGGTGATTCAGGCTTATCCGTAATATTTGGTGAATTGGTAAAAGTCCTCAGATCGGGAATATGATAACGATAGTAGCCGTATTTAAGAAGTCGTAAGTATATAAGTAGGTATGTGCGTTAAAGCAAGTTGGTTGATGTGGGCTTGACAATCTCTACCTGAATTATACGCCAGCCTTGTTTAGATAATGACAGAAGTCTGCATAAGTACCTACACCTTAGTAATATGCAACACATGACTTATGCTTGCAGCCCGGCGAGTAGGCAGATGATTTACATAAATACCTAGAACACATTAACAAATATAAATGTGGTGTGAATGTGACTGACGTGCATATTTTGCATTTTCCCTCTCCCACCCTGTGAATGTATGATAGGAGCAATGATCATCAAGTCTAAGGCAGAAGACTTTCGGCTCTCAAATGTTTCTGTAACCTATGTCTACCATTATGTGGTTCAAGAAAAGATGGCAAGCACAATATGATTTAATTGGCCATAAGTCATTTTAAGAGTTTGCACTTCTTGTGAAGAAAGTATGAAATAGTAAGTATTATTTCCTAGGCATTTCACAAATGGAATTGTAAACGGTTGGTAGATAAATATTTACTAGTAGGCCAGTCATTCTGGCGAGCGTTTGTATGGAGACCCCAACAATAACTCCTCTATCGATGAAACTTTTTTGTATACTTAATAGCATATTTATAAGAACAATTGTCAGAGAATCCAATAATATTTCGAGGCGGAAGTTACTTATTTTAATTGAAATTCAACATTATACCGTATCTTTTTCTGGAACAATGTTATGGTCATAATTCTTTTTCTATAAATTGTATTTTATTAGTGTGCTTCTGTACATTCATAAGTAAAACTACTTTTTAATTCGAAAGTGTAGGTATTTTAATAAAATCTCTTTTTTGGCCGTAGTTTCCATAGGATAATTGCTCCGCCGGGTTTCTGTTTTTAATATGCCTTCAAATTATTATTTCTAGTATAAGTACGAAAATCCAACAAAAAAATCCAAATGAAACAATTCATTATACAGAATTTGTCTTTTAACTATCTCTGGAAAATTACTCTATCAGATATTTTTTACAATTGTAATGAGATACCCACAAATAACCTGATTTCAAAAGAATCCAACAAAATATCCAGGCGGAACACCATTATTTCGAAATACCTATCAAGCGCAGGCCAGCGCGGGGCCCGAGGCGGGCGAGGGGCGTCGAAAACCGGTCGCGCGGCGGGCGAGTTTCTTCAAGTAGGTTAATAGGTACAGCTAACAGAAGATCAACACTTTGAACTAAGTACCGTTCTTATTATCTGCGTCGTAAGAGTTGAAATCGTGCGAATGCGAGCGAGTATTACCATTGATCTGCTGTTGTCCGTACTATACGTATGTATGTATGTATGTATGTATGTATGTATGTATGTATGTAGGAGGTTGATCTAAACATCGCAATTTAATTATTATTATCGTCATCGTTTCGAAACATACGAACGCAGTAAATGTAATATGCGTATTGCCTTGTATAAGTTTAGTATATAGTGTGTGTTTTCTTCGCGACACGGGGTCTAGGATAAACTAACCCAGAGATTCCTTTAGAGTGTCTTTAACTTAATTGGGCGCTTAGTGTTTTTTTATGTTACTTCCAGCTTTAAGAAACGCCCCTGTTGTGAATTTGTACTAGATTATTTGCAATTTTGTCGAAATCTAGTCGCGTTCATGTCTCACGCTGGTGCATGAGATAGTGTTTGATAATTTCGCCACGCCAAACAGCGGGCGTATTGGTCGAGTGGCTGGAGCGGTCGCCTCCCGTGCACGCGGTTCCGGGTTCGATCCTTAGCTAAATATATATATATATATATATATATATATATTTTTTGTATTTTGTTTCGTGTTTTATTTTGTATTTTTAACCGACTTCCAAAAAAAGGAGGAGGTTATCAATTCGTCGAATTGAAAAAATAATTGTGTTTGGAATTTGGTTAGTATATTAGGCAGATCACCCTCACTTGTAGATTTTTGTGGTTGCAGTTGCGATTACATATTATTAGTAGGTGAATATCTCACGCTCATCGTACAAGTGTAGAATTTAAATTTGCTTAGCTGTAGTCGTCAGTATGACGTAAGTAATAAGACCTATGCCGCACACAAATATACCCGTAGTCGATGTGCGAGCGAGTTGAAAAATAACAAGCTGTCTTTGTTACTCGAGGGGGTGAGGGGGGTCCGATCGCATGTAGCACGGCGCACCGTTCCGCTGAATCACTTATTGACTGATAATCTATTTTGATTCTAATAATATCACAATACAGTAGGGTTTTATATAACAGATAATTATAATTTTAAGAAATAATTTGATACACGCACACCAAACGAGATCCCACGGCGAAAAAAAAGTGTTTTGCCATTGTCCGTACTAACCTTGACATATGTTGTCGTACTTATGCGTTGATGATACGGGCTAGATTACGTTTTGTGTTTGTTGGCGTAGGTACTATCGTCTCGGTCGAGCTTACTTAAACATTCCACGTAGTAGGTACCTAGTAAGTACACATAAAAACACATCAAGTTGTAACACTTTGGGCCGCTCCAATCTATATATCTATCTGCGTCGTTAGAGTTGAAATCGTACTGAAAGTGTTACTATTGATCTGCTTTTGTCCGTACTAACCTTGACTTGACATGTTGCGCTTATGCGCCGATGATACGGGCTAGATTACAATGGTTTTGTGTATGTTGGCGTAGGTACTGTTGTGTCGGTCGAGCTTACTTAAAACATTCCAAAATCAGATCAAGTGTAACACTTTGAACCGTTCTTATTATCTGCGTCGTAAGAGTTGAAATCGTACTGCAAGTGTTACCATTTGTTTTGCTATGTCCGTACTAACCTTGAAATGTTGTCGTACTTATGCGCCGATGATACGGGCTAGATTAGAATGGTTTTGTGCATGTTGGCGTAGGTCGGTCGAGCTTTCACCACTCGGTAACGAGTTAACCTAAAATAAACCTTATTCGTATAACTGTAGGTAGAGTACAGAATCCTATCTCCAAAATATTTGTTCAACTTCCAGTCCACGTTACCGATGCGATAGATATTTTCTACTTGTATAGGAATAAGGTTTATTATAAATTGACTTTGA
Organism: Tachystola acroxantha; assembly: GCA_963506565.1. Classification (NCBI taxonomy): domain Eukaryota; kingdom Metazoa; phylum Arthropoda; class Insecta; order Lepidoptera; family Oecophoridae; genus Tachystola; species Tachystola acroxantha. Next base: position 7,577,642 of record OY735880.1, read on the forward strand.
CTTTGAAGAACAGTTCGACTAAGATCGTAAGTATGTTCATAATGATAAGACAAATCGAACTTAGCATTTTTCTCAACTCTAATTTTTCGTCGATTTCTAGAAAACGCTTGTCCGCATGGATCTTTACTGGACTTTAGTAAAGAGTTAATCTACAATTAACCTTATTTGTATATGAGTAGACAACAGAATCCCATCTCCAAATATCTCCTCCGCTCCGTCCAATTTCTCGTCCGCGTTCCCGCTGTTCTGTACGTGTAATAGGAATAAGGTTGTTAATCGGCCGCAGTAGCGATCCGCGCGCAGTGGCGCATGCACCGCCGCGTTGATTAGAAATATTTGAATACAACTCTATTTGATATTTTGTGCTTCGCCTGCATTTTTTATTGGAAAACTTGAAAAGCAGTTTTAATAAGATAGTCTGTTCATAATGACAAGAAAAATCGGGCTGAGCATTTTTGGAAACCCCCATTTTTCGTCAATTTCTGGATAACGCTTTTCGGTCTGGATTTTTTATTGGAAATTCATAACTACTTTCGAAAGTAATATTTTAAATACATAATTAAATAGAAATTGGAGTGAGTAATTATCCCTTGGAAATTACGGCAAAAAAACACATTTTATTAAAATATATATTTCCATATGGAAATATGGTTGGATATTCTGTCAACACATGCCTATAGGTAACTAGAACTTGTAAAAAAAGAATTTTGGATAGAGCAATTTTCCTGTAATTGATACCACGTAATTTAAGTTTGACCTTGAAAATACCTAACTTCCGTTTCTACAAATTATTGGATTCTATGTCAATTTCAATCTACATATGGTACTCTATCACTGTGCCAAATTTCATAGATAGATGAGTTACTGCTAGGGTCAACTCCTTTAATGACTGGCCTATAGAGCAAAGTGCATTGCCGAAACATAATATCGTATGGACATATCCACGAACACGGATCTCATTATGTACAGTTTATACATATAGGTACGAATAAGCACGTGTATGTAGATATGTATCTAATTACCACGAGTAGTAACGATGATAATAATTCTATTTTTTTGGTAAATAAGTGTGTGTGTAATTTAGAGGCCAAGAACAATCGTAATAACAAGTAGGTAGGCAGTAAGAAAACTACCATTAATTACCATGACTATGTAAAAAAATAACCAATCAACCAGCTACAGTAGACCACTGAACCCTGCTATTACGACTGATCTAATGAAACCACTTCTAACTGCGGCGTAGGGTATTTCCAGAAGACCTAGATCGGGTTGAACAAGATAAGTGATGTCTGTTTGCATTGCAACATAAGCAAGCCTATCATACAACCGACAGTAATGAAGGCCTCACGCACGATAGTTGTGAGAAGAGAAGTTGTTTGTACAAGCGCATCCAAGCGCAGCGCGCATTCTTCATCACACCTTGTGATGAAGGAGAAAGACGCGATACGATTCGCAAGTCATTAATATATATAATAGGTATTAAACATACGATCTACCATATAACCTACAGTATTTTCCCAAATAAAGTGGTAAGTAGAAACTAAAATGACAATTGAATAAGTAAATATATGAATCTACTAATATGTAGCTTTCAATATTCTCTGGGAACGGGTGCTGAACCGTGAGTTTACCAGTAACACTGGGTTTTCCAACCGCTAGCAAACAAAAATTAGAATCCACGATTTTCATTTAGGATCTGCGACCAAACAAAATAATTCTAAGGAATCGTCAGGCACCTATCTCGAATACGTAAACAAATCATAAGTCGCATTCGATTTAATTCGTGCCTATTCGTCATACAGGGTGTCCAGTAAACCTCACCGATTATTTAACCCCTGTGAAGCAGAGGTACCTAATGTTCATGACATATCAGAAAATTACGCCGTACAATGTCAATAATGTTAAAGCTTTTCTACCATATTAATTCGTCGTGATTGTCGACGAATTAAGAAGTGTTTTATATAGAAGTGGATTACAAGGTAAATAGGCTAACCCGTTTATTTTACAAGTTTTTCAGTAGGTAAAGTAATGAAGCAACAGGAACGCCGTTCCCGATAAACGTGACTTAAAATTAGGCAGTGTTTTGAGCCTTGGCTTTTCGATGCATTTCGGTGGTTCAACAACTGTTAAATCAAGCAACCGGTTAAGAAGTTATATTGCTAAGGGCGATTGTTTTCAGTGAAAACCTGTTGTGTTTTCCCTAGTGAAATAATAATGAAATTGTTATTACGATGGCCAGCCGCGTAATTATGATAATGTTACACAACCACGCAGCACTGCTCAACGAGTACTGGATGGATGACCAAACTCAGGGTCACATTAGTCAGCAGTCATCGCGGTTTAGAATGTTTGTTAGTAGCTTTAATTGAGCGATATTAAAAGTAACTGGCTGCTGCCAAAAACAAAGGTGGTTGAAATACTAAAGACTGTCCTTTGTTTGTGACTCTCATTTGTTTCTGTAGAATAGAATAGAATAGAATAGAATAATCGTTTATTTGACAAACAGCACACCTATGCATACACTGTAAAACAACATTGCCGTCTACGCGAGTCATAAAATGCAATCTGCGTTAACATGCACAATGCACGTGTGATAAAATTACTTACCTATTACTCGTTTTAGATTCATTCATTATATAATGACATTTTCTTTTAAAAGTTATTGAACTCTGTACATGGCAGACAGAATACATAATAAAACATAACTAAACCGGTCTCGGGTAAAACCTGATGCTCACACTTCACTTGGCTATTCGTATTTGCGTATTTGTTATACTTGCCATGTGTGGTTGGTATGTGCCGTGGGTATGTGTGACAAAATATTCGTCTTATTTGCCTATTCCACACACAATATGTTGACAAACATTGACAAATACGACAAACATCCAATAGCGAATACGAATAGCCAAGTGAAGTGGGACCATCACACAAACTCATTCATTGCAATACAAATGTAAGTAATAAATTATTTGTTATTCAACTTATGTGACTTCAATACAAATTGACCTCTTCTCAGATTTGCAGGTATAATGGTGAATTGTAAAATGTACTATACTTTTACCGTTTAGATACATAATTTTATATGTAGTACAATCGACATCACATGAAGGGTAACGCAGGCACTACATACAATAATGATAATACGACCTAGGTTGGAATGATGTTGAATAGGTGGATGACGAGCTGTCAACCAACGGTAAAAGTCGGAATCGTCAGACTCGTTTATTTTCCACAAAACGAGGAAAACCAAAAACAGTAGCGAGTAACGCCACCTATCCAATGTCGGTGAAACTACTTCGTACGGTTCCAAGTTCCGACAAGCAACTCAGATTCAAACCGCGTACTTCACACATGATAACAAGCCATACTTTAGTTTTGCTTTAGGGTTGCGGATTCAACTCATTTACACTGAACTATCATACTTTACATTTTAGATAATGAAAGCTTCAACATGATAATGGGAAGTGTCTACCAACTTTATTATAATGTCCTTACCATCAATTAACTGTTCCAATTAGGTACTTACCAAAATTTTGGCGGATGTTACAATTAAAATAATAATGGCGTTTGCGCCGAATTTGCAAAATATGTTGTAAGTAGTAAAATATTGACCCATTTGTATAACTTATGGTTAATTTAGGGAAAAGCATCGTAGTACCTCGGCAGTGTTATTCTCTAAACTGTCGTCGACATCAATGCAGTTAACTTTACAGAATAACACTAAAGTATTGTTATTTTTGCGTATATAATAACGACGATTCCATAATTTTAATATCGTTCCAATAAGTAGGGTTAATTATTCGTAGATCTAAGTAGGTACCTATATCTAATATTGTAATACTAATTTATATAGGTACTACTCATAAACCTAGTGTAACCTCGCTTCCCTTAAACCTTTTTCTTGTTACTTTCACTTGTGCTTTGGAATAACTTTAAATCACGTTTATGGCTAACGGCGTTAATGTTGAAATTAACTTTTAACAGCAATATTTCTCGACGCACAGATTCCACATCTTATAAAATATATTACTTTATCAAAGATTAGATAAAAATAACAAATAAACCGCGTTCTAGTGGGTTTAACAACCGACGACTGAAAGGATCGCAACTTTTCGCAAAACAAGCAATTTGTTAAATGACATCATGAGAAATAATTTATTGATCTAGTAAATAAATCAATATTAATTCTACTCTCTACTTAGAAACGTGGAGCAGATAAGTAATAAGTGCATTGTTGATTGAGATTATTGAAACTGTGACGAGGGCCGTCCAAACATAACAGTCAGGGCCGTAGCTAGGGGAGGCATTATAATGATTATAGGATTTATGGGGCTATGCCCATTAACAACTAAGATGATGTGATATAATGTGATGTGGTACACTGTTCATAATATGCAATGATAATAAACCGTTTATTTACTACTAGTGACATCTAAATTAAATAATTCCGAAATTATTGCTCTCATCTATCACCCCAATATCACCTTTGTATTCTATTTCTATTTCACACTCAACTATGAAAGTCAGTTTACCTGGTCAAGTAGGTAGGTCTAATTTTTACATCCGCTCTACAACTAAACTAAAAACTCGCTGCCCTATAGCATAGTATTCTTACTCAATTTAAATCTAGGTACGGCCCTGATAATAGCTAACGCATGAGTGATACACATGACTTCGTAATTATCAGAATCTCATCCTAGAATATACAGAGCTACTTGAGTATACCGAGTGTAATGGAAAGGTTATATGAAGCCGAAGGGAGGGTGTTCAGTATCGGTAACTGAACAACTTTTGTTCTACGACTTTTCGAATAAAAAATAAGCATAAATTAATGTCTCATACAAATCGATCAGCTGACGAATACGAAATGTATGAAAAGTCAATAAATATATTCGCGAAAATCGAAAAGTCGTAGAACAAAAGTTGTTCAGTTACCGATGCTGAACACCCTCCCTTCGGCTTCATATACCCTTTCCGTAACACCCTGTAATCGAATACACAGGATGTAAAAAGACTACAGGACTCCACAATACTAAGCTAGATCTTGAAAGAACATACAACAAAACATGGAAAATAAAATATTTTGTGTCTCAGGCAGTTAACTATTTATGTGCGGTAATTAAAATATTGGAGTACAAAATTAAATAGGTAAGTATTATCTAGCACATACTGTAAATATAATATAGAAATAATTATATAATCAACATACCTACACTACATCCCCAGGTTCCAGATGAAATTAGTCACCAGTCACCAGTAATAATAACTAAAATAGTGTCGACGTACGAAACGTAACATCTCATCGGAAAATCACAGTACTTATCAAATAACTTTTACATTTTATTACTTAAACATAGGTATACCATGTGAAAGTTATTCTTTAGAGTACATTTGTATTTGCACATGTAGATTGTATATTCTTTACCATTGCTAAAATTCAAACAAATTCAGAGTTGTATTGGTAGGAAATAACTAAAAACTAAAATAGGAAGTAAGTAATTAAATGAGCAGAGTACTTACTTAGATTTTTGTTTATTTGATGACTTCTTCGTGCGCCACAGAAGTAAACAGTCGAAGGTGCCTTTCCGGAAAGGCGGCTTCAGCAGTTTCCACTTTTTCTTTGAGTCCAAAGTCTTTGTACCATCCACTGAGTTACCGATACTGCTCACACTAAGGATATCCGGCTCCGAACAGCCTTTCCTGAGATCACTGGCACTATAATTAGAACACTTCTCAAAACCACTCACAGACACGGAATCACTGGCTGGACACGTGTTTCTCTTAGACAAAGGAGTCGACGTGGCAAAGTTTGATTTTGGCCTTATTTCCAAACCACTATCTCTGAAGGCTGTGATATCCAACAAGTCTTCGCCAATACTATGAAGTTTGGGTCTCGTATCATGCTGGACGACTTTGGCGTTTAGTATGCTGTTCTCTTCAAAGTTTTTGCTCTTTCTGTTGTGTTCGATGTCAACAAAGACCGTTATGTCCTCGTAGCTTTTAGCGCTGTATTTAGATATGTTGAATCGCCCGCGAGGCGGCGGTTTGATTTCCGCTGCCGGGTCAGGGTGAGCGTCCATGCTGGTGCCGATGTTAGCGAGATTGTCTTCACTTTTGGACAGTTTTAATTTGTTCTTTTTGTGTCTGGCAGGCCGCGTCGGAGTTATTTCTGGAGTATTTTGCGGGAGTACGTACCGCTCGTCCGTCCTCTTCCTTGGTTTGGAGTACTTTGCGATAATTCTGTTTATTTCAGCGCTGTTTTTGCGTCGATTTGTATGACGTTTGAAGTTAAGTGGTTGTTGATAAGAGTCGGCCACACTAGCAGCCGCGCCGCCGCCGCTCCCGGCGACCCGCACTGACCTCTCCCGCCACTCGGACACTTTGCCTTCTATCAGTCTCTGCAACTCGAGCGCACGCATCATGGGCCCTAGTTCAGGCATTGTCGGTTATCTCCTTTTCTCTATAGGACCAGATATTTTTTCTAATGATGCAATGGTTCCACTTCCATTTTTCTAACGTGCTTAGTCAAAATCTTGCCAAACTTATACGTTTCGGTCACTGAAACACGATAATAACAATGAAATTAAATACACGCGTAGTATAAACTTGAACCAGTTAATTGTTGTATTTTGCATAATTTCATAACTCTTATTGGCGCACACGTCTGGGTGAGTTAAGACAGCTACGGGAGGTCGTTGTACGAAGTCAAATTAATGAAGACACTTAAAGAAATTAACATGTTACAAATTAACATAGGTACATAAGTACCTATGGGGGCCCTTGTAGGTGTTAAGAATAACTAGTAGGTTAGGTAGTATCCAGACTTCCGGAAGTCAAAGGCTTGCGAGATAAGACGACGCACGATGATTCAAAGTTGGCTATTTATAACCAAAATTTTATTAATGCATGTCAACGTCAGCGGTGACGAAAAATGATAGTACCTAAGTAGGTACATACGAAGATAAAAATGTAAAGCAAAACTGAGATATAGGGTTAAGTAAGAAAAACAATAACAACCGAAAGGCAGAATCTTCAGATGATTATAGAAAGGAAACACTGAAATGTTTGGACTGTGAAATCTATACCTATTTGGAAAATTAACATCAAAGAAAAGGATTAACAAACAAGACGCTCAATACAATATTAAACAAAACACAGCAGATGACGGCTATCAATTATAAGGTCCATGATTTAAGGGTCAAGGGAGGAGGTATTCGTTCCGGCCCTTGGTTATACAGGATGCGTTGTGTACAACAATAATCACAATACACTAACCACGATTTCTAATACGTCCTTCCGAAAACACATAGGTAAAACAACTGACTGAGAGAAGGTTCTTGCAGCCCCAGCGACGGCCGGTAGTAGCCCATTAACTGCCCCAGACCCAGAAGCAATCGGAAGTATCGAAACCGCTCGTAATCGATCTTGAAAAAAGGGAATTCGAATGGTTTCCCATTGCACAATTTCATCCGTCAATTAAATAATTAGAGATCGTGAAATCATACAGTGAATCTATACGTCAGCGTTCATTTACCGATGTAACCTATTAGCTACTTACAAAGAATTTAACTGTAACTAGAGTTCAAAGATCTACCTACTGAAAGCACATTAACCTACACCATTGCAATCTGGGTCTTATTATCGTCTATAGTGTCCGTCTGTAACGCTTGATGTTTTGTCGACTATACATAAATATTGATCGGTCAAAACCATCCACTATAGGAAACATGACAAATAAGTATCTATCTTGCTCTTGACGCTATCTCCAGTTTGGCAAAGGACGGAGCGGCAAACATTCCGATTCCGAGGTTATCCATGCATGTTTGACCATCTAATGGCTTATTTCTCCTATGCTTTTGACATTATTAGAGACATCATTAACTCGCACTAACCAATGAGAACTATAACATTGATACCTACAAAATTAAGTTAAGTATAAGTAGTAAAATAGTTTTAGAATTAAAACTATAGTGAGGCATTATTACAAATTATTATATATAAATTACCGGCTTTAACAATATAAGTGAGTGATATTCGGTTATACATAATAATTAGTAAAACAGTCTCTGTTAGATAACTAGGTACTTATACTCACATATAAAATCATTTATCAAGAGGACGTTCACTAATAATTATTTTACCCTGAACAAATAACATTAAACATACACTAATACACCTGGCACAGGAATACTTCGACGCCTGTCCACATTGCGAACAACAATGTTTACAGAGTACCTAACACAGAAGATAAACTAAATGATAACAGTATCAAATAAGAAGAGATAAAATTCTCTCAAACGCATTGCGAAATTCGATGTGTCGGATGCGTTCCGGGCCCTCACATTTTTTCATAGATAACTGTGGACAGTGGACGAAGATTTAGCTGAGTTACATAATTTTGCTCTCATCGGACGGCTGGCTATGTAGGTCTTACGTATTCGGAAATTCTGATCCCGTTACTACGTTCTCATTGTTTTCAAAGTAGCTGACAACAATTTAACCAAAGGAATGTGTTTAGAAGGAAAATGCTCAAGAATTTTTTTTAAAGACCTCCGTAAATATAAGCTCACCCAGATTTTAACAAAAGTGATTAAATAAGAGTTAAATAGTGCAAAAAATAATAAATTTCAAAAAATAACTTACACTCATATTAACTGTTAGTCATATTCCTGATAAATCACATTATCACTCAAAAACCACACTGCATTGGACTATGAGCTACAGCATCGTTCCAATGCACCAACCAAAGGCCCGCTTACACCAGACTAGCCTCCAATGGCTACGCAACCAGCGAATGTTATGCTTCGTGAGGGCACACGTGTAGCGAGGCCACGTGCGGATTGTACAGTGAGTAAGTGAGCCCGAAAGCGTTCCAGACGACTGCTCCTGCACTTGACTCATCAGACCAGCCACATACACCGACATGCCCATCCTGCTTTTACAATGGACTAAATAGAGCATCCACCGTACAGTCTAACATTGTTACTATTATGTCACAAAAATGCCATTAGACTGCTTCATGTCATGACTATGCCGACGTAGTAATACACAGGTGTTTCCGGAATATTTCTCGCAGATTCCTTGTAAGGACTTAGGTATGTTTTAAGCTATAAAGTGATTATTAAGTATGCATCAGGTAAATAAACTTACACGATTTGTAAACATATTAACTTATCTAAATCTAACTAACGTGATTAATCCTCAATGTAAAAGGATATAGAGTGTATCTTTATTGAAATCGTCAATAAATAGAGTTTGATGCAACAACAAACAACAAGAAATAGAGGCCTAATACCAATCTGTGTCGAACAAAGGATTCGTCCTCTTATGGTGCAGTTTTCTAAAGAATTGTGACAATCATTATAACAATCTGAACTTAAATGCACCATTCGTCCTGAATAACGGCGTGTGGAATTGAGATTTGTATGTACTATCTGTTGCACAGAAGGTCAGGAAAAGAAGAATTATCATGGCTCCAGTGTATCTTCAGGAGCCATGATAATTCTTCTTGATGGCCGGGTCATCATCTGCCCTGAATATTTCCTAAAGGTAGACTCAAAAGATGCATTTTAATTATGTGGTCGAGGTTTTGAAGTTTCCGTAATTTGACGGTCTTAAGAATCTGCATGGCTTTGCTCGAGCTTTGCCCATTCTCTGAACAGGCAGACAGGATTAGCCATTATAAAAAATCTATTTACTTAGTTACCACAACCACGACCTAAGCTGGAACTGTTCTAAATACGCAGGGCGATAGAATAGCTAATTGTCCTCACTATCAGTGTTCGAGGGGCATTGTTCGCGGCTGCGGGCGTGACAACTGTTTCCGCCAAGTTCATTGTCGTGCCGGTCGGTGTTACGCATTTGTGCCCTACTGTGACCCCGCCCTAAGGTTCATTTTCTAATAAAGTAAATACTGATCTAAATACATAACTGAAAAGCCACAATAGCTCAGATGCTGGGTATGAGGCTGTGTCAAAAATGTGGCTGGTTAGATCTCACCTTTGAACTATGTGGTGGTTTGACAATTTACTTTTTCGTTGGATCAGTCATTTGGTGTGAATTTATGACAGTATAAGTATTTTCTGACAAATCTACATATTATACATAGGACCAAATAACTATATTTTTCAAGATCCCCTATATACTAACATAGCAACTAGACCCGCAGACCACATACCAAGTAGAACTAGTTCTTCAGCTAAACCACTATTGGCAACTACCTAGTTAGGTATAAATAGTTCATTAAATCAGGTCAAGAGTATCAATAATATTGCCAATCTTGTCAACACTTCAGTAATTGCAAGACATTATGCATGATACACTTGCTTTAGACATTATTAATTTTAGTATTAGGTCAAGGAGGGAATAAAATAAGATCGTCATGACATCATAACAAAGATGACATACTCTAAGTAGCGTTAGATAATACGGGGCGGCTTAATGCACTTGAGGCACATCATCAAGCAAATATATTTAGGGTACTAAATAGAGTAATTGTTGATTTTGAAACTATAAGTACATAGTAGACAATGGGGCGAAGAGTTATGTCCCCGACACAAGGTGTTACGGCGTGTATGGAAACCTGTTCAACATTAGCAATGAAAAATAAGTAGATATGGACAAAAATCTAGTTCGAGCATAAAATGAAGGGAAATTTTGTATATTTATGTACCTACTTAAGCGAAAGCAATTAAAAACTTACAGAGCCCGAAATCCTAAAAATATGAATACTTATGTGGAAATAATCAATTTTAGTAACATATGTAAAAGTTATAAAACTTCGACATTTCTCCATACATTGAATATAAAATTTCTTTTGCGAAAACTAGAAGCTTTACACTCAATGCTCTGGCCTCCCCAGTACATCTCAATTGGTCAAATTGGCTTAAATTAAGCATGAAGTCCAGCAATTACTGTGGATTTATTTCTTAGAATTGTTTTAGGAAGCTTAATCCTTTCTTCGAAACAGACTATATTTATAGGCTATATTTCCTGTTCTTTATTGCTTCATATATTTTCATATCCATCTCTACGATTAGAAACAAGTATTGATTTCAGGCAATTACAAAAAACCTGAGTCTGTTTTTTGGCATACCTACAATATATTATGTCCCCTGATCAAGAGATGAATGTAACGATATACCTACTTATATTAGATATTATATAAGCCATGAAAGCTACGGGAGGCGACAAAGAAACAGACATTATACCTAGGTCACATCCGAAAAAGCCGGTAAAAATACACACGATCATTTTATAGTCCATAAAACAATGTTTCAAATATTTTATTTTCTAAATCTTACTACATAAGTACCTATTAATAATTTCGAGTGCACGCTATCTATAATTATGTGATGGTAATGACTTTTAAAAATCAGTCCAGTACTTTTTGAGAATATCTCAACCTTTATGACACTCTTGTATACTTTTGTACATAAATAAAATATTCAATCACTTTCTCCCCCGAGACCTGCTGCGCATACGCATACAAACTCAATAACCCAATTTTCTAATTGTCTTGAGACAAACAAAGCAAGCAACGTTTTATTAGGACTTGGATTGGACGACGGCCATTAGTATGCAACAGGGGGCTCTTACGGGACCGTGTGTAGCATTGTCAGGCTTCGGGCTTTGATCCCAAATACGATAAGGCGAAAGTACAATTTCACTAATTTAGTGAAACTTTTGAACACAACTCTGGCCAATAATGCCGAGATTCATATAATGAGCTAAGTTCGATCTTACAACTGTCAGATTTTATACAATTTTGACAGCCGTAAGAGCGAGCTCACGCTAAGCTCGCGCTTAAAAGTGTCTATAAATATCGGCCTAAGATATTATAATATTATATGTAGGTATACCTACAGTAAAAAGTATAATGTGCGCAATAACTACTACTCGCCAGGTAAAGTATTTTGGAAAAATTGCGACATTTTTCGAAGAAAATGCAATGCTTTTAATGCTTATTGAACACAATCTACTAAAAATACCTAAATTTTTAGAAATGATGACTAAACGCATTTTTAAACTCTTAGAAATATTTAATTAGACTATTGAATTTTTCTATCGCACTGAATCTGTACTGAATACGTCGATGATTGATTAAAATCAATTACGAATTAAAACGTTAATTCCGAAGAAAATGCAATGCTTTGAATACTTATTAAACATACTCTGGCAAATAATTACTATAATGAAGAAAAAAATTACTTAAACAGAGTTAAAATACTTTTTAACTCTTGAATATTATCGCTATGAATCTGCACTGAATACGTAAATGATTGATTATAAATAACTACGTATTAAAATTTAAAACGTAAATTAAAATAAAAATAAGTATGTAATGAGCAACTTGTTTATTTACTTTCTAATTACTTACATTACAGAATAAATAACACAATATATAAAAATAAATTAAAATGGTTTCAGTCTCACTGACTAACATTAATCAATGGCACCTATCTACGAGTAACTAACACCAATACGCACTTACGTAGATGTGGATGCGCTTTCTTCATTTTCTCTGAAAAAGAAAATGATTTAGTCAGAAACAGCATAATGCATTTATAGGAAGATGGCAAAAACCTTTGCAACACTGTGTTAAATTAAAATCCGAAGAAAGAGATGTTTTTGGAACAGTTTGGCTATTTCACATTGTTACAATGTTTATCCACGAGAGATTTTTCGTTAATTCATCAACATCCTACTTAGTTTATTATATTATATTGTAGGTATTAGGTTTATTTAACATATTTGAATACAATAGGTATTTTATTGCATTTATATTATTTTATGACATTTTTGCACCCGCTACGCTGTTTTGATACAATATCTCCATCACCCGAAGGTTGCCTGGAAGAAATCGCTTAAAGCGATAAGGCCGCCTGTCTGTACACTAGCTAACTTTGGTTTTATATGTAACTGATGTATTTTCATTTGTGTGCAAATAAAGTATATTTGAATTGAATTGAATCCTCCATAAAAACTCAATGAACCGTCATGTGTATAAAAACAGCCCACCTATTGCAAAATATCCCGACATTATTATTATTGGAATACAACTCTATAGCAAAACACCTTAGTGATTATCCAACCCGACCCACGTGTCGACCGACAACCGAAACCCGTCTCTACTGACCTGAAATACGGCTGAAACTCGTAGAGATCATCTATCACTCTGCGCACGCGACACGTGACTCCGCATGCCGGCTGCTGCTGACCGTACACTGCTACCGCGCGCTCATACAACTGCTGCACTGACGTCAACTGGACCACTGGACACAACAAACTCACAGTCGATAGGCATCCATACGAATAATTGTTAGAAGTATCGAGATAACAATGTTACAATTAGTGCCAAAAGTTTGTCAAATAATTTTCGTTCGTTAAATAATGTTTGTATGTCCATGTTACTTGCAAGTCAACAAAGTATTTCTTCAGAAAGTAAATAAAACTTCTTATCTAATCTAAGAGATATTGACTAAGGGATGTTAGCAATTAGTAATGCTCTCGCGTACACCGACCTGCCTGCAAGTTCTTTCTAGGACATAAATTTTGGATCGACGATTGGTACTTTTTAAAAGTATGACCATGTCCATTGTACTATGCTAAACATACTCACATTCCTGCACATTCTAAATCTGTTAAATATTATTGGTTTATTGGTAATACGAACTCTCCGAAGCATAATTAGATGAATGGCTAAAAGCGTCAACTTTGCGGTATAAAATGAGATGTGTAACTTAAAAACTTACCGTTACTAGTTTCAAGCTTGCGCTCATCCTCGTCGTTACTAGAACCAGTTATGCCGCCTTTCTTGAACGTAATGAGTTTTGGTATCACGAGCAACATGCACACGACTGCGATCATTGTCACGATCTTCTTAAATATCAGCAATTTCAGCAAGAGCTTTGCTACCGTCAGTATATCCAGCTTCAGAGACAGCTTGTCCAAGAATCCCAGTCCCGGTGCAGTGTAAGGAACTCCATAGGTAGGCTTGATAGGAGGACCGTAGACAGGTGGTAAGGGCTTGTGAATGGGGGGCCCGTAACTTTGCGCCGGGGGTCCGTACGTCTGGGCGGGTGGTCCGTATGTCTGCGCGGGAGGTCCATACGTTTGTGCTGGAGGCCCATAATTCTGCGCCGGAGGACCATAACTATTCGTCGGAGCATTGTACGTAATTTCTGACTCAAACTTCACTGGAGGACCGTAATTCGAAGGCAGGTAGTTACTGGAAACAGATGGTCCAGAAAACCCTGAAGATCCCGACGCACTGAAGCTGCTACTGTCGCCGTTGGAATAGGGAGGAGAATAGTCGTATCCAGAGTAACTGTCGTCGCGATTAGTGATCTTTTTCTCTCCATCCTTTGCCGTTATTATAATGACACCTTGCTTCGCTTTTTCAGCTTCGATTCGTGATTTGGAATACGCATCTAGATATGTATCGGTTTTGTGAACTGTGGTTTTCGTGGCGTTTCCAACAGGCCCGACTATCGCAGACGCACATGCGCAAAGCGATAATATCGCAACGCAACATTGGAGACGCGACATGATTGCAATCCTTGAGCTACCGTCCGAAAGAAGTTGTCTCCATCGATCGCGGTTGACGAATGACTGGCGTACTCGGCTCTCATTCAGTTTTCACTTTTGGCTCACCGTAAAAGAACCTAAATATGATAATGGAACACAATTAAATTCTCGGAGTGACCCGCGCGTTCCGCATTGCTCATCGTAAGTAGGTGCGTGTGCGTCGCTGCTAGCATGCTAATGCCGGTTGGAACTGGCGCGTGCCCCGGCGGCTAACCTTCTTGGATGAACCGCCCCAAACCTAACCTTTTGTATCGTAAAGAAAACTATAATAGACGGCAAATTGCTTGTGAAAGTTTTATGATCTGTCTCGTTATAGCAACCTTTCTTGAAGCACCCATTGTAGTCCTTACTCCATATTTGGACCTAATAATTGCGTAAAGGGCAAGAACAAAACAAGTATTAGGAAGTACCTATTACCCTTTTCATAATGTTATGATTTTCCGTAGTTTTAAACTATAATACTTTTCTTATAAGGGCATTAATTTCTCTAGTTGGGTTATCTGTACAGTTCTTGGTTCGATTCGCGTGCAGTATGGTGCCAGTACCCCATAGGTTTAATCATATATTCCAAGTCTGAGTATAGTTTGTGATCGTATTTGTACATGTCTCTGGATCCATGTTACTTACGTTTATGCCATGATTATGGCATCCTTTCATTTTAACGGAACTACATAAATTTTCAATATAGGTACTTATATAAACGTATTTTTGAATAAAATATAATTGGAAACACGCCAAAGTGACAAACATTGTATGGTAAAACGGCATCGACATAAATTGTTGCCGATTTCTACTAATCAGTAATGCGCCGACATCACATTTCACTTGCAAAGGCAAAAGAAACTACGAGTATGTAGGCAAAATGAAACCTTTAATGCGTTTCCATTTTGTCATAGAAAAATATCCTTTTTACAAAGTAATAAGGATATTTAATTAAGACAGCTCGATGGCGTAGTGGTTAGGACAGTGAACATCCCATACGGAGGCACAGATACTATTAATGAGTTTATCTTATAAGAAACAATTGACGTCAATTTGTAGTATGTGATGCGTGATGCATTGTCGTCGAAAAAAAGGAAAAAGCCAATGCGAAAAACAACAACAGTCGAAAGACGCCGTTGGCGTGACGGCGCCGCCGCGTAAGCGTCGCGTCGACGCTGCGCGGGCGCTGACAAGACGTCGACGCTCGAAATACCCTAGTGTAGGGTCTCTAAGACTGTCATTAATTGAAAAAGGTGAGTAGACTTATCAAAAATTCATTTAATTAATACTTACAATATTACAGAGTTCATTCAAACGCGTTGTCTGTTGTCAAAAATCGTTCTTGGAAAAACTTGTGACGTTTTCTTTTCGGCTCCCCATTTTCCGATTTAGGTGCAAAGAACGTGCTTATGGCCTTTGTGCCTGCACTTGGTTTCTTTTTGTCAGTCGGGTCGTCGACCTCTTCGAAGGTACAAGTAGCTGCCTTCTCCTGAAGCATCAGCTCTGCCGTTGACCAGCTAAACCTCACGAGGAGTGGATAGCCGAATACATTGTCTATTTGCTCTCTAATGAACTTCTTTGTCAGTGGATCTGAGAACAAACGAAGGGCATATTGAAATGAAAAATGTTTATTTTCGTTAACCTAAAGTTAATGTTAACATTACAGCTTGTTGGGACACTCCTTTTGAGTATGTGGATACTCGTAATAGGAGGTCCCGCTCTTCCAAATCCGGTATATAGAAAATATATATCATCAAGTTAAGCTACGTTTAGCATTTATATAAAATTAACAATGAAGAATTTTCAATGATAAAATTTAGAGGGTGAGTGAGAGAATGTGTAGGTATGCGAAATCTATAGAAGCTATAGATAATTAGTGTAGCATAACACCCGTGAGAGTAAACGGTTTATTGTTGTGTATAAAAAATAGGATAAGTCCTATTAAAATTTGTCTGATAAAAGCAAGACCCAAAGAGCAGCGACAGACTATGTCACCTGTCATGCATGAGGGATTAACTTGTGCTGGATCCTATTAGAATGGATTAAGCGGATCCTGTCAGAATCGTAACAATAATCTCTAACTATAAGGGGAAAACCACCGTGAGTCCATGTATTTCCGTTTGTAGACTTCTTGCAGGTTTATAACAATGCCAATTATGACCAAATTCACTTTGGATTCATAATTATTCATAGTCAAGTCTACTGGATTATTCAAACCAGCATTGCATTGGATAAATGTAATTAACTATTATTGTTTCAGCATGTATCTTATTAGATCTGTGGTGAAGTGGTAGGAAATCAATAACCCCTAGCTTGAAATTGATACTGTAGTTAATGACTAGGGCTCTTAGCCATAAACATGACTTAAAGTTAGGCGATGGTTTAAGGCTGGTAAGGATTTTCGCTGATTTTCGCTATTCAAAATCGGTGGTAAACCAATTGTCAAAATAAGCCACCGTTTAGCAATCTTTATGGCTACGAGCCTTTATATAACCACCTGTTAAACAAAATATGTATCTGTTAACTGATCGATACATGTGTCTATCTATTGTCTATAGTCTGAATTGGTATGTATGTGGAACACAGATGAGACCACCAAAATTATATGCTATGCAATAAAGTAAATTGAAATGAAAATAAATAGGTAGTCACCTCCAGGGTATCCACTTCCGAACCCAGTGTAGTCCATATCCAGGCCCTCCTGGAACTTCCAGACCTTCAACGCATGGTCCCTCGTCACTTTGGCCACGATACTCGCCGCCGATACTATGGGGTAAATCGAATCAGCTTTTTTCGCTACCTGAAATAGAACAACAGAATATATAAATAATTCAAATTTAGGACTTTTGAAATAGATCGTTTTGAAAGGTTTTAGTAGTTTTTAAAATTACAGGCGCGTATTCAATATCGTGATTTAAAGTTACGCCACCGTTTAGGCTCCCTGTCCCTTTCTATCTTAACCTTTTTTAACGACACGTGAAAGGGATAGCAACACGATTTAAGAGAAGTGAGTGAATTTAACTAGGTTTATGAATAACAGCAATAGAGTTTACATAAATTAGTGAAGATTATATCTTTCGAAAAGACATACAAAGCTTACATACAATATGGAGCAAAATAAAATAATGACACTAATTGGGAGGTTTTATTTGATTATAGAGTCAGTTGGGTTTGTTTACAGGATAAATCCAAAATCATGTAAAGCCTTTATTACACTATTGATAATGTAAGAGTTATGTAATGTTGTTTCCTACTATATTACCTAGGTATTTTTTTTATTTTGCTCAATATAATCGAATCATTCAAAACTGTGAATAGCACAGGCAATAAATGTGGCCTGTTTCATTGTGTAAGCAATTATTAAAAAATTCCCTTACGGCCGCCATGGCAACTGAGTTTGACAACCAATTGCGATAGAGGAATTTTTACTATTTATTGAGGGGGGGGGGGGGGGGGCAACGGGAATATACCTTGGCAAGTAGTTGCGATAGGATAGTTTTCTTCCTTAGTACACAACTAGTTGCCTACAAAGATTACTATGGCCGCCATCGCAATTATGTTTCGCAACCAGTCCATACCTAGTCTACAAAACATTTTTAAAACTCACAGTAATTTTATAAGTGGGAAATATTTCACTCAATCTGGCCTGATATTTCTCTGGTGGTCCCACTGTGTCCACATATACCTCAGTGATATTAGCTCCTGATTCAGCGACCTTCTTTATCAAATCAATCGCAGAGATCATCGAAACCTGGAAATAAAAAATATATTTTGTTGAAAATTATAATTAAAACATGAAATCTATCTAGATATTATGAGAGTGTGTTACACTTGATGTGCTGTCAGCATGATGCATATGCTGTTATTCATAAACCAAGTTAAATCTGTCTTCACTTAAACCATGTTGTTGTCACTTTCACACTCTGTTAAAATGTTAAGGTCGAAAGGGACAAACGGCCTAAACAGTGGAATAAGTTTAAATCACATTTATGGATACGCGAATAGTCATTGGCTATCAGGCAATGAGTCTAATAAGGCCTATTTAACTGTCCACTAAAGCTGAGAGAGCTAGGATAATCTATGAGTCCACCAATTGGATTATTTCATTTAGCAGCACTATATAATTGGAAAATACAATCCAGTTGGAAACTTGGCTGATTTTCCGAGGTTACTCACACAGTAATGGATCATCTTAGGTTGTGCTTTATGCACTAAAATATGATTGAAAGTATCCTTATTTCCTTTAGCAAGTTTTAGTCAAAAGACGATAGTTATTTCAAACCTCTCAAAAGTTTAGATATTGTGTTCAGATTGCACCTTTTTAGTATATAAATCACAACTCGTCACATTATTTACATGTTCATAATTTCGCATTCAATAAACTGTTTCATGAAATATGTTTCTGTGTCTTGTAATATACCTATGTGAACATAAAAATATTACAAAAATTCTTGTAAATTCCTTATAAATTATTATTACCTATGTACCTCATTTAAAGAATGCTTAGCCCGCCTGTACATTGAATTTGATATGTAATTTGGAGATATTACTTCTGCTGCCCAGCCAACATTGTTGAGAGAATCTGCATCGGAGAGCATTTTCTGAAATATTTCATCACGCTTCTCTTCTGTCAATGCTTTTGAATCTGCACAGCCAAGAGTCTGGAGAACTGTTGTCGCGTTTATTGGACAATATGCCACTCCATACACCATGGGACCTAGAATAGTATAAAGGCCACATTTATATAAGTAGGTACGTTTTCTTTTCAGGATTACATAATCGGCAACAGAATTGTTATAAGACTAACAACAATTACATTTATGTCTCTGCCTGCCTGTCATGGCGTAAATAATGTATGATTACATTGATTCATAGATTTAACTAAGGGGGCACTGAGGAGAAGACTTAAAAAAGATTTTGATCTAAAATTTCGTCTCTATATAACCTAACCCCCCCTTTTATGATACCATCGGAAGGGGGACTCTTTGAGGATTTTTTTTTTAAAAATTTTGTCCGATCAACCCCTGTCAAATTAGGGGGTGAAACGTAAGAAATTCGGTTCTGGCACTTCGCCGGCCGCTCCCAGACAAAAAAAATACTTTGACAAAAAATCATCCCCAAAGAGTTATGATAGTTATGAGAGTGTATGGTATCATAAAAGGGGGGGGGGGGGGGGGGGGTATAGAAACGAAATTTTCGGTCAAAATTTTTCTAAGTCTTTTTCCCTCAATGCTCCCTTAGCGACACTCTACACAGACAGAAGTTAAACAAGTATCACGACCACCTAATGATGTGACCACACTATTTTGGAGCCGAAAAACTTAACTAGGTGGTGTACTTGTATTGCACAAGGGCACTTTATGCACCGGTAATACGACCTACATTGGTAGGTTATTTTGATGTGATGTCTACTATACGTACCGATTCCAGAGGATTTTGCACCTATTTATACCATAAGTATCTGATAAGTACTGTACTTACCCAAGACGGGGCCACGACCAGCTTCGTCAACACCAAGCATACACGGTTCAGATTTACAAATACTAGGAACTACTGAGAAATTCATGAAATTTTTGGAATTTTCTTTGGTTTTTATTAAATTCTGTAGTTCTTGTAAAGATTCCATTTCAACTGCGAAGATTTTACTACACCCTTCTTTCTTAGTTTATTTCACAAATTACTAACTAATACTTAATAGTAATAGGATATGGTTTATTTATCTATAAAACACAAAAACAAAATACAAAACCGCTACCGCAACTTAAGATTTTGAGGTTAGGTTAGGTGAGTGTTGCCAAAGCCAACCAAATAAATCCGTTTTTTAAAATTCCGTAGTGAGTGCGACCTTGAAAAATCTGTAGATTTTCCTTGGAAAAATCCGTAGCTCTACGAACTTTTTATTATTAAGCTGTCTGACTGAATAATGCCATAATGTAGTTGATAGCTAGAGAAGAAATTAAAAACTAGACTGTTTGAAAGCTGGAAAAACGAACATCTCTCAACAAAAAGTATAGATTTTACTTGTACTATCTTTTGAAATTACTCCACGAGCTGCATGTAATGAAACTTGTAGGAATAAACTGTTGGAGATATCTAAATATCAGTAAATAAAACGTATTTATAGCATCAAAAGACAGGGGCCCGAGCCGCGTCGTCTTTTTTAGGCGCTCAAGTCCTGTCAAAGCTAGCCGGGTGGAGGTTTTTTGACGTTTTGCTAGCGTTAGCGTTTTCAAAATTGGTAGCCGCGTCGCCCAAAAATAGGCGCTCAAGTGCTGCCAAAGAGGATATACGAAATACGTTAAAGCAGCGTACTACTAGTTGTCATGGAGACAATCACAAATAAGACAACCAAAACAAAATGACATTGTCCATATAGATCATAAATTAGAATTATATGTCGTTTTACAAGGGGAGGGCCAACATAATAACAGCGAATTCATGGTTGTTATTATGGTAGAACGTAAGATTGTAGAAAAAATTGTTTCTTTTGAAGTGTCGACTCCCTGTCATATTATCTTTGGTCGAATCCATAGATAGTATTCATACGTTTCATTTCACGTTACATCTTTCGACTGTCATATATCATAGTTTTATTTGGTATATTTCTGCGTAAACCGTAACAAAAAGATTTGAAACATCAAAGTGTTGACAGTAAAAATAATGGCGAATTTCTAATTTAATGTTTTTCGATCTGTTTCTACGGCAATTATACTCAAATATATCATTACGGTGCACTACAAATATTTGTACACTAGATTTTAATACGAGTTTGTTTGATTTCTCTGTTTTTGTTGAAAACGTCTTGACAATTTGTGACTAATTATTTCTTACACTAGCAACATATTAGGCGCTTTCCTAAAATCCACCGTGCTACCAATCCTAGAAGTTCTCCACGCCTATTTTGACGTTTACAAAAAATCGACGCGGCTCAGCCCCCAGGGGGGCTGAGCCGCGTCGATTTTTTGTAAACGTTTATTATTTATTATTTATTGTTTATTATTATTTTTAACATTTGACACATATAAAATACAAGCATAGAGTTCTCATATCTCAATATAAACATCATTTTTCCAGGTTACTCTACGTTATACTCAAAAAAGTTACGCTTGTATTTTTTATATATTTTGGTGGCCAAGTTAGTTGAGGCCAAAAATCCGTAGATTTGCCATTGATTTCCGTATAATTATCCGTAGCGTAGGAAAGGCCTAAAATTCGAAGGTCTACGGATTTTTTCGTAGTCTGGCAATACTGTATTAGGTTACATTATTAAAGAGGTTTACGGCTCGGATGTATGCTCATTCCAACAAGACCACAGAATATATAATAGTGACAAGACAGCAAACAAAAGATTGCATTGAAACTCAGAGAAATAATGAAATGAAATTTGCCACAATATCGTACACTTATTGGCTGGCATATGAAAGATGTGGCGATAAAAGGCGGTGTTTTCAGTGCTTGTGAATTTAACTACAATAAAAACATCAATTAGTGACTGAGTGTCCGGCCGGAGCCATAAAACTATTTATAAAACAAGGAAAATATATCAAATAAAATTAAAAAAAAAATGACAAAGACGCATCCACACAGACAGAGAAGCAGTGCATAATATTTTTAGATGTAGGAAAAGGTGTCGTGTGCTTATATATTTTCCAAAATCGTGCATATAAGGTAATTATATACTTCAGTACTTTACTATTAATTTTAATAATGAAATCAACCAGTAACCACTGACACTGATTTGTAGGTTAGAGTAGTTCGATAATATGCAGAACAACCCCCAGGAGCTTTCATGGCAGGCGATTCAGGCTATCGTGGGGGTTAAACTTCCTTCAAATGTGCTGCGATTCGACGATATCGGATTCAACAACTCTGTGTCAAGTGCCGAGGATTCCGATTCGGATGTGGAAATCGTCGAGAATGAGTGGGAGTCTGACAACAACGTCTCCTCGAGACCCGAGCTATCCGACAACGACAAAACCATCTCCCCTGACCGGGAACAGAGCGAGTCGCCTATTCTACATCTCGTAGAACCCGATAATAATAATTCCAGCAAAAGCTTATTAGATTACAGAGACTATTTAGAAAAAAATGATACCAAAGATACTTCAGACAGAGATCAGACGTCTCAGGTTCACAACGACGACACAGACAGTTCCAATGGGAATGTCATGTCGATCGAAAACTATTTGGAGGTGACACTGTCGACTGACTCTGAGGCTAGTCATGCTTGTAGCCAATGTAACCAAATATTTCCCAGTGAGCTTAAACTGTCTGCTCACCATTGTAGTGCCAAACCCACCGATGAAAAGAAATATCCTTGTCATGTTTGCGCCGAGAAGTTCCCTAGTTACTGGGAGCTACGGAAACATATAAACAATCATTTCCCAGGTATGTTGGATTCTAAGTCAAGCTTCTGCCACCTTTGCCAAAAAGACTACACCAAAACTGGCTTCATGAACCACCTTCGCAAGCACACAGGTGAGCGGCCCTTTGTCTGTGAGCTGTGCCACAAGGCATTCTCACAATCCAGCTCTCTGTCTATACACATGAAGTTTCACCTCAATGTTCGCAAACATGCGTGCACAGTTTGCGAAAAGAAGTTTGTAACTAAGAGTGAGCTGTCTCGGCACATGACGGTGCACACAAAACAAAAGTCATACTACTGCGGAGTGTGCGACAAGGCTTTCACACGTTCTGACAACATGAAGAAACATGAGAAAACTCATGGATGATATATAAAAGCTTCAATAAATGTGAACAGCATCATCTACAATAATTTATTGAATATGAAGAATATCCTTGAAGTGGATAATTATTATTATGTAGCTAATTATAATTTCCAATGTTTATTTATTATGTTATGACATGCCTAACTTGTGTGTGATGCTTTTCACGGAGCTTTCTGATTCTCCAATTGCCAAAAAGTTTAGTTGTAATGATTGTTTATTCTAATTTCGCATTATTTTATACCAAATTGAAGAATATGATCTAGTTCATAACTTAGTCATTATGGTGTGTTGGGTGGTTTTCCACCCATTGTGTGCTGCTGTGTAGTTTCTTTTATGGAGTTTTATTTATGCAGTTTTTATGCATATTTGGCATATACTAGTATATTAGGGAAATGCCTTTACAGGTGCTCTACAATAAGGTCACACATATCTCTATCCAGCGTTGCCTTTTTAGATATGATAAGGTGATATTTTAACATGTGGATATAGGTCAAATATCCAAAGATTCTGATAGCCGCATAGTGTAATATTTACATTAGATAGAGGCACAGTAATACAAACTTGAGGCCTTCTGCAAAATGTCACAAATTGTTCCTCCTTCTCTTTAAGAGCTTTAATAATAATATATTTTTTATACCTTTAACTATGAGGTATTAAAATACCAGTTGTAGAGTAAAACTTATGCCAAATTTTAGATACCTAGTTATATTTGAAGTGATTCTTATTGTACTGTGTTGTAACCAAAGCAATAATAATTTATAATTAATTACATGGAATAATGTGCCTAATCTATACAATTCATAATTAAACACATCTATACCAAATATTTTTTAGACTTGCCTATACATGATATGATAATACTATTTAAATATAGCATGAAAATATATTGAAATAATTTATCAACAGAAAGAAAGAAAACTACGTTGATATTATTGTAAATATATATGCAAATTATCTTTGTTATGGTAAATGGTCCGCAATCTGGAACGTCCAATCCCTTATTTTATACCAGTCCAATTCGACATTCACCTTCGGAAAATGTCAGTATAACTGTCCGAAAAGCAATAAAAAATAGCCAGTTCGCATTGAACAATTGCTAATCTACACGATTGGCGATATCGCACTAGGACTAGGCTCAAAATAAAGATAATATAACATGCTGAAATTTGCACATGTTGAAGTAAATATCGTTTCCGAACCGATATAAAACAGACATTTACCGTAACATCTAGATAACATTTTTCGTCATCTTTTTTTCATTTTATTTGTGGTCTCAGAAATAGGGTTTTACTTAGCCATTTCGAACAATTAGGTTACTTTAATTGTAAGTATATAGTTAGGCGTATATATCTAATTATTATATAAAAGCATCACAAAATATTCGAAATGAATACTTCTTTTTATCTGAATGTATAGTATTAAAAATACTTCATTAAAGCATAATTATGTTTAACGAATTTGATTGTGACTGTCCGTATCTTAGACTATGCTGTGTTCGTACTTTAGGTACTATTTTACTTTATTATCCAAAGATATTATGTATTTATAATTGGATTATTGGCTAATACCAAAGCTATTTTATTTATATTCTGATTGTGCCACTTTTCGATTTTATAAACTGGTTGTCAATACCTAGAATTAGGTAGTGTTAAATGTAGGATTAAGCAATATTCATATTTTTAATATATTTATTGTATTTACCTAATTATTTAGATGTTTAACTGCATGACTTGTTTTAAAAAGTAAGAATTTGAAATTGAGCCAAATGGAAAAAAAATACACAAAAATCTTACAAGACTGACAATAATATTCAAGAGTAGATACTAGATAATAACTTGCACAAAGAAACCTATATTATTTATTGAAGCCTAGGGTTTAACGGCAATTTTGTAACTATTTATCGAAACTGCACCTTGTTACTCATCATGACAATTAGATTAAGATCCGTTTGATTATAAACTGTTTGGAAAATGTAAATTGTCGATTTTATTAAAGAGTTGTTTGTTGCAAGATATGTTTCATTTTTAAATAGGTCATTTTCCATTTGTTCTAGGTTACGGTAGCGATGTCGGCAAGGTTGCGTAATCTTAATCCGTATGAGTTGCATAAGTACCTAGTTAACGTGTATTGTCTAAACGCAAAGGGCTCGACGGGCCTGTTGGCGCGGGACAGGTCGCGTGACCGCACCGACCTCGACGTCATCAGGGAGAACCACAAGTTCCTCTGGGAGGACGGCGACCTCGCAGACACGTGGGAGAAACAGTTGGCTAAGAAGTATTACGACAAACTCTTCAAAGAGTACTGTATATGCGATTTGAGCAGATTTAAAGAAAACAAAGTAAGTTTTTCAATCATACCATCATTTCATAGATACACGATGTTGAAACATTTACTCAAGGATGAGAGCTTATCGAAAAATAAGAACCTACAATAACATACTAATGAGATAAACATTAGTGAACTTAATTATGTCGTTAGTTTAGATAAAACTGTTGACTACTTTATTCGTTTCATGTGAAACTTGCGAGTAATAAATAGGTGTCTTTATAGTGTGACATCTCGCTCGAGTAAAGACGTTACTTTGTGTCTTCTACATAATTATTATTTGAGATGTATCGCAACCGTTACATTTAGATATTAATATTAACATCTGAATGAATTGTAAAGGCCACATTGAATTTGTTAACGTGTTAAACCTCTCCCCTAACTATTAAGGCTGAGATGGGGACCGTTCCCCTCTAACAATTGCCTTTTTTGCCCGAGAGACCTTCCTTTGTGTGATATACTGGGGTGTGCGCACAATGAAGCGCAGTAGTGCCTTTCTGTAGGCTAAATATAGTTGGTTCTCCCGCCCGCTTATAGCGCAGCGCACATCTGCCCGTCGGACTTTAGTCGAAGGTTCAATGAGATTATGTAACGACGAAAATACGCATGGCTGGCTGGCTGCCTGCCCGCCTCTCGCATCTATAACTGATATAGTTAGGTAGGTTCACTGGGTTGGGTGGGACTCGTCATATCAACGCATAGGTACAAACTTGGTTATTTAAATGGATATATCTACTTGCGGTGCGTCGTTGGTTTTATGACTGTTAGATTCATTCATGTTTGTATGTGTAGTAAATATCTCGAGCAAAAAGTAATCCGTTGAAGCCTTTTGCTTCGTGTTTGGAGTTTCAAATCCTACAAATAGTGAACCTCCCATTTAGTAGAGTAACATGTCTAATTAGGTGTTTGGACGGATGTCACCCGTGAGTCAATATGCAAGTAATCTTTGTTTTGATTGTATAAAAACTAAAAAGTAATGTCACCTTTTTAACTTACCTACTCATACAGTCAACAACCATATCAGATAAAAACTTAGATAAATCAAGTCTGTTTCCCGTAGGGGTAGGCTAGACAAAGACGATGGACTTCCACATGTAGCGATACTGTCAGACACCTTTCTCTTCCTCCACATTCATCAATCTTTTCATGCACGCTGTTCAGTTTGTAGAAGACCGTACAGTAATTTTTTAAATATCGCCAATTTGGTCGGCTAAGTCCTCCTACACGCCAACGCCAGACATTTGCGCAAAGGTTTATATAGCAGATCCATCGTTATGGGCATGCCCACAACTCTATAGACTTAACTCTAATGACGTCACTCTTTCACGATCTATTGAGGTCGATAGGCTGCTGAATGAACTACAAAATCTTGGTCAGCAAGTCACATATTTTGTAAACATGTTTATAGGAATGCACTATATCGATCATGAGCGAGTTTATACTCCGACTCGCACTTGGCCGATTTTCAGATGGTTGTGACCACAACCGTTTTTGAGGGCTGAATCCGCATCTGACCAAGTGATACGTAATTTGACTAAAGGTGGCGCTGCGATGGCGCGTGGAGAAAGAAGTGGTGCTCGGTAAGGGCCAGTTCCAGTGCGGCGGCAAACACTGCACCAGCGACCACGAGCTACGGTCGTGGGAGGTCAACTTCGCCTATTTGGACGGCAAGGAGAAGAGGAATGCTCTGGTCAAACTGAGTACGTTCTGATATACACCTTTCTATGACATGTAGTGATGTACGTAGCGGTCCGTATTGATGGTTTGCAGGGTGTCCTATCATAGAAGTTAGAACTGATAAGTAGCGCCATCTGTGTTTATAAGTCAAACTACTAGGTACAGTCTAACTGCAATTTTTAGGGTTGAGATTTTCTCAAAAAATTCTTGCTAAAATTCTTTCACTTAGATAAAGTAAATATCATCATTCGCCTCATCATTCTCCGCATCACCAAAGGTTAACTGGTAGAAAATGCCGCAAGGCATTAAGTTCGCCTTTATACATACTTGTGTAAAAAGTTTAATAAAAAAAAATCATTAATATCAGTCCCGTAGTTTTTGTGAAAATCTCAACCTTTTTTACCGGCGTAAAATGACGTAAGTAATTACTTTTCGACTGTACGAAGAAAAGTTCAATTAAGTGTAGGTACAAGTTTAGTGAATTATTTTATTACAAAACGACTGATTTTTAACATAAAATGTATCCTACCTATTTCTGTCCTTGCTGTACCAATTTGTATGATAATTAAAAAAAATGTTTAGATACAACACTACAATTAAGTTTATACGTCAATAGCGAATAATGCAAAGTTAAAGCCTTTTAGGTAGGCTGATAATTGTAGGTAGCATCTCATTACATTTTTGGTGTAATCTCGACAGGATTATGTCCAGAGTGTTCAGAAAAACTGAACTATCGGTCCAAGAAGCGTGAAATAAAACGACTAAAGAAACATAAGAGGAAACGCAAGAGTAAGGGCGGTTCGGGTGATGAAAGCGGCAACGAAATCCCTAAGACACCTCCCCCAGACAACGCCGATGAGCCTACCACTTCGACTGCTGCTGTTGAAGCCAACGAAATTATCGACCAGTCTTTGTGGAAGAAAGGTTTGTTCAGTTTTAACGCATTCACTGCCGTCAACGAATAGGTATATGCGTTTTCGTTACTTTCATCCAGTGCATTGAACGCGTCTGTGAGTTCATATATTTAGCGAGTTTGAGGCATATAGAAAATGCGGCACCTGGCGAAAGTCTAGCGAAAATACCGGCAGTGAATGCGTTAACTCCAATGCTGTTATTGATAAACCTACAAGTAGTTAACACGTTCACAGTCCCCGTACAAAAAATGTTTTGATTTCCTTGTAAGTCCCGCCTATTATTTCAATCTCTATACAAGTCGAAGTTTACTTCAACACTAAGTGGAGCACTCATCTGAAGACAATAGGACGTGAATGGACACCAGCATCCACCAAGGACATCGTATTTACTTACCTTCAGAAAAAAAATACCCTTAGTGCGGATCTGGTAGGCACATACTTTTTTCATCAAGCCACATATGTGGGGCACGGGTTTGTGAAGCTAGTTCGTCGTGTCTATATATGGGGCACTGGACTGTGAACGTGTTAAACCTCACTTCCCTTAAACCTTGTTGTCACTTTCACACTTCGTTGAAAACGTTAAGGTAGAAAGGGACACAAGGCCTAAACGGTGGAATAACTTTACTTATATCACGAAAAGCGTAGTTTCGATATTGGTATACCTATTTGCGTACATAGATTACTAGGTCAAATCGCCGGTGGCGCCTCCAGATAGAGCGTGGATTTTATAGTTATTGTCTAAGCCATACGAATAGTCGACCACGCTTTACTTTATTTATTACGTATGCTGCTACGCCATAGGAATCGCAAGACGTATGCTTACTACAAGCGTTATCTTACACGCTGTTACATATTATTTTACTCTTCAATATCGTCATCCTTTGTTATTGGTATTGTTTCAGGTGTGCAAGAAGTCGAAGAAAAGTCACGAGAAGAAGAATTCCAGGAATATTTGGAAGACCTATTATTGTGAGATTGTAACTACATTTCATTACCTTTAATTGATAAGTTAGCAAGCAAATTTGCTATAAGTAATATTTTAATTACGTACATTTGTGTACATGTATTAAGTTTGTGGTTGTGGTGTAAAGTAATAATAATAAAAACAACAGACATATTTATTGAATTAATTTTATTTGCATTCTACAACAAGTCTAGCTTTTCGTGTGAATTAGGTAAAAAAGTGGAATTGCTACTACATATATAAAAATGGCATCAATTTATTTGTCATTCATAATTTTTATGCAATTTTTAAAAACAAATGTTTGTACCTATCTATCTAGCTACGGCTACATTGTACAAGCATACATTTTAACATAAAATAATCACAACAGAAACAGCCCAATCATTAGTGATGTGAATATGGTAGTGCTTAGCACGGTTTTTAATATCCCCGTAACGTGAGCGATTCTATTGGTCCAATATGTTTGACTTGAATTTGGTTTAAACACGTTTTAATAACTTCGATTAAATTTTTAGCAACATACTTCTAAAATAACAATAAAATAATTTCAATTAAAACACCAACATATTTGACAGATTAGAATGACTCGAATAAAAGTTTCCTAAGTTATTTCTTACATACCAAAAGGTAATTACATACCATATAAACTGACTGAGACCATAAGTTTCGTTGATTGGACTGCAAAATAATCTCTATACACCAATTACAGCAACAAAATAAAATCTTATAACAAAAATGAATAACGTAATAATTAAATTGTATACGTATTTAAAATGTACATAACCTACCTATAACACTATTCGTTTAACATAAATCAGTATCAAGTTCGTGATCACAATAAATTTTTCGAAACCCACAACTGCCCAATCACGGCTTGAGTATTAGGTAGGCATCTTTACATCCGTAGAATAATCATGAAATCAATTCTTTTCGCCTAGTCTCAGTACATGATTTAATGTACGGCACTTATTCAGTGCGGACTAACCAGATATTCTATTAGGACCTCATACAATCTTGATAGGCTCTAAATTATTGTGTAATTGAATATGAAGAAAGCGCAAAAGAATTTGAATGGATACGTCGATGACACTTTTCTAGCTGCATTTGATAAATTTTTCCCGCGGATTTAGTACAAAAGTATAGGCCACATACTATAATGTGTGGCTATAGCAGTATTTCTCTCATTGATCATCAACCACATACATTATCATAGCCTCAACGGCGACTACAACTAATTAACACTACGATCGATTACAACGTGTATCCCTGTTCAACATTAACTGAGCACGCATTGCGTTCATAAAATACACTGGCGTGAGCCATAATTTCGTCATTCAGGCTTAAAGGCAATACTCGACTCGTGTTGAATCGTTGATTTTCATAAAGCTATTGAATTTGAGAAAACTATTAAAGATATATGAAACGGAATCAGTTAAAATTACATAAGGCTCCGGGCACACTATCAGCAGGATCTATTAATATTAAACGATTGGCCCTCTTGATTTATTGAAGTAATTCTGGGCTGCGTTTTATAAACAGTAACCTAAGACGGGTTTAAAAATGCAAGCTTTTTATATTTTGGAAAGGCCCTTTCCAAATTTATATAAAAAGACCATACTTTTAGAAACGTCAAAGTTAGCTTTAAATTATAAAACGCACGATAAAGTCATAACCATAAAGTTATAAGTTGCTAAGCCACAGATTTCCATGTGTGTTGCGATAACAATTTGTACTAGGACCCGTTCCCGACCCTCTCAAGGACAAGCAGCGACCGCGACTTCAATCATTTTCGTTACTTATCATTTTCATTTTGACACTTGATATACATTGCTGTTTCGTTGTCTTTTGTTAAATGCATAAATATTGCAGTAATGTACCTCTAGCTTATTATACAGGGTGTACGGCGGTTGTCTAGTTTATGCCCTTTCCAACGACATGCCACATGTCGTTCAAGTAACTCATTATTTGGTAAAAATTAGGGATACTAGTTTGCAAGGCTTACTAAGGAATAATTCCAAAAAATAACTTAAAAAAATCGTATCTCAGTACTCGTGGCGCTTAGGACAAATGAGTTAAAACCGTGCAAATTACCCCACCAATAAAATTTGTCGGTCCATGTTCCGAACACCCTGTATATAAACGGATATCACTCACTTATATTGTTGAAGTCGGTAGGTAATTAGACCGACAGTTTCGATCGATTTCTACGGTCTTTTTCAAGGTGAGCGCGCCCACCCACGCCCGCGTCGCCGGTGACGTTTCTTCGGGCACTGAAGACCGTCGAAATTGCCGGTCTAACTAGCGACTTCAACAATATAAGTGAGTGATATCCGTTTATATAATAATAATTTGTAGTAATGGCTCACCATAGTTTTAATTATATTCTATAGTGTCAAATTGACATCGATTACGAAAGCGTTGAAAGTCGCGGTCACCCAGATGCACGGCGTTGTTTATTTTTGCACGTTGCTCCTGGCGACCTCCTCGTCGTCGGAGCAGTCCTCGTCGTGCGTGTGCGTGAGCTGGCGCGGCGTCTCGGGACGCACGTGAGGCACGGACACGGACGCCTGAGGACATTAATAAAATAAAAATTATTGAGTAAAAATAAAACATTACACCTAACACAAAAGCAAGGGTACTTAGAACACTTATGACTTGTTAGCTATAGTTTCCACACTAGGATTGCCTGTGTTGTAGGAGCTAGTCTCATCCAATAAATTAAATATAATAAAATAAAATAAACAAATAGGCGCGTATTCATAAACGTGATTTAAAATTACGCCACCGTTTAGAGCCCCTATCCCTTTCTATCTTAACCTTTTTTAGCGAAGTGTGAGAGGGATAGCAACACGATTAAGGGAAGTGAGGTTTAACTAGGTTTATGAACAGTATTAGATGGTAGTGTCGCGCGGCGACCCTTCGTCTGCACGCAAGTCGTATCCTACTTTTAAAGCAATAGTTGTTAAGTATGTTTACCTTAGACAGTATATAAAAAAAATTCAGAATACGAAAGAACTAACGCTCAATGAAAATTTTCATATTTAACTTCATACTGCAAAATCAATATAGGTAGTAGCAAGCAAAAACCCAATTAAAGATACAGCGGGGCCTGTCTAGCAGTACACAACTTACCTTCGTGAACACCTTCTGTTCCATGGTGGATGAAACAAGGTTTAGATTATACAGGTGTAACGGAAAAGAAATACGAAGCCGGTACAAAATGTATGAAATGTCAAAAAATAAATTCGCGAAAAATAAGTAACAAAAAGTTAGAACAAGAGTTGTTCAGTTACAGTGTTCTGTACTGAACTTGAACTGAACAACTCTGTTCTAAGACTTTTCCATTTTCGCGAATTTATTTTTTGACTTTTCATACATTTTGTACCGGTCAGCTGATCGATTTGTATTACTTATATTGTATTTGAAAACTCGTAGAACAAAAGTTGTGCAGTAACGGACACTGAAGTTCCTTTCGGGTTACTTATAACCCTTTCCGTTTGGGATTGACATTTGCTAACGAAAAAGCAAATGTCAATCCAATATATTTTTCATTCTATTCTACTAAAGTTAACGTAAGTCAAGTCGCTTGGCTAGGCCCTCTGGTATGAATACTTCTGGACGATTGCATGAGATTGAATTACCTTGTCGGTACGATCTGCCACATTGGAGCTGGTCACCTCGTCGGACCCGTCGTCGATTAGGGTGACCATGCTGTATGCCCGCTGAGTGCCTCTGGTCCTGTAACGTAAACACCAGTTTATTTTAATATTTCAAGTCTTCTTTCTTCCTCCAGAGGAGACCCCTGTATTTACTGCTACCCTGGACGAAGCACCTCGGCAGTCACGTTCGCTCCCGAGCTCTATAGAGTAGGACTCTTAAATGTAGCTCTAAACTGCAGATTATGTACAATACATAATTCTTCGATAACTATTCGCAAACATTGTTTCATTACTTTAACGTGACATTACACATAGAACAGGAACAGCTTTAGAACAGGGTTTCACAACCTTCTTTGAATAGAGCTTCCCCGGATTATAAGTACACACCACCTCACCGGCACGGAATTTAACCCAAAATTCGATAGTAACGCAAAATAAAACTAGTTTTACCTTATTTTATTAATTAAATTGGTTGGGCAAAATGAAGTTTGGGTTATTTCCGGTGAGTTTATATTCACGCCCGCCCCTTCAATTTTTTTTTTCATTGTACAGTGGAACACAGAGAAAAGTGTACAGGAGACTTTTTAAGGATGACATTTTCTCATAAACTACTTGACCTATTGCAAAAATTCTTTCACTGTTTGATAGATAAAAGTTAAAACTATGTAACTGTAAAATAATTATTAAATTCGGTCCAGTAGTTTTTGAAAAAAATCTCAATCTTATTGAGGCCTCCTGTATACTTATCTCTGTCTTCGACTGTACCAGTAGAAAAAACACTATTTTTAAGACATCTATCATTTAACTAAGACCTCATTTTTCTCCCCAAACACAAAGGGTCCCATTTAATTGTGATCTCCAGCGCGCCCCCCGTTACCTGTCAATGGTTGGCGCGGGCACCGTGAACCGCTGCTCGTGCGCGACCGTGGACTCGTGCGGCATGAGCATGGCGGGCGCGCGGAACATGTAGCAGAACGGGTAGTACATCAGGTTGAGGAACGACGCGGCGTACAGGTCAGCGTACCTCACCACCTGACAACGAACACACCACAATGTTAATGAAAGAAAGAAAAGACGTTTGTGCCCACAAGCAAGATATAATCAATACAAACATTGATATCTAGAAATCTGAGATTTTTTGAGCCTTGAAACCATTTTGACAAATGCGTTAAGGTGCCTTCGAATTTAGCAAAAGACTATTATCACTCATAATTTGATATGACGAACTCACTTGATTCCTTTTTGCGAAATTCGCGTGCCTATTTATAAATATGCAAAAAGGTTTTATGTGCCTAGAAACCTTCTTAAAAATGCGTTAAGATGCCTTCGAACTTAGTAAAAGGTTATTTACGTAAATAACCTAAAAACTAAATTTTTCTCTGATATGAGCTATGAAGAATCCGGTAGGGCACGCACATTAATAAGGTGGCATACCTAACTCCAAACTCGATTTTTTGAGGGTTGAGACCTTTATGCATAACACTATCCAACTGTCCTAAGTAAGGACACTGATTATACACGTGGCGGGCGCGGGGCGTCTGAACGCGGCCTTACGTGGGTACCTGATTCGATTCACGAGAAGGGCTAATTAGGAAATTTGTCGTTGAAACGTTCTGTGGCCAAACGTTCCGTCGGAGAAATTAAGATAGGCGAAACGTTCTAGTGTCGAAACATTCAAAGATGGAAAGATTTGTCGGCGAATCGTTCGTAGGCGAAAGGTTATGTCGTCGAAACCCTCATAAACGAAACTTTCTGTCGACGATCAATTCAACGGATAAACGACTGTCGGAGACCTGTTTCAGGCAGGGGTCAATATGCCACAACTACGCATCCAGGGGCAGCCCCAATCATTATCTCATCATCTCTACTGTTGTATGTAGGAGTCTCCCAAGTAGCTTTAAAAAAAGTTCAGTTGAACCATTATTTGCATTATTGTATCCGGTATGTAGGCTTTGCGTCTCTAACCTGCGACGAGAAGAACGTCTGCCGCGAGCCCGAGCGGAACAGCGAGCCGAGCATGCCGTACGCGAGGTCCATCTTGTGCGTCACGTCGCGGATGGACGCGCGCAACTTCGAGATGTCGGGCTTCTCCTTCGTACTGGAGTCCAGGTCTCTGAAGGATATAGGTAACACATATATTAATTTAGGTAATTTTATTAACGGACACGACAGTTTTTGTCATTTGCTTTAATATATTCGTATCGTATTCTTCTCTCTTCTTCAAAAGTAAACTAAAGCCTAAAGCGACAGCAATCCTGGACGAAGGAGCTCATCCAGTCAAAGTTCACTCGTGAAGACCTGTGTTATGTATGTGATACATAACTACATATCTTGCAGACCAAAAAAATAATACTCTAAAGTATAAAACGATAATGAATAGTTTGATGATAAATTAACTGGCAATGACTACAATGGAATTTACATTTAACACCTATTATTTGTTAATAGATTTAGTTTTTTCTAATAAAGATAATCTAAAATTTATTTAATTAGATGGAGACTGTTTGAATAAATCAGAACATGTTACTGAGAACCCGCTACAACACACAAATACAATGAGATTTAATTAATTGTATTGTACAACCCTCTCGAATAAATAAGGATTACGTAGATATACTTCGATGGAGAGCGGGCGTAATCGAATATAACTCTTGCTATGATACGCCTGTGTAAACTTTAAAGTATCACTATCGAATAGTGTAAATAATATTTTTCAATCCAAAATATCTTATTCAAAGCGTTGGATTCTGGTATGCACTCTCTGCAGCTAAAATATCATTTGAATATAAACAAATACATACTTGTTTATACTGTACTAAAATAAGTTTGGAATTGAACAGAAAAGCGTTGAAAGTATCTGTGCCTAGACTCAATATGCGAGTTTAAAGATCTTTCTCTTGGCAATTTATATATTATTTAATTGGGATATATTGGGCCCATAAAATCACAACTCAAGATTTGTGTAAATTTTTGCCCAATATTGGGACATATTGTATTATTATTAAGTAATGTACAAATTGCTAAATTCAGGCAAATTAAACTACAGATGGGCGATTACAGTCTGTATTTTGTCAATAGTTCCCAGCTGCACTACTAAGTACTACGGCCTAGCTTTGCAGATGTTCGAATAGCTGGTACAATCGACAGCACAACCTAACCATTGAAATATGCGCCTTATTCGCATGAAGTGGCTGTGTTACACTTGTGCTGACGTCTGTAGTTGTCTGTTCACACATTTCCTTACTCCGCTGGCTCAGTGACCCGAAGTAGATCTTGGCCTCCGCAACGCAAAGACGCCAGTCGTGCCGGTCCTGAACCGAATGCCGTTACGTGTGTCTGCAGTGCAATGCTTGTGTTGTGTAATGTACATTCTATAAAAACGCGTATTATAAAATTTGCCCTGAATACACTTACTTGTACATGTCTCCCAGCTGCACATCCAGGTTTTGCAGCTGTTCAAACAGCTGGCACTTGTCTGTCCACACGTGCAACTCCTGCACCAGCTCGGGCACGATGAGGAACGTGCGCCAGCCAGCGGTCTTCTTGGACTTGAGGATGTCACCGAAGATGTGATCACCGATGTACAGCACGTCTTTTCCTTTGGCGCTGATCAGTTCCGTGAATACGTCGCAGGAACCTGCAATTTTTAGGTTTTTGTATAGTCAAAAATAAGAATAAGGGTGCTTTTCCATCAGAGATGTGCTATGGTAAGTTGCTATGGATGCGTTTGATATCCACCAATCTGTCAGTGCTATGCATATGGAAAAATGAATATGATTGGTGGATATCAAACGCATCCATAGCAACGTGGCATATCATATCCCTGGTGGAAAGGCAGCCTAAAACTTGGCGTGATTTCATCTTTGTAGTATAAAGAGGAATAAGATAAGAACAGAATAAAAAATAGAATAAAAGTTTATTGCCAGGTTACAAAAATCAAGTAAACAATAAAGTTATATGATAAGTGGTGTGGCAAAAAGTGCATATTTCAGCTAAGCTGACACCGAGGTGTGCAGTGCTGTAGATAAGACAATCCTAAGTTATTTTACGACAGTTATCATTGAATCTAAGCCTCCAATCGTGTCCCAGGAGAGGACCACGTCAGGCATTGACTGACACCGACTGATGATGACGGCAGACCCCATAAGAGGGATTATAGAACCAAGAACGATGGGTTTACATGGTCACTTGAGGCGGGAAGTTTAGGAGTTTCGGTTCTGCATCGCATGGGAGTTAATCTTTTCGGTTATAGTGTCATATTCTGATATCCTAATGAAAAGTTAGAAAAAAAAATCGAATATTATCCAAAGTATTCAATTTTTCTTCGTCAAGTCGCCAATGGAAAATACCCAAACTCGATCTAAGTATACTCGTATTGGAAAATAAAATGTTATTGTTCATCATACAATCAATATACGTAATTAAGTAAATAGCGAAGGGATATTCTTAGAAGTTCTCCAAAGCGGTACGTGTACTGATAACAACACAACAAAAGATTACGAGTGCTTATCACAGCATAAAACATATTGGATTGCTAATACGACACTATACACGAAATATTAGCGATAAATATTGTATTTGAATACGCAAATCATATCAGCGCATAGCAATTCGTATCAATTATGTCATATTTGCTCATATATCACTATATCAGTCACAATTTGTCATTCATTATTATTTCAGTAATTCTTCATATTTCACGCAAGTATTTGTAAAATTCCATAATCATTAATACTTATCTTCCCTAATAACAAATGCGTAAAATCAAAGGCACAATTGCTTGCCCTTGATTTTTATACGCACATAATTATTTATATACCTATCCTAAGCGCAAGTATCATGATTCATGCGTTAGCGTTAGAGAATAACAAACCAACTAAGAAGTTTATAATAAAGGTTAATAATTAAATCCGCAAGCAATTATTAATCAAAAATATTTACATTACACAAATATCTTCAACTTGCGGGGTACGCAGAGCAGATAACTTTGTTTTTATAGACGATTAGCAATAATTCAGCATAGCATAGTTAGATATCGAACTGAGTGACGATTGCAGTTTCACACTCCAGATTTTGGGGTTGTTGTGACTTAAAGAATCGTCCTACATTTGCAGGACTTTGGGGAACTTACCTCCAGAATAAACAAGTCCCTCGTGCAAAGGACCAACATGATGGCCCATCTTAAGAGCGCCCGTGAGAGTATCGACCTGTCTCAACGTCGTCCCTTCCCCGAAGAACAGCGGCTTCTTCGCATCCACCACGATCCAGTCAAAGTAAGTCTTCCAGTTCCTGTGAGGTTCACCAGCCTGTAAAAAAGAAAATTAATTTTATTCGAATAAATGTGGTCATTGTTTAAGATAGAGTTGGCAACAGTCAGGAACACACTCTCAAAACTCAATCCAGTCATGCGTCTGTCTAAAGCTACAACTTGCATAGTTTTGTGGAGGACACACTGGGTTATTTACTGCATCTGGATCCGATAATGTTGGGTTGAAGCTGAACTGTAATAAAAAGTGGAATTGAATATTTCGCCTCAACGAAATCGCTGCTGTTTAATTTCAAAGTTCTGTGACTTATAAAGTAACAAATAAATCAATATAGATTAGACCCTAGACTAGATTAGAGCACAATTGGCTGTTAAACCGATCCATCAGTTTCCTCGCGATCTATTCCTCCATCGTTTTGAAAATACTCGCTAAATGTAGGTAGGCCTACCTACCTAGGCCAATTAAAAAAAAAATCGAGAAATATTGCATAAATTGCATTGCTACATGTTCCAATCACTACACTACCGATATTTGTAATGAGTGATGACGACCAAAAAATAGCGTCGGAACAAGATCTTAAAATCCAGATTTTGTCTGACACGATGCCCGTGTAAATATAACAATGACGCAACTAAATCGTGGCTCAGCAGCTCTTAACTAAATCCTCGGAGTTCTTACATTCTCAAACTACGCCCATAAATTCAATTGTCAGTGATTCGATTTACTTGTAAATCCTGTAACTAAAGCGCGCGTGACTCGACTCGCAACTCACCTTTGCGCCGTGGGGGAAATCGAACAGATAACTCATGATGTTGTTGGTGAAATTGTAGTCGCTATTGGTGAGTATGAACAGTTTCGCTCCGCTCTCTCTTATCCTAGAGAGGAACATTGGCAGCCTCTCATCTTTCTTCAGGTACAGATCTAAGTTTTCAATGGTCTTGGACTTGAGATCGCCATGGATGTGAACGAAGTCGACCGCGCTTCTGACGTCTTGAAAGATAGACTTGAATGACATTGCTAAGTCGCCGCATCGCACTCCAGTCTTCGTTCTGTGAAATGCGAGGTACATTTGCATGGAAATACTTATAGACCCAATCGATACCCAGATGTAGGCTCAGGGCATATGCCCATTGCGATTTAGAAATTCTATTAGAAATAATAAATTTATAGCCCGCAAGGTTTGTTATATCATCAAGTCCTGAGCTCAATCCTTGTGATTATCTTGCTATTTTGACAATTATATTATCAAAAGACATTGCCACATTTCAATGGAGCTTTGCCCCACCTACAAAACTACGTGACCATTTAAGCTGTACCTATCATTTTGTTGGGGACTTATTACAGGTTTTATATTGCATAATCATAATCAGTATCATTTTCTACTACTCTCGCAACTCCTATAGAAGAATAACAAAAACAATGAATAAATCGCTTCGATTTCTTACTATTTTCTGAATTCTTAATTAAGTTGTTTTTTTCGAATCGCAACTTGTACAAAACTTTATTTTAAACCAATAATTTTAATAAAAAACGGAGATATTTTTACATTTATTCGTTATCTTGTACAACTTGCGGTTGATGGTGGGGCAGAATCTGGCATGGTCATTTTACAATTTTTAAGAGAACCAATATATGACATTGAAGTACGGTTTTAAATCATATGACACAGCCAATAAGAACGGTACAAAGTATAAAGTGCTACAGTTGACATGTTTTACACTGTTCTCTCTGTATAGGATATACCGTAGAGCCGGAAATGTGACCGAGACATAGGAACCAGCAAGGAATCAATAAGCACCAGTGAAAACATTATTAATGGCTTGTCAAGACTATTGATTCACTTCCCACTTCCCGCATACGAGCATCTACGTACTATATGCATTACATACACCCTATTGTCTTGTTTAAATAGGTCGACAGCATATTAACA
Source organism: Tachystola acroxantha (assembly GCA_963506565.1). Classification (NCBI taxonomy): domain Eukaryota; kingdom Metazoa; phylum Arthropoda; class Insecta; order Lepidoptera; family Oecophoridae; genus Tachystola; species Tachystola acroxantha. The sequence continues at coordinate 7,617,678 of OY735880.1, forward strand.
TAATTATACAAAACCGTTGCTGTGTAAATCTAGGCCTGCTGCGTCAAATATTTGTTGTATACTCGACAACACTTCAATGGTAATCCTTGAAGTGCGATTTAATTCTTATGGCGCCGACAATAGAAACGAGATAAAGTCCAAGAGCGTTATATTTAATACATGTTCTCTAAGTCAATAATAATATTATCTACGCCTATATAATCATCCATAAACAGCAGGAATCTATTTAAATGTCCCAATGCGTACATCGAGAGAACTGGTGGTATGTGAATATCTCATTTATAACGACTTTATACTGATAAGTCAAATTATTTCTCTGTCTCTATTTCTATCCACAACTATTTCTATTGAAGTACCATAATTGGTAGGTACAAGGAGTGGTCATCTTTTAACGATATAACGCTGGTTTAGTGCGAGAATGTACTTCTATGGAACCTTTATTGCTCGTAAAAAGCATACAACAGGGTTCATATTAAAACGTAGCTCTAATACTCGTACGTACAAAACGTCATGCACCGCGGCAAATAAAATTACTCACGTATTTTCTCGACGACCGACCCCATAAAAACATGTTTACTATTTGACCGTATAATAAAGTGATTTCACTCGATGCCCTTTTGGATATTGGAAATAGAAAATCGTTCAAACTCGTCAGCTGATAGCACTTCTTTGTATGTAGGAATAATAGTTTGAAATATTGGCTCACTATTTTTAATTTTAAAAAACTATTTAAATAATAAAATATCGAAAACCCTATTTTACAAATTATCGAACTTGAATCGTCGAATAAATTTTGTTATAAACTATTAAATATAAATGAACCAAATCATATAAATGACATTCATAGCGGTCTTGCCCGATCGCTTATTAAATATCTTACTGCGTGAAAAAGCAATGTACATTGTACAGTGCGTTTTTATATCTTACCTGGTATACTGAGGCGAATTGGTGAAGAAATCTATGAGGCATGCTATCAAGTATGTCTCTGGCAAGTTGAACAACGTATTTAATACGTACACACGCGACTCGTCTAATAGCAAGAACTTATTTGGATACAGTTCGTATACTTGTGAGCTGAAATAAATAACAGTATCGTGAGAAACGGCCATAAATCAGTCAGGGTAGTAATGGTACCCTACAATCGTTCTATAATTGTATCTATAGACAACGGTGGCTCCAATTGTACTCTTAAACTTTTATCATCAGGTGATAATCTGCTGTTTTCTTGCATGTTTGGTTGGTGGCCGCGAAAATTTAATAAGGCTCCATAAACGCCCATTTTCTTTTTTGAAAAAAGCTAAAAAAGTTCTCAACAAAGGCCAGCAAACTCATATACATTTTGAAACCACTATTAATATTTGACACACTATTTTTGTACATGTCAGAATCTCAGAAGCGCCATGTTCATTTTAAGTTGGGGTTCTAATCTCCAGCATAAGCTTTTTTGGAAATCGCTAACACTTATGTCGGTGTGTGATGTCTCTTAGAATAGATAAAGGAAGAAACACTGTCAAGACTTACTGTTTTAAGAATTCAAATCCATGCACACATACTAGAATGTTACCGTAAGCGTCTACTTTTAGCAAGTTTCCGTACAAGGTGTCGAACCACAGACCTCTGGAAAAGGAAATTAGGCCGTTAGACTCTATTAGTAGTTACGTAACCTAGATGAAGTAGGTACGGCAAAGATGATTGGATCATTTTGATTAGAACTTGTTCTGCAAAACTTGTAATTTGTGATAGTAGTGATGTGTCTTATCTTATGAAAGTAGATATAAAAGGAAGTGTTCAATCGAAATCACTTTAAGGAAATTATACCGGTGTAACAAATGGATCCATTAACCGTTTGCAGGGGTGTTCAGTTCAGTTATTTATTAGGAACATGTAAATAGGTTTCGTCACAAAGTTATATTTCGCAATTTTGAAAACAAGCGGTACATAGGTACGTAAATGCTTTCGTGAAATCTTTGGTAAATGGCCGACTTGAACCTGATTCCCCTAAACGGAAGTCCAGAATTAGCTGGTGTTGATTCTACGAGCTCTTAAATTTCTTTAAAAATTACTCTAGCACTTGTACAAAATGATCGGCTAAATCGACCAATAGTCTGGACAAAAGGAATAACAACAACAACAAAAAAATGTTGCTGAAAATATTGAGCAATTCTCAATACAAAACACCCCAGCTAACGGTCAATACGGGTATACCATGTATTAGCAAATTTTATGTATTATGTTATGATTGCTCTTCGTGAAATTAAAAAAAATTACTAAGTTTATGTATTATTGTAAAATATATTTGGAAAATAATGATCGTACCTGACTGGAAAAGAGGGGTCATATTCAAATTCTAAGATTTCACGTGGATACCCCAACTCGACTAATCTTTCTTTGGTTAAATTGAATCCTAGGTTTTCGTATTGTGGCGATTTGTATTCTGTAAATAAAGCAAGAAAGAAGCATTACAATCTCACACTGCACAGTTTATTGCACTCTGGAAGGAAGAATGGGCAATTAAAATACGTATAAAGACCGTTAAATAGGTATTATCGACGGCCTTATCACTACAACATAAACATAATGTTAATAACAAAAACAGTGTAATCTATTTACTCACCAGCCAATGTGTAGTCCATATCGAAACCGTAAAACTTGACATTTTCTAAGTGTAGCGATCTGTTGACGAAAATTCTGAAACAAACAAAAAACTCCTTTACATTCGTAGTCTGTGTTTAGTCGTAAGCAAATAATTATCATAAATAATCATAATTTAATTCGCTGGAAAAAATGGGACAGTGGGTCGGCGTCAAAAAGCACTTTATTATGTATGTACTTGGTCGAATTAACTGATTTGTCTTGTTTATGGAACTTAACAAAGTTCCTTATTAGTTTTATGACGATGTTTGTATATTTTTTTGATTTTGTAGTCGTTTCCTATCGGGATAATCAAATGGTATAATCTACTATGAACTAGGTATTGGTTGTGCCACTGTTTGCCGAAATGCGATTTTTTTTCCTTTATCTAGGGAACAGATCGTCAGAAAATTTAGGGATCTCGCGCTATTATTCACCTTTAGGCCCACAAATTGGAGTTGGTAAATTAATACCAATAATAAGTATGCCTTTAATTTTGTCATGCATGCAAGTTGTCTACCAATGTTTTTCTTCGTCGATATATATACGGTCTATTACCCGTTATTAAGTATCCAGGTACACACACACACACACCCTCCCTCCCTCACCCTCACACACACGCACACACCCTATTGGTCAAATAGTTCTTGAGAAAATTTCAACCTTATTGATGCCCCCTGGATACTTATCTTGGCTAATAGACGTACAGTCTGGTAGGTAACTTTTTCTTAGAAAAAAAAAACTCTTTGGTTGGTTTGGTATGCATTTGTGATCTGGGGATGAAACCTGAGATTTCGTATTTGGAGCATTAAAGTGTATAGATATGGAAACCTTTCAATCCTATGGGGTACAATATTTATGAAAGAGAGAGATAATAAGTTATGTAAGTTGCAAAAGTAATCCCATATTACTACCGATTGCTTTTAGAAAATAATAAAGACATTCTGTTACACTCTTACACTAAAAATAATAATTTGAAAATACTATATTGTACTACACTATACCGAAATTTTAAGCTTTTCTGTGATTATTGCATAGTTATTTTCACATTATTAGATCGGATCACTTTAGGTTCAATCAATCAGTTCCTTCAGTATCACAACAGGTAATTAGACAGAATCACATTTGTTTACAAAATAAAACACTTGATTTGGGCCTTGGTAAGTATACGTAGACTGTCCTATTACCTATTTGGATGTTAAGCCAAAAATAAGCATAATACAGGTATTATCTAACATCTATTTATAAAGTATTTATGGAAAGCAACCTGCGGACGGCAAACGAAACTCGTAGTACCCAGTTAATCTGTTCGTAGGCGAAGGGAAAGTTGTTATTTCCACCCTACACGAACCGGACCTAAGTACAGCAACTAAAACTACTTGCGGCATTATTATGTTGTCAATTGGACCGAAATGGCAATATGTCAATCAAACTGTTAGCTTGTTAAGATTGCCTTACTATACATAAGGCTGTGTGAGCCTTGAATTAGAAAGCACATGACAGAATTGCTACCAATATATAATAACACCTAGCTTGGAGTATATTATATTTATGTGTGATTATCAGATGATTATATTTCAACTTTTACGAACGGGGCAGAGCGTTGCGGTAAAAATAATAAGTTCCAAATTACATATGTATAACTATGTATTATTTGGTACAACGTACTTGAGGTCATTCCAATACTGATTGATATCTATAAACTACTGAAAATTCAAAATTATTTATTCGTTAACAAAATACATTCTGTTCGTAATTCATTAATTATTTAATGAAACTAATCACATAATATCAATAGTTTATATCTAATGAAATGCCCATTTCCAGGTTATTACACACTGAAAGAAACCCGATATGATTCTTACTTAAGAGCCTTCCTAGAGCCAACTAGCGCCGCCAATCTTAAAAAAATCATATCTTCCAATATAATCAATTGTATTAAAAAAGCTACGTTCACATTGTTTATTGCTATAAATATTATTTTTTAAATGCTTATTTGTAACGTGATGCAATGTAGGTAAGTTGTAGTTCACATAATTGCGAAAAACGGCCGTTTTTGACACGTGACGTTTTTTCGCGCTTGAAAAAGACCGTCGAAATCGGTCGAAACTGTCGGTCTAATTGTCAACAATATAAGTGAGTGATATCCGTTTATATATAATAATTTGTAGTAATGGCTCACTATAGTTTTAATTCTAAAATTGCTAATATTCGCTATTAGCACCACAGAACTCACGTGAAAGATTCCGTTGTACCGTACCCTTTTGAAAGCAACTTAAGTTTATTATGGGAAATTGCTATGTCAAAACTTATAATTGGTTTGATCAGGCTAGTCGCTCCATCACCGAACACCGTGAACTGTCGGGTAGCAATGAGTGCAACACGCAAGCTTACCGCTATTATCTACCGATTTGATCGAAACACTGCTATAGGAGGTTGGCTCGATTGAATGATTAAGGGAGGTAATTGCAATAATAGGGGAATCCCTCCTCTTTATATGAACTGATGAACATGATGTAGTAATCCGTAGTAGTATCCGTAATTGGGAGAACATAAAGAAGATGAACATAAAGGGGAAATACCAAAACTCGGCCAAAGTGACTCAGGTTATGATGCGTGGATAATGTAATTTGCAGGGATTTAGTAACCCACGTAAACAAGTGCTAGATAGTCTTCACTTATATTCTATGACCTAAAAGTCAATATTTAAATCATACGTAAATATTCTCAGGATGAGATCGCTTTTACCATCATTTGTAACTGTGTGTAGTATGCACTCTGTAATACGTAAAAATATAGAGGGAAATCTATCTATGCGAACTAAGTCGCGGTGCATCGGCTATAGTTTATTATCAATCCGTGGTTCGATGGCGATTTTAATCACTAAACTCGGTAGCTGTTGTAAACACGGCCAGTCATAAAACAATTTTAAGTATGGCGTCAGCGACAGCTACCGAAATAAAATGTTAATAAACACATTAATATTCATAAGCTACGTACGAGTATGCTCATAAGCATAAGCGAATGCAGTTTGTTTACAGAAATCTAAATAATTATGAACTATAAGTATTGTCCAGTAAACATATGTCTTCTTCTTTAATTACTAAAATTGTCCGTAACTAAACGAGTTCCCCACTCGCCAGTTGACGAATAAGTCAAGAAATAACTCCTGCTTATTCATGTTCAGTGACTTTCGTCCTAAATAGGTCAGACCCCCTACGCAATCTACCTACGAACCCCTGGTAAAGTGTACGACCAAATGTCACGACATTTCCATTCAACTTAATAGCTAAAAATATAACGGTAAGTTGATCTAATATTTCAAAGAGCAAGAATATTAGAAAACCAGTTAAGTAAGTACAGAGTTAAAAATAAAATATTTTTTGGAGATTCCTTAGAGTAAACCAATCCCATATAATTTACAGTTTTCAATGAAATCGTATTTTTCTCGAAAACTGTACATATGGGAAAAATAAATTGCATTTGAATAAATGACACCGAAAAACAGAAATGCATTAGATAATCATTATCGCCTTGGCCGTAGACTAGACTGAATGCGTATAAGTACTTACCTATGTGTACGTAGAGTATGTGTAGCATATTTGTGTGTCATGTTCAGATAAATAGTGATATCAAACGACTTGTATGCGTCAACGAATGGCAAAACTCCAGTATTTGCAGCACGAATGCGAATATCGATGGTGGCGTTGCGTGTATCATAAATTCCAGAGATTCCGGTCTCAGTCTTCCAGCGCCCCCGAAATACTTGCGGTACACCCAACTTTATTTTATTTTTATTTATTACGGAAAATATACATGTTTCATAATATGTACATGTACTACATGCGTATAATAACATAGGAGCTAACAAAATTTGCATTAGAATATTACGTAAACAAGAATGCACATTAAAATATAATTAAAAACATAATTTTAGACCAAAACATATGGATGAATTTTTGACCAAAACATGTAGATACGAACATATAATCATTACAAGTTAGGTAATGAGGTTTTAATTATTGGCGACCTATCTAGAGCTTTATAACAAGGAAACAAAGGTTCCAAGAGCGAAATGCACCAACCCGGCGCATTATTTATTCTCTCGAGTTCTGAATGAATTTGTGGGACACGTTTATCGAAAATTGATGTCCGATAAGTACAATCGTGTATGTAGAGAGTCACTCGCAATCTATGACGCAGTATGTAATCTACGTCTTTTAATTTCACATGATTATGGAAGAAATGAAATTGTTAAATTTTAGGTAGGTAGGTATATCAAGCAAAAATATTTTGAAGGCCTACCTAAATGTATTTCGAGAAGGTTCACATAATTTGATATACAAATAGGATGAATGAATTGAATGATAGCTACAAAAGGTAATGATGTCATAATAAGATAATGTATTTCGATTGTACAGTCGAGCGCACTTTAAGTGTAACAAACGAGTACTCTATGGGACGGTAATTCGACCTAGATAGCAATTGGGTTTTGGGTAGGTTGATGTGCAGTGCTCTCGACTGTACGTAGAGTGAACGTGATTGTATTTCCCCTGGAATTTGAGGTTTGAATAAATAATGCCCCGTTATATCTAAGGCTCCTCGCGTATCGTGCATGTATCTAAATAAATAAAAGTAATAATTTGGTTATTTCAAAATGTTTTACAAAATTTTGAATGACATTGAATTACGAAAGACATTTCCAAAGGAGCATTATTCCAATTTAAATACTAATTTCGGTAAAGTCCGAATCTGTATGCGCAAAATTAGCGATGCAATGCTAAAAATATTTCAAGGATTTGTATACGCTGATGAACGAAAAAATAACTCACTCGTTAGGAGCTGCGGTGTGTCTGTCACCTTCCCCATACGAGCCGTTGACGCTGGCGGGCTCCACCAGCGCTGCAGATGTTCCGTTCTCCATGGCTCCTTCAAGCCTCATGGCATAGTACTCAACCAATGGAATGTGCCCAACTTCAAAGTCCAGCAGTCTTGTTTATATTACGATACGACCTACGCTTCAAATGCTCTCGGCACTTCTCGGTACTGAGTTCCCCTTTATCAATAAAAGTTTGAATTATAAATAAACTCTGGCCGTGCCTAATCTGCTCCTGCACACAACACACTGCGTGAAACGCAGGAAGCGTTTGAGTGGTTATCCTTGACAGTAACAAGGTTAAAAATACCGGTCCGGCTGAAACATCTAGCGTTTGTGTCACGGTCTTTGTAGTACTACACACATTTCGCGAGTTGCATGTGAATAAATTAACAGGGAATGTCGTAAATATTTAGTAATTCTTACGAGTAAACGAAACCGGTCCTAACAAGTGTAATATTTGAGCAACAGCCGGTGTCTGCAGAAATCCTACAACTTACACGGTTATAGGTAGACGATATAATATGAATGGGCTCCCTCCAGTGGGGACCGGGTCGGGATGCAGGGCGCATGGGGGAGTGCCTGCCAGGAGTCTCGCCAATCGATATAATTCCCCACTACACTGCCATTTCATTAAATTTGCCTGTGTTTAGGTCTTCCGGGTGGCATTGGGAATATAACCGCCTTTCACGACCATTGTAATTGTATCGAACCTAACGAAAATGATTGACTACACTAATGCTTGACCTTACTTTTATAATGTTGAAAAAATAAAATACGTATTTAGATATTTTATCAAAGTACCGAAATAAGAACATGAAACAACTTTTACGTATGAGTATGACTAATTGTAGATATTAGGTATAATACTAACGCTTAAATGGAACAGCAATTTTTGAACCATAGAAACGTAATGAACTTAGTTTCGTAGAATACCACAGATAGACTAAAATATAAAAGTGCGTTCATTTATTTATCAAAAAATGTACAGTAGGTACATTCGCATTTGTGCAACCATTTGTTTATATTTTACGCAGTACTTTTGTGGCATTACGAATATGTATTGTAGTTAGCCATTGTATGTGTTTTGTTTCAATTAAAGTCATTGTACTCATTGTAAACAATGAGCCAAGCAAAAACTGAACAAAGAATTAATTGTTTCTTATATTTGGCTGGCTGCCGGATTACGCGCAACATTATTTTATTCACATGTGAACGTTATGTGGGCCCTACGGTATTTAACTACCTACTCAATGCAAAATAAGGCTGTTTAAAAGTAGAACATATATAAACAAACTGGTAAAACTTGTAATTTTCACATTGACTGAGACTGCAAACTGCTATCTGTTTCACCCCTAGCTAAGAGATCCAAATAAAAACCTTGTTCCTGTCAAAGACACTGGAATTAATTTGTAATAGATACGCAACGTAATATAAACAAACAAAGCAGGGGTTTATAACGAATGTAGAGCCACGAACATTAAACACTAAGCACAAACAATGCCACGGTATCGGAACAATTTGGTTGATCACCGCATAAATTCCTCGAGTCCATAAATCGTTCAGAGGCGTGAATTAAACACTGCGAACCGGCTACGTCACTTAATTCACGTATCACCTATCAAGATCGCTATGATAAGCGTATCGCGCAGATTAAATGCTTTAGAGTGGAACGGTGCGCCGTTCGGTGCGGCAGACGGGTTCGTGTATACTGACGCGGATCCGATGCCGACGATTGCCTATACCCTGCACCTACTACACAAACCTCCACTTCCCCCGCGACTCGACCGAATTCGCCCAACAGCTGATTCACTCGGTTTACTAACTCGCTAACAGTTCCAACACGCCTCTTTGTTTTCATTACACGAAACAACAATCGTACCAGCTGTTGTCGCGAAAACGCGACAAATGTACATGAATAGTTTGATGTCAAATTAAAACATAACGAAGACGCTAAGTTTTTATTTTAGAAAAGTCAAACGTAAATATATAGTCGCCTATAATGAAAATAAATTCGTGTTTGTTACTCAATCGGACTCAAAGGATTAGTCCAAATAGTTCTACTGATAGAAAAAAACTGCCACACGGATTACTTAAATCGAGTTTTCACATCCCACAGGAAACTCGACAAACTACAGAAAACACGCAATACTTTAGCTGTGATATCCATCTATTAACCAGCCTAAGAAACAGAGTAAATATTTGGATACTAAATGGTATAATTCCATCGAGATTATTAGGCCACTTCTAATGATGAACGAAGTCATTAAGCTAACAACGGAAGGAATTAAATGCTTTACGAATGGAAAAGACTTACATATACTCCTTATCACACAAACAAAGACAAACAAAATGACACACATGGTACGCAGAGATAAGGGATATTTCAATGGTGTAATGACGAAATATTTCATTAGTTCATCGAACACTTTGTAACTCGGAAGTTAAATAACATAATCGAAAGATTCACTTCTGTCATATGTCATCTCACCACATATCGACGAGTGCGAGTTGATAGATGGCTTAATGTGGAAAGGAAAGTACATAATACTGTAGGATGCGTGTATGTAACGATATAATTGCAAAGCCATTATAATGAGCTAGGTACATGTAATTTATTCTGACGCTGCTGGGTCAATCTGGTCATGTAGTTGTAGGTGATTGAATAAAACAATAAATATTCAGGCACATGCATTATTCTGGAACGCCATAAGTGCTATACGAGTAGATAGATTAATAAACGCTCACATTTGGTGAAATTCTAATAAGAAACTCTTAAAAAGGCGTTGGTATGGTAAGGACATTTTACAATTTGTTACAGAAGAAAGTTTGTAAGTTAAGTTATATTAAAATAGAATAGCCTCCCAAAATAGCTTTACAAATCACACGAAATAGCATTATGAATATTTTAAATACACACCTGTGTTCGACCACTCGCTTGTCAAGCCAGGTCATGCTGGCCATGGTAGCGGCGTATGACGCCGCGAAGCTGTCTAATTCTACTTCACTTTTGTCAGTCCTCGACAGCGGCTTGTCGACACCAGCTACGGATTTGTCGGGAATTACTATGGTTTCGTCGCCAGCGAGAAACGTCACCATAGGCCGATTTTTCTTTGACGAGGAATTGGCGCGTGCGCGAATGTCTTGCGGGTCTACGCCCGGCGACAGCGGATACGCACTTTCGAACGCGTCTGGCATTTTGTTATTTAATAATAATAATTATAATATAGCAGTTAAATGACCGTCTTGAGTGTATAGTAAACGACTACTGTCACGACAAATAGCTTCAAGACAAGTAAATCTAAACGATGACCCACGCGTGCGATAACTCTTAACCGGTCATGTTGCTGATGTAAACAATAGCCGGTACTTCTCATTGAAATTACGATTAGATGGGCTGCTCTCAGTTTGTTATTCTGTATCCAAATCGTAGTACCTACCTAAAGACTTATTATATGAAAAAATACTATACTGCATTACAAAGAATGAAGGTATTAAGTATCGACGATAACAGGAGATTGTCAATTACTAAACCCATTATCATAGGTTTACTCTCGCGTATGATTCAAACGTTCTCATTGTTAGATGAACTGCCAATAATGACATAGGAAATAAATTGTTCAGAAGGACAGGATGTGCATGGTAAGCTGAAAGAAGCGAATAATAGTGGGAAGTTAAAGATGGAGCTCCTAAAGTCCAAACGCAAGGAAAAGAAATTATGGGATTGTGTTTCCATGCAGCTGTTTTGTCATCATTACACAAGTTCAAGATCTAAACTAAAGTAATAATAATAAGTTACGAATTGTTTAGCGTATTAACTGCAAACTGATAAGGACCCTTCGGCGTGCGTAACGGAGTGGCTAACAAACATGCACAGTTATCTACTGTTTATTTATATAACCAGAGCATGTAAATTAATAGCTGATAAAGGTAGAAAATTCATTATTGTAATGAAACTGACGTTGACGTAGGGCTTTATTGCATTTATTCCATATACACGTACATACGTGTAACCTATTAACGTGTGTGCGTGTGTCTATTAATATACTAACATCAGTCAGGGGTTCGATTCCAAGCCCATGATACCTGGCAGATGTTACGAGTGGTCTAGGTCAATTCTAACATTATTCCAACTTGATTGTGATCTAATTACCTTCAAGAAAACTTGTGCAAGAAATGTCCGTCAGTCTGTCTGACAGCAGTTAGCAAGTGTAAACCCCGTTGCAAGTGCTGTCGCGACAGCTTGGTTGGCACTGCGAGTAGTGGCAGGAAAAACTTGCGCGAGTTATTGCAGGTAGAAACGCGGCTTAAGGATTCTATACTAAAAGATTGGGATGCATGAATTGATGTTGTAGGTATACTTGTACGCATAGGTAGATATATCTATTGAGTGTGTGCTAAAGGGCTCTTGAATATCGTTAGAGTGGCTCTTAGCGCTCGTGTAGACGACGCCCGCCGCCGCGCCCTAGTAAGGAATCAATCATGCGGCGCCCGCGCCGGCGCGGTGGGCGTCGTGCCACACAGCACAGCGGCGCGGTGGCAGTGCCGATGCCGTGTACACAAGCGCTTATGGTCTATTCTTATTGCATACTGATTAACATAACGGTATCATTGACATTTACAACAAAAACTAACTAACATGTTAATTAAAATTATGAGGATAAAGATAATATTCGCTTGATGTAACAATATTAATAAATATCTAATCATAATTACCTATTCAATACGCATTTAGGTACCTACTACCTAGGTACTTCTTAATCTTATCCACAATCAACAAAGCTTGTCAAATATTACAAGAGTGACTAATAGTAACATATGAAAAGCAGAAACTTCTAATTCAATGTAGGTAGATTTTAGAGATAGTTTAATAATCAGATATAGGTATTATGAGCTCCGAAAATTCGAGCAAGTTTCGTTTACAAGCTATCTGTTAAACCTATTAGTATGAGATATTTTGGTAAATAAATTTATTAATTTCATACACTGGCACAGCTCCAGATGATGACATCACTGCTTATGCTTGCAAAACTGTAAACCTATAGTAATAAAATAACACTTACCTGTATGAAATATAATATGACATTACACCAATATTTAAGTACCAGTAAGTAAGGTTAACAAAGACAATACACATTTTTACATGACTGCCAAAAGGAGAAGGATAATGTTTTTCGAATGCATATCCGTTGGTTTCTTTGTGATCTACTGTATGTGTACACTAAACAGCTTGATGGATTTGGATGTGTGAGGTATATTACATTCATCTTGATCACTAAATTGACATAGGATTTTATGTAAAAAATATAATTGGACGTTTTAATTTCTGTACTACTGCTGGTACTCTGGTTGCTACTAACTAAAAGTGTTTCCTTCCAGACAACCAACAGGATAGGTTTCTTTTATCATTTTGAGTCTTAGAGCATTCAGAAGGGAGAAAGTATTAGCAAAGGAGTGCAATGGTAGACCAGTGACATGGTTTTGTTTGACAGTGGGTTAACTTGAATGTGACACAGAGTTAACTTTGGCTTAGGTGGCAACTCACCCTCCAAAAATCTCACCTGAGGTTGTAGATTTTAACACTGTTAAGTACTTAACTCAGGGTTATCCCTTGGAGCATCCGTTATTAAGTATCCATTAGTCTTCATAAGATAAATGAAAAAAGAAGAAAATTCTTACCTGTGCTCCACACGACGGTAATACTTCTTCGAATATCCAGAGTTCTCTCTCATGATGGATTCTTTCTGTTTGTAGACATCCATTTTGGTATTTATTAAAATGTGGTTTCTTTTGCAAAATTTCAAATTTTTTTGGTTGTTGTTTTGCCAATTCTAGTACGTCGCCACCAAATCTTCTAATCATATACTACCACTACCAGTCTCTTCTTTTAAGTACCTAGAATGTGATTTGAAAGGTTAGACACAATATACCTATTTTTATTTATTACCTATTTATATTAAATCTTTGTCATATATTGCGGTAATTGAATGGCCTTAATTTAGAATATGCAAGTAAATATGTATAAAAAACTAATAGGTAATAGTTGAAAATAAATCAGATACCCAACCCACTGAAGAATTTATTACCGTCAGGATGGCGCGGAGGAGCTCCCAGGTCCTCGAGGCCTATCCTGGACTGATGTACCGCTTAAGCTGGAATTAGTGACGGAGTCTCATAATTTGTGACGCAATAGTTTAAAAGTTATAAGCGTTTGAAGGGGGCCGCGCCATCCTGACGCCTGAAAATTTGACTGATCAAAATCAAATTAATGAACCCATATGGAACAAATTTGATTGATAAAACCGGATGTGACGCGGAAATGATGAGCATGTACCCAATTTTCATGTTTCAAACATAAACAGGTAAAAAGATATAAGCCTTCTTAGGGGGCCGTGCAGAATCTCGCACCACCCCCCCTGGATCTCGAGAACCAGACAAGATACACGAACGCGGATTGTATGAGGACATAATGCCGCAGAACGCTGAATTCGTGACGAAAGAACCGACATTTAAAACGCAATAGTTCAAAAGTTATAACCAAAAGACTTTTTTCGACCGTCAGGATGGCGCGGCCCCTTACAAACGCTAATAACTCGGTAAATATCTAATCACGGACGACGTGACTACCATCATTATTTCGGCATTCAGCGGCTCTAATTTGTGACGCAAGGTCCGGGGCTCCAAGTTCAATACTTGCTGAGAAAACGAAATAACTAATTCCCTATAGAGTGAACCGTTAGGGTGACAATGTCACTGAATTTTACAGAACTTTGTAGTAAAATTTGGAGTTGTCTATGGCAAACATGATGACATGTTTCTACAATCACCGGAAGCGAAAGGTAGAAGTCGAATAGCCCATACAGCCTACACAAATAATACCTACATTAGACATGTATTATTTCTTATTCGTAAGTGGCGGTAGAGTCATTTATGATGTATTATTCAAATACTAGTAAAATTTGAACTTACTGAGGTTTGAATATACAACCACAGCCACTCCTGTTATTTTTTGACATCTTGACTATTCTCATGCCAGCCAATTAGTGAACGGTATTGCCCACGTTTCACTCATGCCAATCACGTAATATTCGCGTGAAATCTCTGATTGTGAATCCATTTTTAGACGTCCTCTGCTGACTTGAAATTGTAGATTTTGTTAGGGATGCCCGATTCGAATCGATCTTTTCACGTGAATACAATCTCGACTCAGATCGAATCGCATACCTAGAATATGACACAATCTAGCAATTTCAACCATAATATTAACTCTCAGACTTAAAAATATACTACTTACTGACACTCAATCATGTGCAAAAGCACTAATAGATGTATCAAATTAAACTGAAAATTGTAATCGATTAGATTGCGAACGTATAAGTTATTGTTTTTGAAATATTATATTTTTTGGTACAAAATGATACGATTCTATATGAAAAACGTGGGCAATACCGTTCACTAATTGGCTGGCATGAGAATAGTCAAGATGTCAAAAAATAACAGGAGTGGCTGTGGTTGTATATTCAAACCTCAGTAAGTTCAAATTTTACTAGTATTTGAATAATACATCATAAATGACTCTACCGCCACTTACGAATAAGAAATAATACATGTCTAATGTAGGTATTATTTGTGTAGGCTGTATGGGCTATTCGACTTCTACCTTTCGCTTCCGGTGATTGTAGAAACATGTCATCATGTTTGCCATAGACAACTCCAAATTTTACTACAAAGTCCTGTAAAATTCAGTGACATTGTCACCCTAACGGTTCACTCTATAGGGAATTAGTTATTTCGTTTTCTCAGCAAGTATTGAGCTTGGAGCCCCGGACCTTGCGTCACAAATTAGAGCCGCTGAATGCCGAAATAATGATGGTAGTCACGTCGTCCGTGATTAGATATTTACCGAGTTATTAGCGTTTGTAAGGGGCCGCGCCATCCTGACGGTCGAAAAAAGTCTTTTGGTTATAACTTTTGAACTATTGCGTTTTAAATGTCGGTTCTTTCGTCACGAATTCAGCGTTCTGCGGCATTATGTCCTCATACAATCCGCGTTCGTGTATCTTGTCTGGTTCTCGAGATCCAGGGGGGGTGGTGCGAGATTCTGCACGGCCCCCTATGAAGGCTTATATCTTTTTACCTGTTTATGTTTGAAACATGAAAATTGGGTACATGCTCATCATTTCCGTGTCACATCCGGTTTTATCAATCAAATTTGTTCCATATGGGCTCATTAATTTGATTTTGATCAGTCAAATTTTCAGGCGTCAGGATGGCGCGGCCCCCTTCAAACGCTTATAACTTTTAAACTATTGCGTCACAAATTATGAGACTCCGTCACTAATTCCAGCTTAAGCGGTACATCAGTCCAGGATAGGCCTCGAGGACCTGGGAGCTCCTCCGCGCCATCCTGACGGTAATAAGAATTTTGCCATAAATATATAGGTAGGTATTGTTTTTTTTAAATTGTGCTTCCTCATCGACTGTTGAGTCAACTCTGATGTTGGATCATACAATGTGAAAAGATTCCACAGTGGATCAGAGAACGTCATAATAAAATTGGCTAAATGATTTCCTTGAGGTTAGTTTTTATTACTATTAAATAATTAATGATTTAGACAAAATTATGTAAACAGCAATATTAGACCTAGATCTTGGCTACCATTTCTATGGTCATAAAATAATTTTATAGACTGAAATACACAAATAAAATATTAGTAAGTATGCTAATTTTAGATTTACTGTCAGACGACTTAAAAGTAAAATTAGAAATGAACGTACCGACTTGTTAATAGATATAAACACGGACACAAACTCACTCACATTTTAATCTACACTATTATTTATTTAAATTCGTGGATGATAAATTAAAACAGGGACCAACAACCAACAAGCGAACAAGCAAATTCAAAAAAATTGAAACTGACTTTTTTCGTAGTGAGAAAGGTAAAGCTTACTATGGGCATACATACAGCCTACTAGCCAAATGGCAAATACCCTATTTTGACTTTTCCGACTCAACTGGCGGATTGGCGACCGGAACTGTTATCGTTTTAATGAAGCCGCAAATGAAACCTAATGCTGGTGAGTCGTCATAATTATTTTCTTTTTTGCTTTGTGCTTACTATTTACACTTGTGACTGTATAGGCATAGCTACTTTTACCTTTTACGTAAGATTTTTTTTAAAATGTCAATGTCAGCTGTCAATGTCAATCGTTCCTTTTTGTCTTTTTCGTATTCGCGTTCATTTTGTGTCTAAACTTGTATTTATTGGGAAAAGGGTATTTTTTGGATTGAATAAGCCAGTTAGCGTGTCAAAATTACCTTATAAATATAATACATTGGTACAATTGCAACTAAATGAGTTAGCGACAATGGCTTATACCGAAAAAGTGTCGGTCAGTGGCACTGCTCTGTCTTTCCTGTTGTACGAGTGCGTAAACAATGTTAACACTCAGGTATATTATTCTCGGACCCTAAATTGTATACACTCCTATAATTTTCATAACATATTACAATAGTAACATTTTTTCCTTACAGGAGGGTTTTCTTATTGGAGATGTAACCTCTCAAATAACCAATCACATATCTGACTCACAGAGCGATAACGCGCGCCTAGACACTCAAATCGTGATAAAAACGGTCCTGCCTCTGCCTTCAGTCTCATTGTTTTACCAACCAACTGGGAGGATCAAGGAGGATGTGCTCTCAGAGCTACTTTCCGATAAAGCAAGTGAAATAGTTGGATGGTACAAATACAGAAAAAACAACAACATAAAGCCCACATTTCGGGATAAATTAATATCTAAAAGCCTGCAAAGGTACTTTGAAAAACATCATGGAAAGAAGAACTTTGTGATGTGCAACTTGTCCAGTAAAATCTCGTCAACATGTTCTACTCATACATTTACATACAGGTTTGGCAAAATTAATTGTTTTGATATGTACGAATATCTAGACGACATGACCGCTAACCTTGGTGAGAAAGTCACAGGTTACAAGAAAGCACCCAGATTGTCACCACACAGTACCTTCACAAAAATTGTCCAGGAAAGTAATGTGCAAAGCAACAATACCAATGATGCGATATTACGTATACAAGAGGCAGTGAATGTCAGACTGGTGAAAGAAGCAAAAATAGCTGCCCAAAATGAAAGTACTATAAGGGAGTTGGAAGCTGAAATTAAACAAATCAGTAGCATTCTGGCTGATAAGCAAGCCCGCGACCTTGAAGTTGCATATGACAAGTTGATTGAAGAGAAGTTCATGAACCGGGAGATGGAGATAGCAGCTGCGTGCGTGGAAGCTCTGGTAACTCCAGCGACGGTAGACATACTGAATATTCCAAATGATGTGATGAACAGCAACCACTTGTCTGACAGTGAAAACTCAGTTCAAGTAATTGAAAATGAGGTGAAGAATAGGAGCCCTAGTCCTATTATAAGGCCTTCAACTTCAAATGCCCCAATGTTGAACTATGCAGCTGCACTAAAGAAAACTTCGGAAAAAGCTTCAACTAGTGTGAGTTAACTATCTGTTTCTTATTATTAAGTATTTGATATTGTTATTATTTTGAGATATAGTAACACCAATCGCCGACTTATCTAGAAAACAGGTATGATGTGCATCATTGTTTATATTCCACATCCTGTGGCGATAATCAATTCTGAGTACAATGGTTTTGTTTATACATGGTGTATTTCAATTTAGACTGGCTTCTAGTTTCAAAAATATGGTTCAATGATATGATAATAAAATCATTATCCAATGTTTTCTTCTATTAAGGATCTCAGTCCATACAACCTCCTTTCTCCAGGTGGTGTATAGAACATAATATGCACCAAAATTCCTCATACAGTTTCTTCTGTGTGATGTTAGCCATGGAAGTGAGATGCTAGGACTGAAACCAACACCTTATACCATATAATATTAAATAATAACAACAACAGAAATCTAATGATTTTAATGGATATCTTTGTTTTAGAAATCAAACAACTTCACCGAGGACCTGATTACCTTCGATGTTGAAGAAAACAATGTGCGAAAGATAAACTTTGTAAATGATGAGCAGAAATGTATTGGTGACAGTTCGCCTGAATACTGAAGTACTCTCCAAGTGCCTTATCTTCATCAAGTGTTTATTTCTGATAAGTTACCATAGTCTGTTAAGTCTTTACTCTGATCTTGTGGGTATTTAAATTATGCGGGTACAGCTAAAAGCGTTTAAAAGTAAGAAATATTCGTATAAACTGATCATTAGAAACAATCTATTAAATAAAGGCAAAATAGCTAGGTTGTGAGACTGCAGCTCTAATATCACAAGTTGGATGTGGGTAACACTATTATGGAGGAACTAGTCCAAGATTTTAGCTTAGTTTGATTAGCTAAGGAGATAATTAGTAATCTGAAAAATGAAAACAAACATTGTCTTCATACTTTGGCCATTAGCATTGTTATGCAATAAATCAAATAAAAAATAAATTGAAACACTGGAGTACTAGCGACTACTTGCACTATTACATTTGCAGTATAACAATCGAGTTGTTTGAGTTCATTTAATTACCTACATGATTTCAGTATATTTAGTTACTCTTTCTTTACTAATACTCATTATTATAAAATAAATTCTTGGATGTTACTACTAAGCTCGCTGGATGTTACTTAATGTTTTGTACACATTGTCATATATAATAATTAAATTAGTGCATCTGTATTGTACTATATTTAGAGGTACCTATCCGTTTCTTATCTAGATATATTATAAGTTATTATATACTAATATAAAAAATTATCACAGGAGTGAGACTACCCAGTGTCAGGGCATTTGTTTTCATGATAGATCCTAATTTTTTTAATTTTCAGTTAAATAATGTAAGCATTAATTACTATCTAAAGAGAAACTTGTACAAATTAATTATTTTTATAATAAATTAGTCTAAACATACCTACATTGTATTTTAATTAATAAATAATACAAGTTGCATTAATAATAATTTATTTTATTCATAATTTATTATGATTACATGTCCTACAACTACGTAATAAACTTATAAAAATGGAATGGCACTAATTTACAGGAACAACAAATTAAATATAAAAACATCGAATATTTTAACAATAATGCCCTCCACACAGCCGCGAACTAGCCGAGGCTTGCGTCCTGCGATCAGTTGAAATGCATGCCCCGCCTCATTTTCTGGGCATTTTAATGTCCAGTATGTAGCAATCCGAGGCCTGCGATCTACGTCCAGTAGGTAGCGACGGCAGAAAATGAGGCGGGGCATGCGTTTCAACTGATTGCGGGACGCAAGCCGCGGCTAGGTCGCGACTGTGAAGGGCTTATAGAGGAGTTTAATATAGGAATACTGATTTTATACAAACTTTATATCAAGTTTTCCCATTACGTTACCATATAATAGGTAGATCCGCAGAGTACCTTTTATATACTGGTAGGTCAAGAAGGACATACATTGACTGAATTGGTAATGTTCTGAACAAGCTAATTAAAAACAACAAAACCGACTGCATTTTTGGCATAAAATATAAGTGGGTTGACCATGGTTAACCTGTGTAGTTCACCATATTATGGTCCATATAGGTTGACTACGGAAGGGAAGTTATTTCTTCCCATGATCCACCACTTGTATTTTTCCCTTTTATTTCAGTCCCGTGATCATGACGCATGTCGGGTAACGACTGCCGAAAGAAGAATGGTAATATTTCTCGATTGAATGTTTGTAGGCTTCATACATGCACTTGAAAAATATTATTTAAGATAATGTAGGTTCCTTTGTAAACCACTTGATGGATTTTCATGAATGAGGATTCGTGAGATTAATCTTGATCACGGGACTGCTAGGATACATTTTATGTCAAAAAATCTGTTGGATTTTTTGTTTCTGCTTTTGTCGTTTGTGTACGGTTCATTGTGTCGGCTAGTTCACAGCAGGTCCGCGGCGGCGGCGGGGCTGTCGCCGGCCAGGTCGTGCACGGTGTGAGCGAGCCGACGCGCCTGGACACACATCAACAGTCTATAAGTATATGTTAAGCAACATTGGGCGAGGTGAACCTGGACCTGTGGGGTGACCGCGACTGCCATTGTTATCGTAATCGCTTTAATTTGACGCTATACATTGCTGCTATGTTTTTGTAAGTTTTAACAAACGACAACGAAACGCAGCAATGTATATCGTTCAAGTGTCAAAATGAAAACGATTGAAGTCGCGGTCACCCCCCTGGATGAAACCAGGTGAGTGACATTAATGTACCTGCGAAACTTGTGTTTGGTGCGATTTTTGCTCCCCTAGCAGCCAGTAGCGGAACTAAATACATGGCAATCACAACATTTTATGCAGTCGCTAGCAAGCAAACGTCGAGTTTACGTCACTGGTAAAAGTATATTTGTAACAGTTCTTACAAAGTGTCCTTTCGACGACAGGGTATTTAAAGGCCGAGGGAGTTGCAGGGATAAAAGTGTAGTAATATACTCGCCTGCGCGACCGCCGTGGGCGCTGGTAGCAGTCCGAGGTGCACGCAGACCAGCTCCTTGACGGTGACGCCTGCGCTGTCCCGCGGGAACGCAAGCTCAACCAGCTGTCTGCACACAACATGACATAATACAGTTCAGCGAGGATCATAAAGCGTGGGACGGACCTCTTGCTGTCGAGCATCGTCCGCACCATGGTCTGCAGCGAGAGAGCGTGGGAGGCGATGCTCACATTTTTTTACACCGTCCTGTCACAGAAGGACCGCGAGGACGACTCACTCCAATTCGCCGCCGGCAAATGGGCCGTATGTTTTAATTCACAAAATATTAAATGGAGAAAAATTTTCGTCACTGCCGGGATTCGTATCTACCAGGGATCTTGATTCCAACAGAGCTATCGTGACTCGGATCAGATCGAAATCCTTCTCCATATTCGTCTTAGGGACGCCGGAGTGGAAACGCGGGTTTTGGCTGATAATTCGAAATGCACCCATCGAATCACATTTCACCATAAATATTGATGTGTACCGCCATTCGTTTCACAGTGGTAGGCACGGTATTACCTGTAGAACGTCCCCCGTATGTCCCCCGGCGGCGGCAGCGCGCGCACGGCCGCCGGAGCGGGCGCGCGCGCCGGCCGCACGCTCGCGCCGCGCCGCTCCCACCACAGCACGGCGCACGCGTGCAGCGCGCCGCGACGCCACGTCGCCGCGCAGTAGCCCTCGCGGGTCATACACAGCGCGCGAGACAACGTATGACGGATCTGCACACCGACGTAAGATAAAGATAATGCTTGTAGCCATTACCTAGTTAAATGTAAATAATTGAATTACTAATTCTAAATATAATATTATTGTGCTACTATAGCCAGGCCAGGCCACAAGCACAGTTTTGATACAAAGACGTAAGTGCTAGCTGACGCTGAGTTCATGCTCAAAGCTGTATATGGCTACTGGCTTAAGTGCCTAACCAGAAGATAAATTGGATCGCAATAAGGACCTAAACTGGATCGCAATTAGAAACAAGGGCCTAAACTGGATCACAGCAATGACAAGTTCATTCAATGCCTCAAAATACGTATCGAAATAAGATTGCATTACATATTAACACATTTGTTTACATTTTAGTACGTACCTACCTTCTGCTAAGATTTAAATAGTGTGCACTGTATGCCAAAAGTTTTAGATAGGCTCCTTTAGCCTGGAAAACGTAATGTGTTCCTAGATTGTAAGCCTCGATTTTAATTTTCTTGGTTTGTAATATTTTTATATATATAATACTTTTAAAAATCTAAATCAATTCAACAAGGACAAGTACCTAAAGTGGAACACAATAAGGACCTAAATTGGATCGCAACGCAATATATAATGGATAAGCCTCATCTGACCAACTGACCGTCTCCGTGGTGAGCATATCCGCGCAGTCCGCCGTGTCTGGCGCGAGGAAGCGTCCCGCCGTGCGGTCCACGTACACGAAGTGCACGAGCCCGGGGAACTCCTCCACATACTTGTGCAGCGTTAGGGAACCACTGGCCGGCTCACCCGTACCAACACAGTCAGCGAAATAATTGATACATATTATGATGATGGGTACATTGTCTCGTAACAGGTATTATTAATCAATTCACTGTTGCTGTTATTCATAAACCTAGTTAAACCTCACTTCCATTAAATCGTGTTACTATTTCACACTTCGTTAAAAAATGTTAAGGTAGAAAGGGACAGGGGGCCTAAACGGTGGCGTAACTTTAAATCACGTTTATGAATACGCGCCTGTATGGTTGTGATTAGCGGTAGACTTTAAAAAAAAAATTATACTTAGTCACAGTCACAAAAAGCTAATAAGTAATTACCTTTTTGTGAGGCTTAGTGAAAGCTATTGTCAAAGTTGTTAGGGCCCAGTGAGTGGCCTACTAAACCGTCAGGAGTCAGGACTGATGTCGCTAGCCGTCATTCATCCATATTAACTCTTAGGAAATTAGAATTCCTAACTAGAGAGGAGATATAAAATTTTGTACAGTCTCCACTTAGAAAAAAGTATGCCTAAGTAGTTAAGTACATGGATCTCATTATTGTTGAGACTCCCTCAAAAACTGTTTGACGATGATATAAATTCTTCGACTATTAGATATTTTAAACTTGAAAAAATGGATCAAGTCTTTGGAAATTCTCTCCGTTCATATTATCGTAAACCAATTTTAAGTGAAATGATTACTTCAGGAAAAACTACCGTTACGAAACAACATGTAAAGCTACTATGTATTAGTAAATTAACGAAAGTCCATAATTATGATCAGCAGAATAATCTACCCCATAGAAAATTAATTAAATACGTATATAATTATCATTATTAAATTATTAATAATAAAACAAAGGGGAATTGTTTTAGGTATTAGCTCCCGTTAAAGTGTTAATAGTATCGGATTGAATCGAACGTGCACACTTTATGCATTTAATGCTTAAACGTGACAAGTATTGGATGTCATGCTCCTTTTTGCATATGAATATGATAGATAATGAAACCACGCATCGTGCATTTTACCCGACTGCGTAAGCTGTAAGCAGAGTAATGTTTTTCGAGTACTGAGTGTAAATATATGTCCGTTCCTTTGTGAGTCAAAATGGCTTAACTGAATTTTAATGTAGAGATGTTAGAGTTATATTCATCTTGATCAAGGAACTGACTAGGATTCATTTTAAGCGAAAAAAAACACCAGGGTTTGTTTTCGGAATAATTCACTTGATAAAATTATTGCACGTGAGTTTTACAATAAGGAGCAAAATACCGATTTTGTCCAAGCGGGTTTACTCGATCTTACTTGCTGAGTACGTGGAAAATGTGATGGCTGGAAGGGACTGGATGCGAAAACTCGTTAATAGATATTAAAAAGGATATGATCCAAGGCTGAAGTATCTCATAGCCTTCACGCGTAGAAACTCGACATACGGCTCTAGTATCGTTCTTAGCTCTTTCACTGGGTGTTCGGTCTTCAAGCTGGGTATATCCGGTTTGAGCTGGTCCGAGACCGCTTCCAGGGCGGTGTGCAGGGCGGTGGCGGCGGTCTCCGGCGTGAGTGGGGTGGTGGTGGTGCAAGACTTGCGTAGTTCCCCCATACGGGTGGTGAGGCGGCCGCACAGAGCCGCATTCGATTTTGTCTTGCGGAGGGCGTCTGTTGTCTGTTTTTACAATAGTCGTTTGAAATCAGATTAATTTGTGTAAATGTCATATTTTTGCGTGACTCTTCCGAAACTCTTTATATAAAAATTGAATATTAAGGTATAGGGGTGCCAATACCTATATTTTCAGTCATTTCTGTGTACGGACAACAGCAGATCTTTGGTAACACCTGCAGTATATCAACTCTTACGACGCAGATAATAAGAACGGTCTAAAGTTCAAAAGTCACTTTATGTGCTTTGATATGTACCTATAATCGAAAACAGAAGTATACAGGTTGCCTCAATAAAGTTGAGACTTTCTCAAGGACTACTAAACTTGACTGATTGTAAAAAATCTTATACTAGTTGATAGTTTAGAGTGGTCACACTATGTAATTTTAAAGAATTTTCATAAATCAGTCTACTACTTTTTGATAAAATCTCAACCTTAATAACTCTCATGTACACCTTTCTCATAGAATCAGCAAACTGGCCACAAACGGTTAAACGTAGCGTGGGACGCCCCCGACCAGATGGGAGATGACCTCCGCAAGGTGGCTGGCAGAGACTGGATGCAAAAGGCCGAGAGGCTGGTTGAGTGGCGTGCTTTGGGAGAGGCCTACGTCCAGCAGTGGACTGATACGGGCTGATGATGATACCTTTCTCTGTGTACGTACCTTTTTCAAAGCCGCTTCCAACGCGTCGAGTGTGGTCGGCAACATCTCCAAGTTGCGTTGCAGCAGCAGCCGTCTCAAATTCGACAATATTTGGTTGGACATGTGGGCGGAGATACCAACGTCCCTGCAAAGTGGTCGAAATCGTGGCGTGAAAACGCCGTCTTTGGATATCATTGTGAATGCTTCAGCCCAAAGAGTACCTATAGACTCACGGCATTCGTCCTTTGCTATCCAGCTATTATAGTAGATTTTTTTACGAATCTTATGTCCACTTGGAATATAAAAGAATCCTAGAGTTTGTTTAATTAAGACATACTTCTTACAAATTGTATTTTGTCCTCCACTAGCCAATTGGCTGGCGTCAAAGTCGTTCAATTGGTCCTTCGAGCCGGATGTTCGTAATAGGCACTCACCGTAACTCCATGTCGACTAGTACGGCGAGCGTGACGCGCGGCGCCACCTCCGCCACGTGCAGCGAGTGCGGCGCGCTAGGGCTGCCCGCGGTACCAGCGCACAGGTGCACTATGGCACTGTTCTCTTCCGACAACCCTAGAACCATTATCTTATAATAAAATGGTGTTGTGAATTCAAAAGTGCTCATAACAGAACACTACAAATCAAAAACTCTCAGTTACGGTAAGTTATTTTATTAAATGTAAATTCAAAAATATGTTGACGTGCAAAAATGTACACAACGTGCTTACTTGCAATAAAGAAATTTTACTTTGACTAAGAGATATAATTCCTATATACAGCTACGGTACACGGTCGAAGCTCGTATTTTCAAGGGACGTTGACAAACTAGCTAAAAAGGCATGAAGAATTACCCAACCTATATTTTGTTGTACAGCCCAATGCACCTATAACACTTTGGACCCTGTTTGGACCTTTCTTATTGTCTGCGTCGTAAGAGTTGAAATCGTACATTGACAAAAGAATTTCAGATTTCATCATCAGCATATTTAAAAAAATAACAAAGAGAACTCAATGGTGCATGACTGATCAGGGATCGAACCTCGGTCTTAACCACTGAGCTCCACCGAGCTCTTACTCTTAATTAAATACACTCACATGGCAATCTCGCATTATCCTTGTGTCCACTGTCATCGGCATTGTCTAAGTCTTTCCAATACTCCTGTGCCGCAATACACTGGATGCTCAGCAGTATCAAATCCGGCGGAGTCAGATCCTCACTGCCGCGGCTGAAGCATAAGTTTTGTGAAATGGACTACATAGTATGACGATGAGCCGCCGCGAGGTAGCTGTGCGAGGAAAATTCGCAACTCGAGCCATGCGATGCATCGACAATGGCGTGGTGAGCTCGTAGCTTCCATCCATAGTACGCATCCTTCCATATACAAACATAGCTTAGTTGCACTCGTTTCCACCAGCATGCTATGTTCCACCCTTACAGGTTCGGGCGAAGATGGAAGAATGAGCTCAACAACTTCAAAATTGGTCATGATCAGATCCTAAAAAGCAGAACGTCTTGGTATGATAAAATAGCTCTGTAATGGGTAGTCGTAATCTTAAACAACAGCTTACCTAGAGTAAAGTGCCAGGAGCTTGTCTCCGACGAAGAGCATGAAGTGGTAGTGTTGGTAGGGGGAGCACTTGACCTCCTTAGCGGTGGCCTTGAGTGCGTTAAGAGCGGCGGCCGTGGCGCCACTCTCGCCTGCAAATTAAATCAATCAATCCATACTTCAGAGTCAGACATTGTTATGGCTTGTATTCCGGCATGGTGCGGGCGGCAAGCCTGAGGGCAATATGGACGGGGAGTACCTCTGCAATAGGCTTTATAGTCTCTGCAATAGTCGAAAGACCTGGCTTCCCATAGCACAGGGAATCCTAGTTTGGGAGCCAGGAACATTATTGTCTAATGCAAACTAAACTAAACATTTCATTTCATTAATTATTAATACAATACAATCTCGCTTAGCCATACCTAAACGTAACTTAAAAGTTATTCCATAGTTTAAGCCACGGTGCTTAACTTAACGTTTTATAACTAAGTGTGAAGACAAAAAACAGACATGACATCTGGTAAAATAGAGACGATTTTGACACGACGATAGTACAAACGTGGTCCTTCGAGCCGGATCCACCATCGATCAAAGTGCGTAGTCTCGATCTCGTCCCAGCCGATTTGGCTCTTCCAAACACAAGGTAATGGGTCAGCTAGAAGACATCTCTTGATAGAGATAAGTGCGCCCTTGGTACAAAATTATATTTTTTTAAAGCATTTATTTGCAGCGAGCTTAGTTTATTTGTTATATTGTGTACAACAAAGTGTTAGATAAATAATAATTGGTCCTTCGAAAGGATGTTCGTAATAAAGGTGCTCACCGGAACTCCATGCAGACGAGGATGTATAGCATAAGCCGTTTTGATGCATTGAATGTATGATTGAACGAGTTTGGAGAAAGTGTTTCAGGATCGCAGCGGCTCTGCCTCCCCTATACCAGGCGTGAGATTAGTATGTATGTACAATTTGTATACCCATATTAAAACAAAACAATATAAACCTATAACGCCGCTAGCACCCGGCACCGAGTCACCTTTCCCGCGGCTTTCCAGTAGTACAGAGAGCCAGTCCTGGTATACTGGTGAATGGAGGCTGCAAGAAAATGAATGATGTATAAGTTTAGTTGACCAGACCACATTTTTTTACAACAGCACAATACAGGGAAACAATAGCAAAAGTAATACAAAAATAGCATAGTCAAAGCGATAGGAAAGTTTGTAGTTAAAATCAGCCCTGAACACTCATTATTACCCTGCTAAGATGTACTTATGTAGAACCACTAAAATTATCCTACACTGTTGGTTGACGGATATTTTTCTCCACAATAACCTCATACAATAACTATATATTTATTAATTAAAAACTAATACTATTGAAAGTCTGAAAGAACCATTAAAATTATACTCTCCTATGACTATTTCAGGATCCAAAATAGGTTACATCCTCTTATCAAACCACACACAAAACAAAGTTGAACTTACATATTGACATTTTGCCCACAAATATGCTGCACAACCGTTTTGCAGTCCATCAGCTCCCGATGGGCGTCGTCCACACTTTCCTCGCTTATAATCATGAACACATGGTCTAGCCACTAAAAACAAAAGCGATATTGATAATTTTTTAAAAACATGCATTTCTGTTGTGACGCAGATTCATACCCTAACTAAACCAAAGGATGCATGCTTTTAAATCATTAACTGCCGGCAACGCATATATGCGTTTTCGTTACTTCATCCAGTGGCTTGAACGTGTCTGTGAGTTCATATATTTAGTGAGTTTGAGGCATATAGGAAAGTGCGGCACCTGGCGAAAGTCTAGGGAAAAGTACCGGCAGTGAATGCGTTAATCTTCGTTATGCGAGGCATCACAGTCCACCCACTCACAAAGTTGTGACCATGACAGTTGCTATTAGATTTAGCAGCCATAACAGAATCATACCAATTTAATTATTTATTCTTGATTTTCTGTGTCAATTTTAATTGTCTCAGATATTTTTTTATTGTTTCTAGCATTAACCTAACTAGGTAATAGAAGAACGTTCAGAAATTACAATAGGTACATACTTCATCAAAGACTATTGTTGTGTTATCTTTGCACTGCATAGAGGAGTATGTGTTGCCGAACTGGGCAGCCATCACACGTTGTGAGGTGATGATGGGAGACAGCAGTTGGGACACATTGTGACTGTCCGACAGACTTTCATTGTCCTGAAATTGCAATAATAAACTCGAGTTGCTGTAGTAAGTTCGCTCGCTAGCGAGTACGTAAACAGCGTTGCTATGAGGCTGGTCATTGGTACGATTTATATTGCTCAGTAGTGGCCCGAAGTGGATATAAAATCACACTTTGATAAGCCTCATAGCTACAGTACTAAGGTACTCGCTCACTGAATGTAGAAACTTATGCTCTTTGCATAGAAGGCGCACAAGCAAAGTACCCAACTATACAAATAGCCAGAACACAGGCTGGAGTCCCAAGAAATACCAAATTAAATGCTAGTTTTTCTCCATTTTATTAAACTTCCTGACTGAAATCTCTTAGATTCTGGGGAAAACCGAACTCTAGCAATTATTATCTGTTCAGCAGATTATGAGACAAGTCACCAGCCAGACAAGTGTTTGTTTGTTGAAATGTTTATAATACCTCTGCATTAAAGGATTTCATGCGTTGTATGAAGGCTTCATCCCATTTGGAAAATACTAAATCATTTACATTATTAAAAATTAGTGTAGCTTTCATATTTATTCCCTAAATATTGCTAAAAACCACAGATTAAAGATATAAGTTTTCTATTTAAATATCAAAAAATATTGAGACTAGTTTTTTTTGAAAATTCTTCCCAGTGGGAAAGGCAAAGCCAAAACTAGGGCATACAGCCTGGTCTGATGTTAGTAGCTATTCTACTTTTTTGTGAAAATTCTAATTAAATAGTTTCCGTGGCATTTAGTGATTAATGATCACGTTAAGTTAATCAGTAGATGTCCGCGAAACTCGTAAGAAGTCGTGTTTGTGAAGTTTTGTGCTCTTAACTAGGTTTCCTTAATGCATAACTTTTTGGGGACCAGCTACCTGGTCCTCCACATGAAGATTCCAAGTGAAACCAGATCAAATTAGGTCAAATAATATATTGAATAAATGCAAACCAAACATTGTGTCCTTCTCTTGACGATAACAATAATAATCCCCATGGTTACCAACTGAGGTTACCAAGTTGCCATAGAGGCGAGCGTTCCGATATACGCACGCCACACCAGCCCCCTACGGAGACAAAAAAACTATGGAAAAAAACTACAAATCGAAAGGTATTTTGAAACGCACCTTCCTGCCCGACCGTGTTGTATACGTTGTTGGTAGCGGAGGTATTGGTGCCGCTGGTGGTTGTCGAGGTGGCGGCGGAACTGACGTTTGAGAAGGAGGTGGGAAAGGAGCCGTATTTGTAGGTGGCTGAGTACCAGCGGTTGTTGATTTTGGCAAGGTGCAGTCGTCATTCGACATAACATACGCTGGTTTAAGCCGGTCGATGCTAACTTCTATTTCCTTTCCGCGGATATTCAATGTCGCAGTTTTATCTCTCCTCCTTAATACTTCGTAAGGCCCAGTATATGGCGGCTGTAGTGGCCGACGTACTGTATCGTCGCGTACAAAAACATGAGTAGCGGTGCCCAAATCGCGAAAAATGAATGTCGCTGGCTGTGAATGTCTAGATGCAGCAATTGGCCTTAACTTCGTCATCTTGCTACGTAGTTGTGTGACGAAATCTGTAGCATCTTCACAGCTATTTGTAACAGTTTCCTGGAGAAATTCGCCTGGGAGCCGTAAAGGTTCTCCGTATAACAGTTCTGCGGACGTAGTCTGGAGGTCTTCCTTCAGAGATGTACGCATACCAAGCAGAACTAATGGCAGGGCTGTTAACCAGGCCCCGCCGTGACACATCAGTGCAGCCTTTAACTGTCGGTGCAACCTCTCCACCATACCGTTTGCACAGGGATGGTAGCTGGTTGTTCTTATACGTTCTATAGCGCAATGTGACATTAGGCGTTTGAATAAATCTGCCTCGAACTGTCTTCCTTGATCGGTGGTGACTACAACTGGAACACCGAAACGTGATACCCAGCCGTTGATAAATTTAGTAGCCACTTCTTCTGCTGTAATGCTAGTCATTGGCCATACTTCAGGCCAACGCGTGAATCTATCGATCGCTGTGAGACAGTAGCTGTACCCATCGCACGATGCCATCGGGCCTATGATGTCCAGATGAACATGTCTGAATCTTGCGGACGGATTGGAAAAATGTCCGAGAGGAGCAGTCACGTGTCTGGTTATTTTACTACGCTGGCATGGTATACAGGTGCGCGTCCAATCACGACAGTCTTTTCTTACAGATGGCCATACAAATCGATCAGCAACCATACGTGCGGTTGCTCGTGCACCAGGGTGGCTTAAATTATGCAGCTTATTGAAGATACTACGACGAAAAGCCAGAGTTACGTAAGGGCGTGGTTTTCCTGTGGAGGTATCGCAGGTAAGGGATATGCCGGAACCTGGTAAAATTATTTGTTTAAATTGCAAAGACGACTTTGAGCGGAGTTCATGAAGTTCACAGTCTGTTTCTTGTGATTTTGCAAGTGCTGCGTAATCCTCTTCAATGGAAATCGAATCTACTCGTGACATAAAGTCTGCTACCACATTGTCCACCCCTTTAATATGAACGATGTCTGTGGTGAATTGACTAACGAAGGATAGCTGATTCAACTGAGCCGGTGGTAATTTTTCACGGCGTTGTTTAAAAGCGAATACTAGAGGCTTATGGTCGGTGAAAATAGTGGTGTGTTGCACCTCCAATATATGCCTAAAGTGCTGTACACTTTCGTATACTGCTAAAAGTTCTCTATAGTACGCTGGCCACTGTGATTGCTGTGAAGTCAATTTCTTGCTGAAGAATGCAATTGGTTGCCAGGTATGATTAACCCTCTGCTGTAAGCATGATCCGATGTGAGTACTTGATGCATCGGTAAATAAACCCAGAGGTAAGTCGCCGATTGGATGCGCGAGCAAGGTGACAGATGATAAATTAGATTTGCAAGCCTCGAAAGCAGATTCAAGATCAGGCGTCCAGGGAAACGGTTTAGCTCCTTTACTCTTAGTGGCCGCCAGTGCTTGTATAAGAGGTGCTTGAAGTCCAGCTGCATGAGGTAAAAATCGTCTATAATAATTGATCATACCAAGGAACCGCCGAAGTCCCTGTATGGTTTTGGGGAGCGGAAAATCTTGCAATGCCTTAATACGCTCAGTCGGAGGGCGCGTGCCCGCTGCGCTTATGTGGTACCCAAGAAATGTAACTTCACTAGCTCCAAAACAACACTTCTTTGGATTAATGACTACACCGTATTCCTGGAGGCGCTCGAAAAGAGTTCGTAGGTGTTTTGCATGTTCTTCCGCATTGCGACTATATATGAGAATGTCATCGACGTATGCATAACAAAATTCTAAGCCGTGAACGACCTCATCGATGAAACGCTGAAACGTTTGGCCTGCGTTTCTTAATCCGAATGTCATATAGGGGAATTCGAACAAACCGAAGGGAGTAATTATAGCAGTCTTGCAAATGTCACTTTCGAAAACCGGGATTTGTTGATAAGCCTTCACCAGGTCGATGGTACTAAAAATTGTCGACCCATGAATACACTGATTGTAATCCCCTATGTGGCGAACAGGATAGCAGTCGGGTATGGTTCTAGCATTTAAAGCCCGAAAATCACCGCATGGTCGCCAAGTGGAATCGCTCTTTGGTGTCATGTGCAGTGGTGAGGACCATGGACTATTGGATGGTCTTGCTGTTCCACATTTGATCATGTCCTCAAACTCCTTTTTGGCGGCGACAAGCTTCTGAGGTCCAAGGCGGCGTGCTCTACAGGAAATAGGTGGGCCATCAGTAGTGTTAATGTGATGCACTGTGTTAGGCTTCACCTGCCTTGTAATGCCTGGTGGCCGGGTGATGTCCGGAAATTCCAGGAGTACATCGGAGAATGGTGAAGTTGTAGCAACGGCTTTGATACTGGACTGACTTGCGTTGGCTACCATGGCAGGGGCAGCCAATCCAGTTACGCCATCTAATAATTTCTTGTTGCGGCAATCTGGAAGTAGGTGATAATGCGCCAAAAAGTCAGAACCAATGATAGCTATGCTCACATCTGCCACAATAAAGTTCCATTTAAACTCACGGCGTAGTCCGAGATTTAAGGTTAATGGTATAATCCCATATGTCTTAATGCAACTACCATTTGCCGCAGATAGGTCATAGTCTGTTGAATGGCGACGGTCTTTAAGTAACCGTCGTGGAAAACAACATAGATCAGACCCAGTGTCTAAAAGAAATTGACACTTTGACGACTGGTCAGTAACAAATAGTCGGCGGCTCGGAGGGAGACAGTCTGCTGCCGCCATTATTGACTGCCCTTCGAGTTTCCCGAGTTATCCCAGGTGCATGGTTTTATACATTTTTGTGCCTTTTCTTGAAATTTCCAGTGATACCAACACAGTCTGTTCACTTCGGGTGTGGATGCTCGGGAACGGGTTGCTGGATCTCGGGAGCGAGATCTGGAGGTAGACCTTCTTGCGCCGAGAGCTGCGACTTGTTGCGATAGCTCTTCGAGTCG
Source organism: Tachystola acroxantha (assembly GCA_963506565.1). Taxonomy (NCBI): domain Eukaryota; kingdom Metazoa; phylum Arthropoda; class Insecta; order Lepidoptera; family Oecophoridae; genus Tachystola; species Tachystola acroxantha. The sequence goes on from OY735880.1 coordinate 7,650,688, forward strand.
TAAAGTCAAATTCGACAGTGGGTCAGGCGTTGAAACTGCTGTTGCACTGACACTAGGACAGCCACTAGCTGTAGCAGGAGCTACCTCTACAATTTTGTCAGCTAGATCTGCTAGCTGCTCTATTGGAATGTTTTGAATAGTCAAAATTACTTGTACATGACGAGGAAGTCGGCGTAGCCAAAGCTGTCTAAGTAGGTTATCGTCAGTAAATGTAGTACCTGCCAGTGATTTGAGGTGCCTCAGGAATTGAGACGGGCGTCGGTCACCTATCTCCTCATCTGAGAGAAGTTGCTGCACACGTTGTGCTTCAGAAATCGACAGCCTCCTAATCAGCTCTTCTTTTATCTTGTCGTACTTTCCATCTTTCGGTGGTGCAGTTATTACATCCTCTACCTCCGCTACCAACCTCGTATCTAATTGGGCGATAACGTAATTATATTTAGTTAGATCGACGGTAATACCTGAAATGTCAAATTGGGCCTCTACTTGGGCAAACCAAATGGCTGGTTTGTCCGCCCAGAATGGGGGCAGTTTTACTGATACTTTAAACACTGTAGGAGCCGCTGGTGTGGTGGACGCGCTAGAACCTACGACGGAACTAAGCTGTTCCTGTAAAACGGTATTTTGCAATTGCAGAGTCGTTAATTCCGCCGTAAGTTGCTCAACAGACTTTGCCATAGTAATCAATCAAAAAATCTAATAAGCTTACATGAAATTATAAACTAAATAATAAAATAAGTAATAATTGCACACGATGTCTTGATTGGCGAACTCGTAGACTTCTTGGTGTTGATGTAATTATTGTTCATGTGGCACCACCTTCAATCATTATCTAGTCGCTTGAATTGTAAATCGAATTTATGACATCCTGTAGTTGATCAGCGATCGCCAAATAGTTGAAGTAATGTAATCGGAAATGATTATGATTGATCATCTCAAACACCGGCGCGTCTGGTTAGCTGATATGATGAATTAGAGCAACCTCAGTGTAACCGCAACCTTATCTTCTCCAAATGCTCCGAAGTTGAATTGTTCGACGAAAATGCGTCAATCGCGAATATCATCTCTATGAATTTGCTTTGTTCACTAGAGCGGGGTCACCAATTTGGGGACCAGCTACCTGGGGGCCGAGCCGCGTCGATTTTTTGTAAACGTCAAAATAGGCGTGGAGAACTTCTAGGATTGGTAGCACGGTGGATTTTAGGAAAGCGCCTAATATGTTGCTAGTGTAAGAAATAATTAGTCACAAATTGTCAAGACGTTTTCAACAAAAACAGAGAAATCAAACAAACTCGTATTAAAATCTAGTGTACAAATATTTGTAGTGCACCGTAATGATATATTTGAGTATAATTGCCGTAGAAACAGTTTGAAAAACATTAAATTAGAAATTCGTCATTATTTTTACTGCCAACACTCCGATGTTTCAAATCTTTTCGTTACGGTTTACGCAGAAATATACCAAATAAAACTATGATATATGACAGTCGTAAGATATACCGTGAAATGAAACGTATGAATACTATCTATGGATTCGACCAAAGATAATATGACAGGGAGTCGACATTTCAAAAGAAACAATTTTTTCTATAATCTTACGTTCTACCATAATAACAACCATGAATTCGCTGTTATTATGTTGGCCCTCCCCTTGTAAAACGACATATAATTCTAATTTCTAATCCATATGGACTATGTCATTTTGTTTTGGTTGTCTTATTTGTGATTGTCTCCATGACAACTAGTAGTACGCTGCTTTAACGTAGTTCGTATATCCTCTTTGGCAGCACTTGAGCGCCTATTTTTGGGCGACGCGGCTACCAATTTTGAAAACGCTAACGCTAGCAAAACGTCAAAAAACCTCCACCCGGCTAGCTTTGACAGGACTTGAGCGCCTAAAAAAGACGACGCGGCTCGGGCCCCTGGTCCTCCACATGAAGATTCCAAGTGAAACCAGATCAAATTAGGTCAAATAATATATTGAATAAATGCAAACCAAACATTGTGTCCTTCTCTTGACGATAACAATAATAATCCCCATGGTTACCAACTGAGGTTACCAAGTTGCCATAGAGGCGAGCGTTCCGATATACGCACGCCACACCTTGATGCTTGCGTGGATCATTGAGTTATTTCGTTTAGGGGGTTGGGAGGGTTGTGCGTACGTTTAGGTTGGTTATCTTCGTATATGTGTATGTATTTATAAGAATTCAGACATTCTACTAACATCAGACCTTCAGACCAGGCTGTATGCCCTAGTTGGCTTTGCCTTTCCCTCTGGGAAGAATTTTAAAAAAAATGGATTTGGTTATATTTTGGGCTGGTACTATTTTCACTTTAGTACTTATAACTACCTACGTTCACGTTCATTCGCTTACGACATGAAGAAATGTCATGTATCCGCCAATGGGATCACGGAGTCTCTTTTGATTGGTTAAAAAGTGACAGTAGTCTATATAAACGTACATATACATCTACGAACAGCTGCGAAAGTGGCCAGAGCCACGTAGATTTGTTTACATTCAATGTAAACAAACCAATGTTGTTTACATTGGTTTGATTGAAATCAATTTTCCAAACAAACACGCATTATTTTTGCAAATTGCTATGATATGATGTTCTAATCTAAAGTAATATATCTACGATGACCTAATCTCTTATCTAAACATAAATTATATACCTACTTACCAATATTATGAAGAATGTTTTATGAAATATGGATTCCATCTGCTTAGCTACTTTGAGTTAAAGGTAGTACCTACTACTGGCGCACAGGGGTCTTACCTTACATTATTAAGGCAGCTCAGGCAGATCACGATCACCCATGTGAAGTGAGAATTAGACTTACATACTTACCCAAAATAGATTTAGGTACCTGTCTGTCTGTAATGTTTTCCTTCACAGTATTGAATTGAGTTGAGTGAGAGAGACATCGATAAGTTTACATGGCTAGGCTGGTTTAGTTCAAATTAAATACTACCTATTCAGCTAAAATACATTTGTGTGTCCTCCATTACATGTACCTATACACAATCAATATTGAAGTCCAGATATGCTTTTAACTTTAGTAATAGGTATGAAACAGCAAACAAGCCAGCATGCCAGCTGGTTGTGATCGGCCACTGTAACCTGTACTTTCAGAGGAGTTGCAGGAACCATGGCCACCCTGGGGTAAAATGTAACACAGCAGAGCCAAGAGGGTCATACTTATGCAAGAATCATGACCTATGAGAAGGCATTGATATCTTGCAGTCATTTGAAACAAGTAGGTGCTGGCAATGTATGAATTATATGTATTTATTCTGTAGACAGATCTTGGGTCTGTTTGGCGGGCGAGATAGGGCAGTAAATAAGTTATAGATATATAAAAATAAAAAATGTATATATTATTACACAAGGAAGCATACAATAAACGGGTTATTACCCGTGGTCCACCTCGGCTGTTCACCTCGGTGTACCACGGGAAGTTTTTTCCCCCATGGTACACCCAGGTTGAACCATGGGAAATTATTTCTTCCATATGAAGTTTTAAAGTATCTCTCAAATTTTCGGGTTGCAGTTTATAAATGGTTAGGTTTTATTTATATGTCGTTATATAAACTAACTATAAAAATAGAGAGATACTTTGGTTGCCCTTTAGCACCACCCGGGGAGCGCGTGCAGGGACATTCTACTACTGCTACATGGTTGTGACCTGCGGACGCGGGCAATAATTTGCTCCCCATCTAACTACAAACTATTTACTATATTAATCTATATTTACTCTTATATTTAACTCCCAATGCGATTCGAGCTTCTTCATCACCACGTCCGGCGCACTGGCTTGAAACATAGAAAATCGAAAAGTCGTAGAACAAAAAGTTGTTCACTTACCGATACTGAACGCCCTCCCTTCGGCTTCATATACCCTTTACGTTACAACCTGTATTACTTACGATTTATTTTTCGAAAATGGGAATTCTTGGTAAGTATGCCAATCGAAAGGAGGGCTCAGTGGTTGGGTCAAAGGAGGTCACTGGACTTGCGATACGGAGGTCCCAGGTTCAATTCCCAGCCAGGGCAGCCATGTACCAATGAGTTATCCTTTTTCGACGGAAAAACTTACGTACATTTACCGAGTGCTCTCAAAACGGTGAAGGAAAACATCGTGATGAAACCTGCATGCCGTAGAAGAAGAAAAATCTAAGGCATATGAAATCCGCCAATCCTTCAGAAGACTCATTCGCTCTCCTTTCCTTTATACTCCTTCCTCATCTTTAAAGATAGAACTCACTAGATTCGCTATGCAGCTCATCATGGGACGGAGTCTACAATCTTCAGAAGACTCATTCGCTACCTAGCCAGCGAGTCACATTCACGCAACAAGTGTTTCAAAGACTCATGTTTATTACCACAGCCCCTGCAGACCAAGAGACTCCGTACCCTGTCTGCCTACCATAATTACACTCTGTACTGGTTATTACTATCTCTAAATGTTTACCATTGCTTTTTGCACATGTAGAAATAAGGACTTATTTCTCTGAGGAAACTGACAATGAAACGAAACTGACAAAATTGAACAAATTTGAAAACGAAAATCGTTTATTTATTTGCGGTGTTATTCTGTGTTACCAACTCCTAAAAATATTTACCCCTCCCTATACTCCAAAGTCCTAGCTAAAGCCCAGTACACAAAAGCGGATGATGGCCCATTATTTTAAGGTTCCGCCGCCGTATGTAATAAACCCTTTAAAGAAGAAAAAGAACCGAACCGTTGGCAGAGACAACATAGTCTGAGAGTGAATTATTATTTTAAAAGAAACCTCATTCCATGGGAATTCCTCACATATTGGCAACCCAAGCCGTTAAATGTTTTCCGAGAGAACAAAACTAATTTAGATCATACATCCATTGATGTAGAAATAGTTTTGTGACTTGCAATAAAAGATAACCCATAACTTAGCCCATGAAAATTCCATACATTTTGTCCAGTTTAAGGTTACTTACTTAGGTTATTTACTTTAGGGTAAATTAAAAATGCCATTTTTATCTGACCAGGCTGTAATGCTTTGATTGGCCTTGCCTTTCCCTCTAAAAAAAGGTATACTTGTGTGAGTGCGTGTCCGTGTGTAGACGGTTTGTTGTGAAATGGTTTTGAAGTTTAAATAGCTCCTTCGTATATTTTGTTGATTTTGGATGATAAATACTGTGCTGCTACAGAAACAAGAATGGCCAATAATAAAAAACAAGCATTGGTGAGCCCTCGCTATAAATAATTGAAAAAGTTTCATAATTATTTCACTTTATGTATGTTAACTTTATAACCTGTTTTGTATTTCAGAGAAAAATCAAGTCTTTATGTTATTTAACCTTAGGCGGCTCTGTCGCTTACCAGTTTGTTTACATGAAGAAAGACTTTAATGGTTATTACGAGCATGTCCTTCGACCGGCCAGCCAACACCTCAGTCCCGAATGGGCGCACAGACTTGGCGTATTTGCTATCAAATATGGCATATTCCCACCAGAAACATACGACGACCCAAACATTTTAGTAAGTGTAATTTATCTACACTTCAGTATATATAGAAAAAAAGTTTATACTTATAAATGTTTTGTATTTTTTCAGAAAACGAAATTTCTTCACCATAGTTTAAGCAATCCAGTAGGTATAGCTGCAGGTTTCGACAAACATGGTGATGCTATTGTGGGTCTCAGGAACTTAGGCTTCTCCATCGTAGAAATTGGTTCGGTAACCCCTGAGCCACAGCCCGGAAACCCCAGACCCAGAGTCTTTCGGCTGCCCGAGGACGAGGCTGTCATCAACAGATATGGGTTCAACAGTGAAGGCCATGATAAAGTTTATGGCAAAGTTAAAAACATAGACAGAACTGTTTTAGATAATGGTCTCCTTGGAATTAATTTAGGCAAAAATAAGCTATCCGAGAATGCCACTGAGGACTACGTTCTTGGAATACAAAAATTCTCTAATGTTGCTGACTATTTCGTTATAAATATTAGCAGGTGCATATTGAAATTATATCTAAACATAACATGTAATTTGAAAAATTATATTTAAGTTATTTGTTTCAGCCCCAACACACCAGGCCTAAGAGCTTTACAGAAAAAAGAAGAGCTACAGCTACTGTTAACTGAAATAAACAAAGTTAGAAATACAGTTCAAACAGACAGGAAACCACCATTACTCCTTAAACTTGCCCCTGACTTGACAAATGATGAGATGAAAGACATTGCCTCAGTTATTACCAATAAAAACAGTAAAGTGGATGGGCTCATCATCTCTAATACTACAATAGATAGGCCTTCACTTATCAATAGGGAGTTCTCAAATGAAACTGGTGGTCTTAGTGGAAAGCCACTTGCAAACAAATCCACAGAAATGATCAGAGCAATGTACAAACTCACTAAAGGTCATTTGATTTTCAAATTAGTTGATTCTGTAAGTAATATTTTAGGATGAATGTAAATAATTACATGTATTTCAGGTAGAATACCAATAGTTGGCGTCGGCGGTATATTCTCTGGGCGGGATGCCTACGAGAAAATTTTGGCTGGAGCTAGTGTCGTTCAAATCTACACCGCATTGATTTACCATGGACCTCCTGTGGTCACAAGGATAAAAACCGAATTGGCACAGCTCTTAGAGAGTGATGGCTATACAAGTGTGAGTGAAGCAGTGGGTAAAGGAGTGAAATGATATTATAAGTTTAAATATGTTGATAGAGATAGGTGAATAAGCAGTACAAATATTATTTTTATAGAGTAGAAAACAAAATAAATACTAATACAAAATAATACATAATTAGTCAGTAAAGTAGATATTTGTTTTGTTTTCTGAAAATTATATTTCATTTGTGAGACTATTCTGTAGGTAGATCAAGTGGATAATTACAGGATTTCTTACATAAAAAAGTAAACCAAAATCTGAAAACAATTTCAATAATTTATTAACATGTACTTATTAATTCTTCTGTGTTGATAGAGTCGATTCTAAACAAAATAGATTATATTCATAAAATCATTTGATTAGACTTAAAAATAAAAAATAAATTAGGTAGGTACTTAATCGTAAGTTTTTATAACACAATTGTGAATTATTTACCTTTTATTTTACAATTTGGAAGCTGCGACTGTAAGAATTGTATACATTCTTCAAGATTTTCTACACTTTTCAAATCAAATAAGACTAAAGTTTGTAGTTTATCGAGAGACTTGATTTCTTTGAGGCCCGTATCGTCGACATCACCACAACTCGATATTTGGACATGTTTCAGGGTGTCTCGTGCATATGCAAGTCCTTTCAGTGCTCTGCTCTCAATGTATAAATCATTGTGAAGAATAATCTTTTCTATCATTGTGCATCCGCCTATAAAGTAATAAAAACTCTTCAATAGGCATAGGATTACCTGAATATAGTTCGGATAAACATGTATATCTGACATACAAAGGGAGGTAATCAGAGATAATATGTGCCATCCGATTGCAATTCGTCATCGTAACCTATACATATTAGATGGCAAAGTTATCGAGCAGATGCAAGAGAGCAAATAAGTTGTATAAATTTTTATATTTTTTATCTAATATTATACTATCTATCCACTTTGCTATATTTTATTGTTTGAAATCACAGTACAGGATTAAACGGTACTGATTTTAGGGCATGTATCATAATATTTGTGTTAAGACTTGCATATTTGTGGAACTATATTTGGGTAGAACAGTTAAGTATTTAAACGTACTTAAATGAGGAAATCCATAATGTGAAATAGCAGAGTCTGAACCATCTATTTCTATTATCTTCAACACGGGCACATCATCCTTCGGAAGGGAGTTATAGTCTGCTAGCCTCTTTCCGTCTGCCCACACGACCTTGCCTCCGTTCCGGAGCACCCACTCCGCGCACGCACGATCTGGCCCCACTAGCTTTATACGATCGGTATCAGGTTTATTGAACATCATGTTAACATATTCCCAAAAGGCCCTTTTCTGGTTAATTAAAGGGGCGAAAATGTTCTTCGCAGGTAAAGTGAGGGACTGCAACAGACAATGTATGAGAAATTGATATGAATGAATTGTAATATATCTACAAATCAAGGCAGGACTGGATTAAAAACTCACTTTGTGTAATTTTAACATCATTGAACAAAACCAATAACAATTCAATGCTGTATTTGTGGCATCGAATGCGTATTCACCAAGTATAGTATTAATTATTTCACAAACCACTCATTAAAAAATAAATGGTAAACAAATCAAATTACGACTGAAGATATCGTCATTCATGTGCGGTTATTCATAAAACTAGTTAAACATCGCTTCCATTGAATCGTGTTGCTGTCCCTTTCACACTTCGTTAGAAAAGGTTAATTAAACTGTGGCGTAACTTTAAATCACGTTTATGAGTAACGGCCGGCGCGAGTGGCACGTTTTGAATAGAAAACTTATATCTTTAATCTGTGGTGGCACGCTCGTGGCACGTAACATGACATTGGCAAATGACGAACTGTCGGTCGAGTCCATTGACTTATACCTAGGTATAAGTCAATGGTCGAGTCCATTAATAATAAAATAACTATTTTTTTTTGTATATTCTTCCCTGAGGGAAAGGCAAAGCCAACTAGGGCATACAACAACAAGTTTTCCATTTTGTAAAGAGTGACGCAAAGAAAAAAACCAAAGGAGGAAAAAACAAATGAATTACGCAAAGATAATGTAATACTAGAGTCTGGCTAACGAAAGTTACCATTGTATAATAGAAATGTACACAAAACAAACACGCCAAAAAAGGTACAATAATTGTAGAAAACTTATATCTTTAATCTGTGGTTGTTGTTGAAAGGGTGTGTGTATGTGTGTGTGTTGTAGACAAGGAGAATCGCTGTGATCGCTGGTTTATTTTGTGAAATTTTTGTAAATTCCAATTAAATTAACTACCCGGCGAAATTGTAATTTCTAGTTGCGGCGTAAAAAGCTTCAAATATAAATAGAATATACATGAAACTACGCAATGTCCGAAACGTACGGTATGTAAACGATAATAATATATTCATTCTTATGTTGCACCTGTTATAGTATAGGACATAGGTTGCAAGCAATTAGAGTCTATCCCCATCTGATTACTCTTTTCCAGAATACCTGTTCAAATTTCTGGTGATCGGCAGTGCTGGCACAGGAAAATCGAGCCTACTCAACAATTTCATTGGCAACAAATGTAAGTAGACCTGAAGCCCATTTTTATGTCGATGTAATACAGTGCGTTACACATCACTTGATTATCATATCATATGCCATTGACGACTCATGGCCCAGAGATCTAATATATCTGTAACAAAAGTAAGTAAGTGTCGCTTCAAATATTTTACGAGAGTATCAAATTATACACCATAACATATTCTAGCCACCTGGGCGATGTTTGTGAATGGTATTGGTACCATCTGGTCAAGAATAAAACGCTAAAATTTGTTTGTAGTTAAAGAAGATAGATGCCACACTATTGGGGTTGAGTTTGGTTCCAAAATTGTGAACATAGGAGGCAAATCAACCAAGTTGCAAATATGGGACACAGCTGGGCAAGAGAGATTTCGCTCTGTCACTCGTTCTTATTACCGTGGAGCGGCCGGTGCCCTGCTCGTATACGACATTGCGTCCCGTGACTCATTCAATGCTGTCTCTAACTGGCTTCGAGACGCCCGCACCCTGGCCAGTCCAAACATTGTGATATTACTAGTGGGCAATAAAAAGGATATGGAAGAATCTAGGGAAGTTACGTTTACAGAAGCTAGTCAGTTTGCACAGGAAAATGGTGAGTGTGAATTGTTATCCTTGTTCCAAACAGCCCCTTATGTTGTAAGTAATACTATTCTGTTATAAGGAATTCATCAAAAATACAAACATGAAACAAGTATTTTGATATAAAGAAATGTTATATGTAGATAGTCAACTTTGTGTTAATTTCATAATTCATTTCTTCATTGCCTTATGTGGTAACATAGGTTTAGGTTCGTTATAGTGCTCACATAAACCCTGAAAGGGCACTGCAACATTACATTTTATAATAATTCAATTCAGTCTTACTAATTAATTTAGTTTTAGTTATACAAAACTGGATATTTTCCTGAGTTAAAACAGGCCTGGTGCACTCCGCGCTTTAGGTATAAATCTACAGGTACAATGGGCGGGCGGCCTTGGGCCGCGCCGGCGCGGCTATTCAGTGGGCTGCTGCGCGCCAGATTGATTGCACGTAGCCCGCTATTTTGCGCCCGCGCTGCGACGTATTTAGCCGTCTTTCATTGTATCGGAAGAAAAAAATCGTGACAAGAATTTGGTCTAAATTATTAAAATATTCTTTCATACAATTTAGTACCTACCATAATAATTTATTTTATTTAGGGTGGATTCGACCAAACTTCAATTTATACTGGAGTAACTATCCCAGGGTTGTTTTTATTCCCCGATTTTATTCTCCATTAACTTACGAGTAGTTTTACCATGCAATCTAGAGAATAGTTGCAGATAATTGAATGAAATTGAATGAATAATGAACGAATAATTAGATTAGATTTATATAATAAATCGCAAGGCTAGTTCTTGCATCTTAAATATGTAAATATGGGTTTCGCTGGACTAGATTGTACCTAGCTAAAACCTAAAAGAGTTATGTTTAGTATTGTAGACACCCATTAAAGTGTAAGAAGATAGCATGCCTATGGTCTTTTGTGATCTAATACCGTAGGTATATTTGAAATATCAGTTTGTTTACAAAAGTAGAATAATAGAGTGGTATAATAATATATGTTCATTAAATATTCAGATTATTTATCTTTCACAAGCCGGCAGCCCTAATCGTGTCAGAAGAGTAAAGAGCTACCCGATAGAAAGAGACGCACGTTGTAGGTGAATATAATTGTAGGCACTTCGCGCTGCGCGAGCTGAATTGTACTTTATTGCGTCGCTGCGAGACTCGCGATTTATTTTAACGGTTTTTAGGAGAGACTCTTCTGTACTTGTACTATTATATATTCTGTGGTTAAAATGAGTTTTTTTTTACAAAATCCCATGTAGCCCTTTCAAGTCATTTGAGCAATGTTTAGTAGACCTATTTTATATCCTATTTTTTATTATTATGACGATTAGTGTAATTATTTTAATTTCAGAATTAACGTTCTTGGAAACAAGTGCAAAGACAGGTGAGAATGTAGAGGAGGCATTTCTGAAATGTTCCAAGACCATTCTTGCTAAAATAGAAACTGGTGAATTAGACCCAGAGAGGATAGGCTCGGGCATCCAGTATGGCACAGCCACATCTAAGAGATTGTCTGCTCCTAAGAAACCTGTCCGAACTCCGTCAGAGTGTGCATGCCGTGTTTAAATTAATATTGTAAGTTATCTGTAGAAAGGTTGATAGAAAAGTCACACAACGTTCTCACAAGAGTATACTGGGTTATTTTAAAAAGATGTTGGAGTGGAGAATGTTAAATAATATCTTGAAAATGTTTGTAATAGGAACTTAGTGAATGTGTATTTTAAAAATTGGCTTCACACAAAATTGTCCATCACCATCAATGCTATTTGTATGGAGTCAAAAGCTTTATTTGAGTAAGTTGGCATAAAAACTTGTTACTTTCCTGATAGTTTTTGGAATTTAACAAATATCCAACACCTTTTTAAAAAACATGTGGGCACACCTGCACAGTAAAAGCACACCTATGTAATATCTTGAGTGTGTTGTGTATATGATAGAACCATTTCTAATCATAATTCAAGGATTACAGTAACAAGTAGGTATTTTTAATAAATCGTACTTGATGATTATTGTGAACTCTTCTTACATTCTAGTGACTAGTTATTATTGTTAAGAAATGGGAAGCTAAAACCTTGACTATTGAATGTGATGTATTTTATGATTCTCATAGTGTATATTATAGGCGACAAAACTTATATTTCTCGAAATATTTAGACAGGTACTAATAAAATTATGACTTGTAATGTTCCTAATGGGCGCAAACATTTCGAATTAATTTGAATTTAGTTAATATTTGTGCTAAAATTACTCTCTATCTTTCTTTAAGTTTATTGTTTCTCATCTGTGTTGTGTTATGTATATGAATTTAGCTAAAGTTTTTACAAATGCACTTGTTTATAATTAAGTGTAAAAATTAACTTACTATTAATCTATAATTTGTGGTTAATGGCCTAATATCATGATGAATTGGAATTACTTTTTTATAATGTTACAGCAGATTTATTGAAAATAAACAAATAAATATTCCGTGTTTTTGATATTTTCTTGCATACGCGCTATGCGAAACGAAAATCTAAATGATAAATGGAGAAAAAAATTTTTTTCATCACGACCGGGATTCGAACCCGGGACCTCGCCATTCCGTGGCACGCTCTATTCCAACAGAGCCATCGTGATTCGTATCCAGATCGTGATTTTTTGTCTCCATATTCTCGTCTGAGGGACGGTAGCGACATCTATCCAGTAATTGTGCAATTACTCAAATTCATGTCTAACATTGCAGTTAGAAAACATGTATTTATAATTGATGACGCGTTCCTTTTTCATATGTTTTTGATATTTTCTTGCATACGCGCTATGCGAAACGAAAATCTAAATGATAAATGGAGAAAAATTTTCATCACGACCGGGATTCGAACCCGGGACCTCGCCATTCCGTGGCACGCTCTATTCCAACAGAGCCATCGTGATTCGTATCCAGATCGTGATTTTTTGTCTCCATATTCTCGTCTGAGGGACGGTAGCGACATCTATCCAGTAATTGTGCAATTCAAAAAATCACGATCTGGATACGAATCACGATGGCTCTGTTGGAATAGAGCGTGCCACGGAATGGCGAGGTCCCGGGTTCGAATCCCGGTCGTGATGAAAATTTTTCTCCATTTATCATTTAAATAAATATTCCATTAAACTAAGATATTTTTAGAGGCACTTTTCCTATCATTTATTACAAGTTTATTTGTCAGTTGTATTCCTATTTGATTTTCAATAGACATTTAGGCGTGATTCTGTCGTGGCCATTCAATCTAATCCTAAACGAATCTGTTAAGATCTCTCATATCATATGTTACATCTAAGGGGGACATTTTCATGTACAGACTATTTTTAGCGTGTGACACTTCGGAATCGACAACCTACTACTTAATGTATTAAATCCTGTACCGTAATTCGAAGCCTAATAAAACAATATGAGAATAACACTCTTGATTTCCGCTTTCCGAAGTCATAATACGTCACGTCCGCAAGCCCTTTCCTCCCACGCGCACCCCGCACCCCACCACTACCGACGGCAGCTAGGCGGGGAATCGCCATTTCACTTCATTGGCATTAAATTTCCCGACCCGTACGGTCGCCTAACCTAACCTAGCGTGAGGTTGACCGAATTTAATTTATTTTAGTCATATTATACGTAGCAAAGTATTTGCAAATCTTTACTTATAAAAGTGAAAGATAAAATAATTTCACCACGTTTCTGTGGTGCATATTTTTAACGGTGTTACCGTTCGGTTTGATTTTATAATTATAAAAGTATTAGAAACGTCCGGCCCGCCAGCAGGAGGAGACGAATACGGAAGATGGAAGGATAGCAGCAACAGGTGTGTTTAACATGGCGCGATATTATGTTCTAACGGCGGCGCTCGCAAGCAACGTTGCGTTAAGGAATGTTCGCTAAACTGTAAGTTACATCGCTCATTACTTTAAGCATGCAAATTGAAGTTGTTTTCTTCAGTATTGGGGCCATTAGTGCTACGCAACTCGCAAGGCACACCCGAGTCCAAACATAAGGGTAATTAACGGGCACCCGAACACGTGGGTACTCGCACCCCCAGAATAGGGTAACTGGCCCAGGAGTACTGAATTCAATCGCTCTGTGCGCACATATTGGATTTCAACTATTTAACCTTAAAATACCCTCGTTATTTTCAATATTCATATTAATTTGATACACGTGGTGTTAATTTGCTTATACAAGAACTATAAGACGACCACTCATTAGGGCAGCGAAGTGGACAGAACACGATATTTTATTTCATTTATATACTTAACGTGATTTTGTCTTAGAAATATGCATACCATGCAATACCTAAATACAATACTCGCAAGGCACGTACATTGTGGCAACATGTTGGCGACGCTAGCTGGCATTCTACGGCAGTCTGACGCCACTATCAAGGATTAACTAACATTAGGATAAGCTTTTTTCCAGGATTAACTAATTTTTTCAGCGGAGTAAGTCTAGTGTACGAAACATTAAACCCTGTATTCTGTTGACATCGAGGGAGTAATACTGTTTTACAGTAATGTTCAGTGTAAAGATGGATTCGGAATCTCGAATACGCTGAAATTTCAAAATGGAAATCGTGGCAATGCTGATTACCATACACTGTTGCTGATTGGCTGGCAAATTGTGGCACGAGTTTTTGGTGTGAGAACGCAATCTAATAGTTATTGTGCCGCGCAAACCGTGCCGCGCACGTGCGTTCTGGTTTGACAACACATGCAGCGTCGCCACAGGAAGCTGATAGTATGAATAAATACTAATGACAAGGATTGCATTTCCTGTGCACCACAGAAATATCCTTTTCCCAACTTGTGGGTCAACATCAGTAATGGTGCAATGAGACAATTGGAGAGGGGTAAGTAAGTACCGAGTGACTAGAGACGTTCTCCAATTAACAGATCAGAGCGGACTCTTCCTCGTCCCACCGGGTCAGGAGAGTCGCGTCTAGCATGAGTCCTATGCTTTTCATGTCGATCAGTTGAGCTACCACCATTGGGAACAGAACGGGCTCCGCCCTACATTCCTATACCGGCTTCTACCTTATTCCGGTCATGACATCATGTTACGAGACTACAACACCAAGGATACACCGCGCCTCACAGAAAGAAAGCACAACGAGCTATTATCCCAAGGGGTCCTACAGTACTTCCCCAAAGGGTTTCCTAACTGATGAGTTCAATTAAGTCTCTTAAACTCAACGAGTGTCTGACTTTCGCGTGACTCAGAACTACTACGACAACAAAAGTATTTGGATTGCCATCGTGTACCATTGGCTTCACCTACAGACGCTGTCTCCGATACGTCTACAGAGGCGGCCTCCATACCATATTTGCCACCCGGAACCCGAGTTACGCTCTGAGATCGCCTGGCGAATGGGTCTTTCATGTGGCTAACAAGTCGAAATATAATTTGAATAAGAATGAAGATGTATTGTCATTCCGCAGACATCGTAGAAGTTAATTTGATATTAATAAATTGGCAAAATGGGAACCAGTTTACCAAGGACTACCCACAAGCAAACCTCATAATCCCCACGGGACTAGAGTTATGTGCTATCATGCCAATCGAACTGCTGAAAGGTGGCGAGGACCACTGCCTAGGTATGCTGAGCTGGTATGGTATAGAGGTCAAGGGACTACAGACTCCCTCTCGGACCCACAGACATCTGTTGCATTGCATTGATGTACTTATCATAATAGAAACTACCAATCTTGGTTGGAATGCGGAAATTAGACCTAGATCTACTCCTAGATCATGATTACCAAAGCTAGAAAAGTACTGTTCACATTGTATTACATCCTAATACAGAAGATACTATTACGTACTATTACGTCATCCATACTTCAAGCACCAACACCCGCGCTTTGCGGTTTCGTATTACGCCGTACTATACTAGTACGCGTATTGTGCATAATATGACATCTCCGTTCGCCGGGTTATTAATTTCCGAACACTTCGACAGACCCTAAACGATAACAACATTGTCGTCGCCTACCCTCACAACGAAGGCGCGACAATACGTAACGCAGAAAATGTAAACAATGCAATCTACTTGCAATAAGTGATATGAACCTGACTACATGGTTAAAATCTTTCAACTTACAACTACCTACATAAAGACATTAAGATAGAAAATAATGTATGCATATTATTATGGATATACGGCGATCGATTGCTAGAATCGGATTTTAGCGAACAGAACTCCATCGTCACTGGTCACTCCCCCGGCGGAGCCAGTACATGGTAGTTGGCGCAGCACAGGCAGGTCGGCCCTTACATGTGCCGTGTTACGATACTGGAAATAGAATAAAATGTAACTCAATTCTAATTATGATTCTCGCCCCAATGGTTTTCGACCTTTGTCAGCGTGTAACAAAGTATCAGAGTTATATACGATAAGCTGGTTTTTGTAGCAATTATATCCGTCGTGTCGTGTCGTGTATATGTTGCCTACCAACGGTGAGAGACAATAACATACAAACTGATTTGTTCTACCCACAACATCAATAATGTTGTTTTGTTTGAATCCCTACACTATTACAATTATCATAATTGTAGGTAGTGAATTTATTAGGGAACGATATCATCGAAAAATTATCGTTACATTTCTACCGGTGATTTCTACCTGAAAAGGCTTCAAAGCGAACGTTTTTTAGGCATGATGATTGTGGTTTTGTGACCAACCCTATTCCATCTAAACCTGTCACAATTGTCTAACGACCGACTACTGTTAAAAGACAACAATCCGAACCGATTGTTTTACGGTTCATACGAAAATTTATCTAGCGGTCACCCATCCAAGTACAAACTGCACCCAACATTGGTGAACGTGTACCTACGATCCTTTTCAGCGCGTTCTCACAATCGGACCACGAACCTTGTGACTTGAAGCGTGGCACTGTTTGGTATATAGTGTACAGAAATTATATGTAGTGCCAGCATTCTAACAGCTATGTAACTGCGGAGCGTCGGCTTCACTTAGCTGCGCTTCTCGACCATATATTCGAATTCAAAGTTATTTTCTTGCCGGCTACGCTGCGCATATTATACCTCCCGCCCGGTCGGGGGCTTCAACGTACAGTCAAGTTTTTTATTCCCATAAATCGAGTATACTTTAAATTATGCACTAGTTCATAGAAAATAATGAAGAATAGACATGGAACGGACTTAAACACACAAAAATATATAGAATGTTCTAATTTGTTCACCGAGCATGGATAATGCGTAATACAAATTCGTTTCTAACCCAATGTTAGACGTGGTTGTCGGAATACTACTACTATTGTCCGATATATGGATTTGCATAACATACCCTTTAAGTATGTATGTATAATACGATGAAGATTGTCGGTGAACATGGCCTGTGGTCGCTCAGTTGGTAAGAGCGCGACACGGAATGGCAAGGTCGCAACTTCAAGTCCTGCCCACGGCAAGAATTTTTTCATCAGGTTCTAATATATAGAATATATTATATATTTTTCAAGGATTTTACTTATCACGGCGGGTTCCTTGTGCCGTTTGTTGCAAACAGCGCCGCAGTGCGGTGGCAATGTGCAACTTATTCCGGTGAAGTTTTACAATACAGTTTATGGATAAGGTTTAATAGGAATGGTTCAAACAAAACTCGCCACCCAGGTCAGTTTTCGAAACCAATTCTTAAAATCTGTCGATTTAATTAATTAAACCGAATCAAATAAGGCCTCTAATATATAGCTCGTGAACGCCATTGTTCTCCATGTTATGCGAGCGAGACTCTAAAACTTTCCTATCAGATACTAAGAAGTTGATGGGAGATCCACCGAGGTGAATGAGGATTTTCATATTGATACAAACTCTCTGATACATCTATACATTTTGTATATTATAGAGTTTACACCCAAACAATTTGGCGAATTTGAATCAGGGGTTTATTGTGTAACCTAACATCAAGTGTATAATACCTACTTACGGTTTACCTACCTAGAGGTATACATTGTGAAAATTGTATTTTAACTCAAGGCGATGATTTATAACTAGATTAAACTGCACAGCTGTAAGTACAGCAGGTGATGAGAAATTTGTTGGGTAAATTAACTAAGGTACCTAACATGCCCGCAAGCGGCACCTTTCTGTCAATACCTTCAAAAAGGTCAAGATATCCGATTTCATCACCTTTCTGTCAATACCTTCAAAAAGGTCAAGATATCCGATTTCATATGAAATTAAGGATATTTTCTTTTTTAATCGATTAGATCAGCGCAAAGGCATACCATAGGTACAAATGTAGATAAACTGACAATCAGTTAAGTATTTGTTACACAAGTTACAAATGATATGGGTACCTACTAAAGGATAATGATTGTTCATAATCGTACTATTTCGATGCATAGAGTATGGCTCTTTTTGCTTATGTATTAAGATAATCTAGTATGCTCCCTCATACTACAAGGCTTTACATATTTTGCTTAAATCAATTAAGCAGATCACATTGGCATATTTAATTGGTACCACCACCACTACCACCAGGCGATAACAAACACGTCTCTCATATTGTTTTATTAGGCTTCGAATTACGGTACAGGATTTAATAGAGACGTTTTACCTGAAAATAAAACGTTTATTAAATACTTACCTAATTCGAAGCCTAACACTTTCTAATTCTGCCTGGTGGCTTTTATATGAGAGATGCAATGAAGTGAAATGGCGATTCCCCGCCTAGCTGCCGTCGGTAGTGGTGGGGTGCGGGGTGCGCGTGGGAGGAAAGGGCTTGCGGACGTGACGTATTATGACTTCGGAAAGCGGAAATCAAGAGTGTTATTCTCATATTGTTTTATTAGGCTTCGAATTAGGTAAGTATTTAATAAACGTTTTATTTTCAGGTAAAACGTCTCTATTACTGTTTGCTAAGGAAACATCCGTATATTATCCAAAGAAAGATCACTTATTCTTACAAGTGCACTGTTTATTGTAAAATGACAATAAAAACGTTAAATAATAACTTTTGATTATTATTTTAATTTGATTTACACCCAAACCCAGTTTTTAGGTATCGTTGGATCATAAAAAAACTTAAAATAAAACAATAAATAGTATTTTTTGATAAATTTATTCTTGAAATAACATTGCTAACAGCTCTTACTTAATTGGAGCTAACTACGAAGGTTTTCACTGTCCCTTTTATAAACTGGCTCAACAAGATTTCACATCCTTACTCATAAATTCATCTACAAGTTATTGGTAGCCTTTATTAAAATAATTATCTTCATAAAACCTCCCAAAACTTAAAACTATAATTATAATATGATTTTAAAGCATACAATCATATATTGATAATATCAAACAAAGGAGCTCAAGGCTCTGCCATAATAAGGATAAATTATATTTATAAATGGACACAATACTCAAGTCTCCGAGGGTATAATTTGTGGATGTGATATGTACGTTTTTGCCCTAACATAATTTCGAAACATTTTGTAGGCGCTTCAGGAAACCCATGGAATGTAGCAATATCTTTTGATTTAGAAAGTGTCCACAGTTTTTTATTGTAGCCTACCCACATAGCTGTAAAAAATATCTAAGTATTCGATTTATCTGTATCTCATTCTCATTCTTGGATAATATTGGTAATACAATAACTTTGAACACTATACAAATAATCTGTACCTAAGGCTTGGTAGGTATTGATGTAGCAGCTTTGTAAGCAGTAAACAACTTTGCAACTGGAAGTAGGTATTAATTAGTAATAAAAATAATTGTGACCGTTGTTGGTCTCATTTATCATAGGGATTTTTCAATTTGTACTTATTTCATTCCTATTGTTATTGAATGTAAAAAAATGATTGGTATTGTTTTAAAATAGGTACCTACGTAATTAGATTCACAATAATATAATAAGTAATATAAAATAACAAACATGAAATTAAACTTCCATAGGTAGGTAGGTCTAGGTACTTATTAAAAATTATGCACAAAAGAATTTTGCACCATAGGAAAATTTAATTTCAAGGATGTAAGTTAACTAAACAAAATAGATACTTAGTTGTACACAAAAGTAATATAAACCTATAAACAATTCTCAAATTCCATATGTATTACGCGCATGCAACAAAGGGGCCCTTGAACTGAATCCCACCATATCCCAGCAGTGGGATCAGCTCCCACGGGGAGTTTATGCCAATTCACCGTGCCTAACATTATACCTACATACACACAAAAATAAAATGCACCTATTTATACCTCTAGGAACTATAACAGGATGTTATAATGTAAGTATATGTGTATGACATAAATGTCTATAATATTGCGTATTGTGCATCACAGACAATCTGTGTGACTAATAACCAGAAATACCAAAATGCACAAAATAGTGAATCCTATAACGAAACTAATCAGCTCACCGAGTGACTGTCTGTGAAAGAATATAAAAATTAGTGACAATAAATTCTGAATTGTGATTTTTCAAACCAAACATGTCAAAATTTAACTATTTATAAGTATTTTACAAATTAGTCCTAGATCTATCACAGAAAATATCAAATACTTACTAATAATCTTGCATAATAATCAAATTTTCATGTTGTAAATTAATTTAATAAGTTTGCATATAATCTTATTTTATAAAATTGTTATTGCGATAATGCTGAAACTAAAACATTCCCAAAATACTGTATTACCTACCTAGTTGTAAACAGTAGGTATAGCCAAATTATGTACTTATAGCAAACATTGACCTACCAACAAATAATGTTATCAAGCTAATGATAGCAAATGAATATAAACTTTTAGGTAAATGGAATGACCAAAATGATAGTACCTGGTTGTTGTAAAACTTGCATGTGTATTTACATAATCATTATTGCCGAGATTCTCATATGTAATGTAATAATAGTCTATGGTTTATTATAAGGCAAATTAAGGAGTTTTTCGTTAGACCAAACATTATTGCTGTTCATAAATCACCACTATATTCGCTGTACAAAAACACGTATATAAATAAACATTTCATCTAGTAGGTACTATTATTTTGTTTTACAATTGCCTACCTAATTTATATTTTCATTTTCTACACTATTGAATATATAATAATTTCTTAATAGTTTACTCTTCTCAACGATATCTATAAATAACTTAAAATAACTAGAACTATCTCTCCTTTTTAATGTACAATGCTAAATTACTTATTGCTAACGTAACAAATTATTAGTCACTGAAATCTATAGTTCGGACCGTGTTACTGTGTGCTGGCTAAGATAGGCACTTTGCTAAATGTGATGTGACGTGCGGTTCGCGGCGCGGCGATGGGCCATTGGGCGTCCGCCAGGGGGACACTAAGATCAATTCGTAACGCTATTTTAGGCTCCAGAATGACATAAAGACATTCTTATAATTTAAATCAGTCTTACGAAAATACTAATTATAACAAGGCGAAAAGAAATCGCAAAGGGACAGACCGGTGTAGATTACTTAAATAGTGAAGTTTATTAAGTAGCCAACTCCTTTAAAATCTTATTTTGTGACTAGACTAAGGTCATAATAAGTACACGTAACCCTTATTCGTTATAATTTAACGTGCTGGCCGAAAATTATTAATCTTAGTGCCTGTATTCTTGTAGAATACTTGGTTTAGATAGTGCAATGAACGAAATAGACGAGCTTTCCAAAAGAGAGCGATCGCGCGGAGTCTAACCCAAGCACACAGTGATATCATAAGACTAAATAACTGTACCTAAGTATTTGAGCCTTACGATGGCACTATACCGCCTCAAGTTAAAACTGGTTAATACATTGTTTTCAAACTTCATTTTTTAACAATGTAATTAGCCTGAACCAGCATAGCCGAGGCGTCTCGCAAATAAAATCAGAATTTCGAGACCTACAAAACTTAGTCTAACCGGCGCGACTTTTCGGTGACGCTGTACTCGTAAGCATATATCCGCCTACTCTGGAATATGAATGAAGCAGAACTAAAGGTATGGGTGGCCGTAGTGCAGACACGAATGCAATGCTTGTTGAGGCGCGTGCGAGCCCCTACGCGCCCTGTTGGCTCTGCCGGCACGCTACCGCCGCGACTAGCGCCGCGCCACGACCGCTGCCGTCCTCAGAGAGCATCAAGTCGAACTGAAACAAAATAATACTCTGTTTAAACAGCTGCTACTACTGATTCACGTCACATATGAGGTTTGATAAACATTGAATAAGTACCACATGGCTTCTTTTGTTTAATTTTTGATTACGCCGTTTCATGATTGCATATTCTTTAAATTGTGAACGGTTTGGTTCACCAATTTGGTTACTTATGTCAAATTCCCAAACGTATACATACCCACTATCAGCAAACAATGACGTTTGAGGCACGAAGCTAACGAAGTTAATTTTAACCATACGGTCTTGACATACTTTGCTGATTTGACATTGAAACATGATCAAAATGTTTTTATTCAAGATTTAATTACGCTCTAAGCTATTGTACAATTTTTATGTTGCTACTAGAGTCCAAAGACCATTTGATTCATCAATCGTTTTATCGATATTTGATCCCATGGCGGATGATGCAATTAGTAATAGCTGTGATGAAAATACAATATACGTTGGTAGTTGGTACATACCTACATAATACACCCATAAATATTGATGTTGCTAAATGCCCAAATACCAGTAAAGTCAACCTCAGCCTACATAAACCGTCGCAATCTGCGTCGTATTACCGACGCGTAAAGTGCACGTGTGTTACACTTGACATGCTGTTAGTTAATTGTACATAGGTACAGTCGAAGACAGAGATAAGTATACAGGGGCCTCAATAAGGTTGAGATTTTCTCAAAAACTACTGGGCCGAATTTAATAATTCTTTACAGTTACATTTAACTTTGTTTAACTTTTATCTATCTAACAGTGAAAGAATTTTTAAAATCGATCAAGTAATTTGTTAGAAAATCTCAACCTTAAAAACTCTACTGTACACCTTTCTTTGTCTTCGACCGTACGTATAATCGTACAAGTATAAAGACGTATTAGGTATACCTAACATATAGCTGTTGGCTGTTTATCGCTGTATAATATTGGCGTAGTAGCCAGTTTCCCTCGTCATGCCGTTTAATGACGTGTGTACGTATATCCCACTCAGTGGGCGTGACTATTGTATTGTTAGTTGACTCTGTTTCAGTGGATCTATTATTTTTGCATGTTTTTTCCTTATGAGTACTTTAGGTAGGTAATTTTCTTATTTTTTGATTGATACCCAGTATACTATAGTGTTGATATCTGAGTTCATATAAGAATATCTAGGTACGGACAACAGTAGATTAATGGTAACACTTGCAGTACAAATTCATCTCTCATACGTTATATGCAGATAACAAGAACAGTCCAAAGTGTTACACTTGATCTGCTGTTAGCTGGTATATTATCATTGAATATGTAGTATTATCCTATAAATGGTCATTCAACAGCGAGATGTATTTATTTATGTAACGCTCGCGCCTCAGTAATTTTTGAAAAGTCGTAACTTATTATTTGTTACTTTCGTACAAAATTTGCTTTGAAATGTATTGAGTTGTTTTTGAGTGATGACGGACGGTTAAATGGCAGTAGACTGATAAAATTGTAGGTAGATAAGAGGTAAAGTACTGTGACGTTAGGGAACACACCTACCTATCACCCACCTGCATAGATAGGGTATGTTTTCAATGACTCGTTTAATGGCAGTTCGATTTACAATGTATTAAAGGCATTGCAATTATTAATTACTTAATTTGATATTGTAACAATTAGTGAACGTCAGAAACAGACGGCCTCGTGTCCTTTAGATAGCATTTTTTTATATATCATACAAACAATTTATTTACCCTAATTAATTATGCATTTCATTACGTAAGGAGAGGTGTGTTACTTGTTTACAGCTAATCGTGTGCCAGAATCCGGCTATGGCCAACGATATTTAGAATATTTATGTACAAAGTTCATTCCCAATGAAAACAACTCTTATCTTTTGAACGTTGAACCTATTTGGTACAATATAACCTACATACAAGAGGGGCTCGCCCGCGACAGAGTTTTATCTAAAAACAATATGAGGGTCGTAGGGTCTGTCAATCGTTAGTTAATCATAATAAATATTACTTATCTATAGTTCGTGCGAGGACGTAATTGGCTTGCGAATGGGTGGCGGCCGATAACGCCGAGACAGGTCGCGACACAACTTTGAACTTTAAATAATTTGATTCAGCATTGATAATGTTAATATTAAAGAAACTTGTTTTCTAGATTCCTTGTTTAGGAATATTCCATGCCGTATTTACATCTACTTATGCGAAAACATCATCGAACATGTCGTTTGATAATAATTTTCCAAATCATCATCATTGTATTTTAATAGAGTACCTACTTAGTTTGTGAATAACAACTTTCAGTTTTCAAGATTGACGCTAAAAATTAGGACATAAACGGGAATGAAATCCGTTTATAGAGGGAAATTAGTAGAAAGTGTTTAGCGTGGATTGGCCATGCAAACGGTCGAGGAAAAGAGACCTATTAATTAACTAACAACTGACTATATTAGATGGAAAGTTGCGCACAAAAGATTCCAAATGGGTCGTATTGCCGCGGCACTGGCACCCCCAGTATAATATACGCGAAAAAGAAGGAGAATTATGTGAAGCAGCAACTGGCATGTTCTAGGAAGATACAGTACATCGCACACGATCGGGTAGCATAACCTATTGACCTTCGTAGCTTTTAACCCTAAATCGTACCTATCAAGGGGTGTTAGGATAAAACCTCGTATCCACTATGCAACATTTGACGCGCGACATGTTGCTCATTATGTTGAACGGCAACGAGGAACTTGAGGTACCATTGCTATTGGTACACACGACAGCAGATCAATGGTAACACTTGCAGTACGATTTGAACTCTTACGACGCAGACAATAAGAACGGTCCAAAGTGTTGCACTTGATGTGCTGTTGAGTTGACTGTACTATTGGACATGTTTTTTTATATTTATTTATTGCCAGTGTGTCCCTCGACATGGAGATCGAGGACCTTTTGTAGAAAAAAAAGTATATTCAAAGCAATGTCCTACACATTGCTTTGAATATACTTCTTTTCCATTGGACATGTTGCGCGCCAGCTGGCAACCTCGCGCTTTGTTGTACAACGTTGCCGATCTTGTTGAGCGTCACGAGTCGCGTAGTGGATACGAGGCTAGAAGAAAGAGAAGACTGTTCAGCTCACCTGTATGCCTGGGTTCACTAGCTGCGTGATCTTCTCTGTCATCAGCCGGTGGAAGTGCGGGTGGAAGCGGTAGACAGAGCCGTCGATGCCGACGGTGACGCGCGGGTCGCCCATCTTGTTGAGCAGCGTGGCGATGCCGGCCGAGACGAGGTGCGCGGCGCGACGCGACACGCACTCGCACACGTGACGCACGCTGGCCATGTCAGCCTCCGTCGCGTGCGACAGACCTGCAAACAAACAGACAAACATTCGTCAGCTACTAAAAAAAAAAATGAAATGATCATCAGATCATTTGGGCCGGTCCCCAACTTTGGATAAACATGTTCAGATGGACTCAGAATCTTAAAAAAACGTTGAAAACGCCACAAAGAAACGGACATGCCGCCCGCTGATTGGCTGGCGTGAAAATTGTGGCAAGTGTTTGTCAGTAATTGTGAATTTATCCTAACGCATTTATAATGAAGTAGGTACCTATTACAACAATCAGAACTGGTCCACTAAGCTCGTTATTTAGATTTTGATTAGGTAGTCCAGATTTATTTATAAACGTTTACGTCAGGATGGCGCGGCCCCTTCACACTCTACTATAATATCACGAATTAGTGACTGCTGCCGTCACCAATCGGGAAGGATATCATTTGAATGATCAGATCACTGGGGTGGTGCCGGATGGTTTTGTGGCTCATCGGATGTATCGGAGCGTCACACAGTTTTGTCAATGAGTCCGTTATCTACTTATCACCGGAAGTGTCTGTTCTGAAATATTATTCAAATGAAATCATTCGAAAATAGTACATAAGTAGGTGCCTACTTTAAATGTGTAAAATAGATATTTATCTTTTATAGTTTTTTTTCGAACTGTCACTAATTCTAGATCATCGAACCTTCCTATATTATGTACTTTTTAAGATTAAACATTAATTAAATGAATAATATAAACAAGAAACACCCATAATTGGATGCATAAGCCTCAACAGAGATTTCACGATTGTCTTGAGGCGCCTACGCATTTTGATTGACCTTTCTATTATCATCGTTAAAATTTTCCTTTGGTGAATAGTTAGCCCAGTCGATCGATCGTTCATTGACTTCTATACGTATAATGTTTGTGTAACGGGTACTAGTACGGGGTTATATCCGGTTAAGTTTACATATAAGATTTAAAACTAAACTATGCTGTACTCGCGTTGTCTATACATTGTATTGTTAGGAAGATGTCGCCGGAACGTCACAGCATAGCATGGCCCTGTTAATTATGCGTACACAGAAAATTAACGCCATATTATAGCCATCACACGTACCTAGTGACTACCTACTTAATTACTCTATGACCACAAGGACGATGTCGTGGCGTCACATAAAGAAGTCTTGTACAGCTAAAGCCGGCGCCAGACATGTGAGCATCTTTGCAAAGTTTTAACTACCATTGAAAGCTTCGTACAGACTCTATAACTACTTACTTACCAGACGTCATAAAAAGCCGTCAATGAGCATCGAATTTGAGCATATTTGCAAACATTTGCGCACATATCTGGCGGGCGCCGGGGTAACACATACGTCTTCTTCGGATCCTTCTATTAGTCCCATAATAACCAGTAAACAATGGTAGTACCTACTTCATATACTTACTCAAATACCTAATCATTTATATTTAAGTAACCATAATTTATTGTATGTAACGTACCATTGTTGCACACTTGGTTACGTCAAAGTAAGTACGTAATGTGTAGTAAGTAGGTGCAGTGTGATAATGACACAAAACTTTGAACTTTGTTGCATTCTTATTGTTTGAGCCATAGGAGTAACCATTGATGTATGTATTTGTGTAATTTTAATTATATTAGAACTTCAAGTTATGTAAGCTTAATCATCAATTAAGTAATTGTAAGTATATTTGAGGAAAAAGTTATTTCCGAATAAAAATATGTTTTGCATATCTTTATATTATGAATATGTTATGCCACTGTGGAGTCGAGTAATAAATTGTACAGTGAAGATACCTTTCCAAGTAAGTACCTATTTATCACCTACCTACCAAGTTGTTTTGATCCACATGCATATTAATTAAATAACAAATTTACCCAGTCACTTTCACGAGTAATGCGAGGTCACTTAATCAATCAATTTATTACTTATGTTATTCCGATGCAGTTTTCATTAATATTTAGTTTAATGAAATCAATAATTGGTAGAGTAACTATCTATCTATAGTGTTGTTGTTGCAAATATTAGATAGACGCTGGGATGACACTGCACCTACCTGTTTTATTTAAGGCGTGGGTAGATGCAAGTAGGTTGGTACAGGTTTTTTTTGGCTTTGCTTTGCATTAGCCACTCACAAGTTAAAAGTTTGGGAAACCATAGAATTAAAAATAAATAGAGTAGGTACAGTTAGTTCACGACATTGTACGCGTAGAAAAACTGAGCTACACATCGAAACAATGTAGTTATGAAACTATTCAAGTGCAACAATGTAGACTTGCGTTATGTAACACTATAAAACGTAGTTTATGTTTTATCGTAAATATAATGTTTCGACATGATCGATGCTTTATAATATCCACATTACTAACACAACACAAACATCCCAAATCAAAAAGTAAATGTCTGACGTTACATTTCTGACGTACCTACTGTATGTACAGTAAATCAAGTGTAACAAATGGTCACATCATGCTACAGTACAGTGCATACGGCCTAGCTTGCAATGGCTTTGTGTATGTTGATGTGGTGTCGACTCATCATCATCAGCCTATTTTTATGCCGCCACTGTCGGGGCACAAAACTCTCTTCGAGGGAGCATGGGGCTATGATTATAAAATGCTTTAGACATCTTTACCCGACTGCACAATAAGGAGGTTATGTTTATACGTATGTATGTGAGTTTGTATGTCTAATTGATTGATTGTAGGAGTGACATAGGCTATATAAATTTAATCAGAGGGGCTTTTTTCTTGCAGCCTTTTTTTATTATTAATTTCGGCTTGTTTTTATTGTTCTAAAACACGAGTTTCCTTGCGAAGTTTACCTTCACCGTTTTTGAGAGCATTCGGTAAATGTACGTAATTTTTCCTAGAGAAAACCCCAGAGGAAAACACCGGTGGTGTAGACAATTAGAATCACTCACCAAGTTCCTCAAGAACTTCCATGCAGTTGGTGAAGTCCCCTGCCTTGTCTGACTCGATCTCTGACACGTATTTGGTGTAGAAGCTGTTCCGCTCGAAAAGCAGGTCCGAGCCGCGTCCGCCGAACAGCAGACCCATGCGTGTCAGCTTCACCAGCGCCAGGCGGACCAGCTCGCCCATGTACATGCCAGATATCATCTTCTCTTGGCTGCAAATAACACAACGTTCTCTTAAAGATCGCCCACAACGAACGCTCATCTATAAAGTCACGCGGAACATACTATATAAATAAATGAGGCACACACAGTAATAGGTTTGAATTTCCGTTTAGAAAACCGACTAATATAATTATATTGTGCATCCTACGACAGTAAGCTCGCTCTTAAAACTATCAAATTAATTTCAAAAAATTCTGAAAGTTGTAAGAAAGAACAGACAAATCTCGTGCTCAAAATGAAAAGAGTGCCTCTGAGTTTATCGCCCTAATGTATGTGTGTTCTGACGGCTCGGTCACATTTCGTTTCTATTCAAAGCATACCTATATCACAATAACAGTTATCAATATAATTTTATTTAATATTTCTTAATCTGTGACATAATATTCACAAACGCATCCTCCATATAGTTTACTAGATATAAGTCGATATAGATACCATTACGTATGATGCGTACCTTACAGTACCGTATAAAATCCACTAAAAATCGCATAAAATTGGTGCATTTAATAAAATTAAGGGTAAAATAAATAATTGGCTACCTAACTCACGTACTGCTATTTGCATTGTTTTGTTCTCAGATAGTGGAAGAATGTGGGTTAGGTACCTAATTGCGATTTGCACGGAATATTCGCAGAAATGATAAAGGCTAAGCTAATGATAACTTGTTTTATTTCGCGGGGATTTTTATTTATCGTAAGATACTAGACGGTAATGAGTTCAATAAAATAAAAGTGTCGAATTATCTTTATGATACTAAGTTAATAATACTGTATGTAAGTAGGAAGGTACTCACATTTGTTTGCCACGGTTGATGGAGTTGGAATCCACTTCTCTGTCGAACTCCGTTCGTACGAAGTCCAGCGCCCCATCGTCTCCGAACGCCCCCCATTCAGTGTTTATGAGTAGTTCATCCTTCCCGGGCTCACCGTCGAATACTTCACAGTTTTTCGTCTTCTCCACATAGCAGGCGTTGCTGCCCGTACCTTAACGACACACATTGTTGATGAATTGATGATGATCGTCGGAGCACTTGAGTTATTAACTGACGATACTTACGGTCAATGCAAAACGAGGCATTACATTTATCCTAGCTACACCATAACCAAAGCAACATAAACTATGTTAGTTTTTAAAATTAAAACCAAACATTTATTACGTACCTACTTATGGCAAATCTATTCTACCAAACCAACGTAAAAAACATGAAATTTTAACTCCTATAGTAGGTAAGTACCAGTAGGTACCTAGATGATGAATGAAGATGAAAGTCGAGAAATGCTAGGTAGTCATGTTCATATTAATCAATGAGTCATGCTATTAGGACGGCAATTGAACAAACAGAGGAGTTATTGAAACATTGGTTGCATATGATGCCTGGAGACCACTGTATAATAAACACAAAATTGACCACACTCAATTCATCAGCCTGCTTACTAAGAAAACCGAATACCAAAAAAAGTGGCCGAATACCGAATAGTAGCAGTATATTCGTGGCATCTCTACTGCTTAGGTAATTAACAAACATTTTTGAAGCGAATCCTATTATAATTTTGTTAATATTAATATTTCGTCTGCTTCACATTTTTATTATTAATAATTATAGATTATCATAATTTTGTAAACAAGTAAGTAAAATGCAAACAACATTTAGCATGACAAATCTAAAACGATAATTTAGTATGCCTATCAAACGTCGTTCAGAGTGATGATTTGAAATTGTGATCACATCTGTATAAATTATTAACAACAACGAGTAGAGTCAGGTTTGTAGCAAACAGAGCATTAATGGCTATAATAATATGTGTATATGATGTAATGTAATGTAACAGAAAACACAAGCGATCACGACACACACCACGCCAAGAAACAAGGTAAACCTACCAACGATGAGTCCTATTTTGCAGTTGTGGTTTTTCCACGCGCAAGACATCAGAGTGCCCGTCGTGTCATTCAGAATAGCGCATATATCAATCTGTACGTCCTACAAGAATGAGAAACATGCGTTTTAGATAAGAGAACATTCCTGTGGAATAGACCTGCAATCATGTTAGGTGAAGATTGGTTGAGGATGATAAAGAGGCTTTCAGTCGCCTTAAATATACCAACTCAGTTGATATGCTATGTTCACTTCTATTTCAGGTGCTTTTAATATTCAATCTAGAGTAAGTTATTTGAAGACTTTATTATCATCAAATTGATATTATGCCTAAGTAATATTAGCATACTACTTATTACTAGACATCAATAATTTAAAACTAATAATTTAAACCTACTTTAACAAAATAACCATTTATAAATAGTGCAAATAAGTAAACTGCAATTTTGAATATTTTATGTTATAAATTAATTACAGGACTCCAATAATACCGATTTCAGAACTAAAAAAAAGCATGAAATGTATTACAAAAATAATCATTTTCATTCCATAAATAAATTCCGTAAATATATAAATTATATTATATGACATAGTAAACGTGGAACATTATCTTTCGTGATGATCATAGGACAATTTTAAAATTTGATAAAAATGCTTGACTTGATTTCGACTTAAAACTTGTATTTAGTGTACGTCACGATGGCACGGCTACCGATTAATATCCAACTTTTATACTTTCGATTTGTATTAATGATCCTCGTTCACCTACATAAAATTTTGCTATTAAGTAATAGGTATACCAAATCACAAAATTACCTACAGTGCGGATAGCAAATAAAGTAGATAAATACAAAAAACAACAGTACAGAATACCATACACGTATTAGAAAAAGGATCTTTTGTTCAGTTTCACTTTCACGACACATACTACAAAGTAAAAAAAGTCTAACGCGCGTGTATTGTTCAATGTTAATATTATAATAATTGATTAACTGGCCTGGCATACATAATCTTAGTTTTTAACAGTAGGCAATAAATTAACAATGAACATAGTAAAACCAACGAGTTGTCATACTTGACGTGGAAGCCTCTACTTAGCTCTCGTTTTTAGAATCATGCCTTACATTGCTATCAGAGAGCGAGTATCATCATCAACTCACCAATTATAACCCCTATTCGGCAATGACAGTCCTTATGAGCACATGACATAAGGGTGCCAGTAGCATCATTTAAGATGCCCATCACAGATAGTGAAAGATCCTGGAAAATTACTCTATTTACTAATCTAGACTGACACACAGAAAATACTTTTTAGGGCATACTTTTCTGAAATAACAAAATGCCTAGATGGGCATTTTGATATTTCATATTATACCTATTTAAGTGAATTTTAATATTTTTAAGTTCTGGTCGGTAATGTTTTACACAATAACAGATAACGGAATATTTTGGTCTAGAAATGTAACATAACTCACCCCACGTCTAGCGATTGCATCCTTGAGACCTTGGACGACATCTTCACCAACCACTCCTGAGCAGGAGAAACCCTTAGTCCAGCGTTGTAAGATGCCTTTTGTAAGACCCAGCTGTTGTAGCGGGAAACTGAATGTGAAACCAAGGGCCAGGCGCTCTTCATATACGTTGTGTTCCTGAGGACAATAAGTACGATTTTAGTACTCCGTCATTACAAATATGTTACGTGTTTATCAGGATACTGTCTGAAGTTTTAGAGGTTATTCTTTAATAAACAAGGATAAATTCAAAAGCATAACATACCTGCATAAAATTAGCCAAACATTCCGCTATATGATCGAATAGCGCAACTCCTGTGCCGGTCATGATGTGCTGTGGTATGGCGTAAATTTTGGATTGCATATCAAAGTGGTTCGCTCCTAGATTTATAATTAACACTCTGAAGTTAGTGCCTCCTAAATCTAATGCCAGGAATTTACCACGTTCTGTAAACAAGTGTAAACAAATATTATTTCGTGCATAATGCACAAGGGGGTACCTATATTACTTAAATAATATAACGCCATAATGCAGTAGATTTAAACAACATTTACCTTTCCCGTTAGGCAAATCTTGTATATATGTGACCCAACATTTAACTATAGACATGGCATGGGTGTCTCTGCTTAGCCCTTTGACCAGGTCGTTGTGGAGTCTGTTCATTATTTCCCTCAGCTGTTTGTCTGTCATCTGTAGGATCTCGCATTCTTCGCGAATCTGTGCAACAAACAAATTATATGTTAAAAATAAATCTACCTACCTACGCAAAATATAGATACTGACGTCGTGAATGTGATGGGCGGGTCGGATACAGCTAATATTAAACCTCATTTTATTTTTATTCATGTTGTAATAATATTTTCGTAAGCCATATAGGTAGGTAATGTAGGTATACTAATATTATAATATTAAATAGTACTGTACGAGTTATACCTACTTATATATTCTGTAAGTTAGGTAATTTTAATAAGGATTTATAAACTTTGAACGATAATCAACTACTTCAAACCAAAATCCATTATTTAAAAATATATAAATATAGGTAAGAATTGCAGGGAACTACATATACAACCATTTAATGATGAAATGAAAATGTGTAGTGTGAATATGACTGTAATCTAATAAAATAACTGTAATGTTATACTTTTTAATAAATAAAACTCGTATTTAATTTAATAATAGTATTAAACTCGTGTTAAACTATTGTACTTACTAATACTTAATAATAATAAAATAATATATGAAATACATAAGTAGTAACATATTAAACATAAAAATTTACCTACTTCGAAATTTTGCAGGTACCTACTAGGTAACTAACATATTGATCAAAATTATTAATAATTATTACATTGTTCAATATAAATATAGGATAGGTGTAACCTACCTACATTTTACATAGAAATAAAGCAATGCAATTTCCTTGCATTTAAAACGATAGGCGTTCATTATCGCGCACAAGTTTCACAAGGTCAAAGCGGTCATTACAACACTACCGTTTTGCTTTCCAATTCAAAGCCGGCTAATAATACACAGTGTTTTAAAACTGAAATATATCTAACCTAAATTCTAGAGTACTCACCCGAGGTAAGTTGTTGATAGCCATACCCATTATGATTTTTTTAACAGAGTTTATGCTTCAAAACCTTAGGTTATGCCGCGCGCGTTTGACACTTTACAGCCCACGACTTGCCAAACCCACGAGTCAATGAGGAATAGTGCGACGCGGTCGCGCGGTGCGGTGAGGCGGTGGCCGTCAACTGCCGAACGAGCTCGCGGACGCGCTCTTTTTCATTCATGATACTAAATCGTACTGTTATCTCGCTCATGTAAGTAAGTACCATGAGACCTACTACGCAGGCTAGAATAATTCCAACTAATACAAATATGCAATGAAATGAAATTACTCTTTTCCATTAGGATTACATTTTATTTGGGTATAAACAATACAATATTCTACAGTAGAATAATGCAATATAATTGAATCTGGCGCATTGGATGTCTTACTTAGCATGCATAGTGTTTACAGTATTTTCCCTGGCGCACCTCTTTGTGTACGATTCTGATTGGTCGGCGCGTGGGCTCGCTCGTGACGTCATGCGAATTCCTCGACGTCTTTCTATATTTACATTAAATTGCAATAGTGGTAGTGCCGGATTAACGTGTGTGCTACGTGGGTGGCTGGGTGGTGGCCGATGGTGCCGCTGCTGGCCCACACTATCAATATAATGCAACGTGAAGTTTGCGTAGGTATAGTGTTATTTTTTCACAATACGTAGAGGAAAGCGACCAATATGGAATAGTAGTCTCAAAATATGGAATCTGCACTCATTCTCTATACAAATGTGTATAAGATTAAAATGTAAGTAATTATTTATGAAAACGATAAGAAAATTGCAATAAAACCTTTATTTGAACGTTATTAAGAGCCTTCCATGAGCCAACTAGCGCCGCCAATCTTAAAAAAATAATATCTTCCAATATAATCAATTTTATTAAAAAAGCTATTTACGAAATGTTTATTACGATAAATACAATTTTTAAATGCTTATTTATAACGTGATTCAATATCGGTAAGTTGAAGTTCGTATAATTGCGAAAAACGGCCGTTTTTGGCATATTTGTGAACTACAACTTAGCTTGTCGCAATTACGCCATGTATTGTATATTGAAAAATAGTATTCATCCTAATAAACATTTTATAAATAGCTTTTTTAATAAAATTGATTAAATTGGAAGATATTATTTTTTCAAGATTGGCGGCTGTGGCGCTAGTTGGCTCATGGAAGGCCCTTAATGAGTAAAACAAAATCCTTTTGTGACAAAGTATTTCATTCTTTAGATAAATACTGGAAAGTGTATCAGACAGTTTTCAATCGATACCTACATACTATTATGTATGATAAAATATAGTATTGAGTAAACACATTCCATTATTAATATTATGCTATGAAGTAAATAATGTAATTATGTAAATCCACACACATTTACTATCACTGTTAGACTGTTACTTTGCTACATAAGCAAACATACAGCCCTATAATACGAATTTAGCATAAACGCCAAGTTCGTTGAACGCAGTTTGTATGCCTACGTTTCAATGTTGACACCTTAGTGTTAACGTTAATTAATTGTTAGAACTTATCCTAAATTTAGGCAGGTAGGTACAAAAATACTTTTGGGTAAAAATAATATCCCTAATATTGTTTCCTTGCGTCAGAATCAGAAATCAGAACAAACGCACATCGAAAGTTTCTTGGCATCGTCAAGGCGCATCTTGTTTATTTCTGACAACAGCATTTCGCGTGATGTGACGAGCCGCTGCGCCTGCGCATGTTCTCTGCACTATCAATATCTGAATACATGAAACCTTTTATCTTCTTTGGTTGAACTCACCCTCTAGGCTTAATGCGCAGTTCAGAAATGGTAATGAGGATTTTAATTATTTTAATAACATTAAAATATATAGTAACATGACCTTATAATTAATTACCATTATCACACAACAGATATTGTTAGGTTTGGCAAACTTCGAGAATTAAAAATTGGTCGGGACTCGGGAGCCGTGCCGACGCGACCGATGCGTTAAACCAAAGAGTAATGTAAGTTGAGCGTTACTTTAAAATCAAATTCTTATCTATGTTTTGCTAAGTGTACTTATAATTTTATTACTTTTTAAATATGAATTACAAATTTTAACAATTAAAAAACTAAGTGTAACATAGGTATTTTAAAGTAAGTATTTAGTATAAGTACAACTACTTACTATATGTAACATAAGTTGGTTAGGTAGGTACTTACTAGTCGGTATGTAATAGTGAGATACTTTAGTCTGAAGTGCCACGATAACCTCCGTATCGGTTTACCAGATAGCAATTCCTAGACATCATCATCATTATACAATATGACGATAAATGTTATCATTGGTTGCGAACTTTTCCCGCTATCTACTACTTGGGGACAAATAATTTATTATAACAGTTTTTTTTTTAAATTTTAGTACAAGTAAACCATTGATCTCTTTTTAAAGGAGATCAATGAAGTAAACTAATTAATGTTTATATAGTACCTACTTATATTAAAAAAACTGCTTTAATATCATGAATTTTTAGTTAACCAAGTATCTACCTGCCTATAAGACTATACATAAAAAACTTCTGGTATAGTTTTGAACAAACTTAATTACTTCCGTTACACCGTTATATTATTATATTAGCCTTATTATTACATTAGCCTTAGATTGAAACATTGTATTATTTATTATATTATAGGTACAAGCTACTTCATCTGTGTAACTTTCAAATTGAAACATATGATTTAATAATTTGTAAACTGTCCAAGTAGTTTTGCGATGATTTTCCAAATCATCAACATATATTATTTTATAAGTTGATTTGTCTATTTACATGTTTTTCTGCTGCATCATTGTTCATTACTACCTAATGTATTGAAACTGGTTATGTCCTGTCCAAAAAAGATAATGTGAGTGCTAATTCATACTCTAAACACTATAATCAAGTGGACTCACGAACTCACGATCTTCTATTATATGGGTGCACCTAAGTACTAATACTATCTGAATTATTATCATGGATTCTTCGTATGAATCGTGTGTAACGAACAATTTATAGTCTACCTGAGAAG
Source organism: Tachystola acroxantha (assembly GCA_963506565.1). Taxonomy (NCBI): domain Eukaryota; kingdom Metazoa; phylum Arthropoda; class Insecta; order Lepidoptera; family Oecophoridae; genus Tachystola; species Tachystola acroxantha. The sequence continues at coordinate 7,687,075 of OY735880.1, forward strand.
TTAAGTAGTCATCTAATCAAGATAGTAAATAATACAAATTACCTATGTGTTGATGACTATACACAGGATGTCCTTGAAAATAATACAAATTTTGTGTTGATGACTATACAGGGTGTCCTTGAAAATAATACAAATCATGTGTAGATGACTATACAGGGTGTTCTTGAAAATAATACAAATTATGTGTTGATGACTATACATGGTGTCCTTGAATTCATTCGACAAATTGAAATTGGGAGTTGTACTCATGATAAATATTAAACTTAACTTACCAGTTTTTTTATTAAATCAAAATTGCAAAAAAAAAATTAAACTAAGTAACGTCACATCACATCCTTAGAAATGATAATAATTACCGTTAGGTCAAATTCCAGTGAAATAAATCATTGCAACAAATTAAAACTACCTTAAAATATAAAAACTCCAAAGCACAGTAATGATTGCACTTCAAATATTTTTTTTGGTAGTTGAATTTATTGAATATTTTATTTTTATTTTTCCCCGAATTGTTTAATTTACTTAAACGCTGTGTGGAATTAATGTATGTCACAAGCCTAACCATCCACTTAATTTTGTCGAATGAATTCAAGGCCACCCTGTATAACCATAATACAATAGTGACAATTGTCTTATTATAATACGTCTACGAGTAAGTAAATTGTAGGGGAATCTTTAGCGACACGTGCATTGGTTACGACTGGAGTGACCTTGCAACATGACCTTCTTAGCTCGATAATTTATAATATATCAATCAATACCTATACAAATATATTTAGATACAAGTATCTATACGACATTATTATGTCCAACATATAACAGGAAAAAAGCCTCTTTTCCAGTGTCAAATAAAATAAAACCGTATGAGATTCGGCAGTAAATGGAGTTACCTATCTAGGTACAACTACCATAATACAGCTATGATAAAGGCCTCTCTTCGGTGGAAGCATAGGGTTTTTGTGGATATAAGTTTGGACTTTGATTACTCATCCATGATGAAATGGATATGATAGGCATATTGTTCGAATCATTATAATAATATCTAGTTTGATGAACTTGATCAATAACCTCTCATACATTGACCGGCGAATAACCACTACAAGTGCGAATGGTGCGTAGGTACTTATTACTTATATACATAGGATATACATATCCACTAACAATGGTATATTGGAAAATTTCTTATTTATCTTGACAAATATTTGACACTGATACTCACGAAGTCTCGAGCTTCTCGCATATCGATTCGTCTTGTCAGTCGCACCGACTGAGATAAAAGGTGATGAACGAGTAACGTTGGCGTCCACAGGGTGCTGTCATAAATTCCACCGGGCACAAAAATACGAGCGATATCCGCGTTCTGGCGAATACCGGTTTATCGGCGACCGTTTGATCGTGCAGAAGTGAAAGGCACGCTGTTAGCGAACTGGCTCCGAGCGATATAGACTGACACTTGCTGCGAGTTGAGGGTCACCTTGAAGCGGCGCGGCTCGCGCATGTGCACCACACCCTCGGCCTCGCCGCGCCCCGCGCCCGCGCCGCCCGCGCGTGACGTCACGTCTCCGGCCCCTACTCGCCGCGGCATAGCTCACGTGACGCCCTTCACGCAATACAGCGACTCATAGCGTAATACTATGAAATAATTTCATATCATATTTTCACCATAGTCTCGTCACATTCGTTACCAAACCAAAGGGCGACAGTCGTGAATACTCGAAGAAGATGGTACCTAACCTAATTGATGCTGGCCAGCCTACGTAGACTTAGATTAGAAAGAAATGACATTTATTTGTAAACAGTGATCATGTTGCGGAAGTTGGGGAACTCTTAACGCTTGTAAAATAAAATAAATAAATAAAAATAAATAATTACTTTTTTAACTTCATCCGTACACCACGCACGCCATCTACATCGTAGCGTAGCGTAGGCACATATCATGTAGCCAAAGACATTCGATTAGCGTCAGGATGCACCATAGAGGACGAGCAACCTGGACCTCGAGTGCTAATCTGGAAGATTGTGATGCTGGAATTTGTGACGCCACCGTCACACTCAGAATTTGTGACGCAATATTTAAAAGTTTACTGTTTAAAGGGGGCCGTGCCAACATGACGCTTGAAATTCTTATAATCGAAATCTAAATATTAAGTTATGTGAAACAATTTGTTATAATAATTTGTCACGCTGAGATTATGAACAAGTAACGATGTTTCAAAAATAAACAGGATAAGTTACAGGGACTGCTGACTGTATGAGGAATTGCCACTGAGTGCCGAAATTGTGACGACAGAATTGCAATTTATAACGCAATAGATAGAAAGTACAACACAAAATTATATGCCTTTTAACGCTAAGTAGAATTTTATTAATATTAAACAATATTGCTGTTACCCGTATAAGTAACTAGGAAGGCGGAGTTATGTTTGTTGTGTTTTGTCAATATCAGGCGGATGTTCGGCGACGTAAAGTTCCGTCTGGTGGTGGCGCTACATCGTAGAGAGCGCGTGCACAGGATGACAGAGACAGATACAGGCTCAATAAAGTTGAGATTTTTTCTGAAACTACTGGATCGAATTTAATAATTCTTTTACAGTTTTAACTTTTATCTAAGCATCTATCAGTGAAATAATTCTTGCAATAGGTCCAGTAGTTTTTGAGATAATCTCAACCTTAAAAACTCTCATATACACTTGTCTCTGTGTAGACCTAGACTGGTAAGGTGGATTGTTGTCAATAGATCCAGTCTACCAGATCAACTATGTATCTATTGGGACTTTTTTTATACGTTTGAAGGCGCGGTCCGCGCGTCGGCCGCTGCCACACCCGCGCACACAACCTCTTCCGCAATAAATCCTTTCACCTTTGGCAATGACAAAACCGCAAAGCGTGTCGGCTCTTCATACAACATTGTATAAGACGACCGACCGATCATATTTACCTATTTTAAAACAGATTTTAAAGAATAGGATGAGATTTACAATCAAAAAAAATATCTGTTGTTGTTTATACTGTCGTAAAGTGAAACCAAGGTTCTGTCTGCTTTCGGCATTTATGTCGAACAAATGATTTTGTTTTTAATTATCTAATTATAATTCCACACTATTATAACTACGTGTAGGTACTTCAGATCAGGGGTACCCTGATTCCCCTCGTTCTCAGTGATTTGTGCACAAAGATATTGCCACTTTACCCGTTACTAGAGCAGCTGATTCCGTAAAATAATTGAATTGTTGGTTGCCTGGAATCAATCGTTTTTTAGCAATAAGACCGCCAAAGTCTATTATACTTTTTTAGATGTTTCTCTTTTTATCTACAAAGTGTAAGTACTTATTTGAATTGAATACACGGTAGGTAGGGAAATGCTGGAAGGAAATCGAAATATAAATTATTTTTTTGGGAGTTTCCTAAATTCCTTGAACCTTAAAATAATAATGCCGATTTCGTCGGAGTGGCAGATACAGGTTTTTAATGGGTGTAGGACTCCGTTATAAAAGTTAGGCTATCAATAACCTATTCACTCGGCATAAACATTTTGGTTAGCTTTGAAAGTCGACTACGTTAATAAACAACATTGCAATAAATAAGTACTTAGGTATACATATTGCGTCGCTTATAGGATCAATTGGTGTAAGGGACATTTTGTTAAAAATGTGTTAAATATACAGCTCGACTCGCAGTTCTCTGCGCTTTCGAATGGTATATTCAAAAACAATCTATTTTAATAAATGTGTCCGTTACACTGCCAATTTTCCAGTCTGGCTTTTTGATTCTGGTGCAAAATAATAGGGTAGGGTAACCTATAAAGATAAAAATCAAATTGTTGTAACTACTCGCAACTGTGGTCCAAAACTATGTAAGTATCATTCGAAATACCAAAATTATAATATCTAATTATATAGATTTACAGTTGCTTTGGTGCAATTTCAAGCAAGGGACAGTTTAAAAAAAAATCTTGTAAGGGATATCATTCTCGTAAACTAAGAGCTTTCTAGACACACTGAATTTTTGAATGCGTAGATGTTGCGATTGATAGTATTTCGGTAAAACCCAGACTGTAAAAGCTTAAATACAGGAAAAGTTATACATGATTAAACTCAAAAAAAACTTTGATTGCTTTTCCTGAAAAATCGTATATTGTCCCTTACACCAATTGATACTACAAGCGACGATGGTTGATGGTTTATAAAGGTCTTCGGTACCTATAGGTAAACAGAAAACTATTCACACAAAATGTTTAATTAAACACTTCTATTCTAACCTAAGTATAGAATTATTTCCAATTAATTATTAACAATATTTTTAAGCAGAAAAAATGATTAATATTCTTATTTACATTCCCATTTTTTTAGTAAGTAGGTAATCCAATACACGTTACAAAATATAAGTACTTATATTATTTATTTAGACATACAAACACAACAAAAGTTTTATAACAAAACCATGTTCAGTTTTGAACGTCTCGTATGATTAATATTGACCGATTGAAGTATTAATTGGTAATTAATTACTGACAGTCGTTGTATGAATGAATAGGTTGATGAGGAGTTCACTACGTATTTACGTTTGATCTTGAGTTTAGTACCTACTTTACTACCACAGAGCACCCCCTGTGCTGTGTTTACTACAAACGAAAATAAATTCCAGTACTTAAGTACTTTAAGCTTACCTTACAGCTTTAACCTTCCGTAACATTAAAATCCGGTCCCTCATCATTCGCCCGTAGATCACTGCTATTATAAACGTAGGACTCTCCCAAAGCGCCACTCAACGTTTGACTGATTCTTGGTTTTTGCATACAGTCCATACCAGCCACCTTGTCATCCCTCCATTTGGTCTGATCTCATACCAGTCCATGGTCTCCATTCGTGAACCCGTCGTGAACATCGTTGGCTACCGTTCACAGAGGTGACCCATGCAGCCCACTGCACCTTCAGCTTGCTGATATTATTCTACTCATCGTTAGGAATAACCTTGAGGATGAGTTGGACTCTACTCACCGTCTAACTGTTAAAGGGAAAATCCCCTTGCAAATTGACTTGTTGCGTTATTTATCTTGCTTGATATAATAGTATGTATGATGACACCACATCGACATACATAAATGCATTGCAATCTAGACAGTACCACTGTTGCATTAAATGACAGGACAGGGTTGTTAACCGATGCGCTGTCTAGCGTCGACTGTACATTTGACAGGATGTTGTGTTATTAACTTTTAATATGCTGAATAGCAATCTGACTACAAACTAGATATTCTGATCCACAATTTTTAGCACCACTGGAATATGGAACCTCGAATATGTGAGTTCTGTATTATATACGCACGACAGAAATATATGTCCTACCAAAATTAGAGTGGAAGATCCACCTTATTAACACATGCGCACCGTAGTCCTAGAATTGCCGGAGTTTTTAAGGGCCTGCATAGAGCCAACTAGCGCCGCCAATCTTAAAACAATAATATCTTCCAATATAATCAATTTTATTAAAAAAGCTATTTACAAAATGTTTATTACGATAAATACTAACTATTTTTAAATCCTTATTTATAACTTGATTCAATGTCGGTAAGTTGTAGTTCGCATAATTGCGAAAAACGGCCGTTTTTGGCACATTTGTGAACTACAACTTAGCTTGTCGCAATTATGCCATTTATTGTATATTGAAAAATAGTATTTATCGTAATAAACATTTTGTAAATAGCTTTTAAGCGATTTCTTCCAGGCAACCTTCGGATGATGGAGATATTGTATCAAAACAGCGTAGCGGATGCAAAAATGTTATAAAACAATATAAATGTAATAAAACCTATCGTAGTAAGAATGTTAAATAAACGTAATACCTACAATATAATTTAATAAACTGATTAATAATAATATAAATAAATTACATATAAGTACTTACCTACAACAATATATTATGGTAGGTACCTACCTACAGGAATTATTATACAAACGATTGCTGTAAGTAAGTATAAGAAAATATTACTCACCTTAAAATCCGCCGTAGCCATCTTCACTTGTATAGAGCAAAATAAATTATCAACACACAGTGTCGCAGTCTGTAGCGTAATGATTCGCTAATTCCGTTAAACCGACTTTTCTACTAATCCCGACAATAATTTTCTTTATCTGTATATTTGCCACACTATGCTTATCTAAATAGACAGCACAATTACTGTAAAGATTATTATAAAATCAACAATTGTTAACCGCAAACTATTTCATTGTACAAAGGGTTAATTGAAGGAATAATATATTGCTTCACTATTAATTATCCGCCGATAAGGTTTGTTCGAGTATCTACGGGTTTTCGCGAACTAAAGACGCGAATAAGGGTTATGTAACAGGGAACACTGCACTTTGGCACATGAAATTAAGAACTTGGATGACTACCAAATACTTATGCAGCTGAAATGGCACTGTGAATTAGTGTGAATTGTGATGCATGACTGACATCTTTATGAAGTTTATTGACTTATTTGCTAGCAACACGGGCTAGTTTTGATTCAGAATTCGAACATAATAATAACCTTTAGCCTTCTTACTATGTGCTGGGTTTTCTTATTATGTTTCCAGAATTCGAACAGTTCGCTGACTGATGGCCCCTAGCCTCAGAACTGATCTGAGCCCCTAGCTTATTTACTTTATTGGTCTTAAAGTCGATTGTGGTCTTTCAGTTTTGCCACTGTTGGTATTGTAGGTAGGTTATAATGTATATTAGGTGTTACGAATCGGTAACTCTTCTCTCTACTATATTCTATACTGGCAAAAATTAAACCATCCTGATTTCGTTGAGGTACTACCTATAGTACCTCAACGAAATCAGGATGGTTTAATTTTTGCCAGTCTACCCAATATGCGGAAAAACAAACTGGAATCGGAGGTCGCTAGGCGAGGACAACGGCCAAAATGTCAGGACTTAGAACTGGTCTTATCTTATATTTTTCTCTCGCCTACTTATTTAATTTGTATCTGTAGGTACGTACTTAGGTAAGGTTTATTTTCTAACTCATTATGAATTTACGATATATTATATCGACCAAAATTCTATAAGTAGGTACGTTGTTCAAAACCAAATGTAGGTAAGTAGGTAGGTAAGTACCTATCACCAACAGAAATTATGGCGGAGTACACTAACAATATGTGGGAGAACTATGGTCCAGGTAGGTATTTCCCCCTTCCCCGTATCTGTGTTGTGTTATGTATGACAATAATAATTATAACAGGCTTGAGTATGTCTAATTAATTACTTACCTACTTTCATTAATCTATCGAGAGATTATCTAGTTCTGAGAATATTGTACCAATAAATAACAAATCACAAACCTACCTATTTTTTTATTTGCATAATTACTGTCTGTAAGTTGTAGTTCACAAATGTGCCAGAAACGGCCGTTTTTCGCAATTATGTGAACTACAACTTACCTACATTGCATCACGTTACAAATAAGCATTTAAAAAATAATATTTATAGCAATAAACAATGTGAACGTAGCTTTTTTAATAAAATTGATTATATTGGAAGATATGATTTTTTTAAGATTGGCGGCGCTAGTTGGCTCATGGAACGCTCTTAATATAATATTTTGTCGTTTAAAATAAAGATTTACCGAAAAAGGAATGAGAATAAAAAAAAAAAGAATCTAAGATATAGGTACGGTCGGTAGGAGTCTTCCTATCGTGGGACCTTGTACTATTATATATTCTGTGCTCGTGGTCACACTGATTACATGAAATCCACTATTTAGGATAAAATTAAAATAAATAACGGTCACGTCTTAGAAAAATAAGTAGATCGCTCATGACTTTTGTGCAATGGGTGGAACAAAAATCAATTTATTGAAAACCAACCTACCTAGTGGATAAAACTAAATAAACAGAGACTTATTTGTTTGCCTGCCACACACAATACATTGAATTTTATCAATTAAACGCGAGTAGATAGGTATACGAAGAGCAAGATGGTCGAGGCCTGCCTGGCCTCGTAAAGGGGAAATACACGTAAGTAGTGGCATCTGTTGGAACATTGCTACATGACATCGATGGGTCGGTACGAATACTATCAGAACGAGAGAAGTCGAGTCAAGTCTAGTCGTATTATTAATATTAAGTAAGCTATTAACAGTACTTAAATCCGTCTAAATTACATAGATGGCGCTGAATGTCTCTGAAACTCTCACTGCGACAACCCGGAAAGACAAAAGTCTGCCTTTACCGCTTTATAACTGTTTGCTTTAAAAATACATGATAATATAAAATAAAGTTCTAAAATTAATACACTCTAGGTACTTCTTAGATCTTCTGCAGTTCCACTAAAGAAATCCTCACAGTACATGGCTTTATCGCCGTTTATGTGCAAATCCTTATAGGCAGTTGAAGAGGTCAGCCTGTGAGTTAAAATTCAGATAAGACCTAGGTTCTTATCCGTACTTTCCAGCTAGTCCATCCGTCGAATCCTTTCGAAAATAGTAATGCAGATGAAATCATCGTGTTCTATTCAGTGGAATGTTGTTAAAGCGTGGGAAGTTAACTGGGTGTAGTTAAATTAATTGAGCACTCTGGATAACGCCGCCGCCGCCGTCGTTGCCCGTTGAGATCTCGCCTATAGGCGCTATAGCGCGGCCTTGTTGCTGCATTGATATACGACGCTATAAAGTGCTCTTTTAGGAATTAGGATCAACAGGGTCAAATGGACGACTGATAGTGATAATATTGGGCCTGAGGAAATCTGTCTTGATAAGCTTGTGTTGATTATCATAGACTGCTAGATGTAATGACCTCGTAGAATTTACTTGCAAAATGATCGATTTTTGGTCGTCGCCATCGATGTAACCAACACAGAAAAGTGAATCTTAAAATCAAGATAGTTTTCCCAGGGTTCAATTCTATAGGTATCTCTAAAGAACGCTGAAGTACATAAACGACCGTATCAAACACCTCCACTTTTTAGCAACAGTAAAGGATTAACGATCATTTAGGTGGGAGAATTACTTAGCAATTATTTAACTGCCGGGCAAAACTCAAAGAGACTACCTCTATTATTGTAAATGTAGCCTATTATCCGCCTGATATTGTTCCGTCCCGCTGTAAAAGATATTATCATCACTGTGACTTTTCAGTCTAGTCATGGTTTGGTTGTGAATTGTGATGTCAAATCATTATGTCAAAAGAATACTGAAAATAGTATCTTTCTGTACAAAACAATGCGATGCGAATAACCAACATAACCAAGGTGAAAAGTTCAATCAAATAGTTTAATGATAATGACATCGCATAATGACAAGTGTACAGGCAACAGGTAGAGGTATATAATAGGGTGTCCCTTCATTTGATAAAAAACATATTACAAACCATTCATTTCACAAACAACGTTTGGCAAAATCATGATTCATAAGTTCATCTTTGTACAAAGTAATGGTTCTATAAATAATTCATTTGACAAAACAATTACGAGACAAAGTTTATTTCTTCAAAACATCACTTAACAAACTATTCACTTATTATATACGTTAATAGATAAAACAACGCAAGGCATAACAACCTTTGACAAACTTTTTTTTTTTTTGTATTCATAAAGCAAGTTCATTTATTAACAATTATACATAAATTTGTAATTTGTTTTTTATCAAATGAAGGGACACCCCGACCAACTCTCTAACCAGATCCGACACGGATGTTTAGGTTCAGAAGGCTCTGGCTTGGAGCGAAGCGCAGCTTCGCTCCAAGCCAGAGACTTCGATGTTAGGTTTTTTTTTTTTTGTATTCAAAAAGCAAGTTTATTTATTAACAATTATACATAAATTTGTAATTTGTTTTTTATCAAATGAAGGGACACCCCGACCAACTCTCTAACCAGATCCGACACGGATGTTTAGGTTCAGAAGGCTCTGGCTTGGAGCGAAGCGCAGCTTCGCTCCAAGCCAGAGACTTCGATGTTAGGTTTTTTTTTTGTATTCAAAAAGCAAGTTCATTTATTAACAATTATACATATAAAATACCCACTTATTTACCCAATATTTTGTCTAATGGCGACCTTGAAAAAGGAATACTTTGGTCATTTAATCAATTGCAAAATGACGGTTTAGCATTCACAACATTTGCTATGTTAAATATTTATAAAATGGATTTTTGTCAAATGATCACTTTTAAAACGATCACTTTAGTAAATGATAAGTTTGTCAAATGATTACTTTTTCAAAAATAATTTGTAAAATGATCATTTGTCATACGTTTTTTGTCAAACATTAGTGAACCATATAATAGGCGTAGCGCCCAACCGTAGCGGCCGGCGTCCTCGTAGCGCGTGGCCATTCGATGGCGGCTCGGGCGCTCTACTCAGTCCCCGAGTAGCTTTCGATGCGCACGCGCATACTACGACACCGAGCGCGCTTTTCAAAACACGAACGTTATGCCGATCCGCGCGCGGATTATCTCTGTTCGATTTCTTATCAGGAGGTGAACACCTTGATCTGGGATTGTTTATGAAAACCAAAGACTGATTCTCTATCAATAAAAATGTTGTGTTTTCTAAGATAAATGTGGCAATGTGGACATGAATGTGTTTGGCCGGCTGAGGAGCAGTGCGCAGGAGTCGGTGGGCACAATGAGTGCGCCGCTGAATTGGCACAAATGGCTAGTGTTGTCGCTGCTCGGATTGGCTTTGTCCGCTCGGCCAATTGGCTGCGATTATAGCTCCATCACCGAGAAATTTGGAGCGGAAGCCGTGGCTACATGCATTGAAAAATGTCCCTTCCAGGTTCGATATGCAAAATATTTTAACTAGATAGTACCTACACACATGAACAGATTTGATACATAACACTTACTTAATTAAAATATGATATGGTAGGTAAATACCTATGGAAAACAATATACTTATACAAAACCTAGTCTGGATATTTATTGGCTTATTTACCATCTACGTAGTCTAAAAAAGTTTTCAAATAATAGATACAAATTATAATTCTCATTATTAAAAGTCACCTACAGCTTATCTATGCCACTTGTTTAATGTATGTTTATCAGCGTCAATACACACTTAACTGGGTATTATTATTATGGACGAGCTTAAGTGCACTGATTTATCAGCAAAATAATAACAACTATAACACTTAAATTAATCTTAACAACCACCCTATGTGGTTGACGCCCTTAAAGCCCATTATATTGATAACAGAGCTGTCAATGAGTTTATTGAACGCGGATAAAGCTCCAATCACGCTTTACAATCCTATAAATTTTTATGACCTAGGTACCTATTGATTGATGACGCCGGTATAAGGGGTGATACTTCCTTTCCTTTCCGTATTACACTATTAAATACTTATTATTAGAATACGAAAATGATTGTTTCTCCGGTCACGTTGCTGCTGAAACATTGATGTGATTCCTTTAAAGAACAACACTAATATTGTAGGTAGAGTCACGGTGTCCAGGCCAGTTTTTCATACGGGAAAATAACGTGTTTCCACGGGAATCTCCCAACAATGTCACAGTGATACGGTTCTGTATATCGCCGTCATTAACAAAGCAGCATTAGTTTGCGGCGCCAGCGCAAGTTCAACGCACAACTAATTGTGGACAATTAGCAAGACGCCGTAATCAACGCCACCATGCTAAATATAGAGCGCATTTGAACATAGTCCCCACTCCCGATTATGCTGACAGGATACTTTTTTGGCCTTGGTCCTTATTTCAGAAGTAGGGCAACGCGCTTATTTCCTGAGACCGACATCAGGAAACCCTAGATTTTTCTAATATCGGCACAGATATTATGGCAAACCCACAAGGTACATATTTTGTTCACAGTAAAGTTTCGTCTAATTGATATAAGATTTTATTGACTCTAAACTTCCAAAAAGTACTTTAACGTTGTTACACGAAGACAGAGAAGTATACAGGAAGCCTCAATAAGGTTGAGATTTTCTCGAAAACTACTGGTCCGAATTTAATGGGTCAATAGGTCAATTAGATTGAGATAGATTGAGATAAGCTCAACCTTAAAAACTCTCCTGTACACTTTTCTTAATACTTTTGTTAGACCGTACTTAACATCTACCTACATGTTATCTTAAGTTCATTTGATATAATACTATTCGTAGACATTGATCAACTTACATCTTTAATCTGTGACATTGATCAAGGACCACAGGTTGTGAAAATCATAAGCGAAAACCGCAGCGGCGGCGTCACATTTCGGCGGGCGGTGTAGCGGTGGAGGTGCGGTGGATGAAGCCCCGAAGGTGCCGGACGGGTTCTATTCCGGTCTCACGCTCGCAAAAAATCAGACATTGTTTTGTTTATACCGAAGCTCAAATCAAGTGTCTTATTTTGTAAACAAAAACTACCCCACTAACATTTTAAGCTGTTCTGGATTATTGCATAGTTATTTCCACATTATTATATCGGATCACTTTATTTTCACAATAATGAACAGGTTCGATCAATCAGTTCCTTCAGTGTTACAGCACAACAGGTAATTAGACGTTCATATTTATTTACAAAATAAGACATTTGATTTGGGCTGCGGTACCTATACGTTGCATTATGTGTAATTGAAAGCGTCCTTAACCTTATACAAAATAAACTACACTTCCGCTTACGGCTACGACTAGGTAGAGAGTACAACATACTACTACCTATTGTTGTACGTTGAAAACGACTTACGAGGCAGGTCCTGAAATTAAACGGGACTCTTTAATTCATAGTATCGAGCGATGCACACTAAACATTTCACACGCACGAAGCGCACATAGAGATCAAACATTCTTGTCGAAAATTCGTAATAATTCAGTAGATATATTATTATTATTCCCCACATTTATTAAGTAAAAAAAAAAATTACTGACCGAACATTTGAGCACTCCGTTATAAGAGATTATTTTTGGTTCCGCTTTGTAGGACTAAATACGCAAGAAACCGCTTTCTTATAAGCATGTGTGACAAATATGACAATAGTGCAGACCGGGTGGGGTGGACATATTCGGCAGTCAAAAGCTTAATTGCTAGCTTTAATTTGTCAAGGGAAGCGACTTTATGTTTTAGATTCAATGTAGTTCACGTTATTTGTGAAAACTTCAGTGGCTTCTGTAGCGCTTAGTTGTTTTATCTATACTATGTGTTGTTGTCCTAATAAAATATATAAAATAATAATTTCGCCGCTGCGCCGACTCTACTAAGTATTTCGAATTTGGCTAGCCGAGTGGTCTTTGGAGGGAAAATATTATGCAAGTAGGTAATTTACGTGTATGACTATAGCTAATTTAGTGGCAGAGATGACCAAAGCTATATTTTTTCAAAAGAAAATGATGAATTCAACTTTTCTAGAACTGGCTAACAATTTAGGATACACATAAAAGATAATCGTCATCAATATGATATCTGAGTAAAAACGTCCGGAACTGAACCATACCATTTTATGGTGTGGTATCAATTAGAGCAGGTAAAGGCCGATGTCGCAGGACGGCACGCTCCGGTGCGCACGCGCAGGACGCGCCGGAAATCATCCCAACGGTGACTCCGCCGGACAAAATATTTATCAACTCACCTGTGATTCCTCCCTATGAACTACATATACTACCTGGCAATTATAGTATGGACCCATTGTACAGGTTCTGGCTTTACGCCGCGCGACGTTGACCATTACCTTAATTATTTAATTATTTTTAGGGTTCCGTGCCTCAAAAGGAAAAAAAAGAACCCTTATAGGATCAATTTGTTGTCCGTCTGTCTGTCAAGCTCAAGACCTATATCTCAGAAACGCCTGGACGGATCAAGTTGAAATTAATACCAAATACTCAGGCATAAACCTCATGCAGGCGTGAAAAAATCATTTAATTTTTTGTTGTTGTTCTTACAAACTTATATTTGCAGATGATCAACTTATCAGGAGTATGTCGATGTATGGACATAATATTTTGATAATGGCAAAGATAAGTTGATCTCTAAATCTAGTTTATCTTTTCGTTAGAGCAAATTGCACGGAAGTGTCGGTGCGCGAGTTCGACTTGCACCCCACTTGGCCGTTTTTTACCTACATGAAAATTATCCGAACGTACCCATATACCACCGAGGGTGCCCATTCGATGACGTCGTTGGTCTCAGGTCAGCTCAGGTTATTGTTTTTTTTTTTCAATTGTCTATTTTTGTATGGTAAACGCCATACCAAAGATTTTTTCCTACGCCTACAGTGTGATACCTTACGGTGCTTACCCGTGCTAAGAAATAACGCCAAAATCAGTAGGTACCTAACTGAATTTGTTTGCCCTATGAACTTAGTTTCAACGTCCTTATAATTTTCTTGCAGAACCGAACCGGCGAGGGCCATTTCGATGTGAGCTGTGGATCTGACTGCAGCGTACAACAGGTGAGTTAACATTTCGTTCTTTGCAGTCTGCACGGTAAGGTAATGCTATATACACTTGTATTGTGGGTATAGGTACATACCTAAGTACGTATGTATCTTTTTATTATTTATTTACAAGATAGATAAGTAGGCAGTTAAATTTTATATTTTGTCAAAAGTCAGACTTGACGTCAACTAGGCAGCCGACGATCGTAAAAATAAGTATTTGATAAGGTTTTTTATTGTATATTTATATTTCTATTGGCTAACCTAAATTTTACGGTTCCGTAACGGAAACTGCAGAGCGTATATATACAAAGGCAGCTAGTGACCGGGGACATTGATGTTGGGCTATGTTTGGAAAAATTACCTTACTTACTTATTATTAATAATTACTTAACTTATTATTAATAATTAAAACAATATTATTCTCTTGTAATGTCATATTTTTTCATTAGCATGTGTTTATTCTCGACTGTACTTATTACCAAAAGCGGCTTGGTAGGGACGAGTGGAAATGAAATTCCACTCATCCCTACCAGTGATGGTTTGGTAGGGATGGGTGGAAAAAAAATTCCACTCTTCCCCCCTAGGGGGGACAGCTGGTAGGGACTAGTGGAATAGACCGATTTAACGTAGCACATAGGTACTTAGTTCGTTTGTCCCACAGGTTTGTCCATAAACGACTGAATAGACTTTTTCAACTGCCCAATACGATTCAGGTATGTAGATGAACATCATGTTCTTGACCGAATTTGACAGTCGCATGGACATGAATTGGGTGACGGACTGAGGGCTGAAGTAAAATACTTAAAGGAGTGAGAGCTATAGATATACTCTTCAAAGAGAACTTCAGGGTTTAAACTTTAAAGCCTCATAAATAGATACCTACACCAGTAATAGGTATAACGGTTTAGTCTGACTCTTAAGTTTTGTAAAATCTTCTCCTGTGTGTGTGAAGTTAACCGTCTTTAAGTACTGTAATGTAGGCTTTTTAGTTATATGGGAAAAAGAAATTGAGTTGTCATTACTATAGAGTTGATATTAGAAGGCAGACATTAAAAGCGTTTTTTTTTCATTTTAGCATAATATAATAATTTAGCATAAAAACATACTTAATATAATTTTAGTACGTAGGTAGGTACTTACTTATGGTACCTACTATATTTTTTGAATGTTAATGATTGTCAATTGACTTGACACATATATTTACTAGATTCCTATATTCGCATATACGCCGTGCACATAATGTAATTAAATAAATAAAAATTATAGTAAACAAATAATACGCTAACAATAAAGCGCGGGTAACAAAAGTTTATCAAAATCCACAAACAATTTGAGAGGTGCAAGAGGGTGACCGATGCGGTTGCCATACGAAAATAATTACGCCTCATGTTTTATTATTGTCCGATAGCTAAAATCAGACCATTTCGCCTATGACCTGTCCGATATACTTAATTTAATGAAAACCGTTCCCAAAACACTCGATAACTTGCACATTAAGATTGTGGCTTATTAAATGCAGCAACTTAGTTGACTATCAAAATAGTAATGCAACTTTTAAGTAGGGGATTTTGCTAAACAAGAAAAGACCTACTTTTTGGCTCTCTTTTGTTACTTACCTCAATGCATACGTAGAATCTACGTCGTAGATACACACAAGCCTGTCGAAAAGAGATAATAACGGATTTCCATCTACTGCGATCCTGGCACAACACTTTCACTTCTTCTAGATTCATCAATCGCTTCATGCACGCTCGTCATCAATCATCATACAACTTATCTACAACTATTAAAGGTTTTGTATTTTAAGAGTTTCAAGTAGTAAGTAATTCCTATACACAGACAACATAGCGGGCAAATCTTGGAAATTAATTAAAAATTTCAAACAACTCGCAATTAAATCACTTGGAATTTCGATCCTGAGTTTGGTTTACTGAACTAACTGTATTTAGTTGCCAATCCTCAAGTGTCACGGCCAACTTAGCACGCACCAGCTAAGGAAATGGGTCAACAAGGAACATGTTTGTCGCCAGAACGAATTCAAACGAACTGAGCCTCGTATGTTATACAAATGTACTGGAGACACTTTCTTAACTCGTTCTTTTGTTAAATAACTTGTTTTAGACACCACCAGGGCCGTCACAAACCTTTTTAGTCTTTTCTGTTTAGCTTTAAACATTTAAACTCTGTTAATATTCTCAATAAAATACTGAAAATAAGGAACTACTGATTGATTTTTATGAGGATTTAACCGTGCTATTTACAATCTTGGAAAGAAAGGCGACCTTTCGTCAGATGGAATTGCAATTTTAACTGAATATGGTGAATGCCTTGATCTGACGCCCTTAAACACTGGTGCTTGAATAGGATCTTTTCGCATGATAACAATAATAATCTTGTTCGAGATCGAATTACGTTATCCATCACTCCAATACGACTCCAATACACAAAAACTGACATAAAACGGCAATTCCGTCAAACACTGACAGTTACCACTGGTTAATGTCAAAATTATCAGTTGTGCTCAATTTGTGCCCCTGCGCAGCGCAAAAAAGGTTAAGTGGTGAGACGGGGCGCGCGCATGCACCCCTCGCGTACTCAGACCGCCAGTCGGAGTCAATTGACTTGTATTTTGTATAATTTGTGTGACTTTAACATTCACAAAAGCAATAATTTGAAACAAATTATACCCATACGGTTCTGCTAAGTAATTCTCTTCTACGTTTTATTTTGTACAGACCAGTCAATGTTACGATTATTAAATTGTTAGAGGGAAACATTATTTTTGTATTTGAGAAAGGCTCATCCAAATAACATGCGTGAAATATTTCTTTCACATTCTTCCTGCAACTCTACCATCTCTCAGGGTTACACTTCGATTTAGGCATTCTTGGCTAACATTATGGCCAAACAAAACACCGCAATTTCATTGCAAATTTTCAATACTTAGCTCGGACCGTTGTTCAAAAATATTGAAGAAATGGTTTCATTTGGTAAAATGCCTCCTTAAGACTTTGCCCTTGCGCAGTTAGTTTGTATAATACACTGGTTACATCTCTCATCACGAATACAGAAAGGTGTGGGAGACATTTCCACTCCTGCCCATCGTTCGGTTGCATCCATCCATACTCAGTTGCTGCACTTGTTTATACGCTGTTTACATTCACACTTTGTTCCTGCTTACTCGCTCGTTAACAGCTAATTCATTTAGATGTGTTAGTAGTTCCTTACATTTCACCTTTTCATCTGAAATACGTTCCTGGAATTTCGTTTCCGTTTTGAATTTATCAAACGTTGTCGGTCTTGTAACCTGTCTAATTAGAAATTTTATGCGCATAAGATTTTAAAAGGTTCTTGTATCATCTGATTTATTATATTAAGTATACCTAGGTACCTACTTATGTTATGTTTAGAGATAATACTCGTAGGCAGAGTTTTCGCTACGCGTGCAACTTTAAAACGTGGGCAGATATTCAAAGACAGTTTTGAGTGCGAGCTGAGTTTGAGTTCAATCTTACAATTGTCATATATATCATACAATTTTGACAGTCGTAAGAGCGAGCTCATGCTAAGTTCTTGCTCAAAACTGCCTATGAATATCGGTCTTAGAAGTTAGCTTAGTTATCATCATTCATCAAGAATGTTCATGTTCAAAGCCTTCTTTTAACTTGCCTTAGGTTATTAAATCCTATTTAACCTAGGCCTAGGTAGGTACTTTACCTTTTACTCTTATACAAATCGACTTCTATTTTAGATAAAATTATATTTCTATTGTCGGTGGTTGTATATGCAAGGCTCGCTGGTCATCCACCATTGGCTACGCCTGCGCGGCGACGCACGCGCAGGGGTCGCGTGAGACTCGTCGCCGGATGGACGCAGGAAGGAAGCTACTAGTTGCCAGCCTGCTCCCCTCGGATCTATTTTAGAGTTCATTCATTTTATGCCATCATTTTATAGAACATACTCCATTACTCTTCAATGAAGAGTCTACTGGCAGGAAAGTACACATTGCAAAAAAATGGCATTAAAACATTTTTTTGCAATCGGAAATAAAATTATGCAATAGAACAACCATAATACTAACAAAAACACCATCCTAATTCACGTTCAAATATATATCTATTCTATTCTTATTTGAATGGCTTCTACTCTTATTCAAGAGATAATTTCGCCAATGTCAAGTTTTTTTTAGAGTATTCATGTAAATAGAAAATTAAACCTCAAATATATATCTCTTAGAAGCTAGAGTAAGAACTAAAAATGAACGCTGTATCTACACAATAGGTGTCAGCAGAACGGAAGCTTACACCTTTTTATCTTAAATGGGTTGTAGATTGGTAAGGATTACTGAAATGTACGTACATCTCCTGAAATAAATTACATACCCACATCTATTATAGGTACTGCAGTGTCCAAAATCCGAACCGATTTCACCGACACCATTGTTAGAAACTATACCTATAAGTATCTTTGTTCAAAACAATAGACGATAAATAAAACAAATGAAGCGTATCGTTACGTTTTCCAAATCACCATATCGTGTGGTGTATTGGCTGGTGCCCGGCCCCTATTAACCATGCAGAGGAACTCAACCTCCCATATGCGCTTCGCTGGTCCGCGCTCGGAAATGGGCAATCACCTGTCGGAAGCAGGAGTCAATGGACACATTTATAATTTATGTGTGAAATGTTGATTATTAGATAGTCATTTAATGATGAATTTCTGTCAATGAATAGTCAAATATTTGTTTCTTCGACAAAACCTTCAACTAGATCTTACCTACTTAATAGGAGAAAAGTTCCAGCCTCCACCAAACTAACGCCCAGGGACAGATATCTGTCCAATCAGACTAATTATTATAAAAATGCCCTTAAAATAGTGTGGGAAATCTGGTATAGCCGTTGAGAATTAAATATTCTAATTTATTCACGAAATCAGTAGAGCAAAACCATCAAAACAACGTTCTCATGTATTAACCAGAATTAACTGGAATGAGAGCGGACATTGGCTTTGTGTCAGGTGCACTTATGAATATTCTGAATTTAACGTGGTATGGTAGCTGGCGAGTAGCTGGTTATTTAATTTGAAACTCAAATTAATCGGTTCAAGTATTAAAGTTTAAAAAACCTAAACATTCTTATTTGGAAGAAGTGTACCTACAACATCACACCGTATTTTAGAGATAAATTAAAATATAAAAAAGTATTTTAATTATTTATGATATTAAAGCAGATTTTCTGTGGTCACACACAACTCACAAGTAACTGGTTACGTAGGGTTTCGTAGGCGGACGAAGGGTACCTACATAAATTCTTTCATAAACCCAAAATACGAGTAAGTTTAATACCGTGTGTATTTCTTCGCCCTAATCAATAGTCACCATAACTAAATGGTAACACTTATCTACATATATTACTATTTCAAATTTTATAGCGCCGGCAATAAAAGTACAAAGCTAAAGTTAACATTGATATGATGTCGTGTGTATCTACCATACCATAGGGCAGTAAATGAAAGAAAGTGACAGTGCTTCACACGAGAACTGTCTCCAATGAAGCGCACAGACACCGCACTGCACGGAGTGAGTGCGGCAAACGGCTCGTACACAACAATTAGTGTCGCCGCACACGGGCCACACGCGACAGCCACAAACGCCGCCACGAGAAGCTAGAAGCTTGTAGCGTGTGGCCGCCACCGGCGCCAACCGTGTGCGGCGAGTCCATATAAAATGTATGAAAATATCAGGAAATATGCCAGTGGCGGCGTTTTGTGGCCGGTGGCCGGTGGCCCGTGTGCGGGAGCACTTATACACGCGATATGGCCGCTGGCCCTTCCATTAGTTAATTAACGCTGATTATGTTTGTTTATTTTTGGTTTTGATGGGGCACGACACCTTAGGCCTTACAGACAGCGAATGATCCTACTAAGTATATAATGCTTTTCTTACCTGGATGCGTTTTAGACTCCACTCGTCAACATGTCAAATGGTAGATAACCCTTGAAGTACGATTTCAATTATTATGGCGTAGGTAGACAAAGAATGATAAGTAAGTTCAAAGAGTCGCACTTGACGTGCTTTCAAATGTAGATTACATCATTATTCCGTTAATTTCTTTTGGCTCTATCGAATATCTCGTCAATCGCGGACATTAGGTTAGACCAAACGTTGATTTCATTTCATGAATCAGTCTTTCTTTCAGGTCCCAATTCGCCATTTTGCAAAATAAAATATGAATATTCCCTATAAACAATGCCTCTCGTATGATACTGCAATTAGCAATACCGCACTAGGCCGACATTTCCGGAGATGTGCGGACTTCGAGGTGCCTACCTACAATTTAATCATATTATCAGTGACATTCCTAGCATCGTCTTAAGCAATCCAGGTCTAAAAATAGGATTAGTGTTAATTAAGCGCCAGACAGTTTAATTTCTTAGGCAGCTTGCATCTAAATATTCTACAGCAGCTGACCTAGGCCCTGATGAATCCTCAGTAATTTCCGCATATCATTCTGAATTGAAGTAAGTATGAAAATTAGATATTGACCTTACATCTTATATTAGGTAAGTAGAGTAGGCTCAATCTAATAATTTACGTGCCTAAACACTACTCGTACCATTTGCATTTATATTTTATCGTACCTACATACGTACTGGCCTAGAAAATACAATGCAGACAATATTCTGTTATTATGAATTATTGTGACCGACCTTACTGTATTAATTAAATAAATACAGATAGGTCACAATTTCTTTTCTTTCTCCAACTTTTGTTTAGGTAAGTAGGTACTGGTACGATTATTAGTTCAATGTGTAGTGTTTTTTTAATACAATTTATATGAAGGGTATGACCCTTTCTTTTATTTGTCAATTTTCTGTGAATTCGGTAGGGTAGTTTAGATACTATTGAACACTCCGAAACACTAAGATACCTAACTAATATTGGCTTATTGCCCGTGGTCCACCTCGGCTGTTCACCTCGGGAAGAATTTTTGTCCCGTGGTACACCGTACATTGCGAAATCTTAGAAACGCTGAAAACGTTACGGCTATGAAAACTAATGCTACGTCAGTTGATAGTTGCCACAAAGAACTGCAGTCAACTTCGTCGCCCGCTAATTCCTATTTCCTCATTAGGCGGACCGCTCCCCGCCCTCCGCCCAGCGAGCTCTGAGTACGTGCGTTGCACAGCGCTCTGCGGCCATTCAACAACCCCCTCCTGTCACCCGACGCCTATTACCCCCCTCCAGCCTTCATTCCAAGCCCCGCGATTGTCGCGCAAAATTGCGATGCACTCAGGCACTCAACCATCGCGAATTGTTTTGATTTATTGTCCATTTATTGGACACTCAATGATCACGACTAAAAATAGAATAAATCTCACTTCCTTCGTTATCACATCATCACAAAGACCTTTCCCGGATTTGAGGAATTAGTGTTCGTCAAGAGAAAGTTTTATGTTGACAGAAAGAAGTAGTTTCAAATTAATAGGTTTAAAGTGGTGCTGTTTGCGGGCGCTAACGTTGGCTGGTAGAGGCCAGCGGTGCACGCTAGTTGAAAGGCACAGGAGAGCCCTCGAGCTCGAGAGGCGACGGGAAGTGCGCCCGCGCCGGTGGGCCCCAATTTGGCTCAGCATTATCCAATTGCTATAGTCAAGTGGTTAGCGTGGGCTAGCGCGTGACCTGCGCATATATGTAGATCTTTTTGCTGTGTTTTAGTGAATAATACGTATATTAAAGTTATTCCTACTTTCCAATTGAATGATTTTTGGATCATCAACTTACGTACGCAGGTTATTTTCAATCAATTAGGATACCTTTAATCAGGGAAGAATAAAGTATCTGTTTAATATCAAGGATGTTGTATATTATATTTTGATGGGTTGACTAAATATTAATAAAATTAAGATCTTTAGGGAAAATCATTATGTTATGCATGTTGTAAGATTAGGATTCTATTCCATAATCTATGACATATGACACGGATCAGAAAAGTGGTCATCACAGTCTCCAAAGCTGATCGACGCGTGCACAAATTAACAATCTGTAGGTACTCGTAGTTGCTAAACAATTTATGAACTGAATATGGGATAAGATATCTTAGAGTTCACCTAGGGTCAGCAAGCTCGTTAGAAAAACAGCAACCACGCAAACTCGCTGGCGCCTATTGACAAATAGTTTTGATAACTCATACCTACTTATCATTAATTAATTTAAATAAAAAGTAACTAGTGTTGTTTTCACACGTACGAAGATATCATGATGGGTCATACAACATAACAGATATTGAAATTGCTGGTAGGATCACAGGGTCATTTGATCGTGGAAAAACTTATGGCAATATCGAACATTCTTATCTATCGAACATTAGTGAAGTACGATTTGAAATGGCTATTTTTATTTTAAATTCCGAAAATATAGATAGCACTTACAAATTTATTTATTTGTTCTACGGTTATAATGTAGGTATGTACTAAGTACTAAAAATATATCATTTAACAATTCATGGATAATGCTGTCAAACACGCAAGACTGACATTGGAATTAATTAATTAGACATCTCCTATCTTTAAGCGCAGGCCACACCGCCAGCGGGCGGGCGAGCGAGAGAAGGAAACGTCGGTAGTCGGTAGCTCGCGGTGTGAACCGAAGTATGTAAAGAGGTGAAACGATGTTCGCCCGCCTAGCTCGCTCGCCCGCCCGCTGGCGGTGTGGCCTGCACTTTACGCACATTACCTACTTATTCTTAATCTGCATTTTTTTTGTAAACCTATAAATTGTCCCACTGCTGGGACATATATATATATATATCTGCATCTATCAATTATAATTTATATTGATCTTCTCCCGTTCTGGAAAACTCTTCAGAACAAAATACGAGTATGTTTAGTTAATAATATCAGTACTGAAGTCTTTGCATTAGTTAACAGTGTACCTAGGCCTACGCACTTACAACATATCAATGGCAACCTGTTGTAAAGTTGTAATCTTCATGTTATATGAAAGTATGTGCTTCTTCAATGGAAACTTCAATTCTTGCTGGAGAGACAATAAAAGCTAAGGTCCAAAGTTCACCATTTGCTGTGCTGTTGTGTCCATCTACGATGAGAAGTTATTCCAAGTACAGCAATTAACCAGCAAATTATCCGTGAGTGCTTTCACATCGCCCTGCATCCGGCGTGCGCCTGCGCTCCCAATTGGACTTCCGAGCGCGTTTCCGAAATCGACGCACAACGAACCGACGCGACAACCACATTCACTCATTAACAAAAGGGAGTAGCTATTGTTTTGTTATTATTACGGCACGAGACAGGATGCTGGCTAATTAGACGCTCATTTACTTAGTTGTTTTATTAGCTTTACTGCGTGGAGGTTACTAGGCGCGTGTCATTATTATTTTTATATATAAAAAACCTATTAGAATGATGGAGGGATGACCTTCGCAAGGTGGCTGGCAGAGACTGGATGCAAAAGGCCGAGAATCGGGCTGAGTGGCGTGCTTTGGGAGAGGCCTACGTCCAGCAGTGGACTGATACGGGCTGATGATGATGACTTATTAGAAATATTATAGTGCATTTTAACCAACGTTAGGATAGTTTCGGAATTGTAACACAATATTATATATTATATTATTAGAGCGATTATAGATATTTAGGTAGAGATACTTATTATCCGCCTGACAGTGTAGGACATAGTAAAAGATGTCTAAAACAGAAGCAGAAATGCAGTACCCTCTTTCGATTTGTCTTCTAAAATTTTTGATCATAACATCTACACCAAATTACATTAAGTAGGTACATAATTGCCTTTATACAAGAGAACACGAAGATAACACGAAGATAACTATTTCATATGTCACTAGGCAACAAATGTTGTTTCCTAATATAGATTGACAAGAGCAGAGCTATCTATGCATTTGAGTGCTAGCTCGTCTGTCAGACATCACATCGCATCAATGAGGGCGCGCACTCATTGGGGCGTGGTGTTGTGACAACCATGGCGGAAGGGCCGAGTTAGCGAGGGATGCTGCCAGAAACCATGATAAATGACGTCCTATGTGAAGGTCCGCTGCCTTGTTCATATCTAGAAAAAACATTATTTGATTGAAGGCGGTTTCTGTAACCTTTTTATTTGAATCTGTTTTTTATCATTTTGACTATCTTTAACTGGATCAGAATATTGTAGTGTGTGCTAAAATGTCGACCTGTTATTACGGTTGGTTATGGAGAGTGATTGAGTTTAACATTCATTTTAGCGTATATAAGTAATAGGTAGGATTACACATATTTTGTTCGAAGTCAAATAAGACTACTAGAGTTCTATTACAGTCTTGCCATGTATAAAATCTGTCTCCGACGTAAAAATTATCATCAACGTATTCAATAACCACGTAATTTATTAGGTTGCGTTTTAAAATCTGAAACAAGGAAGGCCAGAGTATATCTATATCGGGCGGATGATCCGTGGTGCCATTCATAATCGCGCCTTGTCCCAGTTCGCTGATAGATGTGCGGGCAGAGGCCGCGACCCGCAATTATACTCCCGAAACAAACGGCACGGAGCACTCGTACGCATGTCCGTTTAATTGTTCCGCGCATTGTTCAATGCGTCTGAATGCCAGTTTGCGCGAGATTAATTAGATCTGAATGACGCTAAACCATATTATAATGAATGATGCATCAGTCAGCTTTAAAAGGTCCAAATAATTGTAATTATACATGGTTGTGGGGTTTGCTTCGCCTCATTGTAATGGGAAGATTTTTTTCATTTATTTCCTTCAAAACTGAGACGCTTATAGGTACTACGAGTACTTACTTATCTAAGATTGAACCATAACTACTATTCTAAATAAGCCAGTAAATACAAAATTTCTAAATTAAGCATTTAGAACTATACACAATTTTGCCACCAATTAAAATCGTAACTTATCATTATCATAATTCTTAGTGATGAAATCGACCCTATTTTGACTATTTTATTAATTAAATATAAATCAATAATAGATGTAAACAAATTCATTTCGATAGTGGATATTGAATAATTGCTCAATGACAGTTGATAATTTCATTAGTGCAGGGAAGGACTCCCACCGAGATGTTAATTGAATTCGTCTAATTTCCTACACGCCATGATAATGATTTATATCCACAGCTGACGCTATATTTCGTCTGCTCTGCTTTTAGTTTTCTTACATAAGTATTTGCCTGCAAAACTAATGTGCATTGTCCATCAGTGTAGAACCGAATAAGCAGGTACCTAAAAGGTTCCATTAAAGACGTTGGGGTGACTTTAAGATAGAGACACCTGCGTCTTCCGGTCATTTTCACAAAGTCACCACCCCGTAGAGAGTGCCAGCCAACCGTAAAAATCCGTTACAAACATCAAATTATACACAAACCATCCTCTCTCTTTCACATGGAAAAAATAACGACAAAAAATAACATGAAACAGAAGCAAAAATGCACAGTTCTCAGGCACTTGACTGTATTCGTATCTCCTGTAATGTTGTTTGGACAAAGTAGCGAGAGGAACATGTGTGCTTGTAATGTAAACACACGCAAAATCCTCTTTCTCGCGAACCAGTTACACAACACATGAAAAGCAATGATGTCGGACCAAACGAGTCGGATAGTTTTGAAGAATAAACACATCATTTTACATGTGAAATTAGAGTCAATTATAATGTAATTGCATTAAACAAAGAATATCCAGTAAACGGTGCGGTGACTGTAATGGGATCAGAGCCCGCACCATTAGCTGCTAATTGATGTAAATCATCCATGGTGTAAACTATGGACACTATCTTGTCATCGCCTATTTCAAATTTACATAATTTATCTAATTGCGGTCATCTGGTCATCTGTTTTATTCAATGTGTCAACAAGTTTGAATTATTTTTGTCTAAAATGACATGAAAGAATATAGTGTAACTATTTATTAGCTACCTCACCTTTTTTTGTGTCTTTATTTTTGTTAGTTTTATCTCTAGGAAAGTAACCCTGAACGACTATAACACGGGTTAATGGGTTCCATGCTTAAAATCCATTTCAGGCAAACGGTACAAATAATGGTTTAAAAAATTATGGTTTAAATCTTTTACAGTGCACCTTGGGTTGCAGTCTATGGCAAGAAGGATTGGAGAATTCGTGTCAGACAGTTTGCGTAAGTACCTAAAATATTTCTTCAGTGGAAAGTTTTTGCAGTTTGTAGGTAACTGACCGTAGTAACTTGTAGGGTATTTGTACCATTCCAGAATGTCACATCCGAAACCGTATTCTCAAGAGAACTGTACTGTGTGATGGGATGCAATGAGGCTCTGAACACATACTTTCAGAAGTTAAGAGGTATTTATCAAATCACTTACTTTTGACCCTTTAAGAAAAAACAATTCTGATACCTTATCAATATCGCAGAATTAATTGGAACTCCACCGGCGCCGGCTCTGGTAGCAGACAGCTTGACAGCCACGTCGCTATCGCTGGTGTGGGAGGCGCCTAACCTCGGAAACATCAGCTACTTGGTGCAATGGCGCTATGAGGAGCTCCCTGGCAGCTGGCAGTACTACTCCAACACCAGTCACTCGGACCGCTCTATCATACACGTGGAGAATTTGCGGCCCTACACAAAATACAGGGTAAGTTAATTCAGTTTCAAATTCTTCGTTGTTTAATCAATTTGTGAATAACTGACCACCAGTCCCCAAAGGCAAGCATGCATAAGACGTAGAAAACATAAATGAAGGGTAAAGTCGAGATAAAATACGTAATAATTATAATATATCCCACTCATACACAAACACCATCATAAATTACATCTAGAGTTTTGAAAAAGTTTAAGAGTTACAGACACTATACCGGCCAGGAAACGAAACCTGAAATCCCTAAAGAAGACAGGGCTTACTGCCAACTAGACTAGGATATCGTCAAAATCTCAGTCAAAATAGACATAAGCATAGTACACACGTCTACAATAATGTGTCTGGATGTTATGCATTTATTGTCAAATAAGAAAATGTCCTTGTTCACAGTTTCGAGTAGCCATCTTCCTGTCTGGTCGCGGTGGCACAGGCGAGCCCGTGTACTCTGCCCCGTCTGTAGTGATCTCTACGCTAGAGAGCGGCAAGCCGAGCTCGGCTCCATCAGCGTTGCGCGCCGCGGCGCCAGACCCCAGTCGAGTGGCCATCTCGTGGGAACCGGGCGCGTTCCCGAACGGACCGCTGATATCGTATGTGCTGAGGCTAACTGATACGCAGCCTAATACTATCGATGCTTTGGAGGTAATTGAAAATAGATTATATTTACGAATTTAGCTTTGATTTCAGCAAAGTAAGTGATGAAAAGACCAAAGATAAAGCACCTAGGTTCAGTAAGTGCCGGGAGAACGGCAGTTGGACTGACTGTCCAAACACGATGTCCAGACAATCTCTGGTGGCTAATAGATAGGACGTATTACTTTTTATAGCCTATAGCTATTAAGATTACGTAAAATTAATTTCTGATGTTACCTTAACAGTAATGGAACTTGTGTACTTTTAGGACATGCCAGCATCCAACAACACTTTGTTCTACATGTTCCAAAACTTAGCACCGGCTCGCGAGTATGAGGTGTCAGTTGCAATGCGTAATGCCGTCGGCGAAGGCCCGAGAGCTTATGTCAAGTTGTCTACACCTCCTTTACCAACGTGTATGTATATTTCGGAACGAAACCAAACAATTATTTCATTCGACTTTTTTTTAATAAAAAAATATGTGGTTAATTTTCAGCTATTCCTAGTCAACAACCAATTTTAATTTTGGGAGGAGAACAGAACATTCTCGCTGCACCCGCCAATGACATGCTTTCTGACCCCGTTGAACTCTACAGCACCGAACATAAAATAACCGGTACGGATTCATCAACAATACAATAACACTCAACATATTTATTGAATTATGAACGATAAAATTTATTTTATTTCAGGAGTTGGCCTCGATGTATCCAGTGATTCACTGTTCGTATCTGTCTCCAACGGCTACGTTTACCGCGCTTCTTTATCAAGGAAAAGTGTTTCAGTACCCATTCTTACACCTGAAAATATATCTTACAAACCTCTAGACCTATCCGTTGATTGGTTAAACCGCCATTTATATGTTCTTGGCGAGGTGAACCATACTAGAGAAGGTGCAAACTCATCAAATGTGAGTTTATATTCGAGTTGGGAGATATTGCGATACGATTTTGATGGGAAGAATCAAGTGGTTGCGTTATCGGGATATTTTAATTCTCGTCCAATTCATTTTGAAGTTGATGCTTATAACGGGTAAGTACCTACAATCTGCATACATTTATTAGATGTCCAGATTGGGTTATTATGGTAATTAACTATGTTTTATTATAGGTATTTATTCTGGGCTCTAAGAGGTACAGAACGCGGCGGTCTATACCGTCTCGACCTGGCCAATATTTCAAACGGCGTACGACACGACGCTCCTCCAGAGCTGATAGTGCGCGATGCTCATCTTGGAGCGTTCACTGTCGACCATGCAGATTTTAGACTCCTTGTGGCGCATCTTAAAAAGAACACCGTTCTGGCTGTATCCCTCGATGGGTATGTAAAGCGATCTTAATAATTTCTATAAACTATTAGTTCCTCTTCATAATAAACGTGTTTATATTCTACAGACGCGAAGTATCCGACTTCAGGAGCAACACACAAAAACCAATGTTCTTATCGACTCGCTCTATAGCGTACGCGAGCGGTCTCTTCTATTGGACAAACGGGAAAGAAATGTTGACAGAGGAATACCACGCCCGAAGTGACAGCTATTTCCACAATGAATATCCTCTGGCGTACAACACGAAGATACTAGCAACGACACAGGTGTTGGTAGCGTTAAGAAGTTGTCAGCCCATCCCTGTTCCCGTCAATCCTCCAATAGGGGTGCAGAGTGTGATGGGCATCAATCGTGCAAAGGTTTCATGGTCACCTCCACATCTATTGGGCCACCAGGGGAGTGGGGCATGGCAACAATGGACATTCCATCTTCAGCTCACACACGTTGCTTCTGGAGAAACTGTAGATGAGTAAGTCTTGCATTTTTATCTCTCATCTATCTAACAAGCTCTATTTGTATGCCATATTTACATTTGCTGGTCTGCGTTTCAGAAATAACATCAGTGAATCAATGTTCGTGGTCGAAAATCTCAAACAAGACGCTGAATACGCCATCAGAGTTGCCGCAGTAACTGACTCCGGTTCAGGCCCTTGGTCGTCAGAATTTGTAGGCAGAACTTTAGCAGCATCGCCTACAACTCTTCACAGCACATTGCTATGGTCGGGCCCTGATGGACTTTTGCAAACTGATTTAACTGGTGAAAATTTGCATACGTTGATACACAGGTACAAAATATTTCAAGACCTTGTTTTGGTTAGTATTTTGTCAGCAATCAACAGAGCTATAATCGAAATTGTTTTTGTAGAACTCATCTCAAGAACTTTCATATCACTGATATATCCTGGTACCGCGATAAACTATACCTGGTGACCAATGCTTCCACTGTAATGTGGTACAATACCACTTCTCATGAAAAGGGATTGATGTCTAATATGGAAAATGTCGGGAGCTTAGCTGTTGACTGGGTCGGCAAGAAAATTTACTGGTCCAATCCAAAACAACAATTGGTAAGCACATAATAATTGAACAACATTATACAAGCTCTTCAAATAAAAATAACAACTGACTGACTATTCTCTACTTCAGATAACAAGAGGAAACTTTGACGGCAGTAATAGAGAACCAGTGCCGATTGTAACCGTGGCAAAGGAACTTACTATTGATTCTTTAGGAGCATACATTTACTGGAATACAGGACATGCCGTTGAAGCAGCAAGGCTAAATGGTGAAAATAAGATGGTGTACTATCCAGCGCAACTATTTAGTGGCAAACAAGGTAAGCGTGAATCGTATAAAAGTGTTAAAAAATTCAAATAGGTCAAATAAATTTAAGGGTCTGACCAAATTTGTATTCCAGTGATGGGGCTTACAGCTGACCTTGAAAAGAAGTGGTTGTATTGGTTGGTTAGAAGTTACGATGGTTCTGAACTACATCGTGCACCTACTGCTGATCAAATCTCACATGGCATAAATGAGGTTGGTTTCTAATTCAAATGTTTAAAATTAACTGGTGTATTGGAGGGACTTCGAAATGATTTTGATTTGATTTCTTGTTGACAGATATCTGGTTCCTTAGTGACTCGTCTAGCGGGTACTGCGACTCTAGGCCCTTTATGCTACTTCAGCGGCAGGCTGGTGTGGGTACAAGATGCTTCTCGCGCCGTGGTATCAGACTTGGCTGGCAGATACACCGCGGAACTCGTGCCTAGAGTCCATGTCATAGCTGTCAGAGACCCCACGCTCCATGCCGGTAGTGGTAAGTTTACAAAACTTTGCTCATTCCAGAAGTTATCCACTATTGCAACAGTTGTAATGCCTCTGACCTTCTTCTGTAAACTTCTGAAACTCTTCCTTCTGAAGAAAATTCCTCTCAATTCCAACCAAACGTTTCTCTCGTCAGTTTCGTTCCCATTCTTTCTATCATTTTCCATAAACAAGATTATGAAAGGAGAGTTAAGATCCTTGTACATAAGATCCCAATATTTCGAGAGGCTATGAGCTCTGAAAATTGATCAATATTTCTTTACAGAATCTTTAATAGCAATTCCAGAGACGATCAACTCATCGTCTATATCAGTTGTTGGCGAATGGGACCAGTTCAATGTAACTTGGGCGCCGGCAGAGCGAGTCAACGTCAACAATAGTCGTGTCTACTATGATGTTAGCTTACATTTCCCTGGTCAATACAAGATTGAGGTAAGGCATATTGGTAACAAAATGAGATCTAATTAAGATTTTCTGTCTTGGTGGTGTTATTAATGAGAAAATTCGAGGATTTGTTATTGTGTCACGCTTTGAGTTCCCTAATTATATCGATTATAAATTATATTCCCTAATTATATAAGTCCAGCAGTTAATAAATCTTCCTTTCGTATGAAAATACTTGATCATCTTCACGAGTGTTGGTGTTGTTCCTGTTACTTATGATGGGTCCTCAAGCGTACAAAAAAGTAATTGTCGTATACTCTTCGAGAATAGGTACTTGCCGCGACTTCCCAGTTGGATTAAATGTAAAACATAATCATTTTGTAGACAACGGTGGACGTGCCGTGGGTGGAGGTGCAAGAGCGTTCTGTGGCGCCGTACAGCGCGCTGGGGGTGACAGTGCGCGCGCACACGCACTGGGGTGGCGGTGCGGCGGCGCGCGCTCAGCTGTACTCGCCGCAAGCCCCGCCCGCCGCGCCACGCAGACCCAGGGTATACATGCAGCGTATACAAAGGTACATAATGCATATAATACCTTCACATTCGCTGCCCAGATCAATGTCTTAAGAAATCATCATTCCTCTTTCTCTGATGCTTAGTGTTATCTGTGCGCCGGCGTCGAATCGCATTACGTCGCGTCTGTTTGAGTGAATTGACCGTTCACTAACGCGCCCCTGTTTTAGGCAACAGAAACACTCAGTTAATTGACATTTAGAGGTAACGAACGTGAATGGTTGTTTCAGTGGCGGTCCTCTGACAGCGATATTCCGGTGGGAGCCTCCCTCGCGTGCCAACGGCGTGATCCGCGGCTACGAGGCGCAGTGCTGGACCCTGCCCGCGCCCGGCCGGACCCCCTCGCTGCCGGCCAAAGCGTCTGCATGTGCAGACGCGCGCCTCTCACCGGCGCATACTCAACTCATGCTGAGGGATCTTGTCAATGACTCCACGTATTTCTTCCAGGTAAACAATACTCTATTTATTACCGTGTTGCAACTTGCAATACATAATGGTGAATTGATAATGACAATAGTCATCATTTATCTCAGGTCCGAGCTTTTACCGACGCTGGATACGGCCAACTGTCAGAAATAGTATCATCCTCATCGGATGACGTAAATCCTATTCCAAAAGTGATGTTGTCTTCCCAAGAATCAATCAAGATCATCGATTTAGACTCGGGAGAAAGCGAAATTATTCCGAAGAGTACAGGAATTCCCATTGACTTCGCAGTTTCAATTGAGGAAAACATTGTTTACTGGGTCAATAATTTGGAGGAAATATTTTCTTCAAGAATAAACAGCAGTGGACACTACAAGGTACAAATCATATTTTAACTTCATTACACAGAGTGATTAGTGAATACTAACAGATGGCTCTATCTGTGGTGTAAATGTAAATTCAAAAAATATGTTTACGTGCAAAAATGTACACAACGTGCTTACTTGCAATATACAATACAATTCGCAACATTTGGAGTCTCATAGAGATTCTCTTAAATTTCCAGTTGACATCAAACAACGGTTCTGCGACGAGTATTTGCGTAGACTGGGTGAGCCGCTCGGTGTACTGGTCCCAACTGGAGATGACATCGACGGAGTCCTACGTCACATACCGAGCGGACCTCGGCATACCCAACACAAGGCCGAACATCTCCCGCGTATTCACGAGAAGACAACCCATTTATAGCTTACAAATTATCCCTTTGCAACGGTAAGTACACGATAACATATTCAAGTGTAACCTTGGGTTTTTCTTTCTAGTATTGATACATAATACATTACGTGTCATAAGAACAAAAACGCATGAATAATTTAAATTTAGGCTGGCATTTTAATTATGGGACTAATTAATTGGTCTCGCACTAATGGATGAACGAAAGTTGAAAATGGGCCAGACATAACTCTATAATACATATAACTGAATCCTTCGAAGTTTATTTAAAAGAACTGTTACACATACCTAATTTAAATACTTTACAATAATTTTAAACAGAAACTGTGTATTTCCAGATCACTGTTCTGGTACGAAGAAAGTACTCACCCTGGACTAGGCGTACTCATGACTATAAAAACAGACAGTTCAAAATTAAGAACTTTTTTCAATAAAACAGAGGAACATAGTGAAACGCGAGACGACTGCACTTGCCCCGAAAATCCACAAGTGGCCAGGAGCTTCGTTATCGACATGACTAGCAGTGATAATGAACTCTATTGGATAGATCCTTGGGTCCACCATATTATTGCCGCTGACATGGACGGGTGCAAATGTAGAGTGGTCGTCGACGCGACCGAGAAGAAGAAGTACGGCTTTACGCCTATGTCAATAACAGTTGATAGTAAATATGTCTACTGGTTCAATTCCACAGAAAAGGCTATATTCTATACAAATAAGAACAAGGAGAGCAAAATTGAACACGTGAAAATATCATACGGGTACAAAATAATGGCTTTGGACCCAGGAAATCAGCAATATCCTCCACAACATTGTTTGTACCCACAAACACAAAATCTGAGCCCGCAAGTGTTATCGAATTCAGCAAATAGTATTACTCTGCATCTGCCTCGAGTCGGCAAACCTAGTAGCTGTCAGAACTTAGAGTACGAAATGGCAGCGACAGAATACACAATCTTTTATAGGCTACAAACATTAAAAGATACAACGATTTGTGATAGAGATACTTGTCCGTTCATCACGACTACTAACAGTGAGGTAGTGCTGAATGAACTGAAGCCTTTCACGAACTACACTGCGATGTTGGAAGCGACCAATTACTATGCAAAACTCTACGAGGTCAGACCTATCGTTGGATCTTCTTTGATGCTACAGACAGCTGATGAAGGTAAGGCTCCCAAAAACATCTTTAGCAAATTAGAATTACACATATAAATGTATCCTTAAAAATATTGTCTGGAAATATTCTAGCACCGACAGCGCCAAAAGATGTCAAATATACAGTGCTGAGTCCAGTGCTTGCCCGCGTAGAATGGACGCCAGACCCTGGCCTATGGTACGAGCTACATTGGCGTACTGAGGACTCACCTTCGGTGGCGCATAAGTTGAAAGGTTAGATATTGTTTTTCACTTGTCTACGGATATCGAGTTTCCCGTGACAACCTGATTTTTCCGTGTAAATAAAAAGTAGCTTGTGTGCTATTTCGAGAAAATGCCTTCTTGATGATTTATTGAGCCATTTCAGTGCTATAAAAATCCAAAGCCTAAAATCTACACATTTTCACTTTTGCGTTTATAACAATAACATTAGTGGGATTTTACCATTATACTTTCATAGAAACTGATCGTGTGAACCGTAGAGATTGGTACGACGTCTTTGCTCAGCAGTAGGAAGGCACAAGCTAAGCTAATAATGCCCTGGCGACCTTCTTATTGTTATGGTGCCGTATTCTTACGAATGTTGGCGATCATTATGCCAATCTGCACTCTCGACATATCTGTCCTGTCAATTATATCTTCGTAAATTGAATTCGTTTAAACTTCTTTCAGAGCACAACACGTTCGAGGTAACGGAAGGCCGAAGCGCGAACATGACCCGCTTGTCTCCTAGCACTATGTACACGGTGTGCGTGCGAGCGCGTTCGAACCACACCTCAGTTTGGGCGGACTCGAAATGGCTGACGCTGAAAACATACCCACCACCAGCGCCAATTGCTCTGAGAAACGCTACCGCTTATGAGATACAAGTGCTGTGGCCGCCGCCCACTTCCTACCATTTACATCAGTGAGTATCACATACAATCGAGAAGATATTCAATTGTTATCGTGGATAGATGATATCTTGGCGTCCGATTTAGAATTATGTAATCAATTAATCTACATACAGGGGCAATGAGGAGTCCTGTTATCAGTTCAGTAACTACCCAAATAATAATTCATTATAATAAAAAAAATACAGATACAATGTGGAGTACACGGAAGCGACCCTATCAAGCGGACATTGGATGATGTGCGAACACAGTAAAAACGGCCAGTGGTTTGCCAAGAAGCTACGCCCGAAAACCCGCTACCGCTTCCGCTTACGCCTGCAATACGTTGCAGCCGCTGCGCCATATTTATGGCCACACGACGACCGCTTCGTTTACGAAACACTTGGTAAATTGCATCGATTTAAAATTAATTGTAATATGAATAGAAATTTATAACTTTTATCTAATAGTATGAAGTTGAACCCATACACTAATAGACTATTTATATGTAACTGTCGATCTAATTGCCGGCGTCGCCAGCTACGTATCCAAATAATTCATATTGAAATTCCAAATTGGTTATACAACGCCAAGTGAGTTATACATTTCGATATGAATTGTTTTGGATACGTAGCTGGCGACGCCCCGGTGAGGTAGGGCTCAAAAGGTGTAATTCAAACCTGCGACACTTGCGCCGCAGTCTCACGCAGCCATTGCGCTACCTGTGACGTATGTTGTAATATTAATGAACCGTACCTCTCAGGTGACGTGCCCAGTCCTCCCGGTGCGCTGCGCGTGGAGGCAGTGGGCGACCGCGTGCTGCGTGCGTGGTGGGCAGAGCCCGACCCGAGGGGCGCGCCTATACAGGAATACCGGGTGTGGGGACGACTACAACACAGGTAACATTGATCAACACAGTTAGGTTGAAATTAAGATGCGTTTTCGTCACGACAGGAATTCGAACTAGGAATGGCGAGGTCAGGCTCTTTTCCTACAGAGTTACTCGTACTATGACACAGATCGACGAAATCTTCCTCCATATTCGTCTTAGGGATGGTTGCGGTTTTTATTTTAGATTAATAATTAGAATTTACATATGCAAGAAACATTGAATTTTTTAAAATACCAAATAACTGGCAACGATTTTATGTATGTATATACCTACCCACGGCATATGAGCTATCCCTTGCATTTTATAAGACAGTCTTCGATTATTTTAATGATATTTCACAGCTATAATAGATTCTATTTTATGTCATTCCTCATTCAAGACAAATGGCAGTAGGTATGTCGCTGCTCTCTGACGGCACTTTTTCACTCCTATATTTAAACATTTTCAGGACGAGTTACGTGTCAGACAACGTAACGACGAACATGAGCGAATTGTTAGCAGCAGACTTGCCGGCTGATTTGGATGACGATATGAAATTACATATCGTACGGGAAGGACTGGAACTGCTACATAATGGAACAGGTGACACTTTTTTAGCCGTTAGTGCCTCTGTATTAGATTTTGATGATTTTGTATGCAAAATGCTATTTTCGTATATCATTTCCCAGTAGGTGTGATTCTGTTGTGTCTGTCAAATCTAATCCTAAATCTGAACGCAACTATCTCTATCACTCATATGCTACATCGCGTAACGGTGAGCGCGTCGCGCAATGAGACTAAAATCAGCGAGCCACTCTCGAATCGTCCTCTAGTGTCATGCCGTCGACTTTCAGTCCTCATTGCAAGTCTGTGTTGCATCGGAATTTTATATACCTACTATAGGTTTTTATACTTAAGTATATTGTTAGCTTATTGACGTGATCAAGCCAAGTGTCCTACGATCTTAATAAATCAGTATGAGTATAGGTAAAATTATTCGGGCGAGTTGACCCAGTTGAGTGGACATCTAGCCCGCGGCCCAGATTTAGAGCGGGTGAGTTGTACCGTAACCCAAGAAAACGGCTATAATTATTGTTGCAGATACATACTGGTTGATCGGCTCCGGCGAGGTATCTGAAGGGTACGTGGCGCGAGTGCAAGCCAGAAACAGTTATGGGTGGGGTCCGCTGTCGCCCGCGTCTGAGCTGGACGCGGCCCCGCTGGCGCACGCAGCGAGGCCCCACCCCGCGGCGCTGGCGGTCGCCGTGGCCGCACTTGCTGCGTTAGTGCTCACAGTGGGGGCTGCGGTGTTCTACAGTGAGTATTCTATAACGTGACATTTTAGTGGTTGTTTTCCCGCAGCGAGATGAACGAGAAACTAATAAGTCTAAATTTCACGTTGTACAACGTTTTTACATTTTTCCCAATAGACCAATCTGCCACTTAGTTGCGGCCACTATGCCTGTTGTCTGGTTTAACGCTCGACATTAAGGCGCGTATTTATGAACGTGATTTAAAGTTACGCCACCGTTTATGCCCCATGTCCCTTTCTATCTTAACCTTTAACGAAGTGTGAA
The DNA here is from genome assembly GCA_963506565.1 of Tachystola acroxantha. Taxonomy (NCBI): domain Eukaryota; kingdom Metazoa; phylum Arthropoda; class Insecta; order Lepidoptera; family Oecophoridae; genus Tachystola; species Tachystola acroxantha. Next base: position 7,724,430 of record OY735880.1, read on the forward strand.
AGGGATAGCGACACATTTAAATGAAGTGAGGCTTATGAATAACAGCTTAGCTAGGTTTATCAAGACGCCAAACAGCGCATATGAAATTAAGTTTTCGAATCCTCGATGTTTGAAATGTTCAAACCTAACTCGAGCCAAACTCTCTAAAGTGAGTCTTTATTTACAGCTTACAACAACCGAACCAAGAAGAAGGCTGCTCTCGAGAACCAAATGCCCATAACCGCAAGACGAGGGCCAGACGTCGAGTTGGCGACGTTACGACAGCTCCCCATTAGACATTCCACTAATATACTTTACAATCAGGTAACCAGACTTCTCAGAACTGTATTCATTGGCTTATTCTCAAAATACCAACACAACGACTTCCTCAGAATCACGACAAGTAAGATACCTACGAGTTACGTCGAAGATTCAAAGTAGCAATAGCACTTTTGAATTCGTTCATTCTCTAACGGAAATAACCACTTGCTTATAAATCTTGTACATAACAGCTGACGATTGGAAAGACAGATCCAGCGACCCTTATATGTCCCATTCCATAATCAATGGGTATTTGTAATACATACACATTGGTCCACCTAGTCCACGTGGTTGTACAAAAAAGCTATGCCAAAAGGAATTATATACAGTTCTCCCCCAATAACTCTTATGCACTATTCCCCAGGGGGTCCACTGTCCGTCAGACGCGGAGTTGGCTAGCCTGCCTCACATAAGGCGTGAACAAATCACTCTGACCAAATTCCTGGGTTCTGGCGCCTTTGGGGAGGTGTTCGAAGGCGTCGCACGGCAGATCAATGGCACTACCGCTGATACTAAGGTCGCTGTGAAAGTAAGTATGGGGCATAATGAGTTAATTTCGTCTTTCAGTCAACCTGGAATTTCCCAATAAAGAAGATTTAGGAGGAAGTATGTAAAGCTGCTAAAATGATCACAAATTCTACTCATTATCCTTGACTATTTACGAATCTAACAAAGTTTAGTAATGTTTTCGTGTAACTAGTTTTCTCCTTAACAATTCAATCAAGCTAAATCATTCCACTATTAGTAGTAGGTGCAAAGCTGCATTCACAAAAATCTTAAATTTTTGAGGGCGGTGAATTTTGGTGTTTACACACCATTTGGCTATTCTTTTATGGTTTTCTGCCACACATTAATTTGTACCACGTCATATTTTCCGAAAATCGATCATACCTCATTATCATTGTTGCTATTTCGCAGACTTTACGAAAAGGTGCTACAGAGCAAGAAAAGACTGAATTTCTTAAGGAGGCTGCGCTTATGTCCAACTTCAAGCACGAGCACATCCTGCGCTTGCTGGGCGTGTGCCTCGACAACGACCCCAACTACATCATCATGGAGCTCATGGAGGGAGGCGACTTGCTCAGCTATTTGAGGGCAAAGCGCACTTCACTGGTAAGATATTGAAATAATTGGAAATATCTGGTTTCTTACTTGCAGACTGTATCAAGACTGGCGTAGTTAGTTCATCATCGGCCTATTTTTATGCCCCCACTATTGGGATATCCAGTTAGTATTGCCAATTACTCTCTGCTAGTGCTGAAATGTCTCGTATCCCAATTAGAATATAACATTTATTTATGTAAGACGAAAAACGCGAGCATTTTCAAACGACGGATGAGTCGCAGTGGTTTCTTAGAATACATCAAGGTCGTTACGAAATGGAGTAAACGATATCCCGAGTTCGCATCCTGATGTGATGAAGTTTTCTCCATGCCGTCCATTTAAGTAAAATTAAAGCGTATCCCTTGTGTCATCCGCTCTATATCTATAATTTCTGTTCCCAGTATACTCCCGAGTCGTTAACCCTATTGGATTTGCTGAACATGTGCGTGGACGTCACTAAGGGTTGTCGGTATTTGGAGGAGATGCATTTTGTGCACCGTGACCTCGCGTGCCGCAACTGTTTGGTCGCGCACCGCGGCAACGGACGCGTCGTCAAGATAGGCGACTTTGGACTAGCGAGGGACATTTACAAGAACGACTATTATAGGAAGGAAGGGGAAGGTTTGTATTGCTATAGTTTTTACTATAAATACGAGGCGTGATAGAGAAGGCGTCAGATCTAAAAGTGTTAAAGTCGGTCTAATAATTTCTAAGGAACATTTTGGTTTCAAAAGTTTTGGATATTCTTGGATGGATGGAGCTCAACGAGAATTGCAATTAATGTACAGTCTAAACCACTTTTAGTGATTTCCTTTTGTTTTGAAAGCTTTCCAAATTCTATGCTAACATTGAGTATACTGCTAAGCACTACTATAAAATTTGAGACTAAATGATTGGTTTCTCATCAGGACTCTTGCCCGTGCGATGGATGGCAGTGGAATGCCTAGTGGACGGCGTATTCTCCTGTCAGTCCGACGTGTGGGCATGGGGGGTCCTCTGCTGGGAGGTATGTACTTTAGAGCTACTTTTGTACTATTTTGAAATGATTTGGGGAAATTAATATCACCTAATTTGTAGGTATTATCGCTGGGACAGCAGCCATATCCAGCGCGAACTAATCGTCAAGTTCTCGCTTACGTACGCGCGGGAGGCACACCCGACAGACCGCCTAACTGCCCTTCTGTATTGTAAGTAGTATTACCTAGAACTAACGAGTAATTGCTTGGAAGTCAATACTAAATATCCTAGTGTGATAATAACACCAGGTTTTAAAACAGAATCAAAATTATCTACAAGACATATATTATGGCAAAATGGTTATGAGGTTCAGAGGTCTAGTCTAAGGGTCACTGCAACCTCAAAGACCGCACACCATGTTTTTAAATCTCGCTCCCAAAGCCAAAGACCTCCAGGAACCGTATAATACCTTTATGCGACTCCTAACAGCTTGTGTGATATTGTATCCCAAGGCTCGAATACTACTGTAGATAAGACGGCAAGCATTACACTCGTAGATTGTTAGCCCTAAACGTGACTTGACGTTATTCTACAGTAACGCCATCGGTCCCTTTCTAACTTACCATTTTATAACGAAGTGTGAAAGTGATAAAACACGGTCTAAGAGAAGTGAAACGGAGTTTATCCAACTAGGCTTGTGGCTAACAGCAGTAGAACACACGAAACTAGTATAACTAACCAACAGTGAACCTTTATTTAGAGTATGCTAATAAAACGACGTACAATTCCTAGTTACGAGCTGCTCCAAAAGTGCTGGAGCTACTGCGCTGAGAACCGTCCTTCGTTCCGGCACTGCCTGGAGGTGGTGACCGCGCTGAGGGACAAGACGTCGCCAAACATTACCCTCACCGCCACGGCCACGCCACAGCCGCACTACCTTACTCTTCTCGGAGACGGTGAGCATAACACTGACCTGAAGGGCTATTGCATTTCATAAAACGATGAAATGATACCATGTCATAGCGTGCTGAAAGACGCCACTGTACCAGCGCAATAGCACTGTCACGCACACCGTGACATGGTATGATGTCATCGTTTTGAGAACGGCAATAGCCCCACCGATATAACGGTCAATTGAAATCATAAATATTGATTAGTCGTAGAATGTACAACTCGCAAATGGTCAAACGTACACCTAACGGTAACTTCTAATTCGCAATTCATATAGGCGGTTACGGTTAGCCATAAACGTGATTTAAAGCTAGTCCACTGTTTAAGCCTTCGGCCCTTTCTAGCTTAACGTTTTTTAACGAAGTGTGAGAGGGACAACAATACGGTTCAAGGGAAGTGAGGGTAAACTAGGTTTGTGGCTAACAACCATAAAGTTCCACATTATAAAATCCCTCCAAAACCGAATTATTTTATTTACAACAGCTATTAATGTTTTTCATTGAACATTTGGTAATATTTGACATTTTGCGAATTGGACATTGTGTTACATGTTATACGACACATCTCATTGTCATGGGAACAAAATCCTCAAGATTAAAGCTCAGCATGTTCAAATACATCAATGTAATTTATATAAATTGTCCAGTACAACCATAACTCGTATGCTCGACTGCCACATAACTAACCTATTGTAATGCATTGTGCATGGGCCGCATGACCAGCTGCCGTCGACAACCGCACCTACCTGCTGGACGAGAATGACAACACACTAGGTTCGTTTCATCACAAATCATCTTATCAATTACGAACAGGGCCCGTGGCATGGTCACTTGCAATATTTCTTCTCAAGTCTTGTCAAAACAACCTATCTCGACTCACCCGTTTAAATATTTTCGACAGGGCTCGCCCTGAATTATAAGAGATTAGTATTATTATTTAATTATGGACAGGTAGCTCATCGCTGATAAGTCCACTTCACAGTGTTTGTAAAGTATCACTTAGTGGTATTATTCTTGTTAATGGTTTTAAAATAACTGTCCAATTTGTTTTTGAATGCGTTAACTGAGATGGCAGAGATAACGTCGTCCGGGAGAGAGTTCCAGATTATATTTGAGGTCATAGAACAAATCAGCTCTAGTTGTACTATCAATGGCCAATCGTACAACTGGTGATGTGCCATAAGCCCACCCTTGCAGAAATCATGTCACTTGCGTTTTATCGACACGCTGATGTGCATTTGTGCCATCAAGTGATAGATCAGGATTTTGACACTTCTAGAGCGGAATCAAATCGACAAGAACCACTACTGGCTCAACTTTTCAGACTGAATAAACATATCGCTTTCGCTTTCAGATGAAGATTTCCCTGAGCATCAAATGGAGCCGTCGCATTTGCTGCCGCAGCGGACGCCAAAATACCTAGAGCTCATGTACGACAGTGATTCGAACCCTGGCACTGTGTGCGACGGCTACGAGATACCGCGAGCGCCGATGACGTACATGCCATTCTCGCGGCACAGTATCGTTGGCGTGGCGCCCAACAGACTGATCAAGCCGCCGTTGTACCGAACGCACTCGCTGCGGGCCAACGGGCGGCCGCCGAACGCGACCATCATCCCGCTGCGGAATGGCATCGTGAAGCGTTCCTCGCTGTGCGACGTGCAAGCCGCGTTCGGCCGCGACGCCCGCCCGTGCTCGTCGCGCGACCTGTCGCCCGACGTCGACAAACACGTCTTCAAGACTCCATTTTGAACTGTGATATTGTTATTAGGCAATTTTTTTATATTATGTTGTATAGAATTCCACCGATCTTCAAGTCTTTTTACTTGTGAAATATTTAATAATTATTATTTATTTTGATCAGATTATGTAAATATGGTAAAATAATTGTAAATATTAGTTTATAATTGAAAATATTGGTGTTTAAATAATAGGCTTGGTTGTTTTTCAAGCAGTTGAAGATAGGGTATGGTATAGAATGTGAAAAATTATAATGCATTTATTTGTAAGCAATTCCTATTTAATTAAATGATTTGCCTTATCACGATTACGCAGTTTCGTTTCAGTAGTTCTACTTTGGTAGAAGTACATACATATACAAATGAAAAGATAACTAACTTATTTTTAAGTTACAATACGACAAATTATCATAAGTGGCTAAAGAATAAATTGCGTTCTAAAACGCTGAACTCTGTAACATACTATAAAATAATATACATAAACATATGTACAATAGGTGATAGACAAGATATCTAGATAGATAACCGATCATTTGAGGAACTCTTTTTAACCTATTGAAAATACGAGTCCATACGGTGGACAGTGGCGCCGATTCTGACTTAGGTTCTAAAGTAAACTAAATTTTACAACCATAAAAATATTGCTATCAAGTGAAGAAAAAGACAGCACCTACGTTTAGTCACATTTGGGCTTGCAAAATGTAGTACAAATCAGAATCGGGCCAATTCTTAAACTAAAAAACTTACAACGTAATAAATAGTCAAAATTGCTTTGTCTTTAAAACTAATGTCATTGAGTGCTCCTCAAACGACGAAATAATGGAAAACAAAAGTTTATTTTATGAACTATAACGCTAGTTGCATAAAGCGTCTATAAAGGCGATCGGTTTCAATAAATGAAAAGTGAGCGGTGGAAGTTTACAATATATACAGATTTAATTTATCATTCAATTTTGCAGCCTTATGAAGTATCTCTATATGTCTGTGTAATGTTTACATAGCATATTATATAACTTTTCCATACAAACATACTACATACAAACAAATTGAACCGAACCGGGCACCTCATACATAAAGTCACATGGACACAACCGACAAGGCTACGAGATCGCGTCATCAAATAATAGATAGCGTAAAAATATACGATTAACTTTAGAGACGCTTCAGGCCACTGCTTCAATCTACTTCTACTAATAGACTACTTCCACGGAGTATGGAATAAGAGAGAACACGTCTTTAGATAACTTTCTATATATATAAATATCGCACAGTTGCGGGGAGAAGATATCACGCCTATTGATGGTACAACAGGCTAACGTAACGACAGCTGCACTTAAGTCTATCGTATGACGTCATGAACCTACCCTAACTAACATACACCTACAAAACCATTGCAATCTATACGCATTAAGCTCGGTCTATATCTTCAGACATTGAGCGTGTCTAACATGTGCCGTGGCAGACAAAAAAATAAGGACACATTGTATAGAAGAATATAATTTTGTCTACGTGTCTGACACGCTCAATGTCTGTAGATATAAATGGGACTTTATCGTCGCGTAGAGTGCACATCAGCATCAGGATATCCTGTCTAATGTATCACGAATATTAGGGGTCTTATTCCGTACGCCGTGGTTACTAAATGAACTACAGTAAATAAACAAGGCCGTCTACTCGCCATCTTCGACCGTTTCCTCCTTGGCCCGTTTCTCTCGCTTGATTTGGTCGGTTGTAGTGACCGCGGCGCCGACTGCTGGCTCCTGGTTGTCGTCGTCCTGCGCGTCGTCCTTGCTGTTTTCGTGTAGCAGCACGTACTCGCGCTGGGAGAAACCGAACTTGACAACATCACGCTCTAGTAACTCCACGTAGCGACGGTGTTCGATCTTCTTGTTGTTCACGAATGTGCCGTTTGCGGATTCTGTAATAAAAGAAATTTGGTTAAGGTTTTTGACAACCAATTTATTTGACTTTGAACTTGGAAAAGTTATTCATATGCTGAATTCTCAACCCAAAGGTTGTCTGGGAGAGTTCGCTTTGAGCGATAAGACCGCCAATTGAAATATTAATTGTATTAGCCTATTTCTCTTGTGTAATTCTTTTTATTTTGCAATAAAGAATATTTATCTTAGCTTGATTGATAATAAAAGAAACCTACCCAGGTCGATGACGTACGGTCGCACGCGTCTCCCCTGCGTGCCGTCTGGCCGCTGGAAGGGCGTGGCTCGGAACTGCAGCGCGGCGTGCTGCTTGCTGATGGACGGGTGCTCCAGTGGAATGTCGGCCACCTTCTTGTCGCGCCCGATAAGGAACGCGGACTGACGGTGGATGTACAGGATAGGCAGCGCCTTGTCGCCTTTGAACGGGTAGAACCTGCCACAATAGAAGATATTGTTAATAGATCGTTGCAGCTATGAAGCAAGGAACGGCATGTGGAGTAAACGATATTTACATCGCTGTAATATACATATATTCATATTTACCTGAACAAATTATTAATAATTTACTATACCACCAATGGAGAAAAAATTTCGTCACGACCTGGATTCGCACCAAGATATCGCTGTCCCTAAGATGAATATGGAGAAAGATTTCACCGATCCGAATACGGGTCACGGTAACTATTAAAATAGAGAGTGCCACGGAATGGCTATGTCCGTGGTTCGAATTATCTTATATTAGATAAGATAATTCTTTATTGTACAGACTTTAGGTACATTTTGTATATGAATTTGCACAAGGTATCATTGTCGCTAAATCCTGTGACAAATTACAATATATAAATAAATTAATGACTTCAGATGCAATTTAAATTAAATACAACAAGCAGAAATTATTTATAAAAAAACGAATGCCAAAAATAATTGTTTTAGCCTATGTCACTCCTACAATCAAGACGAATCTAACGACACCTCATGTGCATCCATTAAGCCGAGTAGGCTGCATCGCGTGCCAAATAATTAGACATACATACACTCGAAAAACATAACCCTCCTTCTTGCGCAGTCGGGTAAAAAGTAAGTAGGTATTTAAAGTCGCCTACCTCCACCTCCTCTTGGGTTGCTTGGCATCGTCCGGCTCGGTGTACTTGATGACAACCCCGTTGACGGTGTTCGCGTCGGCGGTCAGCTTGCCCGACAGACCGAAGTTAGGTTTCTCCTTCTCGCTCGGACCGTCCTCCTTCTTCACTTCAGTTTTGCCCCAACTGTACTCCTTGTTGTCCTCCGTTTCAAATCTGAAATTTATTACAATATTTACATAAACTCATGCTTATATGCTGTGTAGTGGTAAGCAGAGACTGTGGACTTCCATCTGAGGCGATCATGGCAAATCACTCTCGTTTTCTTCAAATTCATCAATCTCTTGGTGCTTGCTTATCGGTTTGCAGTAAATATTGTATTGTAAATCAATATTATCATGTATACCAAAGCCCAAATCAAGTGTCTTATTTTGTAAACAAAAACTACTCACATTTTAAGCTTTTCTGTGATTATTGCAGACTTTCACATTATTAGATCACTTTATTTTCACAACGATGAACAAGTTCAATCAATCAGTTCCTTAGTGTTACACCACAACAGGTAATTAGACGATCATATTTATTTACAAAATAAGCACTTGATTTGAGCTTTGGTATACAAATACATACATGTATTATTTCATTATGTTGTGGCGAAGATATCACCATACTTAAATTTCTTCATAAAATTGATTCTATACAGACAGGGTCCAATATAAAGGGTATACATACAATATAGTAGGTCGAAAGCAAAGTGTTGTGTATTGATAACAACAAATGACATACGAATTTTCATTCAAAACGACAGTAAATAAATCAGCACCTGGTCCTGCGATCGCGCGGTCGCTCCGGTCTCTCGTCCTTGCGTTCCTGACTGCGCGGCGGGCGCTCCCGGCGCTCGTCCCCGCGCGCTTCCCGCGGGCGCTCCTCGCGCACGTCCCGCCCCGCCACCGGCCGACTACTGCGCTCGCGGTAACGATCCTCAGGACTACGAGACTTAGACGACTCTCTGAAACCACACATGTAAAATAACGGTTTTAAAACATCACACTCTTCAAATTAAGATTCCCTGTGTTAACGAGTCAGAGACATTGAGAGAAACGTTCATAAAATACACGTAGACAGACCAAAAATACGTTTTTTTAGTGAACATATCATCTCCATCGTTTATTGTGCAAACTACTTATATCATCGATCTATAAGGGGTTTACTTTTGAAGTACCCGAACCCTAAAAATTTAAAGCAATGAGACAGGGGTCTAGAGTTTTTCATTCCTATCTTTAAAATAATGATAGAACATAGAAATTTCGTCAATGCCCTATGAGTCGCATGTAATAGAAAATTATAAAAAATTATTAAAAAAACTTTTGGCAGCGATTCTGTTGTTATCTAATGTTAAGCTAGCAGTGCTATCCTTTTTATAATTTTGGTGTAAGAAAGGGGGCAGCATCATTAGACCTGTCACATTTAGTGTAGTTAAAAAATCATTGCTAATTTCCTGTTTTATTTTAGTCAATAAATACAAGACAAACCTTTGTGTTTCTTTGGGTTTCTCCTCTCTCGCCGCCGGCGGCGCCCGGTCCCGACGCACGTCGCGCGCCCTGCAACCGACAACATCCCCCGTAAACAACATACCCACGCACGCGCACACACACTCAGCACAACAAGGCAATTAAATTGATTCTAAGCCGGGAGAGTGGAACTTGCTTCAGATATTACAAATAAATCAACACATGTCTTATAATGTCGATAGTATGTATTTACGGAAAGGTAAGCAAACCTGGATCCTATTAACATTTTCAACGCAATTGACGGTCATGTCACTACAATAGGTTAATCCGTCATAAGATGTCAGTATTGTCGACAAAATGCGAAATTGAGTATTATTTATATATAAAAATCAATACTTGAATTTACGCTATATTGATATGATGTAGTTATTGTTCTATGGCATTATTTTTCAATTCGGTGTTTATTTTAACTTTAATAATACATTTAAAATATAGTTTGTTTGCAACAGTTTGGCTTGGCGTCAGAGTGACTTTTGTATTTCACATGGCATTGAAAAGGTTAAATACACAAAATGCAAGACGAGTAATCATAATTCCAATAAAAAATGTACATACATTCAATCGAATTACAAATCTTAACGTTTGCTCTGCTCTAATTAAAACTGTATTAGCATTTATAAAATAACCATCAACATCCAACACGAAGAATTTGGCACTCCTATAGATCATACACTTACCATTACTCGAGAACAATACGATGATTTCGTGAAGGTATTACCTACTAAGGCACATCCGATCGTGGATTTGTCGATAACTGTAATTCTAATGTTCGAGGAGCAGACTAGTCTGTTCAATTTGTAGCTTTTGATAGCATCTTTCTGGGAATTTGTGAAGAGAAGTTATATCATATAGCTATTTCACATCCATAACAGAAATGTTTAAACTCCAATATCTGGTTCCATGCTATTTTGGTATAATTTTTTGTGTTTTTGGTACATATTTTCTGTGTTTTATTTATAAATCAAATAGATTCTTGTGTCTTCATGAAGTTCATAAACATATGTATCATTTAATTCTTTTATTATTCAATCAACCCAAATCTTCAAATGTGTCTTGGTGGGGAATGATTGATAATGATAAGAAAAATATTCACTGTTTTCAATTGTAGACATACATATAATTATCTTCCTTATCTTCTTCATATATGGCATTTCCTCTTGCTTATTAGATATATGGAGTGTAATTGTTGCCGTCTATATAACACATCTTCAAAACCTTAAATGGTAACTTTCTAGTTGAATTAATCATTACGAATTAAGCTTATCATAATATAGCCAGATCTCTTCAAAATCTTCCAGTGTATTATTAACACGTATTGTTAATTACACAAATAAGTCTTCATTCTTGAATATGATAATTGAATGTCCAATGTCGTTTCCTGGGATTGAGCTATAACATAGAACCATCTAATTATGTTCATAATTCCAAGAACATCGTCATATCCGCAATTATTTTCTTTTGTATCCATTTAGCGAATTCGTTGCACTAACGAATGCCATACGCGTCTATTGTATAATAACAATATATATCTCCAGAACTCGTTAAGTAACAATCCGCTACAAATGTCAGCTATAAGTAATTGTTCGAAAAATACACGGTACTCTTTATCTTCTTCAAGTAACGTCGAAGATATCTTATCTTCATAGTTAATAGGTATTATATCCCTTTAAATATACTTTGATCCTTATCAAATCAACACGAACGAGTATTTATTCATAACGATGAAACAATTACCATTGAAGCTGCATATTTGGTGGCATTGTTCTCTTTTAAGCCATTGTGTTGTATTTTCTAAGAATAATTTTCATATCATGGTATTTTCCCAGAGCACTAAAGTGTAAATGAAATACAATTGACGAGATTCACGGCGTAAAACCTTTTTGTAGCGATAGAGTGGTGATTTGGATGAAAACCTTTCAGGCATGGTAAATAAACTACGACAAATGTTTGTGTAGTATTCAACCAACACAATATCAACATTGTGTCTTTTCCTTCCTATTTGATTTCTTAATCGGAATACGAATCATCTGTATCCGTTTTAGATCCCAACGAATCTATAATTAAAAGTTAGGCTCACAGTTGCCTAGAAGAATGATCACTTAACGTGCAAATATTAAAATATCTTTGCAACAGCAATATACTCTGACCGAACTGATTACAATTTTCTGTAGAGATGTCACTGTAAAAACAAATACAGTCAATTTAACGGCGCGAACCACTCACTAGATCGATGTGAACATAAACATGCAGCATCGTAATCTATTGATTGAATACAAAATAGGGTTACCCAGACTGATACAGTTGCATAGAAACAGTTTAGTTGAAATTGCGTCAGCGCTGATAATACTGGACTGTGAAATTGATTCCAAAGCGTATAAATGGATATTGACATACCTATCTGAGGAATATTCCTCTTGGTACCGTTCTTTCTTCTCTGGGTATTCTCTCTCTCGTAAACGGTCAGCATCTTGTGGTCCGCGTCTAAAATACAAGACATTATTATTAAAATTAAACCTACACTCCAGCTTCGTACATTTGTACGTGTTGCTCAGCACACTTAGACTTAGAAAGCTACAAAGTGTGAATAAAAGGAATATAATCTTTTTAATAGTACCTGTCTCGATAATCCCGGTTATCATCATAGTCTCTCCTCTTAGGTCCTCGTTCCTCATACTGGTTAAATCGATTGTTGTGGTAGCCTATAAAAGAATATACAGCTTAGTTTACATTGTATTGGGAAAAAACTTTTAAAGGTAGAGAGCTGAGTGTAAAATAAACAAACCTCTTTGATCGTCCCTGGACTGATAATTGTCATCTCTTGGCTTCCTGTGGTACTCTTCTTGCGGTTTACGCTCCTCGTAACGCTGTTGTTGATGTCTACAAAACAGGAGATGGAAAATAAATATTACAGTTGAGAATCAACTTTTACTTGAAAATCGTTTAGGGAAATGTCAACCCCTTGCAATACTGTTAGAGTTGTAAATGTCTATTGGTAATGGTGACTCTAGGTGGCTTATCTGACCAGATAAATGGAAGAAAAATGGTCAGGTTATGCGAATAAAGTAATAATAGATGTAAATGTATAGAAAATAAATTAATAATTAAAACAAATAAATCATGAATACTATTTCAGCTGATAAAGTAAAAGTAATTAAAGACCAGTGATCGAGACAAATCTAATGATATCTCCTACATCAATATCTATCAATCCTTCTCGACTAGAGGTGGTCACAAAGGCACTGATAAGATAATACATTCCAAAAACGTTACTTTTCTCTCAGCAGTGGGGTAAATATTACCAAATGAAGTAATCAAAGCATTAAGTACCTCTTGTATTCATCATATTGTCTCTGTCTCCGGTTGTAATCATCATTGGAGCTATTGTTGTACTGGTTTTGGCCGTACTTAGGTCTATCGTTTTTGTCTTGGTTTGATGCATATCTGTAATATTTCATATCATTAACAATCTAGTTCCATTAAACTTCTATTTTGAAAAGCATGGAAATATTTTAAAATTATCCAAAAACACGCAAATAATAAATTTGTGTATTAGAATCCTATTTCTATATACCTACCTAATATTATGGGCTCTACTGAAATCTTAAGGAAAATGAGTTGCAGTGTTGTTAGCTCACTGATATCCAGCAATAACTGTTTATTTGAAAGCGAATCCCTCAAGAAACCAACAGGTAATGCCACAGGGTACAAAACTAGTTTCATACAATGTGATACTAACTTATCATTGCGTTCCCGGTTGTACTGATAATGCTCTTCGTACTGCTGCCTACGCTCTTTACTGGAGCCACGATAAAAGCGCTGCACCTCACGCTCCCTGTCATAGTCCTCACCACCACCAGACTGCCTATACTCTTTCCTAGACAATACAATAACAAAATGTTATGTATAACTCAAGGATAAAAATAAATATTAATATTCAAATTCCTCAATTCTAAAATGTTTACCTACTTATTACAAAAATCATTCATAGACTTATAGGTAGAAGAATGACAGACCCTTTTTTAGAATAAGCCACTCTGCATTTAACTATGTATCACCCTTGACATCTCACAACTACCAGTAGGTACATCTTGTTCTGAAGTTTATGGTAGATTCCAACATTCAAAAACCACAGACTTTAGTTTTATAGACATATCCAACTACAATCTGTAATCTGAGATATGTGACTACTGTGATTATGTGACATTCTTTGTGATTGATGGGGCCCTAGGCTTTGAGACAGAACTAGACAGAGCTAAAAAGAAATGTCATATTTAACATCATTTATTATCTATTCTAGTTGTAGCCGGTAGACAAGACGCACATATTTTTTTACCGGTCAGCTGTGTTTTGCGAACCAGCTAATAATTTTTTAAATTAAATATGTTCTAAATACATATTTATTATTTATGCATAAAAGATGTGTTGCTGAGAGTTTTTTGCCACTTTTTCTCCTCAGCGTTGGCACCTTTTCCTTGCAAAGTGGTGTAAATGTAAATTCCAAAAAATATATTGACGTGCAAAAATGTACTCAACGTGCTTACTTGCAATAAAGAAATTTGACTTTTGACTTTTTTTATCCAAGCAAAGAAAAAGTAGAGCTAACAGCAAATTCTAAAGTACTAGATCTTCGAAACATCTTAGTTTAAGAAAACTTACTGATAATATGTTCGTGCAGGCTGGCTGGCTTCAGACGATGCTCGGCGCTCTTTTACTACACTATGTAGTCGACGCTCAACATGCTCTTCTTCTGCGAACAAATGAGCATCTTGAGCCAAGGCCATAGGAACATGGTTAAATTTTTATGGTCTATTATCCAATCATGAGGTAATAACTTGAGACAGGGAAAAGACTGAACAATTAACTCATTATTTAGGGTATTGAGTTAGGTTATGATAGCTAGATTAATTTTTAACAATTGAGGCGCAAACCTACTTGTGTCGTATTATCTACATCCTGCTTCCATTCTAAATAAGTATTTTCATGTCGATTACAGTAAACAATTATAATTACCTTCACTAACCGACGAGCTTCGCGCACGTTTAGAATGCTTGTGTTTATGCTTGCGTTTCTTTTTCGAGGACAATTCGCCATCGCTCGCCGACGACAACTCTTCAACGGAAATACTTGGCTCCACGGAATTCGTACGCCTCTTCTTCTTATTATGCTTCTTCTTTTTCTTCTTGTGCTTGCGTTTCTTTACCCGTTTCTGGTCGTCCGATTCGCTTTCAGATTCTGAGGAATCGGCACGTTTCCTTTTTTTCTTATGCCGGTGCTCCGAGACGGAGGACTCGTCACTGTCGCTACCTGACGTACTGCTGGATTTCACACTTGCTTCAGATTCTTCTGTTTCCTCCGAAGACGATTGATTACGCTTTTTCGACTTCATTTTGTATTTACTTATACAATACTACAAAATGAACGACAAAATATGCAACGCAAAGCAGCACTTGACACGACACAACAATCGGCAACGGCGATGGCGTCTGAAATGACCACAAACAATCAAAAGAGATGAGTGAATGGAAATGAATGGAATGAACGAAAATTATTTTGTCTATGGGTTTGGAAGTGTTGTCATCAAAGAATATCAAAAGGATATCCAAGTAAAAAAATCCAAGAGCTTACCAAGAAAAACTCAAACTCAATTCATACCTTTTCAACAGTCAAAAGTGTGGTGAGAACTTCGTGAAAAGCAATGTAACATTGTTTCTCACTTCTGCTTCCTTGGATTGTTGTAGAAATCTTCGAAAGTTGCTAAATTTCTTGCTTGGGCTGAGGTATCTAAGTTACCAATGCCCAATCAGTAATAATAAAAACACATGGTCATGACTTATGTCAAGACTCAAGAGAAAAAAAACTTTTAGTTTGTCTCTGCTGGTGTCGTGTAATATCGATATTATTGTTGAATTTATTTGATTCGTCCATTTATTTATTACATTTTCCTCCACAACGTAGTACAATTCAAGTGCAAAACATGCCTCTATCAAATGAAGTAAATATTTCGATAGCCCTTTCATAACCTTAGATTGAGTTTGAAGCGTACTTACTTTCATTTCCCCACCAAACACGGAAAATAGCAATGGCTACACGAAAGAGGAGTGGTTCTGGATCTAAAAGACATTTGAAGGAGAAGGTGGTACAAATATACGAGTCCTTCTTTAGAGGGGAAGACCTGACGACTGATAACCCTACTTTCTGGGATGAGTTCTTTCTGCTCAAACCAAAGATTCCGCAGCTGGAGGCTGAGATTCACAAGTTATCGGCGGAACAGTTGATGAATATGAAAGATAGTATCAATTTACTTGTTGGCCAGTGTATAGAGATGCTGGGACAAGAACATCACATTAGGCAAGTAAAATAGTTTTATCAATAATCTCATTGTCGAAGCGACAGTAGCCCAATTGCTAGTGTGAGAGACAACGACGCAAGAGTCGCATGTTCGATCTACTAGCTATATTGGTGGACCACTAGTATGTATTATTATTTTGATTTACTAGGAGTGGTTGAAGAGAAAATTGTTAATGTCAAAACATTGGTAATGTTGTTTCATCATTGTTTCTAAAGATTTATCTAACTTCGTTTTAGGATATTGTATATAATATGTAACTTGTGGATTGTACATGATTTGTTGCCTCACTTTACCATCATATAACTATAATTTTGTAATGTTTTTGTCTTCCAGATTGGTGTATGCCCTGCAAACAATGAGTGCTCTTTTAATCACAATGTACCAGCGAGTGACACAAGATCCCAGTTTGAATATTAAAACAATTCTAATTGGAGAGGATAATGCTGATACCAGAATGCAAAAGCTTTTAGAACAGTGCAGCGTGATATTATCTGGTTAGTAGGTATTTGGTTCAGGTATCAACTTGTGGGATTTGCCATCAGGCTAGCAACAGGAATGAAATGCATGACATGACACTGACAAAAATGTCCACAAGAGACGATTGCCATTGAGAAAAGAAACCAAAAAGAAATGCAAACATGTTTTTGTGTAAGACGAACCAAACACATCCCTATTTTGCCATTGCATACTTTGATTCTAGATTCAGTTGATTTCTAATTGTCAATAGTTGAGGTAAATTGATGTGCTTAAGGGTAACTATTTGTGTCCTTACAGGTGATGTCCCAGAGAGTTTGAAAGCAATGGTGCTGAAATTATTGTTAGTGATAGCAATAGGACTGGACAACATAGATGACAATCCATTAGTGGAGTATATAATGCTGAATTCCCTGTTTGAGCCACTTATACAGTTGCTGTGCACCTCTACGGAGAGGCAGCAACATGGTAGACATATTTATAAGTTTAAAAAAATTGTGTCATTGCTTACGACTACAAAACCACTGGACAGGCCATGATGCAGTTTACAAGATGTCACACGAATAGATGATATACCGAAGCCTAGTGTACATTTAAACCCATATAATGCCAAATAGGGCTATCATAAGTCTACAGTTATTTTCGAGTTAGTATTTTAGTTTAAGCTTTGTATAACCCTATTTTGCATTCTATGAGTTGATTTTGATGTCACCAATGACTGGGCTTTGGTATGTTGTTTAACAAACGCAGAACGATAGCTATTCACTGTTTTGAGCCTCGGTTGCTGATTAGCCAGGTTATTCTATTACTTAGGAATTTATTACCTTTCACTATTTTTAAGTAACACTCTTTTCCAGGTTATGATGTGGTACTGCTGCTAATGTGTTTAGTCAACTACAAGAAACAAGAGTCGGCTAACCCTTACGTGGTCAAGCTGTCAATCCTTGACGATGAATTAGCTCTAAATGGGTGTGTATTAAATCGAATTCTACCGCACATCTTTGATATGTATCTCATTTCATATCAATTTTATATTACCCCTAACTACCCCTAGCTACCGTAAATTCATGTTATGTATATGTGTAAATAATCTGTTACTGTTTTACTAAATATCCTCTGTATGTTCAGATACGGTCAAGTGATAACAGCAGCGTTGAACGACTACGTGATGTCAACGTTTGGTGGTATGCAGGCGAGCGGCGGCGGCGGCTGGCTCTCGTCACTCACCAGCATGGTCGGGGGCATATTCCTCACTAGTGATGAAACACAGCCAGTGGTACGGGGACAGCGGAATAGGTATGGGTATTTTAGAAGGTACCAGGCGGCCCGGTGCTGTTTGGTAAATTACAAATGCCTGGCTTTTGTTTACTTGGAATACTATATAGATCCTCTGTCTACATAAAACGTCTGATTTCAAACCGGCGCCTTATTTAGAATAGAATAGCTTACAAAATTCAAATAAGGTGGCTGGCAGAGACTGGATGAAAAAGGCCGAGAATCAGGTCGAATGGCGTGCTCTGGGAGAGGTCTACGTCCAGCAGTGGACTGATGATGATATGTCTGCTATTGTATGTCAAGATCACAGCTGGTTCATCTCTCTGCCTACCCCTGCGGGAAACAAGCGTGATTGCTAAAATCGGGAATAATTGTGTAATTACCTAGTTATTAAATAATTGAATTGATATTATTTTAAAAGATGTCCTGCTGAAAGTTTTTTGTCACTTTTTCTTCTCAGCTTTGGCACCTTTTCCTTGCAAAGTAAATTTTAAAAAATGTTGACGCGCAAAAATGTACACAACTTGCAATAAAGATATGTCTTTGAGCTGATGATGATGATAATTGCAGTGGCGGTGAAGAAGGAATGCTGTTGGCTCTATATGAGGCGGCGCATTTGAACCGCAACTTCATGACGACGCTGGCACATTCCTCGTCTGCAGCCGCGTCCTCGGCCCCACCCTCGCCGCCCGCCACCTTGCCGCCACATCAGGTATTTATTTACCATAACTAGTTAACATCTCCAATAATGTTGATTCCGGAGTATCGCACGCGATGTTTCATCATTCCTACTTCTTTATTTAGCCCTAAATCAAATGTTTGTTACATAGTATTTATAGTTTACAATTTACATAGTAGTATAACTAAGCAGGGTCTCACTTTTACGCGATGTAGCAACGAGTGAAAGTGATAGTTGCGTTTAGGACTAGATTTGGCGACGACGTAATCGCACTTTAATCTTAAATCGTACCTTCAAACTGTTATACGTACGAATAAAACTTACTTTTTGGTTGAAGTATTTAACCCGACGCGACGTTTCGATCTATTTCAACTGATATACGCACCGCCGACGGTGCTGGTACTCTTTGAACGTGCTCGTCGCGTTTTACAGCGTAGTGCGAGACTAAACGCCATCGGTAACGCGGGCGAGCGTGGCGCAATAACCATGCTAAAGTCCTATAGTAATTCTAAAGGAATAGAGTAATGTTCTTAGAGTGTATGTATGTCGGTTCTTTTGTCGCTGTATCCTGTAGTCTACAAAGACGTTAATGTATAAATTATCGTTAGATTCGTCTTGATTCCGGGACAGATATATGATTTTAAATACCAAATCTATATGATTTCATTTCTCTTATGCCTGTTTCAGACGCCGCCGAATCTATCACAGATTCAAGCCCTTGACAACGACCAACCAACAAACCTTTTAGTCACATTCTTCCAGTATTGGTTAGTATGACTGATAAGATATATTCAATACTTTTAATATGGTCTTGCTCTCTTCGATATTTTTAGTCCATGTTTTTGGCCCCATTTCTAGCGCCTTGCATCTTTAGCATTTTAATCTAAGAATGATTGAAATAAGTGCTCCATACACAAATGTGATGTGTTCATTCCAGTGTAAATAATACAGTTTTTAAATAGCATAATATTATTGTGAGCAGTTTTATAAAGGCAAATCTGTAACAATCAAGTTTAAAGATCGCTACTTTTTGTTTAGCCTCTAAGTATAGAGTTGTACGAATGTTTTTATCTAAATATGTTTATGAATAAAGAAATCCATCAATCTAATAACCCGTGCGGACTAATTACAGAATATTTTTAATTTCAGTTCAATAGTGATGGCGGACACTCGTAGCGAAGCAAGCATCAACAAATGCAGCCTGTGTTTCATAACACTCACTTGCATAGTTGAAGAACAATTCGCCAATTCCATAATGCATGACCAAAATCTTACTTTTAAGGTAAATAACGTTATTTTACTTTCATATACTTAGGTTTTTATTCATTTACATTCTCAGATATCCAAAATAGATTTTACTTGGCCTCTAAAACATCAACTGGAAGAGAAGTGCGCCCTTTGTATGTACAAATTGTATTTTTAAGCATTTATTTTGTATTTGTTGTGTACAATACAATAAAGTGTTAAAGAACTTCGTCGCTTCATCCGAAGTACAACATTTAAGATGCAATTTCTGTTATGGAGTAATAATAAAACCATCAAGTGTCAGTTTTTATTTTATCATAGTGGGTGGGTGGGTGACTTCTGTACCATAACAGTTAAAATCGTACTTTAAGTGTTATGAATTTTCTCAAAAAGCGACATAACTTTTTTTTTAATTATTAGTTATGGTTTGCATTCTAAGCTAGCTACATACTTGGACATGAAAGAATTTTTGCAATCGGTCAAGTCATTTTTGAGACTAATAAAATAATGTCTTTTTTCTTTTTCAGGTACAATTGTATAGGCTGCCAATGCGTCATAGGAAAATAGTTCTCGAAGAACCTGCGTCACAGCCTTTAGCTTCCACATTAATAGGTAAAACATTTGCTAAGCATCTTTGCTATCGGTCGCCATCTTGTATTTTTATTCCATAAATATTTGCACGCCACCGCGCCGTCCTTATGGCAGAATATGCTGGTTTATTATATTTAAGATCTTCATTGTACTATATTCTAGCCAATACATATTTTGACATGTTTCCAGACCTACTCATCGAATTCATGATGTGCCACTTACTAAAGAAGTTTCCCGGGGAGTTGTACCAGCTGTGCGTGGGCGTATTGCTCCGGTTGCTAAGCTACCAGAAGCGGTGTCGGGTGCGGCTGGCGCGCGACTGGCGGCCTCTATGGGCGGCGCTCATAGCATTGCTGAAGTTTTTAGTTACCAACGAAAGTACTTTGCTTCGGAGGCATAATATTTTCATTATGGCCCAACAAGTACGTACGGAACTCAGAGAAAGGTGTTTGAGAGTGAGGAGTGTTAGTAGGTTGAGCTTTTCTCAAAAGTACTTTACTTATTTTTTAAATTAATATTCGATATATTACTTAGAACTGTCTACTGCTAAAATAATTTTTACAATCGGTCCAGTAGTTCTTGAGAAAATCTTAACCTTATTAAGATCCTATGTATAGGTACTTCTATGTTTTCGACTGATCCGTCAGTGATCTTCATCCGTGCAGAAAGTTGAGATTTTCTCAACGAGGTCTCATATTTTTTTTGAATTACACTTCGTTTCTTTTTGACCCGACTGCCGAGGATGAGGATAATGTTTTTCGAGTGTACGTTATGTTCTAGGTTCTACGGGGTTTCTTCTGAAATTGGGCAATACAGACTTACAACTTAGTATTTGATTTTCAATTTTAGTCTAGGGGCAGGTACTCCGGAGGCTTTTCCTCTCAATGATTACTCCGTGAAACTGTCACTTGACATGATAAGTTCGCTTGTATTACAGATTGTGAATATATTCAATCTGTTCATCACATTCGGCGACACGTTCCTGCCGACTCCGGCGTCGTACGACCAACTGTATTACGAGTTGATCAGGATGCACCAAGTGTTCGATAATCTGTTTTATATGGGTAAGTTTTATATGAGTGAGATGCCCTGATTGTTATTTTACGTAAATTGAATTAACTTAGCTCCAGGTGTCTGAACAACCCTGACTATAGATTTAGTAACTATTCAACAATGAGAAGAAACCTAATGCTGTTTGCCATAAACCAGGTTTAACCTCACTCCCCTTAAACCATGTTATGTCACTTTCGCACCGTGGAATAACAGCGGTTTCGCACTGCATCCGATCCATTCGGACCGTGAAAATACCGAATTGGTTCCGAAGTAGTCGTAGAACTATTTGTGTGGTTAAGTTGACGCAATAGATCCGTTTTTTCGTCATCCGATTTCTCATACAAATAGTTCTACGAATTCGGAACCAATTCGACACGTATTTTCTCGGATTCGGATCGGATACAGTGCGAAATCGCTGTAAATTTATGGCTGGCAGGCTTGTTACTAACAAAAATTACGACTATTTATGGTTATTTATTAATTACGATATTTGTGATTATTTATTACATACAGCGCTCCGCTACTCTACCGGCGACGGCGAGTACAAGGGCGAGGCGTTGCGTCTGGCCAACTGCCTGGTGAACGTGCGCGCCATCATACAACACTTCACGCCCAAGATAGAGGCCTGGCTCGCCTCGCAGAGCCTGTCCACGCCCAGCGAGGACCAGGTATGCAGAGCGTTACTCTTCGAGCAGTCTATAGTTATATAAGTACCTACCTAATGGTAACCATTTTGTCTATATTATACTAACCATTAGGTTATCTGAAGTGTATTTCATTTAGTGACACATAGCAATAGGAATGAAGCTCATTTTGTACAACCATTACTGGGGTGTTGTGAACTGTTGTGTATTGTTATTTGAAACCCAACAATGGTTATCGAAAATCCATTACATTATATTATCCGACGAAAAGATGGAGGGATGACCAGCGTAAAGTAGCTGGTAGGGACTGGATACAAAATGCCAGGAATGAGTGGCGTGCTAAAATAGAGGTCTATGTCCAGCAGTGAACTATACGGGCCGATGACGATGATGAAAAGATACGACTTTGACTATTAGATATTTCTAGCGTTAATCGGAATATCTATATATATAATATTTCCTTTGATTTAATTGATGCAATAATTTTATTAGTCACTTAACATATTTAATTGTTTCAGATACTAGAAGTAGTCCGCAAGAACTACGATAGTTTGATACTGAAGCTCCAAGAGGGTTTAGAGGCGTACGATCGTTACTCCGAGCGCGGTCACCGGCTGCTGCTGGCGCGGCTGGTGGCGGCGGGCGCGGCGGCGGCGCGGCACCGCAGCGACGCGGCCGCGCTGCACCACCACACGGCGGCCGCGCTGTCGCACTATACAGGCATCGCGTGAACGAGACGGTGTGGGAGAGCGATGAGCAGATTCTAGAGCCCGTATTAATAAATCACTCAATCCAAAAGTCAATCTTGAGAACGACCTCAAGATGGCGTTCCTATTAATAAACGTAACTTAGGTGCGCGTTTAGGAATCGGGTATCACGTGAGTAATGCCGTATTAATAAACAAAACTCAGTTCTCAAGAGAACTGTCAAACTCACACTTGAGAACGTATTTGCTGATTGAAGGCGAACCGCGACTTGAGAAAGAAATCACGTGAGACGCCCTTAAGATTAGTTTATTAATAAATGACACACTTGAGATAGTGATCACGTCTTGAGAGTGTATCAGCTGAATTCGCTCTTGAGGGCGGGTTTGAGCTCAGAATATTAAATACGGGCCTAGGTGCGGCGATTGCGAGGTTTCTGCCCAAATACAACAGAAGATAGGTTAGGTAGATTGGGTTCAATAAAAATAACTAGGTTCATCAGTTGGTTTTATCTGTTAAAATTACTTGATAGTGAAGCTTCAGGAGTTTATTACCAGGGGTGTTAGTTGCTTGGACTTTTTTAGGCGCTAAAGCCTTGCCAGCATACACTAAGTCCCTTGCCCATTACCACTCTTAGCATTAGTGAAGGGCTCATCTTAGCGGGGCTCTCCTTGCCTCGCACGGAGGGAGGGGGAGACCCGCTCCTGTTCTTGTGCCTCCGTTTGGTCTTAGTGTACTTCATCATGTATGTATAAAAATGTACCAAATGTGGCAACAAATGATTTTTATCATTAAACTCTGCGCGAAATTTTGTACCATTTTCGGCAAAAATTTGACATTGACAGGACTCGAGCGCTAGTAAAAATAGTTGCACTCGACAGCCGAGTCAGAGCCTCTCTACACGTTGCATTGCGGCGCCGCACCGCAAATCCGAAAAATAATATTAATACATGGAAATATGTGTTGAGCATTTATTAAGGTTTTATTATACGAGCATGAGGGTTTTTATTTTACTTTTGAGGTATGGAATACGGAACCCTAAAATGATTCATTGTAGTGTACCGAAAGTATACCAGTGTTAGTGTACTGAAAGTATACCGGTAGTTCATGACACTTGAGCCTGAGCCTTACGACTGTCAAACCTTTATAGTATTTGACATTTGTAAGAGCGAGCTCATGTTAAGTTCGCGTTCAAAACAGTCGATGAATCTCGGCTTTATGATGTTTTTATTACAAATTATGATAATAAATATGATATAAACCGCATATCACCTTTGGTCGAGAAATCTAAAACGAATTAAGTGCTAGTTATAACAAAGATAGGACATTACAATATCTTGTACAGTCGAATAGAGAAACGTATACAGGGTGCGTCATTAAAGTTCAATGTTTCCAAACACTAGACAGCTTTTAAAATTTATGTATAATAGAGTGCAGAATATCTAGAGAAGAAGGTACTGAGATAGGTCAAAAGCGGCTCAAAACGTTTCATGCAATTTTTGCCCGGTGTACGTGCGGCCGGTATTTTGAGAACTTGGCCTACGCGCTGCCATGCGCTTAGATAATTAAAAAAAATGTTTCAGACTGTTTTGGTGTTTCTACTTTAATGACGCTTCCTTCATTATCGGAACTAAATGTAATGTTTGTTATTGTTTAAAATAGTTTATGCGTTGTTAACACAATATTAATTGTATAGTGAGCACACTGCTTCTTATGTGCTTCGACATGTATTACATTTGTAGGTTAATAGAATAAAAGAAAAATTTATCTATCAGCCAAGTTGTGCTGCAAATCTATATTCTATGTATTTATTAAGACTGAGTATATTCTAAAAACATTAGTTATTTTTCGCCGAAAGAATACTTAAATTAACCAATGTTTAAATCAAAGTAATAATAATTTAGTCATTTCCATGAATTGCTAGACTTGGAGAAAGGCAAAAATTATTTAGTCATTATCATTATGTATTATATAAACCTAAATAATGTGCCCAGTGCCCCGGTATATTATTGTACAATTCATGAATAAATTATTTTTTTCTAAATAATTTCCAGTTTTTCAATTCGTCCCTTTTCAATAAACGTAAATCCACAATAAATTCTTTATTTCTTTTAATTTATATTTCATACAATAAAATAAACACAATTATAATTAAATGAAGACGTAATATAAATTGGACTAGATAATTGATTTCAATAGACTAGAATACACTTTTATTTAGGAATGCAATGTTTCTTTGGTATGATTATCAATATATCACATAAACTTACATAAGTTGCTCAAAGTACCAGTTCCATCGCCATTTTCGTCTTATTACATGAACAGTCCGTTTTACGTAGACTGTTTCAACCCATAGGCTTTAGTTCGGCCATAGCTTCCTTTACCAGTTGTTCCAACTCGAACGGCAATACAGTTTTAGTAGTGATACTTCTATCTGCATACTCACAGCTACCGTTACTCCTGATATCAGATGAGCCATCACTATTCTCCTTAGTATCGTCATCACTGTCAGAATACTTGTTTTTAATATTATCAGAGCCATCTTTGTTGTTAAGTTTCTCCTTGCAATCCTCGGACTTAATCGAGCCTAAGTCTGGAAGAAACTCTTCCATAAGCATCTGTGATGGGAATATAGGAATGTATTTATGTCCATTGCACCAGCTCTCTAATGTCTTTTCCAGTTCCGTTATTCGGTTGGCCAATATTCTGTGGGAACAAGTAATTATTTATTTACGTATAAATATACCTACAGTAAAACCAAAGTACTAAAACATATACACAATGTCGGTACTTAAACTTATCACTTATTATATTATACAGTGCTTAAATCTACTTGGAAATGGCTTGGCAACAGCCATACATTGCTTTTTATTAATATAGAGAAGATAATACAATCATGGCCTGTATTTTGTCAATCATATTAGCCAAATGAGTCAATCATATTATAATCAGGTTGGACGAATATACTAAATTGATATTACGTTTTAGCAAAGTAATACCTACTTGCATTAATATGTTTACTGTAGCATTAGTATCTTTATTTTGAACCTAAACCAGAACGGGAAGCGGCTTTGGGAAGTACGATATCATTATCAGTATTGTAAATACATACTGGTTTGTCTTCCTCTGATGTTGCAGCGCTATCGACTTATCATTCAGGGCTTCAAACAGACCCAAGCAGAGAGACTTCAGCTCGGCAGCAGAGGTCCTCTTCAGCCCAGTTTTTGAATTGATGTCAAGAAACTCGCGTACTGAAAAACCAAAAGTTTTATCAAGTATTAATGTTATGAAAACCAACCTTTATGTCTGAAGCTTGGAATTTTAGCGGTTTGTTCTCTAATAACTCTAACGCAATAACTCACTGTAGCAGGATCGACAGCATTCCGAAGGCGATAATTGCTAGTAATATTTAAGTTGGAATGCATGGTGCCACACAGAATGGGCGTAAGAAGTTGAGAACTCAAACATTACAATAAATACTGATCCCAGAACTTTGTGTGGTATGAACTTAACATATTGTCAGATCTACAGAAATGATTGGATCCAAAATTGTGCTCAAAAGTATACTGAATTTGAATGCCAAGAAAAGGCTATCCCATTAATCATAGGAAAATATTGAACCTCGAATCATCTATATGGCATCATAAATTAGTGAGAACTAAGCCTTTTAACATCAATTTCTATCAGACTACATTTTTTATTATTTCAGACTACATTTGGTCAAACAAGATTATTCTTACCTTGTTTCTGAGTCATAACATCTGCAAATCCTTTTTTGAGATTCAATGTTTCATTTTTGTTCCGATTATCCAGCAGGGTCTGAAATTACAAGGTTTTAAAATCAAAATTATAAGTCCATACTCACACATATAAGATAACCCGAGACTTGGCACCTTAACCCTTGAAAACAGCATACATTTTTATTATTTAGCCCCAAGTCAAGCGACTAAGTATAAAGTGGATCAGTCCGGAGTTAAAAAATAATAACCAGCAAGTGATTAGATTAGGGGATCCGACTGGAATAACTCAGTCGAGCTACATCTTATCACAAGTCATCCTTATTCTATAATACATATTTTATAATAGAACCAACCTTATACTTGGTCAATGTTCTTTTAATAATTTCTTTTTCAACTTGAAGCTGGGTAATTCTCTCGTGTAGATATTTATTTTCAGTGATCAGTGCATCAATGTCCACAATTGGTTTCGGTGGATCAATGTCCTTGTCCTGTTGAAGCTTCACACGGTTGGACAATATGTAGCTGATTTGGTGGTTCAGACGCTGAACTTTGTTTTTGTAGTAGTCTCTGTCCGACACCAATTCTTCTTTTTCATCTAATGTTGCTCGGTAATCCAATTGGATTTGTTGATACTGAAAAAATATATAGAAACAATAGCAACTAATTGAAAAAATTGAGATTTATAATCATTACTTATTTTATTATTGGTGAGTAACAGAAAAAAGTGATATTTGGCTACTTAAGTAACTATTCAGCTTTTAGCTATCTAACCTGCAGCGGTTATAGTGTCTCCCATGGGATCCCCATATTTTACCATAGTAAAAGATAATGTTTTATTCCGGAATAGCGTTACATACATATATACTCACAGGCTCATAGTCATAAATGTGACTTAAAGTTAGGCGGTGGTATAAGCCACGATTTAGGGCTTTTCGCCATACAAAATCAGTGGTTTAGAAACTGTCAAAATAAGCCACTGTTTAGCAATCTTTATGACTATGAGCCATAGACATTAGTACTTTTGTTACAGAGAAGTGAAGTGGCTGGAGTGTTTATGTAGTGTAATAAATATCCAAACAACCAAAATGTATTTATAATATCAGTAGGATTTGAGTTGTGTTAGAGATACCCTTTTCTGGAATTTTTCAAGCTCCTGCACCAGTTGCTCATAGTCTTGATTTGAGTACACATCTCTAGGTATGTTCTTGCCTCCACTGCCATCAAATGACTCTCTTCTCTGCAACTGTTTCCTTAGAGCCAATATATCACCTGTAGCTTCCTCTAACTTACTGCGCAGTGTCTCCACCTACAAAGGTTTAGGATATCATAGTTTTGTGGCCATGTGGTCACTATTTTTAGCCATGCAATTATGAAAGAGAGACTTGGTGAGCGTAAAATATGAATGAGCTATAGGTACCTATTAAAAGTGAGACTAAGAATACAGTTAGTGTCTATAATAAGGGGGCAGAAAGATTCAAAACTGAAGATGAAATTGATTCATCTTTTTTCCTTAGAACAATTGGCAAAGCAACGGCACAAAAATTCAAATAACTTTACCTCTAACTTAAGTGTATTATTATGATCCTTTGTTTTAGCAAATATGTCACCACCGCTGATACTGTTTGTTGGTGTCAATCTAAACAAATTGTTACAGCTGTTGTGGTTCTGCAATGGCGTAGTTTTGTTACACTTCACTTGCTCAACTAACACTTTGTATCGGTCCCTTTCCATGCTGCATTTGTCCAACTCTTTGTTCATGATAGCCAGTGCATCGATTTTACTCTGCAACTTACTCTTTAGAACAGAATTCTGAAAGAAGAACATAATAATTCAAGATTATAATTTGTAACAATTCTAAAAATGGTTTCAATTCCCGTTTTATATTGAATAATACAATATGTTGGTTTACCTCAAGTACATAGTCATCCAGTTGATGATCTTGAAACTTTACTCTGTTAGCAGAGGATTTGGTGAACATTGTTTGATAAAGTTAACGAAGAAATAGGCGAAACAAATGTACACTTTACATTACACTTACAAAAAACACAATATTTGTTTCACGACACGGAGTAGTTTATGTATTTTCGTAACCAAACATGATCTTGGGTTGGGTAGTGGGTATGAATGGGAAAACTGGGAAAGTGAAAGAAAAGCTCAAACCGCTGAAACCTCGCTGAAACAGCGAAAAGACCGTAGAGGGAGAATCTAACTTTACGGAAAGAAAAGCCCGTAGAAAAAGACCAAAAGACAGACAGACAGAGGGAGTGGAAGGGAGACAGCTGGTAATTTTTTTTTTTTTCTTAGTTTGGACTCGACTTTTAAAGTCATTTGCCAACGTCAAGTTGGGGAAACTTCATAAGTTTAAAATTTTAAAATTTAGAATCGGAATTTAGAACTAATAAGGATGGTTTACATTTTAAAGTTTAATTTGGTTATATAATAAAAAGGATGCTACAATATCGTAAATTTCCTGGTTATTATGGTGGAATAGTGATTGGAAAGATGCTACA
Organism: Tachystola acroxantha; assembly: GCA_963506565.1. NCBI lineage: Eukaryota > Metazoa > Arthropoda > Insecta > Lepidoptera > Oecophoridae > Tachystola > Tachystola acroxantha. The sequence goes on from OY735880.1 coordinate 7,753,331, forward strand.
AGGGGATTGAACATACACTTTGGAAAGATTCACGGTCCAAAATCTGCCCCAAACGTACATTCAATCCCAACGAATTCCGTTCACCCTCATCACTCTCACATTCCCGTTGACCCGAATACTGCTACTACCACGAATTCCATCTCCGAACCATTCTGGAAAATTCTAAGCCACTTGAAGTCTACAGTCCCTGTAGTCAAACGTATTCCCCGCGGAGCCCGCACAAGTGTAGCATTAAAATTATCCACGATCATCAAGGAGGTCACCAAACACAACACAGAACGAGCCTGGGAACAACTTTTTACATTTCCATACCAATTTCTTCACGCTAGGGACGACGTCAGTAAACGCGACTCCCTTACCAAAATAATAAAAGACAATTGCAACAATCCTTCATTGGCACCTATAGACCACAACTCACATCGTAACTATAATTCTTTCAATATTTTCAAAAAGGTAGAGAGTAAAATAAGCGACGGAGATATTAAGGGAGCCGCGCAACTGTTGTTCTGCAATGACGATATTGCACCCGACTCCCATTGTCTGCCTTGGGAAGTAAACATCCCTCCCCTTCAGCAGCACTTCACCTTCCAGATCCACCACAACCCAACGACCCCATACCCACTGCTAATGTCAAAGATGTACTTTCAGCGATTATGTCATTTAGGAGCGGCTCTGCTGGCGGACTCGATGGGCTGACCCCCCAGCATTTTAAGGACTTGGTGTGTGGTGCATGCGGTGATTCTGGCAGAGCGCTACTAAATGACATCACCAGTTTAATAAACTTGATGCTTTCTGGTAAAGTACACTCTTCAGTAACATGCATATTATACGGCGCAAACCTTTGCGCTTTGAAAAAGAAAGACGGGGGAATACGACCTATCGCAGTTGGCTCCACCTTGCGCCGCATCACATCTAAAATATGCTGCCGATACATACTCCCTTCCATTTCAAATATATTACAACCGATCCAAATAGGTGTCGGTTGCAAGGGAGGATGCGAAGCAGCAGTCCACGCATTGCGCACATACTTACATCATAACGCCGGTGAGGTGCTGCTTAAGGTGGATGTAAAAAACGCATTCAACTCCATAGATAGAGGCACACTTTTGGAACAAGTGAAACAAATAGCTCCTGAAATTTTTAATTATCTCTGGCAATGTTACAGTTCTCCCACCAAATTACTTTTTAAAGACAATCCCATAGAATCAGCTGTCGGCTGCCAACAGGGTGATCCTCTCGGGCCGGCTATTTTCAGCCTCGCGATCCATCCCATAATATCATCGCTTTTATCTAAATTAAACATATGGTATTTAGATGACGGTACTCTCGGCGGTGATGTAGCTACCGTCCTTCAAGATTTACAAACACTCATAAACAAATTTGATGCCATTGGTTTAACACTAAATTTTTCAAAATGCGAGTTATATATTTCAGATACGATCCCGGCTAATGATAAATCTCAAATCATACATCAATTCAACTTACTGTCACCTAACATTAAAATTCTCAGTAACGAATCACTGCATCTATTAGGCGCCCCAATTCTTAGCGAGTCAATTCCTCCATTTATCAGAGAACAAGCTTCAAAATTTAGCGACTATTCAGAACGTTTATTAAAAATTAGCAGTCACATGGCATACCACATCATCCGCTATTGTTTGTTTGTTCCCAAATTTACATACGTATTAAGATGTTGCCCATTTTGGAAATTCGAAAATCTTTTGGCCACTTTAGATAATGAAATTAAAAAATGTTTGATAAATATTCTGAATTCTCCCTTAGACGACCGTGCCTGGACACAAGCCTCCCTTCCGGTACGTTTTGGAGGCTTGGGCATTCGTAAGATCGCGAGTGTTGCTCTACCGGCGTTTCTATCATCCAGCCATAGTACACAAAGTCTTATGCAAAAAATTCTAGATTCTGCATTGGGCTCAGTTCAGGTACAGTATTTGTTGGATGCTAGAAACGCCTGGTCGTTAGCCTGCCCGAACAGCGACCTCCCGGACGACCCAAGGCAACAAAAGCAATGGGACGAGCCGCTCTGCAAGCTTACATTCCAACACCTGCTGGATACAGGTGTCAGCTCTGCAGATCGCGCTCGTCTCTTAGCTGTCTCAGAAAGGGAGTCGGGGTACTGGCTTCATGCCCTTCCATCCTCCTACATTGGTACGTTTATTGACAATATATCTTTTTCTCTGGCCGCCAGTCTGCGATTAGGATGTAATTTAAATGAACCACATCGCTGCTCATGTGGGAACGACGTCGGTCGCCTTGGACACCATGGTCTTTCCTGCCAGCGCAGTGCTGGACGCCTGTCCCGTCATGCCGCCCTCAATGACGTCATCCGGAGGGCCTTTGCCACCGTCAACGTGCCGGCCATTTTGGAGCCGAACGGTATTGCACGTAACGATGGCAAGAGGCCCGACGGGATGACGCTCATACCGTGGAAGCATGGGAGGACGCTAGTGTGGGATGCTACCTGCGTCGACACACTGGCTCCCTCTCATGTGCAGTTCACGAGCAGGGCGGCGGGGGCGGCGGCCGGCGCCGCGGAAAGCCTCAAGCGGCGCAAATATGCGGCTCTCAGCGAGAGCTACATATTTGTGCCGTTTGGTGTAGAGACCATGGGGCCATGGGGACCAGAGGCGCGGCGACTGTTCAAGGAACTGTCGTCGCGCCTAATTGACTCGTCTGGTGACCAAAGGGCTGGCGCTTACCTCGGCCAGCGTATATCGCTGGCTATACAACGAGGTAACGTCGCCAGCCTTTTGGGCACTCTCCCGCATGGTAGTGATTTGGCCTCAATTTTTTATTTATGAGTAAGTAAGTATTTTATATTGTTTTTGTCATAAAATAAGTTTGTTTAATTAAATACCTAAAATATCTATGATTGAAACATACCATTCATTCATTGTCATTTCCGGTTAAGCGTCATTTTACACGAGCGTTTTTGTGTATTAAGAAAAAAACGCCCGGATTACCATAGAGGTGAACATTATTACTATTTTTAATCTATGTTTGGTGACAAGCTTTTAAATTATTTTTTTATCTGTGCAATTAAATGTCAAATTCGTGAATTTGTGTGGTGTTTGGTCGGTCGCACTCGTTTTGTAATTTGCTGCAGATGTTGAGTAAATTATCTGCTTGTATCAGCTTCGAAGGCTATTTCGATGCCATGCGCTCCGGACAAGATCAGAGGAGTAGGTTCCGTTCATCCTAACATCTGGCGAGAATGGCTGCCTCGAGCACTGAGATCGAAGACTTCTTGAACGGGCCTCTTGTTTCGTGGGTGAGTGATCAACCATCCGTGCCTATTTTGTTTCTTTGTGCGTAAGAATGAAGCGTGAGACAAAATTGCCCAGCCGTTCCGTATGAATGAACGTGTGATTTTGCTCTTATTGAAATTACTGCACTTTTGCCGTTCTGTATTTTTAGGACTGCGTTTTTTTGTTGGGTCTTCTTTGTAACTTGGAACTCGTAGTACTTACGAAGCTATGATGATTTCGTAACCATATCTTTCGAAATGTCATCACAGAAATAATTAAATATCTGCTTAGCTTATTAATTATTATTTACTTGCCTAATAAATATAAAAAGTAATTGGGATTTCAATAATCAATGCACAATTGGGGTTGACTGTTTACATTTTATCTAATACATAACTTATTTAGATGATATTTCCTGCCCATCAATCACATAAATTAATGCAAATTGTATTTGATGTTTATAGAAAGCTGCTTTTACTAACAAATTACTATACCATATTGCATAATTTATTAGGACCTCTGATATAAAATTATGTAAGGCGAATGTGAGTTCAGTTAATAATTTAGTGTTATAAAAGTATCTAATATTAATTATAGCAGAAGGCAATAATAATTGAATCAGATAGAATCAAAGTGGAAGCTTTCAATGACTTTGCTCTACATAAAAGTTACTGGTTCCCACTTCTGAGATATGAATAGCATTGTTTGTAGCACATATGTAGAACATACAATTTCTAACTGTGAGATTCATAAGTTTCTCATAAATTAATTACTTAAGACTCTGGAACCTTTTCATTAGAGCAGGTAAATAATATATATTTAAAAGCATAGTAGATAGGTACTTAAATTTAAATATTATCAATTAGGTAAATGTTTATTTTCTAAACAAATTATGTATACAGGTTCATGTTAGTGGGGATCTATTATGATTCTAATTTGCTCCTTGTATTACTCCTATGACTGAATTGATAACTGTAGCAATTCCAGAGTATGCTAATTTTAATTGAATCTAAGCGAGTCAATTTAATTGGAACTACAGTGACATTGACAGTCACGATTAGGATTTGATTTGGAGGCCACATAGAATCACACCTATTGACAGAATACCTCATATAGACTCCATGAACCAAACAAGAATAAGATCAACCGGGAAGCATGTGAGTGCCACAATAATAATAATATCAATTGCCATTCCAGCTAAAGTCATGCCTACCAAATCCAGAATGCATCACAGAATACTCAACTCTTTTCAATGGAGACATCCTACATCAAGTCTACCTCCAGATCGACCCAGAGCCTTCCTGCCACATCACAAAACTTGCCGGTCTAGAAGAACAGGCATTGATCTTGGGCAGGGTTAAGAACTTTGATGCTATAGTAAAGAATGTGAAGACATTGTATGAAGAAGAATTAGGGATGACACTGCTGGTGGTTCCAGAATGTATATGCTTGGGGAAAGTCCCAGAGTCCAGAGAAGGAATGGAAAACATGAAGTTATTGATTCTACTGCTACTTGGGGCTGCTGTTCAGTGCCCTAATAAAGAGTTGTTTATAACGAGAATTAAGGAATTAGATGTGGAATTACAGCATAACATCGTGGAATGTATTAAGCAGGTACGAGCTAATATTAAATTTACCTATTTTGTAAACATGAAGAAACGTTTTTGTTCCTATATTTCAGTATCTATCATCAAAAATGTAACTAGGTATTATTTTATCTAACATTCTGGTAGTAATGCTTATTTATCATGCTAGGGGGAAGGAGTCTGAAGTGGGTATTTTAAAAGAAATATCAGTAATACATTACCTAAAAAGGAGAAACTTCAGTGTTTAAACTTTATTTAGGTACTTTAGTTTCCGTTTCTCCAAGAATGGAAACAGGAAATTGTAATTAATGCAAATTTTATTGCTACAACTGATCAAGATATTCTAAGATGGATAAATTGGACACAAAGTGTGAACTTACAAGTTATAAAAGCTATTTGAAGACAAAGCCAAAGGTGTAGTTTGTTAATTGGTTCTAACTTGTTTGCATAAATTATTGTTCATGGGAAAATCAACTTAAGTTAGCAACTATACAAGTGTATAAAATGTAAGTCAAATGTTATCCTCATTACCTAAAGTGTTAGACTGTGTTTAACATTAAGCACGTAACTGCTTATACAACTACTATAGAAGCAGCCAACCATTACAAAGTTGATGAATAACACAAGGTTCTTTAAAACTTCAAGTCAGGTACCTACATAATAGTTGACAATTATTGCCACTGCCCAACATGTATATAGCTCAGGATATAACTGTTTATTCATTGGAACTAGTATGTACTTTAACTTGTGGCCTTGGCTTGTGGTAAGTTGACAAATTTCACAACTCCTTGGTAATATGACCCTGCTAGCTACCTCTAGTTTACCGTAACATGATGTAATTTTAATGGCACGATCAAGGTCTCTATACAAATACTACTTAACGAAATATAATAAGAACACGAAGCCAATATTAATGAAAGTACATTTAAACGTAAAGTAAAAAAAAAAGTAAGTACGCCTCTGAAAGTAATCCCTTATACAAACGGATTATTTTCCAATATAAATGGCAGAAAGTGTTTAGAATTTTTAATTTAAATGGTTCAGCCAAGCTTTCTAGAAGGGCCGGGTTGCGTATATGGCTTCCCGTATTCTGTACGTCCCCCGAGGAGAGACGAGTTCGGTACGCTTTTCTAAGAGCCTAAACACATGAAAACCCGTATGCAGTACGTCCCCGCGCGGCGACGAATGCGATACGCTTTTCCAGCCGCTGCTAATGATAAAGTTAACAGAAACCCGTATTCAATAGGTCTACAGAACAATGATAGTATGGAAAGAAAACGTCTATCGTATACGAGGAGACTTGTAGTATTTATTGGAGTTAAAAATTATAATTAAAATTTAATATAATTGGAATCTGTTGTCTAATGTTTCTTTGCCAGTTTCGTAATTTTTGATATTTAAAAAAACGTTGTGGCGTCGTTTTACCCGACTGTGCATTAAGGAGTGTTATGTTTTTCGAGTGTATGTATGTCTAATTCTTTGACGCACCACTGGAAATGATAAAATTAACAGAAATTCGTATTTAATTTGTCTACAGAACCATAATTAGGTTGGAAAAAAAGTCTATCGTGTATACTTCAAGTATTTATTGACGTAAAAGAATAATATTGTTTAATGTTTTTTTTGCAATACGATAAATATTATATATAATATCATACAATATATAACAATATGCAATACATGTTACGATAAATATTATATGACCTAATATATTTTTACTAAATAATAATGGATAGGTACTAATAAAACCATAGGATGAAATACGAGTATAAGTAATTATTATGAATAAAATATAAATAATAAATAAATGAGAATTATGATATGTAAGTTGTGTGGGTATGTTATACAATAGTAAAGTGTGGGTTAGCTCAAAGAGTCACCTATTAAAGATGTATTGAAAACGGTTTTATAATGTCAATTGTTGAAAAAGCGTACCGCGTTCGTCGCCTCGAGTGGACGTAAATACTTCAAGTCTCCTCGTATACGATAGACGTTTTCTTTCCATACTATCATTGTTCTGTAGACCTATTGAATACGGGTTTCTGTTAACTTTATCATTAGCAGCGGCTGGAAAAGCGTATCGCATTCGTCGCCGCGCGGGGACGTACTGCATACGGGTTTTCATGTGTTTAGGCTCTTAGAAAAGCGTACCGAACTCGTCTCTCCTCGGGGGACGTACAGAATACGGGAAGCCATATACGCGGCCGGGTTAGGGTCTATGGGCGACGTTGTAACGTGACCTCTCTGGGTCAATTTCTCTTTGACGATGAAACGCCAATATCCCGACAGGTATAATGTAGGTAGAGCATCGTGCGACCTAGTGCGGGAAACAAAGCCACACTTGCGGTAAAATTCTAAAGATTCTGAGTATCAACATTTGTAATTTTCAGGTAACAGACATGCAAACTGTGGTTCTTACGCCAGACGCAATAGATCTCTTCCAATCGCCGACAATGTTCAATCACATGCGACGGCTGGCTAAAGAACGCGACCATTATCTCCAAAACTGGGCTTCCTCTGTCCTCAACGAGGGTCTGTATGATAATGACAGCGAGAATAAAAACGGAAAAAGTCGTTCTACTCAGAATGTCAATCAGAGCAATGGAGAAAGTCAACATCTTGCTGTAGAGTTAGCTGATTGGAAAGCTCGTCTGCGAAAACAGAGACAGGAGCTGTAAGTATATTTTTATGTCGAAATGCAATTACCTGAAGTAATTTAACTAATCCTAATTTTAAAATGATGTATTGAATTCCAGAGAAGAGAAGTCTGAACAGTTATCAGAATGTCGCGAAGAATTGGAACACACTAAAGTCGTATTAGGCAAGTTACGAACCGATAGCCAAGAATGGTTCAATGAAGCAAGAAAATCATCAGGGTACAGAGACGAAGTCGATGCCCTTAGAGAGAAGGCTGATCGATGTGACAGGTACCGTATTAAATTATTTTTACGGTTAGACTTAATTATTGTTACATAGCTTATTTTATTCTTGGTCATTTTAGGCTAGAGCAAGAGATCCAGCGTTACCGTGATCGCCTAGCTGATGCTGAATATTTTAAGACACGGGTAACAGAGTTACGGGAGGATAACAAAGCCCTAATGGAAACAAGAGACGCCCTAGAAGAACAGCTACAGAGGGCGAGGAAGAGAGCTGAACAGTGCCTGTCTCTAGAGGCTGCGATGATCAAATTAAAAAGAGAAGCAAACGATATTGCTTTGGTAAGTATAACGATTTCTTTGTTATGTACCTAATAATTAACAGTTTCTCACCTATAGATAACTAAAATGAAAAATTGTATTGTTTTATAGGAAAGGGATGCTGATCAGCGGAAGATTCAAGAATTGATTGAAGAAAATAATCATCTGCAGTATATTACAAAATCTGTGCTAAGCGAAAGCAATAATAGCAACTTGGATTCTGATAATGAGGGTGAGAGCACACTTGAATCCGGTGAAAATAGTTTATCAGAACAACTTACGAGTAATGCACAAGCTAGGGCATTAAAACTTGAATTAGAAAACAAACGACTTCTTTCAACTATTGATACTTTACGAGAACAATCATTATTAGAAAGTAGCGATAAGGTTTTAGAATTGGAGAAAGAAAAGAAAAGATTGACTTTGAAATGTGAACAACTACAAGAGAATTGTAACAGAGTTATGGTGCAGAATTCTGAACTAGAAGAAGTTTTTAGAAATGCACTAGAAGAAAACAGAAAGCTACAAGATTCCTTAGACAGCCAGAAATCATTTATTGACAGGCAATCTATAGACAGAGATTCAGAAAAAAATAAGCTACAAGATTTCGAAAAACATTTAGAATCCTTAACCAAAGATAAGCAGCGAATTCAAATGTTATGTGACTCTATACAGAGAAGAGCTGATGACTTGGAAAAGTCACTAGACGCGAGAACAAAGGAATTGAACATTGTTAAGCCTGAATCAGACAAGGTAACAGGATTTATTATACAAACAGAAGAGTTAAAAACAAAGTTAACTTATAGTGAAAAAGAGTCGCATAATCTTCAAAGAGAAGTAACCAAATTGAGAGAATCTGTTGAAGAAAAGGACGTATTACTTGACAAAATATCTACCGAAATCGAATTAAAGAAGAAAGAAGCAGAGAGGCTCAGTAAGGAACTAGAAATTAGCCAAAATATGATCTGTAGACTCCAAGATTTTGAACAAAAAACACAAGAGCTAAAATCACAAAAGAAAGTTGATTCAGAAACTATTCAAACATTGCAGAAAGACTTAATATCAGAAAAAGTAAATTTTGACAAATTGAGAAACTGCATGGAAAAACTTGGAATTAATGCTTTTGAAATAATTAGTAAAGACGTGAACGTTGAAGATTTATTAGAGAAAATAATTACTAACACTGACCATGAAGGAGTAATATGTGAAATTGCTGGTAAAGCAAACTTGATGAAGTTGGTTCCTTGTCAATGCAATCATAAAGAAGTAGTTTCCGATGAAAACATAATAAATCCTCAAATTGAACAACTTATATCGGATCTCGCGGCGGTGCAGATTTCTCTAGAAAATTGCCAGGCTGAAAATGCTAAACTCCAAGTGAATATTGCAACACTGAATTCTCAAAACGGATCTTTGATTTCACAACAAATGACTTTACAACTAGCTAATAGTCAACTGGCAGCTGAAAAGGAAGAAATTATCAAACAACTAGAAGTCTTGAAAGATAAACAAGACGAACTTTTGAGAGATCAAGTAGCTCTACAAACACTGCACGAACAATTGAACACTGAATATGAAATGCTACTTAGCGAAAGAGAACCTGTCAAAGTATCTTTGAGGGATTTAAAAACTGAAAATCGCGAATTGAAGGAAAAGCTGACAAGCTTTGAAAAGAAAGTGGGAGAATATGAAATAGAACGCGAGACCTTGAAAATAGAGTCGAGGAACTTAACCAATCTTAGAGCTGAACATTCTAAATTGAAGGATGATTTCAGAAATTTATTTACGGCGAGTGATAGATTGAAAAATGAATATAGAAATATGCAAGAAGAATACAGAAACCTTCGAAGTGAGGTCACACAATTGAAATTAAGAAACACTGAGATATCTGGTGAGATCAACACCAAAATAGAAGTCATCACAAGCATGGAATTAGAAATAAACAAAACAAATCAACATTGTGATATGTTGGTCCAAATGAATAAAAGTCTTGATGCCGACAGACGTTCTTTGATGGATCATGTATCTCAGCTTTTAACTCAATATCACGAGCTGTTAGCACATTCGTTGAAAGATAAGCAACATTACCACGAAGAAGAGAAAATGTTTGCAGATAAAGTGAATGCGTTATGCCGTCAGAAGGAAAAATTAGAAGAAAAAATTATGGAGCATTACAAAAAGCTTGACAACTGTACGACGAAAAGAAGAGGTTTTGGTGCGTCTTTCGTTAAAAGGGTTCGTAAGGCCGGCACTGATTTAATCAATAAAGTTCCATCTAGGAATAACAAACGAATTGAAGATGCCAGTCGATCTAAATCTCAATTGACTTTAGCCGGTTCAGAATCTGGCGAATCGGATCCAGGTAGCCAAGATTTGGAGAAAATGTCTAAAAGTTCAGATCAAGATCAGGGGACTTCGAATCAGGGTACAGAATCGCCAAGGCATAGCTCGGAGTCTAATTTCAGCAGACGATTTGATGATAAAATTATGAAAAAGTCTGATAATATTGACATGTCTGCGTCTATTCCCAGTCTGGATACGCCAAGGTTGGCAGGTGAAGGCAATTTTGTAAGAAGGCTCTCTGCAACGTCAGTACACAGCGGCGGTGGTGACGATGCCCTTATAAGAGCATCTTTGAGAAGAAGACCTCATAAAGCTGTGCCACCATCTCACAGGAACAGTTATCAGGGGTTGGAAGGTGATACTGGATTGCCAGCAGGTGTTTGTTGTATATTTATTATTCATACTTTTCTTTGTACCTATGTAGACGTTCTGTTAACGGCAATTTCTTATTTTTCTAGCATCGACGCCTTCTCCAGTGTTCGGTACAGCTGGTTCCCGTCGTACGGTGTACGTGGCTGATGACAATCCTGAGGTCAACCTCAATACAAAACCACAGAGTACACCAATCAAAGAAACACCCACATACTTGGTATATAACAGAATATCAACAGTTATCGGCGATGGCGCGTGTCAAAGCGTGAGCGATAGATCGACCACAGATCATCACCGTCCAATACCTGATCATTCACGATCTTCTGTGGAAGACAACTTAGAAGAAAGAGAAGATCTAAAGCATGACAGAAGAACGGCAGGTAGAAATGACAAATCAGACAATTCAAAAGAGTCTGCAATTTGGTACGAATACGGGTGCGTATAGAGTGAAGGTGCTTGTGACGTTTCTGTTGGAATGAATGTTTACAGGAATGCTTGAATAGACTGATGTATTGCCTTGAGTTTTGATGTACCACATCGAAATTGTGTGATTGAAATTTTATTTTAAGTATATACCTAGCGTTTACTGCTATTGGCAATAATTTAAAGTTTTTTTATAATGTTGACAGTATTAATTTTGGCATTTAATTATAGTGTATTTTATATAATCAACTGAAATGATTCCCTGGAGCTTTAACAATATTTGTTCAAACGTATTAATTCCAATTAATACCAAGTATAATTTTATGTTTCGTTCACTTTGAGATTAATACTCGCAGACACATTTTTTGAGGCTAGATGTTAATTATAATAATAATTTTATGATTAGGCATTATAGTTCTAGCTAGAGGAAATGTTTCAGTAATGTGTAGTGTATGGATGGACATGTAAAGGCTTAACGCATCTGAGAAATAAAAGTTGATGATTTGTATGCACCATGAATACATTTATAATATAAAAGGTATACATTTCCTTGCCAGTGATGCTGTGCTTTATCCCAGTATCAATAACTAGTTTATATTGAAAGCATAATAAGTGTTTGTACAACCAATTATGTAGAATTAATTTAATTTGTGGTGTGAGTCTAAACTTCTAAAGAAAGACATTACAAGGAGTAAAAGTGATATTATCCCTCTCTTTTATTATTTACTAATAATCACAAACGTGTATAATTTTATTTATTTATAATCATCAATGTGTAGCAAGCAATGGACAAAATGTTTTAGCAGTATAATCTTGACTAGATATTTTACCATGAATGAACTTTGAAATAACACAGTACAAATGTTTTATGATTTTGAATGTAATAATAAAATTACGTAACCTTAATATTTTATGTTATATTAAGTTAGATAAGTTTTTTAACGAAGATTAATAATACTTTATCGATATTACAGAGGAATTCCTATTGTGTGCGCCTCGAACGAATTTAATAATTTCAAAATAGTGTCTGCTCCATTTTAATGTAATATCTTCCATGACTATCTACTAGTTTGAATTTCTAATTTTGATTACATTTTAAGTAAATAACAATTATGTACATAAATCTATGTAGTGCCTTCTGATTTTAAATTAACTCTTAAGATACTTTATTATTATTTCATACATTTAAAGCACAATTACTTCAATATTGATATACATACTATGTAATTGGTGCTGATATTTATTTTATTACCAAGACAATAAATATTAAATAAATGAGATTATTAGGACAATGATTACCACGGATATATAAACGCAATATAAAAATGATACTTTCATTTTGTGTCATCAGATTGTAACAAAATAATGACCTTCCATACAATGATCTGCTGTCAATTGTCAAAAATTCGTTTATGTAATGGTATTTTAGTACAGCCTGTACGTACAATGTATAATGCACATAATATAACTTTTGTACTTAATAAATCGCCTCTCACCGAATTTATATTATTAGCACACATCTTGCTGATCCAGTTTTTTTTAAATAAATAAATCTATAAAGTAATCAAATGCAATTTATTTCGACTATTACAATTCAATTTTAGTATTATTAAAATATCGCTATAGCTAGAAATTCAGTTGAATAGTTCTAAAAACCAATCAAGTCGTAGCCAAATGGTGTAAGTGTAACATCACACATCTTGATTTTTTTTAGTTTTAGTTCACTGACTAACATACTCTCATATTACGGAACTAATCATAATGTGTCCGGCGGGACATTTCGTGAAGATTGTACACAATCTGACTACGACATCTGCACTCGGTACATTTGCTATGAACCCACCAAGTGTAATGCATTTAGTCAGTTTTGTCAATTTCATTCCAATTCACTCGCAAAGTGAATACACCTAGTGCCTTTAACAAAATCGTTGGATAACATAGCTGCAAAGATCATAACATAACTTTCGTCTCAGAATTATTCAGGCTTACAGATCATAATCGCTCATGCGCAAACCTTGTCTTGACAAAACAGACTTGACCGTCCCCTTACAAATCAACTGGGCACTATTTTTAAAAATATGTCTTAGAAAATGTAGGCAAGCACATGCAATGGTATACCTATTTAGTAATTTAGGAAAGTGCCCATCCCTATTATATCCAATATGAATTATTTAAGCTCAGTGAATTCAAATGTCAAGCAATTTTCCTACTTTATGACACATCAATCTTAAGGCTCAATTCAAGCTCAAGAAAATGACTAATTAATAAGAAAATGGAGAAGGAAGACTACCTATGACTACTGCATAAGTTTTAGCATCACATCGCCAGTGAATTGGCTTGACCCTAACTTAATGCCGAGGTAATTGAGAGCAAGCTCACTCTTACAGTTCAAGCTAAGTTCGGGCTCAAATATATCCGAGTCTGAGTAAGAATTGAATAATACAATTAAACTTATCTACTTATTCAGAGAGATCCGTTGCAGTTCAGTTCAGTCTTGATCTCCCATTGCAGCACTGGGCATGGCTGTACTGACACTTTGAATGGCTGACCCGACACCACCGCCTTTTGTCCTGGCTCCACTTTAGGCGGCAGGTAGGAGATAACACACTAGAAATCAAAATAATAATTAGTAAGTATAGACTTTTTTTCTTAGTGGCACAAACTTTAAAGGTCTTAATGTGCAGGTTAGACTTGAATTTACTATAACTACCTACCTATTCTTATTTGTTACCTGCAATTCCATTTATTATAAATGTTTTTTTTTCTTTCAGTAATAAAATATACACTGCAAAACATATGATAAACAGAATGGTAATAATCTTGAGCGAGGAAAGAAAGATTGGTACCAAAACTAATATGGGTAACTTAAGTGTAAAGGTGTAACTGGAACTTTTGTGTTCAGAACCTTTCCATTATCTTATTATATTAGCTAATCGATTTGTATGAGACATTATGACAACCTGCAGACTACACACCTTATATTTTGATACATACCTTAGGCCTATTACTATCAGTAGACATATATCCAATGCACATGGTCTTAGTTGTGTGACCCCATAAAAGTTCTCCTTCTCCATTTTGGGGATCAAATCTCAGTGCTAGAGTACCTCCCAGCCTGTCAGGCACGTCCCATAAGAACGGAGACTCTAGAAAGTTCTCTTTTAGACATTTATCAAGTGATAAAACTGGGGAAGCGCCTAGCAAGCTCTCAGCGGTGTTTTTAGCTAGCTGCGTTCTGATTAAATGTTCTCCACACCCAGAAGTGCAAGCAGCGATAGATGGTTTTATGCCATCTCTGCTCATTACAGCCCATACTCCACTGCCGAATGAAGCTGCTTGTCCGACTCTACCTTCATGCTTTAATGAAACTCCACCAGAACTTGCTCCTGATGCTATTATTCCGTTAGAATCAATGCATACTGCTCCAACTGTATCTAAAGGGCTGAATTGTGTATGGTTTTGAAGAGAATATCTCTTCAACTTTCGCTTACAATGTTTATAGTTGCGAAAAGCACGCGCGGAGATCATTCTTTGGTCATCTACAATTTCCAAGCCCATTCTCTGTGCCCACGACCGAGCACCTTGTCCAGTAAGTATGCACGGTGGTACACGGCCTAAAGACAGGCTTTCACATTGCTTTATACAAAGATGCTTGGCCAAGGATATAGGGTTCCAGACATTTGATACTGCACCACAGGCTCCAAAATGCAAAGTTTGGCCATTCATGATTGATGCATCACATTCTACTGATCCATCCCAGCTTAAATTTGATCCATACCCGGCGTTTGTTAATGGACTATTCTCCAATTCTGAAATATATAACGAAATTATTATCTGATGGTATCATAAGAAAAATTAGTACTCGTATGGTATAATATCTAAATCACGATATACATACCGATTATTGCCTTTTCTACAGCTTCAACAGCGCCACCTCCTTGTCGCAGCGTTTCTGCTGCTTTCCTGCAGGCTACATAGCAAGTTTTTTGATATTCCTTCTTCAAAGAGTCACCGTGATAACCTGCGCCTAAAAGTAATGAATATTGTATGAATTTGTATGGGAACGAACGCAAACTGAAACATAATCTAATAGGTATATCTTTATAACAAATTATTTACTTACCACAATGTACCGCTACAAAACCGTTCATCTTTTCATAATTTTTTAAATAAACTAATCAATAATTCGCCATTAATCAGAAACACACCAGCCATTTGTTTTGATTATTTGAAAATCATTTACTTTACTTTTTAATTTTACAAACCAGTCGTTCGTTCATTCCATTCGTTCATTTTTTACCATAGACAAATATTCAAACCCCTTTCAAACATGGCGTTTTTCGACGTCTATTGCGTGCGTTTAAAAAAACGCGACTCCATGCGCCAACATGCAGCGACGGATACAAAAATGTATGAAAAGTCGCGCGAACGGTATCTTGTTGATAGTTATGCATCATATTTCAAAAAAAGTCAAGTTAGTGCAAACCGAGAGATTGATGAATGTGGAGGAAGAGAAAGTTGTGTCCAGAACCGCAGCAGATGGAAGTCCATCGTCTCTGCTAGTGTTTATGTACCTATGTAAACTAGTAATGCATCAAACAGCATGTAAGCACTTAGTATTTTCCTGGGAACAATCCTTCCTTAGGTGACTTGAAATTCAAATCCAAAATGAAACAAACAAATTCCATCTATATTTCAGAAGAAGCAAATTATTCCTTTTGGAACTTTTGCTTTGTAATCGTGTGTCCCTTAACCGATTTTGGCATAATTCCAAGAAGAGTCATACCAAAATACAAGAATAAACAATTTCTTTCTAAAATATTTTATACTACTGTTTGTTTTTATAATAAATTATCTTTTAGAATTGGAGGAT
Organism: Tachystola acroxantha; assembly: GCA_963506565.1. Lineage (NCBI taxonomy): Eukaryota > Metazoa > Arthropoda > Insecta > Lepidoptera > Oecophoridae > Tachystola > Tachystola acroxantha. The sequence continues at coordinate 7,769,391 of OY735880.1, forward strand.
TATCAAAATATCATCTACAATGTAACACATTATGTTTTAAATTCTATACAAACAAAAACAGTTCCTTAGCTAAAATATCATACATAATAAAACATTTTATCACCGATAGGTATCTGTTGAGGTAGCTACTTATTAATAGTTTTGCCAGCTGTCATCACGCAACCAACAACGAGAGCTGCAATGGTGAATCCTTGTGCGGCAATTCTGAGTCTCATCATCCGCTGAGATAACCTGGCTCTACCCGTTCTAAAAGTCCATAAGCCATATGATAATGCTGATGCTGTTGCGAGACATCCTGTAACATAAATAATTTGGTGTTACGAATGTAGGTATTCTTTGTAGGTGGCTTTGCAATGTGAATATCATTTAACAAATGTAGCCATGATCTATGCAAGGTGCCTGGCAGTGACTGGTGTATATCAGGCGGGCATAATTATCTACTAGTGTTGAATAATACTTTAAGTTCGTAGCATAAGCTTTTATATAGTTAGGACTGGTTGAGATATTTATTAAAGTGAAAATATAGTTGATTGATGCATTGTTGGGTCTGTTATTGGATGGTCCAATCATGAACTTTTTCATAAATCGTGTGGTAAAAGCAAGCACATACCAATGGGAACAAATGGATTTTCAGTAATCTTCCGCTTAAACTTTTCTTTGGTCGTTTCAGTGACAATATTGTATTGCGAACTTCCCATGTCTTGGCGCAGTTGCACCCACTCTAAATCCGTTGGCTCCTCGTTGGACATTTTCACTTCACAATAGAAATTCCGGCTTCGGAATGAAGAGATCTTACAATATTATATTATTTGTGATCAATCCAATAATTCCAATTTGGGTATTTTGGCTCAACCGAGGCTTCGGTGATTCCGTCAACACAAAATAAATAAACTAGATAGATAATATTTCGGTTTTTTGACAATGACAAATGACAGAACTTGACAGAAGTCAGCTGTTTTCTGTTGTAAAAAGTAAAATTCTTCACAGTTGGCAAAGCCAACTAGGGCATACAGCCTCGTCTGATGTTAATAGAATGTTCTTATAAATATATACGAAGATCATCTAACCTAAATCTGTAGATTGGTTGTGTGTACACAACTCTCCCACAAAACCCCAATAACTCAACGATCCACGCAATCATCGAGTATCGTTATTGTTAGGTTCGACCGAAGATGATGAATATGTAGATTTGTCCTACGAAAGCTGCGTTCACAACGGTTCACAACCACACCACACACACACACACGGATTTGGGATTTGGATATCTATGTGTCTATCTATGATAAAAAAGGAATGCCGGAAAATCCGGAAATCTGTTGTTTATGGTATGAAGCTGTAGGTGAGTAGAGAAAAAGTCATCCGAATTTTATCGATATGGATAGTCGATCGAATATAATATTTGTTTATTTATTTATTCTTCATACACATATAATGTACAGGCGGACTTAATGCCATGCGGCAACCAGTCAACCGTATGATGTTGTAATATGATACAAACATACTGTTAGGTACTAATTTATCTTAACTCTATGATATTCAGTATGTTAGAAATGACAATATATTGCTAGCTGGTTTAACAGGAAAGACTAGAAAAGCACAAGAGTCTAAATTGTGGATCTGACAGTGACACTAAACCCATTATCACTTTTTAAACTTTCACGGTTTGTATACGTATTAATTAGATAAAACGGCAATTACCGTGTTAAACATTTATTATTGATGTCTCGATATTTCGACAGCATTGCAGCCATCATGGTCACGAGTAGACTCTAGTGTAGTGTAGTAGTAGAAATATCGAGACATCAATAATAAATGTTTAATGGTATTTCCCGTTTTATCTAATTAATAACTAAACCCATTGTTTGCAAAGTCCATTCGGCTTTCATTAATTAGTGACAATAAAAATTCTTGTTTGTCACAACAACCGAGCAATGGAATAAAGAAATGGGAATAAGTTTAATGTCACTGTCAAATCCATAATAATAGGGATGACAGTCAATATTAATTGTGGATCACAGTCACTGTATATTCCACTACAATATAGGCGCGTATTTAAAAACGTGATTTAAACGTAAAGCCACCGTTTAGGCCCCCCCGTCCTATCTTAACCTTTTTTAACGAAGTGTGAACGGGCTGCAACACGGTTTAAGGGAAGTAAGGTTTATTAGGTTTATGAATAACAGCAATAGCCGGCGCGACGCCTATTTAAAAAAAAAGTTATCTTAGGAAATGTCAAAACGGTTTACGGTTTGGTTGATCTTTGGTTGTTCAATGATTTACTTTGTTGCATCTAATATAGATTTATCCAAGTTATCCAATGGCAATTTAACTTTTGATTCCTCGATTACTATTGGTAGTACTAATAATAATTCCACTTCTATTTCCAGACTTTTGACAGATTAGTATCGATATCGATGAAAATTTAGGTACAGGGCACAGCACTATTATATATATTTATTTTGCTGTCCGTCCGTGTCCGCACGTTTTTGTTGCGCGCATTGGGTTGGGTGTCGTCATATTTTCCGTCAGCCATTCGAGTTGTTAAATTTGGGGTTTCTCGCTATAAAATGATGATGTTTAGTGCTTTTATTCATCTTGAGACCGTGAGTATGCCTCAGGTAGTGTATAATCAGATCTTAGCTTTGTCTAACCAAGTCGTACCGAGCCCTAAAATGATGTTGATCGATGCCAGTGCCAGGTTTACATTTTGTTTGATTTTGCCATTGGTATTTGCCAATTTTCCACGTGTTTGTGAAGGCAGGAACTATAATTTTGATTCAATCATCATTAAATATTATAATGGTGTGATTATCACAGGTACCTACTTAATTAATTGCAAGGCAAACTATTTGTGGGTTGTGGGTATTTGAATATGAATCAGTTAGTGCACGCTCTAATTCTTTCAATATCTAAAATCCTCTAATTCTTTCAATATCTAAAATCTAGGTAGTCTTTATATCTTCCCTCAACTCAAGTTCCGTGGAATCATCACGGAATTGACAAATTGTAAGACCCAGAATAAGTAGGTACAGTCGACGACAGAGATAAGTATACAGGGGGCCTCAATAAGGTTGAGATTTTCTCAAAAACTACTGGACCGAATTTAATAATTCTTTTACAGTTACATAGTTTTAACTTTTATCTATCAAGCAGTGAAAGAATTTTGGCAATAGGTCATAGTTTTTGAGAAAATCTCAACCTTAAAAACTCTCCTATACACCTTTCTCTGTGTTCCGCCGTACCTATGTGAATAAGAATTTTTCCCTTTTTTCAAGGTAGGGAAAGCTACCTTTTTGTGTTTAATTAAAACCTACCTCCTTTTTTCAGATGACCTCATTACCTTATAACCTAAAATCAACTGAATCCCAAGTGTCTTGAACACTTTGTTAGTTACCCTTATAAATTACTTCTGTGTTTAAAATTTTCTTTTCTTCCCCATATTTATGTTAGTATAGGTATTACTTCGCCAACTGAGGCAATCTTATCATTTCTGCTCTAGATAAAACACACCATTCTGTCACAGAGTTCAACGCAGACAAGTCACTTCGTTTTTTTAACACTGTTGTTTACTTCTGAAATTTTATTCATATTCTCTTTTCTCCTGCTATTGAATATCCTATCCTACCCGAGATGGCCTCCAGTGATCCCGAAATTAATGATGGATTTTCGCTTCCTCTTTGGATGAAAACCAAGCCAACAAAGTGAGTATTGACCAATATTATTATAGTAAGTTTAATATTATTATTAAATATTATTAAAATCAAGTGGGTAGGTAACAAATAAAGCTATTTAATTTCACATTAGGTATGCTTTATTATTAAGCACTTTTACTAGTAACTTGTTTCTATGTACCTAATAGAAATAAAACGAAAAAATAACTTAGGTAATTAATATAATATTGCCTAATTTTCTGTTACCCTAATTATTTAGATATTGTCATTATATATAGATAAAATATTTATTCATATAACAATAATAAAAATTAGAAATAACTATTATAATATTAACCTAAAAAAATATATATAAACTAAACTAAAAACTATATGTACAATAGGTCGGTTGAACTATCTGAATGTTTTAGCATTACAGATAAATAGATATATAAATAGATAAATTTCCTAAATCTGGATTCCTAAGTATTTTATTAAAGTTTTATATCTTAATCTATCTATCAGCTGATCTGGGACCTGTTTGGCACTGCTGCATGCTCCTTTGCTTTATAATTCGTAATTTTTTTGTACATTATTTATTTATTTATTTCAAATTTTGTTCAACATAACAGGTTGCCCCAAGGCGTAGGACAGTCATACTTACATTATATATAAAATAACGTAAGTACGTAAGTGTACATTATGTTTAAGTGTGCTGTATTGTGTCAAATAAATGTCCATTAAATGTCCATTTATTAAAATCTGGTGCTATTTTCCCTAACAGTAAGGATAGTTGGTAGTGATAAATGTACTGCTCAATACTGAAGTTATTATTAGAATTAGTATTACATCACATTCTTGGCAAGCTTTAGATAATGAGTATTTCACTTTGCACTTTATTAATTACCACGAAGATTGTTATTTCTTTGCTGTTCACTTAAGAGTGTTGGCAGGAGAAGAAAGGAGCATTAGATCTCGTGTGGGCTGCACTATTAGTTGCATTAAAGAAACCGCAAACCCTAATTAACTAGCATGCACAGTTAACATTTGCTTAAAATTTCACCATAAATGTACAATAAATAAACAATTTAACTGCCCAAACTATGATTTGTGGTTCCACCTATGGTTAAATTACCGACAGACCATTCATTTACGCTAAATCGCGGATCGTTAGTTAGGTAACTGTTTAGACAGTTTTTATTACGACAAACACAAAGAAAATAATGGATGAACAATGAATATAGCAAGTAACTTAAATGTTTGTTATCCTAATACTACGACTATAAGAATATAATTCTTTAGAAGAGTAGATATAATACTAAGTAGGTAAATAGTCCATATTGCTTTAACATAAACTTACCTGTCTTATGATTATGACTGTACCTACAATGCGGAATGGGACACTATAATGAAGATATTTATTATAAGTAACTTGTAACTAGTGCCTTTTTGATAGATAAAAAAGGCCTCTCTCTTCGCACAATGACAAAGGTCAAGTTCACATAATGTTTTCTCAATCGTTAAATTGGGGCGTTTGTTTATATTACTATCTTAACCTTTTGTTATTTGTTTTGAAATAACCTATGATAGCAGATGATTAAAATTACTGTGATTATTATTTCGGTTATTTATCATTCCTAAACCACAAAATATATTCATATTTGTTCTACATAAACAGGCAGGTAGACTAAACCTAAAATTGATTAAAATATAGGCTTTTACATTTATTGGATTTCATGAAACAAAACAGTGGCGTTAAATTAGCAAAGTTCCATTTCCTCCTCTTATTTTATTATCAAATTGATTAAGCCTATTGTTTATTTTAGCGATTGCGAAATATTGCGCCTGTTTCCACCGACTGATAAAGTTTGTAAAGTGAGATAATCATCTGACGTCACAATTATTTTTGTTATTTGTTCGTTGCAAACTAGCCTTTTATCAGATTTAAGCTGGATTAGGGTGAGTGTGTGAAAGTCGATTATGATTGATAATTTGACTGTACAAAAGTACCCAAAACGTGATAGATTGGGATAAGAAATCACATGATACCTTTTGATAATGTTCTATTTTTGAGCTAGATACTCGTATAATTTCTATGTAAATTCGAAAACTTCATTGAGATTATTAGGAGCAGGTAATGTGGCAATACAAAAAAAAAAAAATTGTTGTCAGGGAATTGAAATTGTTATGTGGCAGACTCGTATGTATTAGTTATCTCTTTTTTCAATCTTACTTCTTCCTTCCTCTCCGATTAATAAGACATTATGAAATAACTTAATTAAATATAATTAAATGACACTACCTTGTTGCCTATATTTTTGTATTGCCACATCAACCTAGCAAAAAACGTTTTTGCACAACGCGAAATTGGTCGTATCTCTGCACTGCATTGTGATGTGTGCCATTTAGGTTTGACATTGTCAGCCCCAAAAAGGCAAGTGTATAATGCTATGCTTGGTAGACATCAGATAAAGTCACTGTCAGTGAAAGAGTCAGTTGCTTGAACAAGTGATGTACAAACACACCAAACAATATTTGAATACCTGACTACGTATTGTTTACTGTCCATTGTTTTATTAGTAGTAGTCACATGCTGGTTTAATTGTTCAATTGCGGAACGTCACACAGCACCTTATCATTATCAACGATAAGTGTGGAAAATGCCTACAATTTTATATGTGAAATCATAAGTACTTTAAACAGTCTGTAAGCAACCATAAAACTAGGTAGGTACTTTCGTTTCCGTGTTTTGATGCTTCCATTCCAAACAAAAAGTGCCCTTCAGGCTTCACTCCAACTAGTCGCACGAACGTAGTTCGCGAAAGAATGTCTTGTGATGATGACAACAGTAATGTTAAAAGTGGTCGTCAGCTCAGAGCAATAACCAGGGACTTGGAGCTAGCAGTACATACATGATCAATCACTGATTAGGCAAGGCAGTGGAAAGTATTACCTATATCTGTGCCCTACCACTTTAGGTCAGTGGTTTCTGCGCTCTATAGTTAGTGGTCATGAAACGCTGTAGACGTTTAAACCTTGAACACTTTCTTGTCAGCTGTTGCTTTATTACTAGTATCATTACATGTATCTTTTGGCATCTAATTGTATTACATATATTATTACATTAGCATTTTTAATGACGTTTCTAGAATCGATATTTATTTTTCGATAGTTTAATTATAGATTTCTGTCCCGCGATATTATACAAGGTTTCGTTGCTTTCCAGTACTAAATGGTAGCACCTTTGTGTTCTTACTTCGGGACCATATCAGTCTATGTTGATCTGTTAGGCGGTTTGAACTCTTTTGATTAGCAGACATCTAAACTTTCGCATTTAATAATTCTAGTGAGTAAATATAAATTATTAGTGCGATTACTTTATAAAGAGGCGTAAGATTTGGCTCGCATCGAGCACGTCCTGGGACTGGTTACGCCTTGTTAAACTGGCTGCATGCTGCATAGCATTCCGTTCCGGTTACTGGTTAACCTTCACTCAATAGAGCGGAAGACACTCTTGCACCGCTTTGCTTCATTTGATACACATTGTACTTTTTCAAACTAAAGTTATCCAATTTTCCGTTGGAATAAACCCAAATCTCAGTCTGCGGTACTGACAAAAAACGTATACCTACTTATAGATAATGATTCGCATCTAATCTTGGAATGAAATTTTGTCGACACTATCAATAATATCATTATAGGAGATATTTCCAATTGACTCATTCAGATATGAAATGTGGCGTGGTGACACATTTCGAAATATAACTCGTTCTACTCTTGGTTACGAAATCTACAAGGTTGGATAAATCATTCGGCACGATATTCTTGAAAAACTTGGAGGCTTGGCTCTGACGTCATTTGTTTGAGTTTTAAGTTAGTATCATATTCATTGGTCGTTGTGCCTACAGCTTTTAGTATTCCCGACTGATTCTCCTAACACGATGAGTTCTTTATTATCAGGGACTTTAGTTGGTTTTGTTTTACGTTGGTTTCTTAGTTCTTGTCATTTTCGTCTTATTCAATTTGGCAATAGAAAAAAAGGAATGTTTGCTTATACCAACCTATACGTAGCAGTTTAGTTTAATTTTGAATATCTTGGGAAATTGCCAGTGTGTTCTGGTTTATATTGTTTCGTGTAATTGTGGAAAATTTTCATCACTACAAGTGCGTATACAAAAGTTTTTGTTCTCTAAACATGAATGAATCTTGCTTCGTCTCTAAGAGACGTCTGGAAAACTACGTGTGTGTGTGATAACTCATTCATTTTATAATTAATAATGCAGGAATGTAAATTGATACCGAAAGGGGCTTTGAGCATTTGAATGGCATTGTTCTATGTAGTTGCAACACTTCACCATACACCATAACCTCGCTGCGACTTTGCGTTGAACAAACTTGCTTTATGTACCTATGTTTAAACTTTACACCAGCAACATCGCCCGATTAGAATGCAATTTCCTATTAAGTACATGGTGTTTAGAAAAGTCAAAGTCAAATTTCTTTATTGCAAGTAAGCACGTTGTGTACATTTTTGCACGTCAAAACATTTTTGAATTTACATTTACACCACTTTGCAAGGAAAAGGTGCCAACGCTGAGGAGAAAAAGTGGCAAAAAACTCTCAGCAGCAAATCTTTTAAAATAATATAATAATAATACACAATTACTTAATAACTAGGTATTACACAACTATTACTATTGTTAGTAATCTAGACTTTATCCCTCATGCGGAACCGGCAACACACACCATGCATGTTCATCGTTGAAATCCTATGTTATTCCTTGCTTCCGGCAAAAGGACCTTCAATGTAATATTTGGAGATACGTAAATCAACTCAATATTGCAACTCATTATTACACAACGAAGCATCAGTAGATGATCTGATCTGAGCATCAATAAATGTTTGTTTTGTTTGACGTGTTTATTAGTAAATGAATTCTTAGGTAATAGGCCAGTCATTAAAGGAGTTGACCCTAGCAGTAACTCATCTATCTATGAAATTTGGCACAGTGATAGAGTACCATATGTAGATTGAAATTGACATAGTATCCAATAATTTGTAGAAACGGAAGTTAGGTATTTTCAAGGTCAAACTTAAATTACGTGGTATCAATTACAGGAAAATTGCTCTATCCAAAATTCTTTTTTTACAAGTTCTAGTTACCTATAGGCATGTGTTGGCAGAATATCCAACCATATTTCCATATGGAAATATATATATTTTAATAAAATGTGTTTTTTTGCCGTAATTTCCAAGGGATAATTACTCACTCCAATTTATATTTAATTATGTATTTAAAATATTACTTTCGAAAGTAGTTATGAATTTCCAATAAAAAATCCAGACCGAAAAGCGTTATCCAGAAATTGACGAAAAATGGGGGTTTCCAAAAATGCTCAGCCCGATTTTTCTTGTCATTATGAACAGACTATCTTATTAAAACTGCTTTTCAAGTTTTCCAATAAAAAATGCAGGCGAATTTGTTCCGATAAGCCTCCTCAACCATAAATGGTGACGGATTTCTTTTGGTGATGTTAAAGATTCTCCAAGTCCACAGTTTACCAGATTTTACTGTTGATATGGTAACTGTTATTTGCAATTAATACGTGTTGTTATGCCACCTGTGTAAATTAACATCTTAAAAGTTACGATGTATTTTTCTCCTTGATATCTTGACTGCATAACTGTTTATTGTAGATAATGCCGCATGGCGTTTACGTATTTTGAGGATGAAGAATACCTTAAATTAAATAAGGATATCGAGATCAATAAGGCAGAAAAATTACAATCACATATAGGTATATAATCTACATTCCTACTACATAAACCAATGTAGTGTAGATCTATTTTTTTTACCCAGAAATCTAATGGATCTGAGAAGCCACTGGTGATAATGAAATTATACCCTCTGTTTATTATGATATTGCACTGGAAAAGTGAAGGTCGACTGACGTAGCGGCCATCCATCAATATTGACCTGTCATCACTCACTTATAATCGTACAAAACATATTTGTTATTCGTGAGTCTTTACTTATCCATCTCTATGTATTTTAAGCACATAAAACATGTTTATATACTTGTTCTATCTAATATAGAAATTGATCGTCTTGATAAGATTGTTCTGAAATAAATGCCCAACTCGAGAGAGAAGTAAGGGGGCCAGGAATATAATCATTAATAAAATCGTTCGGTGTCAAAATGCCAATCTTAAAATCTTACTTTTCTCTCAGATTGTACATTGTACCTATTGTGTCTTATATCAGCTATCGATATATTGATTTCTATAATGTTCTATGGGCGATAAAAAATCTTTTGTCGAGTCATTGTTTGCCTTTTCTATCGTAGTCACTGTGTTACATAATTGTTTGCGCCGTACTACTAAATTACTTGTCTACCTTTAATTGTTTTAGTTTTAATGTTAACTATCTACATCAGTATTTACATTTTATACAATCTTGTCCAATCCGTCTTCGACCTTGAGGTTACCCTTGTTCTGAATCTCTACACCCACGAAAGATCTAGTTTCACAGAGTCTATTGCGTAAAGAAGTTATCCAAGATACTGAACTTTTCATGTTTTTAGAGTCTTTAGAATCTTTGCCTATTTTCTAGCTAGACTACCGTTTTATTTCGGACTCGCTGTATTCACGAGATCTTTAGCATTCTTCGATACACCCATATAAGACAGTCTACTTGTCTATAATCGAAGCAGCACAGTATTGCGTTGTGCGCATACCAAATCTCAAGACACAGGTGAAAAAAAATCCTATACCTAAATCCAAGCCCAAATCAAGTGTCTTATTTTGTAAACAAAAACTACCCTACCTTACTAACATTTTAAGCTGTTCGGTGGTTATTGCACAGTTATTTTCACATTATTAAATCGGATTACTTCATTTTCACAATGATGGAACAGGTTCGATCAATCAGTTCCTTCAGTGTTACATCACAACAGGTAATTATACGATCGTATTTGTTTACAAAATAAGACTCTTGATTTGGACTGCGGTATAGGTTATATCTATGATAGGTATCTAGCTATGTTGGTTTAACACCTGTTTCTTATAAGTGCGGGTAATACATTCTCTATCTATGAGTTTTAGAATGTAAAGAACATTTCGTTATTCTCTGGTTAAAACTTATGTCGCATTATATTCGCAGTGAAAAATATTTACTTATCATTGTATTACCTTCGCCCCCAGTAACATGCTTCGGCATAATCTAAGTGTCAATATTATATTTTTATGTACTCGTGCTATGATATATTAAGTAGATAAGCACTTACCATCACCCCACACGATCCCTGTTATCGTTCTTTGTTTTTTCTTTAGTTTGTTTTGACCTAAATGATATCTAATGTCAATGAACAAGCAATCATTTTAAAATAATCGTTTCGAGTCTTCACCTATTCAATTATTTTGCATTCTCAACAGACCGGTTGTATTGATAATATTAATTCGCTGCTTAGGTTTCTGCTACTGCCTATACCTGCTTATTATGATTTACTCAAATATCTAGAGGGCATTATGGTAACTCGTTTTTAAATCATTATTATCGTTGATATTGTTTAATATTGAAATCTAAATCCTAAAATGTTCTATTCATTTTCCATTTGTAGGTACCTATCTCTTTGGCAAACACCATCCGCAAATGTTTGATTTTCCCTAATTTGTTTTTCGCCTTTTGCCGACGATAAATAGAGTCACTGGACTGCTATCTATTAAATTCTGTTAGCACTGGCTAATTCCTGGTCTATAAAGTACCTAACCTACCATAAGCACAGAATAAGTAATTAGTACAACATAAGTGCAATTTAATATAGGCGCAGTGTTAGGAGTAAAAGTTCTGTCAAGGTGAACCATTGACACAGGCAAGTTTCCGGATAGGTTACCTATTACACCACCAGTTTTTAGAAACTTGGAATATTATTCATGATTATGATTCATAATGTTCGTGCTTATTACTTGAACCTTCAATTACATAAATACGTACATAAACTCACACCCCTGTTTCCCGTAGGCAGATTATGGACTTCCATCTGCTGTGTTTCTGGTACACCACTTTCGCTTCTTCATCAGTAGTTGATAACTTTTGCCGTTCCTAAAAAATAAGGCAAAAGGGAGTCATTTTTGTGAATCACGTCGATGGAATAGCGACAAATTTTGACCAGTTTTTTGAGTTTTCTCACGAACGAAGCCACGTGCAAATGCAATCCTATAAAAATCTGTTTTCAGGAATTTGTGTCGGACGTTTCTTGATCATGCGTGACATAATTGTCTAATTTTGTGAAAGTTTACTTTTTTAACAGCGTTGTCAGTGCCAAGAATCGTGATGTAGTCTCCACGTCGTTATTTCGAGCTTCTGTCTTTGACCTCCAGCTGTTGTTCGGCTCGTCGTGTCATGTGCTCGGCGGCCGGGGCCGGGGGAGTGCGTCCACGAGCGCCTCTCATTCGCCAGCTCACCGTGACGTCACGGCGACGCGTGTTTTGCTCATTTTGTTATTATCACGATAAGATTAAACTGTAACTGTATCTGGCCAGTATAAAAAGCGAAAGCGGAGTTAGCTCGTTTCCAGTTCGCGCGACATCGCCAAGCATTCAGTGATACCCTCTGAAAGGTGTTTAGAAACTACACTCGTGCACTTTGTACTGTAAGCAGTTATAAATAAATCTTTGTAGCTGATTTCGGTGCCAAAGTTTGTGTTTTCCTAACGTCTGTGTTAAGTTTATTGTAATGTTTCGTAAACGAAATTTGGTCGCACCTTTCAACAACTACTTGTTCTCGTAAGTATTTAGTTGCATGATGTTTAAATAGTAATAAACCTTAATTAACCATTGTCGGCATTTATATGTATACCTACTTGTTTACTTACTCGCAGAATTATACGTAGACAGCCTAATCAAAATATAAATCTAATTACTTTCGTTATTATGTATATGTAGGTATTAACTAATATTAATTAAGCAACTAGTACATAATTACATTGCTCAATTAATTAAATATCATGCGTAAGTGCTACTATTTATACGGAATTGACATTACTGTTAACTCATTTTTATGCAGTTTTATAGAACTACCTTTCCAAGAACAGCGATCCAATGAACGTCATTGCTCATTAGTTAAACGGTAATCCAACAAATGGCACAAAACGTCAAATATATTAAGTGTACGTACAAATTTGTCCACAGAGAATTCGAACCGTTCGCCGCATCGCCTCCTGCGCCGGAGGACTCGTTCTTCTACATCCGTTACCCCAAGAAGGACATGTTGTTCGGCAATATGAAGCCTGAGAGCGACCTGCAGAACATCATGTCCCAACAGAGCACCGAGTTGTCCTCAGCAGTGTACAACGGCAGAGAGAAAGACTGGTCCAAGCACACCAAGCCGTGCCAAGAAGTGATACACGGCATCGCGCCAATCAATACTGCGGGTAAGATTATGTTATAAGAATAGAATGTTTGTGTTTATGACCTCACATTGCGGTCACTTATTCATCAGTTGGAGTTATTCAGTAAGATTGGCTCGGGATTTGAACATTCCACAGCACATCAATTCTAACACTTGTAATATGGTTTCAACTCGTATGGCATAAAGTTCAAAGTGTTAACTTGGCGTGTTTTCGACTTAACTATGCTTTTAGAGATTAATACCACTACTGTTTTATGGACTTTGTTCGGATCTTCTGGGTTGAAATCTTACTTCAAGTTACCATAGAAGTGCTGTTGAGTTTACGATATCTATTAGAAATCTAGTACCCTGTCTTATACTACCCGTATACTTACTAAATATCTTTCTTTTTATTATATCTGTGAAACTTAAATAGTGTTATCAGCAGGTTATGCTGATTTGTTATCGTTCGATAACACCTTGCAATATTCTACTGTCGACTTTTGTTCAACAGCAAGGATTCGAGATATTAGATTGCAATGCCTCTTGCATATGTTTACGTATAAATAGTGCATTCATGATGATTTAATGAAACTAAATCTAATCATAATCTCTGAGAATATGCGTATTGTTTCATCCCAGAGCAGCCAAATTACCTATTACATTGTTAGAAGATATTATGCTTTTAATCATACACGATGAATATGACGATTCACCTTATACTTTTCACTGAAGGCTAAAATTATCATATGCATTTCCGAAACTTTTAAAACAAAAGTTAAGTTTTATATTGGTATAAAATATTATTTCCTGAATGTTTTTATCAGTCACGCGGAAAACCCGGAGTATAATTTCCTTGCAAAGTATAATGTAATGCACACAGACGGATCGTGATGTCATTGTGACGTGCATAATGCTAATACTGGGCGTTGTCACTATGGTCTCGTTAGATCATTGTGATAAGACTAAATACAACATCACGTTGGTGAGCATTTGCTAACAAGTAAACAGCAACTCTGGATGCAAATAAATTGAGTCAATAACTTATTTATTTGTCAACAACATTCATTCGTTTTCTAATGACTGCTTTTATGTATCTGTCCTTAGGTTTAGAGATTACAGCATTTCTTATTGATTAAAGTCTTTACCTGTCTTGCAATAAGAGTTAACTCGAGAGTGACCCGTAAGCGACTTAACACGTAAAAACTGCAAACTTAAGTCGTTAACTGTCGGATTATCTTTTCTTGCCAATGGACCAAAGTTTTTAGGATTATTTCTGAATTTTATACATTTTCAAATGTGACTGTAACACATATTATATTTAGCTTATCTAATATCTCCTATTATTGCACGTATAAAGATAACATAAAAGAGGTTTACGAAAGTCTCGTGTCGTTTATTGCCAATCATAAAATGAAATTAATCTAAAATGACCTGGAATTCTTGGTCTTGCTTTTATGATTATTTACTCGTATGTCTGACGTCTGTGATATTACTTGCAGTGAACGCGCCGAATCAGAAGCCGAAGCCAGCTGGTACCGATGACGGGTTCAAAGGCGAGGGCGCGGCCTGCGGCAGTTCTGTTGTCAAGGTTAGTAGTCGGTCTTCTTTCACATGCTTGTTGGTATAGGACTCTGTAGATACCATACTTCTTACATTAGCCCTGCCACACAATTACTAGGCTTAACATTGCTGTGTTTCAGCGTTTATTCCCCATGACACCACCAAAACGATCTACCGGAGTGTCATGGGAAATGAACCTGTTCTAGTTTGATGACCCCAACTTATATTTCAAGTCCTTCGAATGGTAATGGAACTTACAACTTTCTTCTCATGATGCATTTTTGAGTCATTGAAGACATATCCGTTCTTACTCAAGCTTACCAGCCATATTGCCAATTTTCTACGCAAAATTTGCATTACATTGCAATTTACATTATTTGAGATGTAGGTAGTGAGACCGGAGAGCCATAGTGCGATGACAATCGTCAATTTACAGGAAGTGCCAACAGTAATTTATCTCTTAGTCATTTATTACATTACATCATCCTAGTAGATAAATATTATTTCATAGAATATGCATATCTGTTTATTTATTTTCATCATCAAGTCTGTTGAACTTTGAGATTTACCTACAACTACATCTAAGGGTGATGCCCCACTAGTGCATCATTACTACCACCACCACAGATGGGGCATGTCCACTGTCACCAAAAATATATGTAAAACGACGCAGCGTCGACGCCTGCGACGTCGCAACGCACAGATGGGAATCACGCTAACTAAGATGCCTACCGTTTAGAACCATGTATTAATAAATGGATAGATAATATACTCAAATGTTTTGCTTCGAAGTATCACTGAAACGAAACGAAATGTTTTATTGTAGTTCACAAAAAATAGCAAAGACAATAATGTTCCTGGCTTCCAAAGTAGGATTCCCTGTGCTATGGGAAGCCAGGTCTTTCGTCCTTAACACTATTGCAGAGGTCTTGCCATCACGGCCTGCCGCCCGCATGCCGCATAACGCATGTATGCAATCGCAATCAAATGTTAATATATAATATTAAAACTTGCATTAAAGGAACACGTATAAGAATAATTACTTGTAAGTGTACACCTGTAGACACGATTGTAAAGACAATTAAAGAAGATAGCAAATAAAAATAGGCACCTAGATGCTTTAAAAATCTGCGTTTAAAGTGCACTTGCCTTAATCTTTACATAGACGAGCGATAACCTGTAGCAGGGGGTAAAGCGCGCATTCTCCCTCGATAAGATAACGGTCAACTACTTACGGTCTTATCGTCAATTTTGTTAATATTTGCCACTTTTTGTTTTGCTTGCATCATAGTAGGTATCTTTACTCCACGGTACTGCTAATTATTACCTGTTTCTATAGGAAAGTTAGATAATTTGTGTTGAGATTTGTCTAATAATAATATCTTGACGTAGGATAAAGATAAAACTTTTAAATCAAACAGATCGAAATAACCTGAAAGATAATTTTGTTGGTAATTACGGATTATAAGTATTATGCACAATCTAAATCACTTGCATTATCGTAATGGAAAAAAAGAAAAGTGTATTTTCAAGTTTTTGTCTTGCGATTAGTGGCCAAGGTCATAATGACTCCTGTGGACAGACAGACAGGATAGACTGTCATTACGATAATGCTACCGTTTTTAGTTCCCAAGCCGCCCATAGACGGCGCTGACCACTGACGTTATCATCGTTATCGAACTCATCACGGTTCGATAACGATGGTATTTCATCTTAGGCCTATGTACATTGTACATGCACGGTCGAACGCAGAGAAAGAGCCAAAGCAGTTATTAATAGTGAGATTATCTCAAAAAGTAGATACTAGACTGATTTTTGATTTTTTTTTACAATTACATAGTTTCTCTGAACCATCTACTAGTAAAATAATTTTATAATCGGTCAAGTAGATCTTGAGAAAAACTCAACTTTAATGAGGCCTGTATACTTTCGACTGTAACGATCTACATTCTAGCTACATTCTCAATACTCCAGCAAAGAGAATGTCTTATTTTACAATGATCCTAACTTTCACAAACCCTTTGTGTTTGTAGGTGGCGCATCAGATGATACAGTCGTCGCGTTCTACG
Source organism: Tachystola acroxantha (assembly GCA_963506565.1). Lineage (NCBI taxonomy): Eukaryota > Metazoa > Arthropoda > Insecta > Lepidoptera > Oecophoridae > Tachystola > Tachystola acroxantha. The sequence goes on from OY735880.1 coordinate 7,786,062, forward strand.
TCGTCGCGCGGGTTCACCATCGCCTCGCCGGAGGAGGACGCGCAGCCGCCCGACGCGCAGTACCTGGCGGCGCGGCGCGGCAGCAAGAGCCTGCCCACCACGCCCAACTCGAGCCCCACTAGCCGCAGGAGACGCAACTACAACCGGTAATGACAATACATTCCAGGATCACTTTCCCTAATGATGAACCAGATATTTTCGGTCCCTTTAAGGTCAGCCCTCCAATTCTACTAAGATATTTGGATCGAACGTTTATGTAACCAGTATAATCTGGTAGGGAAAAACTTATGTACATTTACCGAATGCTCTCAAACGGTGAAGGAAAACATCGTGACGAAACCTCCATGCTTTAGAAAGAAATCATAGGCATGTGTAATCCGCTAATCCGCACTGGGCCCGCGTGGTGGTTCACGCCGAGGCTCGAGCTCTCTCGATGAAGATCTGCCCGAGCAGTGGGGACATAAAAATAGACTGACAATGATGATGATAAACTGTCTCTGCTGAATCTCGGCTTATTAAATGATCTTTATTTATCGGAAGCATGGAAATCTGATGCAGATCACTGCCGAGAACTCGTGACTTGCTGTGACCGGTTTCATTGTCATTGTGTGACATTTAAATGGTGCTATTTTTATTTCAAACTGCACAACAACTTGAATATTTGTCCTGTTGCCTAAAGCTAGCAACTTCTATTTATTTGCATGCATATTAATTACTTTATTTTCGTCAATGTTGCTATCTGACTGTTTTGTTGTTGTATTTTCGAATTCGTTACTAGGTAGTGAAATTCATTGAATTTGTGGTTGTCTACGTCACTTTTTCGAATAATTTAATTAAAAATCTCATTGGGGTTGGCAGAGTCGCGTATCGTGAACTGATCGTCACGAATTTCATTAAATTACACAACTAAAACTGTAAACTGTGTAGCCGAAAGTTGCCAATATATTATAAAATCCAAAGCGCTTATCCATAAACGTAACTTATTACACTGTTTAGGCCTTCTGTCCCTTTGTACGTTAACGTTTATTACAGAAGTGTGAAAGGGTCAACTACACGGTTTAAGGGAAGTGAGGTTTAACTAGGCTTATGAATAACATAATGTGTCATTTGTTCACAGTTACTTCACATCTCCGTTCGAGCCTACGGATGACGCCAGCAACCGCTCGTGGCTGACCATGGCTCTGCTGGGCTTCAAGAAGGATCTCACCACCTCCACCTCAACACTCACAGAGGAAGATGCCTTTGAAACCAGACTGCATGGTAAGGGCATGTCTCATAATGATTTAGTGCACATTATGTTTGGCTTTTTATGGAGAATTAGTTATTACCAAATACAAGTATGTTTATGTGGAACTAATAACTAAATACATCTAAGTAACAACCTTATTTTGGCTTCATTTCTATAACCCAAAAGAGGCTGAATACTGTGCAGATGGAATATTGGCACATAATATGAAAATACACAAATAGGTTTACCGAGCAAAGTAGTCATTGAGACGCCTTCTGTATACTTTTCTCGTTTGTGATTTTCTTAAAAACCATTGACCTGTTGTATAAAAATCAATCAAGTAGTTTTTGAGTAAATGTCACCCTTATGAGGCTCCATGTCTGTATTTATTATTATTATTTGATATCACGGCGTTGGTACACGCCCAAGGTCCAATGTCTGTATACGTTTCTCGTAGTTAAGCTGTACATTCTGGGTCTAACTATCTACAATAGCTGGTACTAAATAAGAAATTATTGCTTTGTTTCAGGTATTACCCTCGCAGAATCAGTGGAGAGCCTCGGACCGGCGCCAAGAGGCAGGGAGCCTAAACCGGTCCCCAGCGAAGCGACCCAACAACCCAAACTCGCGAAACCCGCGCAAGCGTTCAGACCCAAACCCACGGAACTACGAGAAATGAACTTCTGGTCGCCAACTTCCATGTGAAAACGACAGGTTAACATTACTTTTATTTTTAACCGCCTTCTACTTATAGACTAATACTCGTACGCATGTATTTACCGTTGGATATTGATTCTTCACATTATAGACATTACTTGTCGTTCAAGTATAAAATCAATACATATTCAGTTATGCTGAAGTGGTATTCAACTACAGTACATGTTATCTCTGGGTATTGTTGCGTGCTGCGTGACTGATAGCGCGGACACTCTAGAAACATTCGATAGATATTTTTGTGAATATCGCTACTATTTCACCTGCATTAGCTTCAAGCTTGCGTTAATGTTCTAGCTCTCTAGATTGTTGTGACTACGGATGGATAATTGTTCATTTGGCTGAATACTCGAATTAAAGTATGGTAATTGTTCGTTCAGATATATTGAGTGATCCGCGCACAAAGGTTTGAATCTTCCGTAGTAGGATATTCCATTAAGTTTAAGCCTTCTTCGTGTTATAAATGCTGGTATATGTAATTAATCTTAAGATATATTGTGTTTTAAATACCGTATGCTCATTTTGAATTAGTCATCGTTTTATCAACATCTTAATACAAAGTTATTGACTGTAGAATTGTTTTGAAAATAATACCGGGAGTTTTAAATCAACCTAATAACATTTACATAATAATTTTCCATCTACTTATAGGTATATACGTATATCATAAGCATTCATTTACATATATAAATAGTTAAGTAAATTGTGGACGTCTACCGTGTGGAAATTTTGTACTTGCAAGATATTTTTGGATGGATTATTTTTGTATGCATGGATATTACGATAGTGACAATAGTTTCGTGTGGTGAATGAAACTTGATAATTTTGGTTCTATGTCGTCTGCTTAAATAAAAGTATTATAGGTAAACTTGTGTTTATTTGTATAAAGGTTTTATAATGTAATCTTTTTAAATATCAATTGCGCCACTACTGTATACTATATTTATTAATTATCCGAATTTTTACAATAAAAGTAAGTAGGTAATGTTTTGAGCAGAAATTATGAAATTGTCCTCTTAAATACTATTATTATTTTTTATTATAGGGCAACATATTTCTTATTTTACTTAATAATTTTGTTTGAAAAGTTTTAAGCACAGAATTACAATATTTTAATAAATATTTTTGTTCTACTCTGCAACAAAAACTTGTTTAATTTATGACTACATTCCTATAAATAAATATCGATTACCAAACGATAAAAGCAATCTTCAAAAACTATTTATAAGCACTTGAAGTGGATTATTCAGTAAGTAGTTAGTTTTCAAAGCTTCGATTTTCTACTGCAGCAAATGGTACAGGTACTTTGAAGAAAAATAAAATTACAGACCAGAATGCGATAACATCAACATTTGAACCCGCTTGAATACTCTCCAAAAATAAAACTCACGGTCAATCAACATTTATTCTAAACCTATTACATTTATAATATTGCATGTTACAGTATAACTAATCGGTTAAATATCAGCACGTTATTGCGATAACAAATTTCCGTCGGTAGGCATGTTATTAACTAGCCAATTCTATTTTATTTTCCTTACAAAATAGAGCTAAATTCCTGTTGCGTGACGGCGGCTCGTGTACATTTTATGATTGCCTTAGCATTTGCCCAGTTTTTTTATTATCGTTTTAGCTTCTCACTGACTTATACATTGACTACTTCAGCTTTCATTTACATATTTCGTAGCTACATAAATAAGCAATGGATATAGTTCTACGTATAATATAAATGGTAAATTTCACACAGGTCACGGGTTTACTCCCCGTAGGATAGGATACGATGCCTGCTCAGTGACATCATGCGACACACTACCACTAGAACATTATTGCTGGTGTTTGTTCCTAACTGGCTGGTTGTGAATTCACCTTTACCTCTACGCCCAAGCTACGACGTAGCGTAGACTACAGCCGGGAACAATTCTCGCGCCACCCACCCTAGATATGTTTTTCTTTCCTTCCTGATTTATAGGGACCTACTTGATGTGCTTTCATATCTTCGAATGTCGGACAATTTATTTTCATTAAATGGTGTTCAAATATAAGTAGTCTAGTAACACAAGTCGCGGCGGCGATTTAGATGGGTAGGTAGCTAAGAATTCGAAGTAAGGTTTTACCTAAAAATACGAAACTGGCACGCGAGCCTCGCTCACGCAGCTTTCGGATACGTGGGCCTTTATTTAACGGCACACAATAATAAATATGTAGATGCCTGCCTATATTTTAGTTTACGAGTAAAGTGCCTAAACATTCATGTAATGTTGGTGCAAGCGGCTTTTGAATTCAGTTTTCAGTGACTATTAGAAGTTTTGTTACAATACAAACCAAGTAATCAGTTACATTACCTACCTACCTATGTTTTTTGTAAGTAGGCACTTCTGAATTTTACTCAAATTGAACCAATCAACCAATAATTAAGAACTTAATTTTATCCCTTGTTGGTACCGATAACGTGCGAGTTTTGATTTTATGCTGTTATTCATAAACCTAGTTAAACCTCACTTCCCTTAAATCGTGTTGCTATCCCTTTCACACTTCGTTGAAAAAGGTTAAGATAGAAAGGGACAGGGGGCCTAAACGGCGGCGGCGTAACTTTAAATCACGTTTATGAATACACGCCTTAGTGTGCTTTAAAATAATAATTAAGTAGGCAATGGGTTTTAAACTTTTAATTACAAATCTACAATTTACATTGTCTTTTTTGTACTTGCTTGCAGATCCTAAGTGATAGATAAGAAGAGTAGCCTAATGCGCCGAGCGCTCTAACAAAATAAAATGCCCAGTAAACTCTTGACTTAAATAAATAGCAGCGCGAAGAAAGCCTTGTTTTCCCGCAATTTCTCTTCCGACTTTTTAATTAGTCCCGTTTCATTACTCAAATCGGATTTGCATTCGCGCCCGTGGCTCTTAAGAACAGCCTAATTTTCGCCGCCAGAAAAATTTAACTTGAGGAGCGAATTAAAGTTTTTTTCTCCGCAAACTGAAATGAGTGGGATGTCATTTTTAATTTTATACTTTTATGGTTTTATTTTAAGCCACTTATACTTGGTTAATAAGCCGAGTATAATTTAGTTTACTTGTTTGAAATTAACGAGCGTGGACATTCAATAATCTCAGTGATTTAATAACGTTGAAATATTTCCATTGTCAAAAGATTGTTGGATATGTTAAAAATAAAATATCGCATCATATTGGACCTCAATCGGTTACAAAATAGAGCGATCGGTATTGGTGGGTAATTATAACTCAAAATTACTAGGTAAGGATAGAATTAAAAACAAAAATTTACCGAATCTGAATCCTAACATAGAGAGCGGAATATTTAAAAATGAAAATTTCCTTACCACTGCCGAATCGTTTACCCAGTTGCATATTTTAGAAATGATTAATCTGCAAGGATGGATTTCGCGGGGTTCATATGAAATTTAGATTTAATCTCAAATTGATTCGGGACGATCGTCCGCGCGAGCCAACCGCCCGCGCAATCGAATTTCTTCTCAGTCTAGTCACGTACTCGATGCGAAGCCAGGCTCCTCTAGCGATGTTCCTAGCAGACGATCTTCCATTACCGATATTATTATGATAGTTTCTGATGTTCTATTACTCTCCTATCAGATTTTATGCTGACCACTAAATTGGTAGGCCTGTTAACAGAATATCCATCTAAAACACTGATTTCGAGCACCTCTTAATAACCTATTGAGTAGATTAATCTTTACTCTTGATATAGGTAAGTTCGATATCTACGTTATAGTAGCAACGAGATTTACTGAACTATTCGGATACGATAATAATTTCGTTAATATTTAATTTAGGTGTAGGTATAATTATTAGGTATTTACCTACATTTGACTAATATATAGATGAACATAATAAAATTGATAAGTATATCTAGTTATATCCAATTATTTAATAATGAAACATTTTCTTACATTAAATTATTATTGTATTGATGTTACAAGTAAATTTTTCATCGCTAACGCTCATTTGAAATCGGCACATGAACGTGGCTCTAAATTGAGCCATCTATGTAACTAATCCAACTAAGTATATTATAGATAGTGTTAGCAGAGAGAACATCCAAACAAACGTGCCCTTTCCCAGTTTACAACAGAGAACATCAGTTTAACTGTCACTTGCCGCTATTTCCGACTCGAAACAATTCCAGCAATGAAATATTTTTGAGGCCATTTGCTAGAAAGCCTTTCGAGTTGCACTGCGCTGGACTCAAGTGTTCGTTTTTATTTATCCCTTGTGATGATACTTTAGAAATTGAATCATAACAATGTTATTTGTAACAGCTCTTGAAATAGTTGTTATTCCATTGTACCTACAGTTAAAAGCCATCATATCCAGTTACTAACAGATATATTCATGTCTGTCTGGTATGATATTCCATCATCATCCATATCTATCCTATTCTGGGGAAACATTGAATTTGTATTTTCATAAATAATATTAAAAAATGTATTATCCGCGATCCTAGACATCCTAGATCCTAGACATTGCAATCGTAATTTCTGTACCTACTTAATAGGTACCTACCGCCTACTCTCGTGTGTTTAACTAATATAACATTGGTTAGCTATTATTTAGACTACCTACTTGTTACATTACAAGCAGTTTATGTTAATATCCCTATCTGTTCGTAATCGAATTCACTCTACCAAACTCTCTCTCTAATGACATTGGATAGCTATCGTTTCGTATAGGTAATTTCTTTCGTCTAATCTACTTCTAACTTACCTATGTATGTCTATGCCGAGCTTAACGAATCCAAATGGATTAGAGATCCTATAATCGGCTTTATTAAAGTGCGATGTAATGGAGAATGTAGGGATAGGTATGCTCCCACTTTGATCTTTCTTCAAGTAATTCGTAGCTAAGTAAGTCGATTTTTTACTGGCATAGGTGTATTGCCTTAGTTTTAAGCGCGGTATGCACATTTGATTAGTTTAGTACAGTGATTAGTGTACATGCGAAATGCGAGTAGTTAATGTCCTAGAGTTTTAGTAGTTGTAATTACTTCTGTTAATAAAAATAGGCACGGTTTTTCACAATAATACAACGAGCTTTTTCACTGTCTTCGCTAATTACACTAATCAGTACACACCACTTAAGGACCTAAACTAATCACTCCCACATATTATCTACTAATCAAAGTGTTACGATACATTAAGTACATAGACATACTGACTTATAAGTACACCTGTATATTAAGCTTATTTTGAAATTCGACCCTAATTATTATACGTAAGTAACCTAAATAATCGGAATGAGAAGCTATTTAGAAAATTTACCCAAACGATTTCAATGCATTTGGTTTTTGGGATGATAAATATGTACCTACAGACATCCACAGAAATTGGTCAATCACAAATCGATCAATGGTGGTCGAGTCCTGAAAACTACTGCATGTTCATTAGCTCTTATTTATACCATTGAACTATTCATATTCAGTAATTCTAGAGTGAATACGATAGAAATTAATAAACGGAATAGGACGAATAGGTTGACCTAATGAAAGTGGTACGAGCCGCGGCGCGGAGCGGCGACGACGCGACGGCGGCGGTCTACCTTTCATTATCGTTATTGAATGACAAATAAAGGCGCGCGAGGGTGGTGCGTAGGGATGGAAAACAACAGTTGTTGGTACCGAAGTCCGGAGAAATCAGTATTAGTTCGGAGGATTTAAAACAAGTCCTCTCAATACATAGGAAGTAGGAACCTACTGATCCAACGCAACTTTCCACACAATTTTACTACTAAATCAAAAATATACTCGTATAGGTAGGTAAGGTAAAGCTCTAGGCTTTACCTACTAAATTACCTAACATCTAGTGTACTCGTAGGTATTCCAGGTAGGTAGGGTGGCCAAATTTTGTAAGAGGGCCGAGCCAAGCGGCCTTTACTCTAGTAGAATATAAAGAAAAATAGGATTGATATTTGCATTTTCGTTAGCAAATGTCAATCCCATACATATTGCTTTCTATAGGTAATACCTAGAGTTAACGAAAGTCAAAGTCACTTGGCTAGGCCCGAGCTGGGCCCAAAGATAATGTAATGATAGGTCCTCTGGCTAGCTACGGTAGGAAATAGGTACTTGTAATATACCAAAACCGGCAACCGCCGCCGTACCGTACCTAGACGCGTGTGCCATCACTCGGCGCAGCGGGGCGCGGCGATGCCATCAAACCGGTCAATATGCCCCGGATTACCCGGCTTTATACAACTGATGAATAATTGTGTCCAGCATCCGACCCGGATTAAACCGCTTTCTGCTGATTTAATTGACAATCCCGGTATAAACTGTTAGCTATTAATAGTACAAACAGGACAGTGGTAATCCTATCGGGACGGTGCTCTGAGGATTTTGGCTGGATAGGTAATGATTACTTTACATAATTGGTAAGTAGATAAGTTGCGAACAAAATTAACCGGGAATTTACAGACATTGGGGAATTGTAGATTGGATGGCTTGGTTGTATAACTCCTGCAACTTAACCATACTAATAATTCGCATACGTTTATTAGTATAATACGGGCTCGCACGTACTTACGCCTCAGCCCCCGACCCCTAATCAAGTAGCATTGACTCTACTTAACGCCAGTTGAAAAGAAAGAAACATATAACATGGGATTAGCGGATTGCGGCCTAGGCCTCAGATCGCTACCTACTGGACGTTAACGATGGGAGAAAATAGGGCGGGGCATGCGTTTCAACTGGCCGCAAGCCGCGTGCAGATCACGCCTGTGTGGGAAAGACTTAACTCTTCTTGGGTTGTAAGTGTCTATAGACGACGGTGGCCATCAGTTGTTCATTGATTTGATTACGAATATACAAAAGGTTACAGCATATGTGATGATAAAAATTTCCTTCCTACTTCCTACGAAATATATTACGAATATTTCTGAGGCATAAACTAGATCTTCCAAGACTCTCTAGCTAATATAGATCTTATGTTCCATGGGAATTCATAAGCCGGAGAGTCCTAATGATGTGTCAAGCAAGGCTCGAAGTCTAACCAGAGCAAGTACGCATTTCATTTAGGCTGCGGTCCCTCGGCCAAATTGGTCACCGCGGTCCATGCAATCGTCGTGTTAATTACCTTACCCTATGAGACCCTTCGTGAAGGGACTGAAAGGGTTACGTACGTCTTGATTTTAACTTGACCTATGTCATTTGCTTTGGGCAGATTGACTCTATTTTGAGATTTCTCTAGTACATACCTTTGTTACTTGTGACTTAATTTAATGATATAGGCAAGGTGCGAATTTATGGCGGGCCGGTTATTGAGATAGGTTGTATGGTCGTATTACCCACATTTTGATTTTGTATGATACTGCTTGCTATGTCCTGAGAGTAAGCGAGTGCGAGAATACCGTGCAGCATCCTCTTAAATGGATTCCTAAGTTAATTCGTCCTCCCTTTGATTTATTCAGCAAATTATTGCTTTACCCAGCTTTACCCTTACAGCGTTCCATTCAAAGGCTTTATTGGCGCTAAGAGATTCTAATTACCTAGCATAGGTATGTGAGGAATTTGAAGTGATGAAGATTAACACGGTTTATACGGGTGAAAGTGTTCAAAGAAGTGGGTTATACCATCTGTTTGAAGTTAATTGTGCCTCCTATAACAGGACGAGTGAAGTTCGAAATAGAGGTAGATACGATTAGGTGTGCCGATTTTTCGGGCTACGTATCTAACCTACGGTAATACAGGCGGGATTGCAATGGCGGTATATTCTCTTTGTATTCTATACTTATTTATTTATTTATTTATTTTAAGGAAGATTTACAGCTACAATAACTTTAGGTTACTTAATAATGTCTAGAAGCTAATTACAAATCTCCACCTATAGATAGTAAGATGTGTCTCAAAATTAAAAAAAAAAAATTCTTACTTCTTACTATTCTTACTTCCTGTCGATATGTGACTTTTTCTACTGAAGTCTAGATTTTCGAGAACTAGTTAAAAGATTATTTCATTGTATTTAGGATTTAGGATTAGTTACAAAAATAATACTAATCCATATCATAAGAGAACTTCTAGCTAGGTATAAAGCTTAGTAGGAAATATATTTTATTGCAGAAATAAATGTAATTTTGCATAGGAAACATGGATTATTCTTTTCAATTAGTTCGACTCCAAATAAGTTAAAAAGCTTGTAGGTAATTAGGAGCGAACCACCACAATAGTTCAGAGGTGGAGATCGAACCTATAGCCATTGGGCTTCTCATAAGTAGGAATAATGACGATGACAATTTTAGTATGAAGATCGCTGACTCGAATTCTGGCATAGAGGTTACCAATCAAAGCCCAAAACTCTATACAAACCGATCCAGTTATAAGGAGATATTTTGGTCTCTGCGGCGCTTGTTTCTTCATCATCTGAGGTTGTTGATGAGTCAACAGTGTATGTATGCCCCCTAATCAAAAGTGATTAACCAAGCAGAATCACAATAAACGGGAAACATTCCCTCCTGTAATCCACCACAAACTGACACCCTAACCTGGTTCCTTAAATTGTGTATACCTATTCTATGCTTGTTCCACTTGATATGTGAACCATGTATCGCGCGCTATGGCTCAATTTCCTCACACTTTTAACAACATTCGCCACGTAATGGAGGAAACTTCCAGCCGTATTTCACCCAACAATGCTCTGAAGAAAACAGTTACGGAAATATTGCTTCGCTCTGGGTAATTGATGGGGAATCTTTGTTAACTTTCTTTTGGCTTTTAATTTGTTATTTGTTACTTTGGCTAACTCCAACACAACTTTGTACAGTTAGAAGCAATTATGATAAATGTTCAACTACTTACTTCATTTGTAGTTGCCATTTCATTGCCAATACTTCTGGATGGTAATTGTTATAAAACTTTCAAATGGTCTGGCAAACCTGTGCATTGTAACATCAAAGTTATATAGTAAGTATCCATCTATAGGTACATTTTGTAATAATTAGATGTTGTCATAAAATCAAATCAAATCACGCAAGTATAATTTATTTTTTTGAATTTATTTTTTTCATCCAAAAATTAATGAAAATTTTGCAGAATGTTCGTTTTTGAAAAACATCTAAATTACTTTACATTTTGATTTGGTCTAAAAAATCTGAGTATAGGAGATCAATGTTATGCACGAAAGCATTTTGTATTCTTTCTAAAAAGATGCTCCAAAGTTTTCATAATAACCTTTGAGTTAGGTAAGTCTTAAGCCTCAAAGTTCTTTGACATCCTTAATGTGATTGTACATTTTAGGTGTATTTCAAGGATTATGAAGTGGCTTTAAAACGACGTCAGTGGAGTGGAGTGTCGTCTTTCTGATGCTCTTAGTACAAATAAAATTGTCCTGGGAGACGGCGGCGGCGGCGTCGGTGTCAAGTGTTTCGAGTGACGGAGTGAAATATATTTTATTTTTGTCTACCATTGTAATTGTTGCTAACATTTTATTAGTTTTAACAGGGGATCCTCAGCCACATAAAGTTCTTTCGTGTATAGTTTTTATATTGTACAGATAAGGTACACTAACACAATTCTACCACGAATAAAAATAAAAATAGATGTTATCAGAAAAAGAAGTTTTACTAATCTCAGACCAGACAGAAATAGAAAAGTTGTATATTAGAAAACATCTACGTTTAAACAAAATACTATTTTTGGCGATCTTAGAATAATTTAACTTGTGCTCCGGTGAACATACGTATTTTTTGATTTGGTTGTCAAATTGGGGGAGTACGAGTTAAGTAGGGTAAATAAAAGTTACTGCCGATTTTTTTGTATTGCGCTATATTTTGACTTTATTGTGTTTAAACTCCAATTATGTTACCTACGTTGCTTGCGTTGCCTCTTTTCCCCGACAAACTAGAGTGAAAATATTGTTTTGCAACTTTACGAAGGAACGAAGTAAGGCTTCTCTTCACAGAAAGACAATAATTACATTCCAAAATTCGTCTTTCGTTTGTTCAGAGTCTCAAATTGGGAGTTTTGTTCATCTAATTAAGTACTTTCTCGAGTATCTCTGTTGTTTGTTAGGAACTCGTGGTTGAAATAATAAATCCACTCTTTGAGAACGGAATCAGTTATTTGATTGCAACTAAGCGTCAGTTCATAATCGCGATGTAACACGCAGTCTACATACCGGAACTGTAAAATCGAATTCCATGTAAATTTCTGCATTTCTGTGCAGTCAACATCACATCGACATACGCAAACAAAACTAACGCATACGCCGTACATATGTATACGTCAAACACAGACAACAGTATACAATCCCATTAGTTTGAGATTTTCTCAATAACTACTTGACCGATTGTAAAAGTTCTTCCGCTCCTAGATAGATTAGAGCGCAGACTATGTAATGTAAAAGGATTTAAAAAATTGGCCGGTTAGTTTTTGAGAAAATCTCAACCTTAATAACTCCATATTAATTAGGGTGTCGACTCTTCCGACACCACTGGCGGATCATTCGACGCCTAACTATTTGAAAAGGGGGACGTTTTACCCGAGGATTTTTTTTGAGGATGAATGTTATTAATTAATTCAAATTCAATTCAAAATTTCTTTATTTACTAAAATAATTACAGCTCTAGTCAGTTTACCGTTGGACTCCGCACTAGGTGGAACCTGTATCGCTGTAGCCCTCAGCACAAGATACTTATCACTAGTAAAATGCGACCTCAGGTATAGGATAGGACTAAAAAATAACGTTCACGACGATGTGATTACAGATATAAACTGAATTGAAATGTGTATGATCATATGGTCAATTAAAGTACCTACTTAATTAATTCAAACGTATGCATGTTGAAATGCTAAAACAACAAAACCTAGACACGAAAACATATTAAGTTAGTTACTTAGACAGAATAATAGTCACCTAAGTCTACTTTTCTTCCGTACGCTGTGCTTTCTCGTGTGTTACGTGTGTCTTCGACTGTACGCGATGGTCAATGAGGCTTTTTGAATGCAGGTAACGAGATGACAAAACAACGAGCCCGTTTAGCCGGCGCGGAATTAGGCTCGGTCGCTCGCATGCCGCCCCCGCCCACCCGATGATTTCCCAGCAGGCCCGTCGACTCCCGCGCCGTCACTCGCTGCACTCAACTTGATTAAACATAAATTTGTAATTACCATTTATTTTTAGGTTTCCGTTACATCGCGGCGAACTTGGCTTAGACTTTAATGAACGTCGCTAGAAAAAATATTAATTAACGTACATATTTAGTAGATCTATGAAGTCACAGTCCTATAGAACTAATGGGAATTACCGGATGGTATGACTCCGTGAGAGATAAAGTCCGCATGGGTAAGTATGTATGAGTAGGTACCAACAATCACCACCAACATTTCTAAGTCAAAATGTTACGCCAAGACACGTGACAAGTTAACTGACACCAGACACTGATTAAAAGAAAAACTGATTTTCTATTTCTTAAAATTTTAATTTTTTTGATATCCACTTTTTATTTTCCCACAGGACCCCATATTCTTGTGTGCCCAAGGCCCCCAGAATGGCCTAAGACGGCCCTGGGTACCAACCTTACTTATTTCAGCCAGAAATACCACCATGATTGTTGTGTTCCAGTGTGAAGAGTAGAGAGGCTACGGCGAGGCAACACTTTTCTCTATAGAATTGTAAGTGTCCATGCGATCACCCCTCTATCTTTGTGTGTGGCGTCTCACTAAATTTACCCGTTCGTGATCTCCACTGGATTGTTCTAGCTAGAGAACTTGTACCCCATCGGTTGCTAATCCTGTTATGTGGACCACTTTTGTTACCTTTGAAGGTTTGGCTTTGTGCGCAAGCATGTGTATTGAGGTCCTATCTATAGCTACTATCCTTTAGTATGAAATTTGATAACTAATAATATAACATAGTTATCTCCAGTAAATCAAGTACCGAGGTTATTATATTAACCGTTCAAGGCAACCAATTAAGGCGAAGAACACCTACGATATATCAGAAATAGATACGTTGGGTAGCGAAGCACTCGATCAATTAAGTAGAAGCATTTCGGTAATCAACCGGTATTCAGCGATGCCCGACGCCCCCGGGAAGCTCCCCGGAGTGCGACAAGAATATAAAATAACTTACGGCACATAGAGGGTTAAATTTTTGGTAGAATAACTCCTTAGAACAGGCGCGCGCTACGATTATTGTCGCGCGAGAATTTTGTCGCAGAAATCAATGTATGAATTTGACACCTCGTCAATAAAATTATAGCACAGGAAAAAATAAGACTCGGTGGTATTAATGAATGCTAGGTAACAATAAAACGCGTATCCATAAACGTGATTTAAAGTTATTCCACCGTTTAGGGTTTCTGTCCTTCCTCTACTTACTATGTGGATGTTTCGCTAGTGACAAGGAATTGGAAGCCCTATTCACAGACTTAAAATTGCACTTCTACATGTTTATGCATAAAATCTAGTTATACCTCACTTCCCTTTAAGCTTTTCCCACACAGGCGCGCTCTGCACGCGGCTTGCGGCCTGCGGCCAGTTGAAACTCCTCGTTTTCTCTTGTCCTTAACGATAGCAATATGAGACTAGGCCGTAATAGTTCTTTTGTTTTTGTAATATTGTGTCACTTGTTTGTAATGTATCCCAAATCGCTGATTCGTTTTCCGCTCTATCAGGAAATAATTCTTCATGTTCGTTTTAAAATAATAAATTTTAGCTTACAAGAGCAGTTAGATAGTACTCGTTAAGTTAGCCACTTACCGTCGGTCGTCGGCGCTCCGTGCGGCGGCGGGGGCGGTAACAGGTTGACTGCCAGTTAATTTTGTCGCGATGCAGATAGAGCACGCCGTTTCCACCGGCTCGTTTCCTTTGCCACCTTTATAAGCTCTGTTTAAATGCTTTCACAAAAAACGAATGGGTATTAAACAATCGTTGTTGAAAATTACAATATTTTTTTTTCGTGCTGCAGGACTTAATGCCACCTTATCATCTGCAGCACGCGTTGGGATTCACTTGACACAATAAAACTTATATTAACCTTGCATTGTAAAGCTTTTGAAAATGTTTCGCATTGACATTTGTTCAGCCATTCAACGGCTCGCTAATAGGCCAGACATGTTACCTAATATACCTATATTATGTACCTATGATAACATAAACAAATGCACAAGTGAAAACATAAGGGTCTTTAGGGGGTAAAAAGCATAAAGAATAAAGAACATATTGCAAGTTGCCCTAGCTTAGGAATATTTTAGGGAAATTTTAATTTGGAAGGCTAAACGACGGCTCTTGACAAATTACCATCAAATAATACAGCCGCGGCCACAAAGCTTTTGTACTAAAATGATTTATCGTTGTTCACAAACTTACTTAACTTTTGCCTACCCTGTATGTACCTATTCAACTATAGGATGTTATGAAAATATGATTGATCGCTCGTAATGTAGGTACCTTTGAATTAATGTCGAAATAACTATTTTTTTTGTCAGGATATTCAAAATCTCTATCATCATATAAGTGGTAAACAAACTTAACATAATTATGCCTTTCAATCCTACTTACTTTCTTTTTAATCTTACTTAAGCTTAATACCTACACTTCTTTGATTAAATACTGCCACAAAACTTTAGTCTCTACAAACTTAACATAATTACTTTTTTTTTCATTTACCTATTTATAGTCATAAAACTAAAAAAATATGATGTGTAATATTTTCCTGCATAGTGATCGATAGAGGCATTTTCCACGACTGACTAACCTTAACTTAACACTGTCCTGCCTGTCACACTGCACACTGGCGTAAAGGCGAGGAATATTTTTGATACCTACCTATGTGAGTAGATACTTTTACAAAGAATAATTGTGTAGAAGGTCGAGAAAAACGACACGCATACGGAAGTGCCTCTGGTAATTTCCCACAAGAGCTATGCATGGGAAGAACAAACGGATTTACATTAAACTTCTGACATTTCTATTCACTAGGTACCTACGCTATTATTCTTGCATGGAACACACCTAAACTGGGAATAAGTAATCCAAAAGTGCATGAGAAAATCATTGAATTAGGAACATATCTACTCAAACTTGACAATACTCAATATGTTATTAAATTGTCGCCCTTATTGTTAATTATTGTTTAATAAAAAATAATTAATTATAATAATGTTTTTATTTATTATCTAATATTGCGAAAGTAGGATTTTAATAATGCAAAAATAAAAATTGCCCACTTATTTTTCGTTTATGAAATCAAAAATAAAAAGTTACAATTAAATAACTTAGATCTACTCTTTATTCATCATTATCTACGTATAATGTTACAATTCATTTCATTTCATGACGTTTTTGAGTTCCTGTGTAGAATTAATTTAGCATCGAATAATTAATTATACAGATATGGAAATACAAACTGCTTGTGTATGCGCCAGTACCCAAGCCGAGAGCTGCGAGCGATTTTTTCCGTCGATAAGTTATTGAAGTTCCCGGCTCTCAATCACCTTCCGCCAGATTTCACGCTGATTGATCGATTGGACTTTGATTTTTAAATAATATTGCTTCTTGACTTTGTAAGTGGAAATAGATTTACACTTTTTCCTTTTCAAGTTATGTGGCAACCTTCCGTTACTTCATGATTATCGTATGGTTTTAGAGAAAAATGTTCCGTAAGTTGTTTTTCACTTGTCATAATATGTGACTGGGAAATATGAAATATGGCTAATTCCGTCTAGTTTTGCAGGTAAGTACATAAGTAGGAGGAGTAGCTAACAATTTGGACTCAAAATTTTAAAATTGAGAGAAATTATCGTCACGATCGGGATTCGGACGTCGACATTCTGTGGCATGTTCTTGCCCAACAGTGTTACCGACCGTGACTCAGATCAGGTAAACGAAATCTTCCTCCATATTCGTCTTAGGGACGGTAGAAGTATCGGGATATATAATAATTCCAAGCTATATATTATACGATCGATTACGTTTTCTTAACCCAGTTCAATATCTTTGCAAAGTTGGAAGCTTCTGGTTTGTTGGTAGGTGTATAATGTATATCCTATCATAACATTCAATGTTTGGTCAGCTGCAAAATCAAAGTAAAGCAAAATAAAGTTATCCAGAATAGCTTAGGTACCTACTAGATACTTAACTAGTTCTATGCGCTAAGATAATTGCGTACCTATTAGTGTTAATTTCTTGTGTTCTTCTTCTATGTTAGCATCTTCCACTTACAGGAGAACATATGTATCTACAGTAGTCTCTGCGTGACATGAACCCAAGGCCTATTAATTACTTAACCTATAAGTTGTCTCACTGCTGGGCAAATATCGCCTCCCTCCTCAACTGATTCCTGTTCGAAGCCTCCTCCAAACAAAATTTTTAAATAATCAATTATTATTATTCAAACAAATTAATATACTTAAATCAGCGACCTATACCGATATTAGTTTTCCTTAAATCTATGAGATAGTCCATAAGTAGTTTTTAAGTAGGTATGTATTTTGTAGGTCAAATTCTTCATTAGGTACTTTCATTCATCGCTATCTATTATTCATATTTGTCAATTCCTTTAACCTTATTCAAAGACTGAGATTGTCTTGATCTAATTAATGTACTTATATAGAAATGTCTGTGTAAACTGAACTTATCTATGTGAACATTGTCTCAATGTGCTTTACGTAACACAAGCAAACATCCAGGTACCTACATAACTCCTAAACCTTAGGAGGCGCAGCAAATCCGTTGTGGTACTAATTCAAAATCGTATTACCGGGATTCAATAGGGTATTGTAGGAAGGACTGTGGGCTGCGACTACGACGCTCTGGGGCGCCGTAACGGCCACGTCGAGAACATTACATTGCTGTAATTAATTATCCAACTCCACCGGCCCCTAGCACATTGATCGCTTCGAGCCTACAATAGATTCCGAAGTGCCCGACTTGCTAATGGCAGATTAACTTCAATTATCGTTACTTCGCCGTATGAAACATCAACAAGTTTTATTTGGTTATACTTAATTATGATTAAGGAATAATACCTACATCTTTATTTCAGTCTGCCATAATGTACGTTATTTCGAAAAACCACAATTCTTGGTGGATTGTCGAGCTGCAATGGGGTTCAAACCCACTGTGTGGAAATTCAGGTCAACGCGCCAAATTAAGATCTCGATCTTAATACTGTTATCCATTAATTGACACGAAATATATCCTAAAAAGCTAGATTTAACATTTCCAGATAAACACCGTGGCTGCTGAAAAGATAAGAAAGAAATATAAACATCATTAGCCATTGTACACTGAAATACGGTGTACATTTCAATTAAAAACCCTTTTCCTTTGTTAATAGAAGGAATTTTAAGTTAATCTTTAGGGAAATAACTCTTCTGCTGGAGATAAAGGTACCTATTTACGTTAATAAAATGATTTTTTTAGTGAACTTGTGTGATAGAGTGAGAGAGTCCATATATATATATATATATATATATATATATATATATATATATATATATATCTCCTTCCGAATAATTATATTTCACGGTAGGGTAAGCAGGGGGAATGGCGCTCACTGGGTAATACCGCTCACCCCAATAACTCGATGAAAACGGTGTATAGCAACAATTCACGTGACCTGAAGCGCGGGGGGCGGACCGTATTGGCAGGCGGCGACGTGTAAACTCAGTTCGCTCACAGCACGAGACAGTGATGTGCGTTTGTTTGATAGCGGCCGAATTGATCTAATTTTCGACGTAGTGTTTTTGTCGGCAAGTCCCCAATTTTAGTATTTATGTATTATTGGTATTACTTTTCTAGATACTAAAACATTATATTTAGTGGTAACGTAAACATTTTTTAATAATTGTATCTGAATGTTTCTAAATTTCAACTTAAATTCAAAACGATCGTTTGGGGTTATACCGCTCAGTGAGCGCCATTACCCCTTTTTATGAATTTTCTTACAGATATGCCCAGGTATCGCAAAAGGACCACCGCCAATGCGGCTTGGAACGAAACGGAACTACAACATGCTAAAACTGCGATTAAAAGAGGGATATCCAAAAGACAAGCGGCAAAAAATATAACATCCCATTCATTACTTTAAGAGATCGACTAAAGAATGAGAACATGACCAACCCAAGACTAGGTCGTAAGCCGGTTTTTACTCCACAGCAAGAAAATGAAATAACTGAACAAATTAAGCTACTGGGTTAGCTGAACTACTGGTTAGCTGAATTACTAGTTAGGTGAACTAGCTGAGCGGCATTACCCATAGTCAGGGGCAATAACGCTCAAACCTGTTTTTTTTTATAAAAATTATTACCACTAATAGGTAAAAGATAAATATGCTTTATGTTAAAAAAAATTAATACTGAATAGTTAAACCTTTGATAGTTTTAATTATTCTAATACTAAACCAATATAATAAAAAAATACAGCCTTTATTCCTTAAGTGAACGCCATTCCCCCTGCTTACCCTAAATCATGGAATGCCTTAAAAGATGTAGTGCAAAATGGACTACAACACGTGGCCCACTGGCTACAGTATAATCTACTGACGCTTAACGCGACCAAAACCAAATTTCTTGCCTTCAGTATCTCACAGCGCACAGCCCCACAACAGTCGCTGTGTATCAAAATACATACCTGTGAAAGCACAAACAACCCCTGCAGTTGTCCGGAACTGGAACAAGTGAGACATCTGAAGTACTTGGGTGTGATATTGGATGACAGACTTACCTGGGCTAAACAAATAGAGGCACTGAGCGGTCGAGTGAGGAAACTTATATATATATTCAAGCAGCTTCGAGCAGTAGCAGATGCAGAAACTTTGAGGACAGTATACATGGCATTATGTCAATCAATCCTCACTTACTGTGTAACCTCATGGGGGTCCGCCGGTAGAAGTTTCCTCATTAGACTTGAACGAGCCCAAAGGGCGGTCCTAAAAGTGGCCTATCGCAAACCTTTTCGCTATCCTACTGATTCCTTGTATGGCGATTGCAAGGTGCTCAGAGTGAGGCAGCTTTGTATTAAGTCGACTATCCTTCGCTTCCACAAAACAGCCGTACACACCGTCAATGTCCCGACGAGATCTGCTCGATATAACAGCTGGAGTGCCCCGAAGTCGAGAACAAAATTCGCTATGAGAGCACCGTCCCGTTTGGGACCCTACTTGTACACTATAGCTGATAAACTCTTGTCCATTATGATGTGCTCAAGGTACACCTGTAAAAAGAAAATGGATGAATGGCTACTACCTTTAAACTACCACGACACTGAACAAATCTTACAGATACCGAAATAATATACATACATAATTTATATAATAAAAATACTCACGCTAATACAGGAAACACACTACTCTCACACAGAACTCAGTAGATACATATACCGCACACCACATAAACCACACACACACACACACACACACACACACACACTCACGCACACCTACACACCCTCTTACACCATCGCACACACACGGCACACACAAGTAAGCGCGCGCGCGGGCGCGGGCGCATCCTACACTCACATTACTTCTTTCCACTATATCTTTCATACTTAACTATAACATTTTCTATTATTTATTTATTTGATTAAGACATAATATGTAAACAGTAATTATTTATCCCTTCCAATTTCATATATTTACCTATTATATAAGCACCTGTTGGGAAGACGCTAGTCCCCACGACACAGGGAATCCTAGTGTGGGGACTAGAGTGTTAGCTACACTCCTTAAAATATAAGTGATCATTAATTGTATCTAGATTTAAGTAAAACTGTACAAATTTCTGGTTCCAAATAAAAATTATTATTATTATTCACTCTATTTATTTTAACTCTTATTTAATATATTTATACATTTCAATATAAAAAACAATAGAAAAATATATAAATATAAAAAATAGCCACCCACCGGCAGCGGGATGCATGCGCATCCAAGCTGCCGGAGGTTAGGATCCCAGAGTGAGGAACCTCCTCACAATGCGTGCCGTGTCCAGCAGCACTGCCTTCTGCATCCGGCTCTTGACCCAACTGTCTAGCGAGAGTCTCTTAAGGTGTTGGTCGAGACTCTTCGCTATTAAACCGTTCACGGTTACGACTATCGGAACAATTATGGTTGAGTCCACATCCCACATGGCGGTAATCTCGTGAGCCAAGTCTAAGTATTTACTTAGCTTTTCCTTTTCGGCCTTCACGAGATTCTCATCATGGGGGATGGTGACGTCAACCAGAATTGCCCGACGCGACGATCGGTCTATCAGCACGATGTCAGGTCTATTGGCGACAATAGTCCTGTCCGTGATGATAGACCGATCCCAGTAGAGCGTGGCACGGCCATTTTCGAGAACTGGCGCTGGTGCGTACTGATAGTACGGCACCTCAGTACTGACAAGACCGTATTTAAGGGCAAGTTGCTGGTGGACTATCCTGGCTACTTGATTATGTCTGTGCAAATACTTGCCGTTAGCAAGATGAGAACAACCGGAAACTATATGCCTGAGTGACTCTCCGGGACGGTGGCATGCTCGACATATGTCGACCGTACCGTCCTTCAGGATATACTTCCGGTAGTTGTTCGTCTTGATAACTTCGTCCATAATTGCACAGACAAAACCCTCGGTTTCCCCAAAAAGGTCACCGAAGCGTAGCCAGGATACAGATGGTAATAGGTCTACGTCGGGCCCCATGAGAGCCCGGTAGAACCGTCCGTGTAGCTCCTTTATTATTATTATTATTATTATTAATGAGACGGTTAAAAATAATTAAATAAAAAAATGTGCTAAGTGGCGAGGGTAACTCTAATTTATGTGGCCCCCTGTGAATGCCCCCACATTTTAAACAGGGGGCCACAAATCACAGTCCTAGCAATCCCTGAATCCGCTCCTGAGGTAAACATGCACAATGTATCGCGTATTCCACCGAGTCGCAAACGGGAAAGTTCGACGGCATGTCAGCCCCAGCAAAGTACAAGAAACCAATGAAAACAAGACTTGTTCTTTGAATCTCCGGACTGCGCTCAAGTTGTGAGTGCAGGAAACATTCAATGACTCCCGACCGCGTCGCTCGTCGAATGCCACGAAAATATTTTGCCGATGCATCTCTACCAAGTTTCTCGTGTCGACTTTAGAATTCTCAATGGAATGCTGGGAAAACAGATTTTGTATCGCTGTAACGTGGTGAACTATTGAATATGTAGACTCAGTTCGCATTTTCATTCTGTTTGGACTAATCGGGTGGGAATTGGTCCGCACCGAAACGTTTTCGGAGGCCAAGTTTCACTTCGGTTTGGTCGACATTCAACACATTCTCTATTAGTCCAAATTCGCAATTCGACTTAATTTTAATTTGTCACTAACCAACCTATTTTAATACAGATTTAATATGACTCCTACTAGCTTCTGTCTGGCGATGTTGGATTTATCAATTCGTCTTCTCTTTCATACATTTTAATGTTCTTCATAATTTTCAAGTAAACAATTTCTAAGTAAATACATAGAGTAAATGCCACTAGCGGTCACCTATTCAGACCCTAACCTCGTCCAACGTTGCTTAACTTGTACGATCGTTTTTAACGTGTACCTACTCGCAACTGGACTACGAGCCCCTCACATGTTCGTATAAAAATTGTGGAATCGCCTTGAAGATTCATTTCCATATCCCTACATTAAGTATAGCTACTTAAGTAAGTAGGTAGGTACTATAAGATGCAGATGTAGATAACTGCTATTGAACCCATAGCTCTACTGCCCGCCTGCGGTTAATAGCAACCTATTTACAAACGTTATCAGAAAAAATCTTCCGTCATTTATCACGTAGAAATTTCTTCAAATTTCGGCCGGTAAATTGAGGCTATTAGTTAAATAAAATATCGCTGTGCTGAAAACTTGTACAAAACTTTGTTCTGTTTCCCAAACACAAGAAAAGCAAAACGTTGCTGTTTTATAATATCGCTTTCAATACTACTTCTGTTTGTCGTTTTGGTTAATTGTCAGAGTTATTCAGGAATTAGTATTCTGGATACGGCTAGGACAGGCAACCACTAAACACATTGACTAAACATTGCTTTTGTCAATGGCTGAAAATGCTTTTGATTAATGCAGTAGTCATTGAATAATGAACTAGCATTAGTCAATGACTGAAATAATCGTTCTCATTTTGTTGTGAACATAACGCATACTGTATCCTATTCAAAAGCAAATAAATGATTCTGATTATTTTTCATTTCTGTAATAATCCACAATATTTTTCACCCATCCTACATAGTTCGTGGCGCTGACAACTTTGCTTAATTAGTAGGTAGGTATCCAGGTCATTAACTGATCATCCTTGCAACTGCTAAATATTACGAGCGCCTTCAAAATACAATATAATATTGTAAAGTAAGGGAATCTTTAATCTTGTCTGTGATTGTCAGAATTAGACAAATTAAGACAAGTCTTTATCTATAGAAGGATTATTTTCCATGTAAGTAGTTCTAGATACGATATTCATAATTAAGTTCACTTACTCGCATAACATATAGATGTTATGAAATGCAAAGTAGCAGCTAAATATAGTGGTACGTTTTGTCTTAACTTGTTAGTTAAGAACTTAGCCCAACTTGTTCTCCACAAGTTTCCGCTAACATATTTTAGACACTAAGTTGTTTGGCTTCCTTTCCTGGGATGGGAAAAGTTTAATATGATTCTTAACGACAATATTTTTCGCATCGTAAAAGTCAGAGAAACGTGTGCTTAAAGCGGGCACTGTCCCTGTTGAGATTTTCTCAAAAAGTACAGCAACACTTAAAGTACGATTTCAATTGAGCGGTACTTGAAAAAATCTTGCGGTTGTAAAAAATCTTTCACTAGAAGATAATATTTCAACCTTATATACCTATGGATATAAATACAAAATGGCAAAGGACCCACTGCATTGGATTTTATCCTCGTAATATACTTTTAAATCTACCAAAGCAATATAATAACAAGTTTTAACAGCTAAGTTTAATCGCATACATCAAAATAACAAGTTGGCAGCGAGCGAGTCAATTTACCAATTGTCATATTTTGAGAAGTCAGACGCCAGCCACCCGGAAATAGGCTGTGCATTATATACGAGTAAAAGCCTCTACGAGTTCCCATTTCAGATACGAACGTGTCAAAATCAATTTCACATTTAAGGGGTCGCTATTTTCAGTTTTGTCTGGATTGGTACTCTTTGTAGTCTAAGAGTCAACGTGTCATAAACATTTCATAAACTAAATAGTTAAGTACGTATAATGAAATTGTATGAACTATTTTGTCCTTACATCTTCAATTTGTATATGTTTTTGATAAGTTAAAATATGTAATAAGTGAAACGATATTTCTGAGGGAGAATACATTCTTTAATCACACACAACCTATCCTAGTCATCCATCATGCAATGTCATCAGGCTAAATAATTCGATAAAGGAGTAGTAGGTACCTACTTATTAAAAAATGTAGCATTCGCAAAAATAAATACCTTTAGGCGTTGAAACCTAAAAGAAATAGAAATAAACGTGTTCACTGATATTTTAAAATCAATAATATTTTCGAAGTTATTTCACACAAACATTTACTGACAACTCATTTCACTCTCTGACATTTGACAATAGAACTTGGAACTTTTCAAAATGGTTTTCTTTTTCATCGGCACCGTGGAGGCTCTACTCCTACATACCTATAGATTTTTTTCCATTGTCACAATATGGTTCGTTCAGCATTTATCCAAAATTGCATAAGCTTATGGTAATGACAATTCGTGGTTTTAGACAGGGAACAACCCTTTTTGATTTTCGTGTAGAGCTAACGATGTAATCCTGTTACACAGCTCTTGGACTACAATTGGACTGATCTATTTGAGGAGCAGACAAAATGCATCGCTACGGGCCGGGCCTGTCCAACCGACAGCCGACAGGCTAAATGCAGCCGCCTGCAGCGACACCGATTTGCACTTTGGCGGTTGAATTTTTAATAGCAGAGATTGTTTTAGCACGAACTGCCTAATTAGCCGTCTCCGCTCTATCCGCCATTTTGTTTAATGTGCAGGTCAAAATGGCGGAAAATAGAATAGTGTCGGATTCTAAATATTGTGGTGGAACAAAGCGTTTTTAATTTCTATGCACATATGTTTCAAGTTTTTATGTTTTAAATGATTTTTGTAATAGGTATGACTAATTAAATTACTAATAAAGTTGGTCAAATGATTTCTAAAGTTCATTTGACAAGTATACCTATAAGTTTCAGAGAAATACGACCTTGATTTCCTTGAATGTAATGGCCGAGGCAGATTTCTTTCTATTTAAGCACAGTTACAAGATCTATGTTGGTGCGAGTATGCGAGCGCCCCGCACGCAATCTAATCGCACGACCCGGCAGGACAGGATAATTCATCAACAAATATCCATTGACATGACGTACAACTGAATACTGACAGCGGGCGCTTCCGGACTTATCCTCAATCACACGTACAATATGCTTACTCTAACATATACTAACAAACAACACCGAACCCTATCATCAGCCACAAACGATTGAAACTCACATGACTGATAGAAACTACTGATCTCAGAACCAAAGGGTTTAAACTTTGAATATAATAATAATGTTTTGAGTTTTAGACGCTATTAAATAAGGACTGTTTTGGAATGCAGTGGGTCAATTAAGGATAGGATTGATTGGGCTCTGATTTTGCGTTAGACCCTCGTACCAGACTTAGTACATGCTTAATTAAACTGTCAAACGGGTTTGAGTAAATTTAAATAACATTTGGTTAGTTTGTTTAATTTACTTCATTATTTAATTAAATAAATTGACAGTGGACGATGCTTTTTGCCTATCTATATTTTTGATTCGTCTGTACACTAATTACATAGGCACTAAAATATTATCTTCTTCAACGGTCTCATGATACTCGTATGTACCTACATGTGAAAATTGCAGCCAGCGCAACAGTTTTCCCGATATAATCCTACAGACATAAATGGTAAAAACCATGTATTGAACGAAATCTTCTATCTACATTAATGGTGTAAAATTAGGTGCGGATCAGTCAGAATATTAAAATGTGGTTAACAATCACCAAAACTTCCCACATTTATAATATTAGTCTGATTACGCGACATTGATATTGATTTTGCTCAGTTTCACTAATTTTTCGCCTGCCCTTTGAAGAGAACACAAAATGACACCGATATCAATCAAATTAGCCAGCTTATAACAAATTTATAACGAGTGAAACCTTCACTAACAAGAATTGACAAGCCACTGCTTACGGTACTTCGGAAATGGCTCCGGAACGAGAAGACAGAGACGGATTTATCTCAACAGATGGCCTAAGAGCGAGACAGAGAAAATCCTCCATTACAAACTGTAAAGCCTCCCCATTGATCACAGTAACGCGTAAAGCCTTTAAAAAATCCAGCAATTTATTTAGTCGGTAACAACAGCTTATGGCAGCGGATTGTCTAGAAAATAGAATGCCTTTTGTGGTCTTTTATTATCAACTATCTATTTTTTTTAATTAATTAGTTTTTTAAACTAATAGCTTTAAATTTTCATTTAGGGTAACCATTAACCAATAAAAACAGTGTAGTTAAAAGGGACGTAGACGCATGCCGTATCTGAAGCGATATTGGTAAATTGAAAACAAAGTCTTCACGAAAAAAAAAGAATTTTGATACAACTTGGAATCTATGAAAAAATCAATAAATGGGAAAGTGTCAGAGTGTTCTGCATTTTATTTGCGTCAACTATAATAATTTTTGTTTCTTTCTATACGAGTACTTAGTTCCGTTTATTGCAATCTAGTTTTTAAGCAGGATAGGTAGCATTTTCTAAAAGCTTAGAACGATAAAATCAAAATATTTGTAAATTACCTATCCAATTTAATTTCTAAACTCTCCTAAATTTCTTAAACGACGTCACATTTACGCTTGACGAGTGAGTAATTTTAATGGTTGATAAATTAATTTATAATTAATTAAAATTTGTGCGATTTGGGGCGTTCAGAAGTTAGCAACATTCTCTCGCAGTAATACAATGAAGCTAAGAACTCTCATTAGCCTCAAAATTTATAAACAGGCAACAACTTTCTGGAACGTAACGACTCTTGGCTCCTGGCAAATTAATCACATCGCCGAAGGCTGATGGGCTAACAAAAATGTTGCGAAATAAAATATAATATATGTATAGGAACAGACTCACATTATCTAAGAATCTAAGAATTATTTTTCATCAGTAAATCAATCAATACGGTTAATTTTTTTGTTATAATCTGTAATTTTTATAAATATATTTTTAAACCTTTTTTTTAACTCATGCATGACGTATGAATATCATACACACATTTTATTCACTTTTTGTCCATCTTGATTAGCAAAATTTAATCAAGATGGACCAAAACTGTTTATTCATTGCATAATAAGGCAACATTGTTCAAAAACTTTGTGGTAAATAATTTGGTAGGGGTCTGCGCTACAGTCATACGACAGTTTCATCAATCTTACCGAAAACAGTAACTAACTTATGCTGACCTCTCCCCCGCCCCCCGCTACTTTTCTCTAAAACCCAAAACGGGGAACTTAACGAAGACCCAAAAGTTCAGTGTAAATTGGTCGAGTTACACTTATTGTTGTTGAAGAAGCTTGGAGCAAGAGTTAACTTCGAGTCGAGGCATTTCGGGACCTGATGGTTTAATGAATTGTTTGAAAATTACAAGTTTGAAACATTACCTTCATACAATACTGTTTGCTTTGGCTGTGGGTTAGTTAAATATTGATGTAGGTTGAATGGAAATTAGTTTGAGCTGAAAACTGGGTGTTTTACTGGATGTTACCACAAAATTGGCTAGATTTTGAGGGTCTACGGATTTATAGCTTTTTGCTACATACACATACCTATTGTGGCGGTGCACACGCTAAATTTAATCGTCTCTAAGCAAGGTATCCCTCTTACTCTTACGCGATGTAGCATATGAGTGATCGTGACAGAGTTGCGTTTAGGTTAGATTAGATTTGGCGATCTTGACAGAATCACACCTATCGTTTGTTTTAAATGACATAGTTTAGGAAAAATAATCAGACAGCTATATGTCGAAAGGTTAATTCCTCTCGCTAGTACATACGTTTTTTGATAAAGAACAATCATTAATTTAGTCATATTTTAAAGGTTATAGCAAAACATTCTTTAATCTATTAGATTTCATTAATGTCACCTAAGAAATTTCATTTCTAAAAAATACTTTTAATAAAAAAATCTGCTCACGCCACGTTATCCAAGCAGCCATCAAAATTTAATTTCGTAGAAAGCGCACTCTCTGAGTAATGTATGCCGAATGCGCCCGGGAGTTCGTAGCCCGTAGCTCTTAGGTCGTAGATGGCTCGTAGTTGGTCGCGTAGCCCATAACGAGAGTCGTAGATCATGCTTATATTTTTCTTTTCAGGAATTCTACGAAAAAAGTAATGACTCTAACTGAAGCTCATCAGAATTATGTACCTACATAAATGTTTCATTTCTCATCGTATACCTGACTGTCGGAAGGAGAGTAATGTTTTTCCGGTATATATCTGTTCCTTTGTAGCCAAACGACATGATAGATTTTCTAAGGGCATCTTTAGATTCGTTTTAACTCCATATAATTTTGTTATCCAACAATAACCATACCTGGACTGCAAAATGTTTAGGGTTTGGCATTAATATTCTGCAGTTTCAGATTACAAGTATAAGTAATTATTATGTTACATGTCATCATAAAAAATTAACGTCATCAGCGGTAATCGGTATCTATGGTAACTGGAGCAAACATATTAATATTCTTGCTGCAGTTACCGTAGTAAAAAGTAAATTGATAAATATAAATTTAATGTCTTAGCCCGATGGTGTAATTCTAGAAATTCGATTGCGTACATTGCATAGATGGTTGAATATAAGTCCAAGTTAGCTAGTGGATGTCCGAATATTATCTTAGAGCCGCACTGGAGCATTCAGTGGAGATCGAACATGATTCAGGCCTCGAGCTACGAAAGTTGTAGGAACAGAGTTGAAAATACGATAATAGTAAGTAAATTAAGTACTATGTAGTACAGTCTATTACCGAGGATAAGTATCCAAGGGGCCTCAATAAGGTTGAAATTTTCTCTAGAACTATTTGGTAGACTGTAAAAAAATATTTTTCTAGTAGATTGTTTAGAGTACCTACACTATGTAATTGTAAAGAATTAAAAAAAAATCAGTCAAGTGTTTGTGAGAACATCGTGAGTTGTCAATGAGAAAATCGCAACCTTCGAGAAGTGTTGGTACAGACATTTTTTTCTAATTTTGGGTATAGGAAATAGAGAGGTTGATTGATTGGTAGACCGAGATTTAGTAACGACTTTGAGTACGAGCTTACTTTGGTCATGCTCTTACAACTGACAAGTTTCTTAGCATTTTGACAGTTGCAAGAGCGAACTCAAACTTGCGCTCAAAATTGAATCTCCTTATTAGATCCACATGCATGACATAGACCGATTAGGTGTGATTCTACATGCCGCTATAAATATAATCCTAAACTTTAACGCTTTGCCTCTGTAACTCATATGCTACATCGCGTAAGCGTGAGCTTAGAAAGGATTAAAATTAGCGTACTATAGTCTGAAATCGTCACTATAAAAAACCACATAAATATTGAAACGTACTTATATCAGAAAATAGTAGATCTACGAATTTGGTAGCATAGATTGAAATTCCCGTTCGCTAATCGATACTAATTTCACAGTACGTTCTGGTTCTGCTACTTAGGGGGGTTTAGGGGAGGGATATGCGCAGGAGAGGGGGTCGGGATTTATGGCGGCATTAGATTCGCATTTGTAGCGCAACGAAGAGCCGCCGAACGGACGTGTTGTACCTACTTTGGGCTGCATAATATTAATGCGATAGAACTGGATACCTGCTAGGCGATGTTAGCTGCTACATGTATTGTTGTGTACGTTTCCAAATACGGATAGGCAGTAAGACATAGATAAGTACACAGGGAGTATCAATATTGTTGAGATTTTCTCTAAAACTACTGGACCGAATTTAATAATTCTTTTACAGTTACATAGTTTTAACTTTTATATATCCAACAGTGAAAGAATTTTTGCAATAGGTCAAGTAGTTATTGAGAAAATCTGTACACCTTTCTCTGTGTTCCACCGTACCAAAGATTTGAACTAGAACTAATTAGTTCAATTCAATTTAATTCAAATATACTTTATTTGCACACAAATGAAAATACATCAGTTACATATAAAACCAAAGTTAGCTAGTGTACAGACAGGCGGCCTTATCGCTTTAAGCGATTTCTTCCAGGCAACTTAGCTTAGTTATCTGTGCTTAGAGCATAGATTTGTGTAGGCAAAAATATCATCTCTCATACATTGCAGTATAAACAATGTGAAGTTTTGTTAACTGTTATATTGTAGCTAATTCTGTAGCGGCCACTGAGTCGAATCCTAAACGCAGCTGTCACTTTATTCATATGCTACGCTGCGTAAGAGCGAGCGGGACGCCTAGCTTAGAGGCGATTAAGTGTAGGTAGTATAATAAGTACACCTAGGTAGTAAAGGGGCACTACTTTTAGAACTGTCAAAATTAGTTTAAAATTAAACAACATGAAATCGTTGCCATTGAAGATAAGTATGAATTCAATATGAACTATGGACATACCTAATCAAGACCCTGTACGTCGGAATAAACTTCATGCTAAAAATAGTCCGATATATTTTGTCATAACATTTGTGCTGTTATTCATAAACCTTACGATTTAAAGGAATAAATCGTGTTGCTATACCTTTCACACTTCGTTATAAAAGGTTAAGATTGAAAGGGACAGGGTGGCTAAACGGTGGCGTAACTTTAAATCACGTTTATGAATAACAGCCATCATGTTTATCCAATACTAACTGCTCTCGTTTTGCTTAGAAGCATTATTTCGGAGTGTTACTTTAAATTAAGTTTAAATTATTTCCCAATAATTATTGTCAGTGATATAAACACCCTTTATAAATACCACATAAAAGTTAGGTAAGTACCTATATCCAGCTTTCTCGCTGCATAGCCTCATAGTTTACACTGAACAACATTTTACCATAAACTTGAATAAAAGATGGCATCTCTCTCGACTGTATTTGTGTGCAACAGTGGTTGGTGTTCAACAGTATTTTTGTTGCAACGCAATGAACCTTCCCGTGCTTTGCATAAAATAATTGCATGCATTCGCTCGAAGCTGGAAGCGAGGAGCCTAGTCCCATTACAAACATAACTCTAGCGTCAATATATTCTGACCACTTATGAACACGTAGAATATTATACGTATGTAGATTGAAGCCAAATGTAAAGCTTACTTATTTTATTATCCGATTGCCGAAAATGTTAGTACCTATGTATAGGTACTGATATTCAAAGAGAGTATATTCTTATTCACATTAACTTCAAGAGATAATTAGATTAGAATTATTAATTTAAATTACAATTTTGACAACTCTTTTACCCCAACAAGTTTCCGGTATGCTTTGTGTAAAATGCTGTTAGTTAGGCATGGCTGAAGGCTTCCGTCATAGGTGTGAGTTAAACACGCCCCGACGAGACCACTACAGCGCGGTCGGTCCTCACATATCACCACAACTAGGACAATATCACGTCCGTCACGTGACCACTGGCCACAGGCATCCGTCATGTTCGCTCCATTCAGGGGACGGAGAGATGACGCCGCATACCAGTTGTTACTAAACTTTGAAACATACTGGATATAAAGTGTTGGAGAGGCGTCGCTTGTCGTAAATTTGTAGGATTAGACGATAGAATCACACATGATCTAACATTAACCTATAAATATTCAAATACGATTTATAATTTGTTAATGAATATTGATTGGAATTATATTATCGTTTTTGTGAACTGAACCTAACTCCAATTAACCTAATTAGAAATACGTTAATGTAATAGAAATAAATACATTTCGCAAACAAGGTCATCCGTCATTGAGCAAGTTTCTACCTATAGGTATGTAAAATTTTAGTTTGGTTGCAAATGACATTACCACATTTCAATGGAGCTTTGCCTCACCTTTGGTCACCTTCGTGACCATTGAAGCTCATGTATCATTTTGTTGGGGAATTATTACAGGTTTCATATTGCATAATCATAATCAGTAGAAGTTGCGAGAGTAGTAGAAAATGATAACAAAGACAATGAATAATTCGCTTCGATTTCTTACTATTTTCTGAATTCTTAATTAAGCTATTTCTTCGACTCGCATCTTGTACAAAACTTTATTTTAAACCAATAATTTTAATAAAAAACGGAGATATTTTTACATTTATTCGTTCTTGTTCATCATTCGGTTGATGTTCTCTGAGAATCTGACATTGTCATTTACTTTAAAATTAATTGTTGAATTGCCAGTGAATTAAGTAACTATTTACCTACTTAATTCATTGAACAACTAACAAACAATGCTAAAAACTTAACTTGGTTAGTAGCAATATTCGTTCTGCTTACAAGCAGTTAGCATAAATATTTAATTCTTTACAACTTGTATATTCGAACATGAACTGTGAAAAATATATTTTTCCCTGATTAAAGTTTGAAACCGATAAAGCGGTTTGAAAAGCCCTTGTTTGACAGGGGACGACACCACTAATGAAACGGACACTCATGCATAAATGGAAATAAATATTGAGAATGAAATTAATTCTCCTTGGAGATGCCGCTGCCGTTGTCACCAGGGCCGTATTCACCTAAATGCCAACCGGGCACGGACCGGTATAGATTCAGGGCTATGAGGATAATCTCCGATTTCGGTACCCGATTAATGCCTTGTTTTATTTTATTTAGGAAAGGTGGAGATAAGCAGGTGATCTACCTAATGGTAAATGTGGTTGGTCGTCTTTGTCGTAAATTTTTATTCCACATTTTGATCTACCCGCTGATTGGTTGAGGTGAAAATAGCGGCTATAAATCGCGTTGTCGTCTTTCGTTGTAAATGTAGTTTTACTATGGTAAATTACGATAGTTTAAAATAACGATATATATTATCCAGAAAATCTGTCATGAATTCACGCTAACGGGTAAAGGGTCGGCTGATAATGATGGCCCGATGGGGGCCCAAATATAAGAATCCGTCCCTGTCGGTGCCACCTTCCTAGGCATTTACCACAATTTATGATTTCATTTGGTGTAGCGCGGCGTGGCATATTTCAACGATGCGCCGCTTTGCATTGCGAACGACCGCAATATCGCGAAATCCGCTTTCTGCTTACAAATTATAGGCTTAATAAATAAGAGCTTGCTTACGTTATTCAAAACAATTACTATTGGTTTGTGTTTTGATTGAAACAATAGTTACATTCAGTAGCTACTGTTTATTGCATAGTGTGGGATGCCCCCCGACCAGATGGAGGGATGACCTTCGCAAGATGGCAGAGACTGGATGCGGAGAGTAGGGTTGAGTGGCGTACTTCGGGAGAGGCCTACCTCCAGCAGTGGACTGATACGGGCTGATGATGATGATGTTTATTGCATTACCTAATCAAACCAAGTTGTTCGGCTATCCATACTAAGCACATTCTTTGATATAGCTTTATAATAAGCGTCCAAATCAGAATCGCATGTTACACGTACCTACCTATACTCTTTCCCTATCACCTATCAATAATATCCTGTATCACGTATCTAAGTACAAATGCGGAGATACTAAATCAAGAACAAGTAGATTGTTGCGAAAAATTGGCGTATTGTAAAACTCGTTACAAACTTCCAATTAAGTATACATGTAAAAGTTGCGTGTAGGTCTGTTTGTGTAGTTCGTATTCGTATTGTTGCGAGCACAACACAGAACAATGTTACTTTTTCCTACAACACAGCGGGAAGCGACCTGTTGTGAAGTTTTTAATTAAGTGTGGGGGTCGCGTTGTGCAACGCTTTTTTCTTTTCTCAGCCACTGAAATTATTAGTCTCCTTGGCTCGGAGTTAAATTCTACATGCAGTTTATGAAACAATGAGGTTGTTTCCATAGGGGATTTTCCATTTTTACTCGCCCGGTGTTTGTTTACAAAGTAATTTTATGGACCTCATGCAAGTATGTTGTAGGTTTGTGCGGAGTTGCAAAGCTCACTCTTTGCTTAATGGGTGCAGTGTTTTCCAAAAAAATGTTGTTTTATTATTATCTAGCTACCTATAACGTTGACGCGGTGCAATGCCACGCAAAGAACTTCTAAAGTCTCATCGCTATCGAATAGAATACGGGCGAGATAAACAAATAAACATTCATTTTGTAGATAAATAAACATAATAAGATAGGTTGTAAAACAGTAGATTGGCGTCGATTCATACTTGCGGCATAGAATACTAAATATACCTTACGGGAGTTACGGGTTGACTTGCGGCTGTATTAAAAATTCTAACCAAAATATAGAACTTACTACCTGTTTATTAGTACTTTAATAAGAGAAAAATAAAAACATTTAACTGACTAAGAAAGCAAATAATTCAAATTACTCATTAATTTTTATTTTAGTACAATAAACATTATTTTAACGAGGCAATAAGCCGTCTCCTATATTTTCCGCTCTCTGAGGGAGATATTAAAATACTTCTTCCTTAGGGTCGTTTCGTCAAATTTAATTTCTCTAATGAACGGAAATGTGAGACGAGTTGTTTTGTTACATTTTTATTTATTGTGAAATATTTACGACTTTGCCAAGAAAATAATGATAAATATAGATGTAGGTAGCGCACGAAATTTGGTTTTTGTAAGGCTTTATTGTGTGATTTGAGTGTCGGTCATTGATTAGTTACGCAAGTGTAGGTACATATAGACGACAGCACATCAACATGCACACTTAAATGTATTTATTCAGTTAACTCTTTCCAATCCTGCTTACATTTTCTTTATCTGATCACTTCGTTTCTGACCTTGTCACACTGTTCTTACACACAGCTGCGGAATACCCGTTAGTATTATTGTAACGTCATGCTTATTAGAAACTACGCTACAAACGAACTCCTACACAATCAAGGCGTCATACCGGAGTCTCCCAACTGCAAAGCCTGTGGCAAAATACATGCAATGAGTTCATAAAACCTCTGTTGTGTTAATGTGACTCTCTGGCTAGAAAGCGAATGAGTCTTCTGGAGCTGAGAAGAGAGAGACAGATACAGAACATTATAGACTCCTTCCCTGAAATGCATAGCATTGATTAGATTTCTTAAGGAAGGAGTAAGTATAAAAGACTATTAGTGCCCAAAAGATTCCAATGAATCTAAGCGGAGCTGGAGCTCTATCGAGGTAAGGGCGCCTTCAAAAGATAAGAATGCAACGCCCCACTTCGCCACAGTCAGACCGCTATATGCACTGTTTACCTATTTATCGGTCAGTATTACGGCCTTTTGCACCTGTATGAGAGTGCCTTTAGTTAAGAAGGTACCTACCTATTCAAATATGGATGAAAAAATATTGACCGATGCGTTGAAATCGCACCGGATATTGGAGGGCGAACGTACTCCATCCCCGGAAGTGGGCTGCCGCCATAACCGTAACTCACGTAACAGCCAACTACGTCCAAAAGTGATGTCGACTGTTTACTATTTATACCTTTACGTCCATGAGAGATTGATGGCTATGTTAACTTGTTAACGTAACTAGTATCCATTTTCATACGATGTGACCTTGAATTTGTGTAAACGCCGTTATTAGGTGACTCCACCCTTTTACGTTATTCATATAGTCATAACTGGTGCTCTGTAGGTTCTAAAAATTGTGCCAATACTTTGTACATGACTGGCTCTCCCGACGCTATGGCGCTATTTGTGCGCTTGTATTTTGTATGAGGCATATATATTCTCTAATGATATTTAATTAAAAAAAAAATGCAATATATCGCATTTATGTTTCGCATTACCTACAATTTTATATACAATTAATTCAATATAATTATTACATAAACAAAAATTGAACTATTTTTGTCATAAAATGTATCCTATGTCAATTCCTCAGATTCCCTGATCTGAGGTCAAACCTATTATCAAAACGAATCTAACTATAGCTCATGCATCAAAATTCATTATAATACCAGAAAAACATTACCCTCCTTGCGGCAGTCAGGTAAATCTCAGTCAACTACTATAAATGGTGGGGATGGCTTTCACCGCCTATTCTGAATTTTATTATTACAACAGCACCTAATTAAAATACGGTGATTGCGGAACTATCTCATGTTGTTTTTGCTATCGGTGTCCGACGTGACCCCAACTATTCAACTACCGACAAGTTGTTCTGATTACTTCCTAAAGTGCGAATACTTTTCGCGTGTGGTGTGGACTCAAGAAAACTTATTAGGGCACTCTCCGCAACCCAATACAGTTTTAGAGGTAGGCACGAGAACCAACCATTTTCATTCGTAATAAATAAACAAAGAGATCATTTTCTGGCGATCCATTACCCAGATCTATCTCAATGGAACCAACTAACATCTGTAGATCTATTAAAAATATTTATGTGTTGATTCTAATGATTTTTTGAATATTACATTTCAAAGATAAAGGGTTCGAAAATACGTTCAAATTACTTATAGTATACATAAAACAAAAACTACGAAAATTTTAACACTATAAGATTTTCAGTGCACCTATTAATCCAAACCGTCTTATAATTTTTCTATGCCAAAAACAAAGATAAATATTTTCGATAACTATTTTTTTTTCATTAAGTATGAAAATGGTATCGGGTTATCCCCTAAAGTTTATTTGGTATCAATTGTACAAGCAATTCTATTACAATAGAGATACGATATGAAATAGTTACAATGATTGATCGCCACGTGTATGATATTTGCACCAGCCACTAAGCAACACATCTGGCGTGCGTAATCTTGTTATGAGGAAAAAGTTTCCTAATAAGAACGCTAGCTGCTGTTTGGCTCAAGGATATTTCCTTCGACTTCTGATGAAACGATGTGATAATTAGGTAGGTACCTACCTCTTCTTCTGTTCTAGATCTCATTAAGTTCTATTTATCCAATTGGTGGTTGCATTATTTAGATTTGGGATATCAGATGCAAGTAATATGGAACAATAGTTAGGAATTTAAATAATCACGATTTAATCAATAATCAGATTCTTCAACAAAGTACTCAAATATAAGTATCTATTAGTTATTCTGTGCTAGATCTATGAAATATTGCGAAGTAAATGGAAGTTGTATATTTAAAATGACAGAAATCCAAAATGTATAATATAAAACAGATATAAAATGTATTTAATTGCAAGAAACGCTAGAAATTTGAATTTATTGTTCATGTAGGTAATATTAGGTAATAGAATTTAAATATCCCATGGCTCTACTAATAAACGATAAAACACCAATTTTAAAATAAACACATTGAAAGTTGTATAAAACAATTTTATTGAAACATCACATATCTTATCCTTATCTATCACTTTGCTTTCCAGTCTTTTAATTAAAAACAATGCGCAGATGGGTACTTGTATTTTGTTATCGGTTTTGAGATATGAGAAACAAAGAAAATGAGGTAGCCTCTCGATAAGATACCATTTAAATTACAGATCTTAATTTGCTAATTGCGTCATCACAGTATAAAGATCTTTGTCATCATCGCCTCCAGTGCCACGGGAGTCCATGGGGTGGTGGATGATGCGGGTGGTGGTGTGGGGGGTGGTGCGGGTGGTGCGGGGGTGGCGGCGGGTGGTGCGGGTGGGTCAGGTGTCCCGGGTACAGGTGCGGCGGCGGTGGGTGGTGCGGCGGGGGCGGCGGGTGGTGGTGGTGGTGGTGCGGCGGGGGTGGCGGGTGGTGATGGTGGTGGGGCGGGCCGTAGTGCGGCGGCGGCGGGTGGTACGGTGGCATTTCTGAAAAAAAATGGAAGTACCGTGAGTAACTAAGGTAAACAAGAAGAAGGTAGGTAAGAATAACATGGTTCTTTACATATTCTACTTAAAAAGGAGTCAGTCCACCACAATCTTCACACTTTAATATTCTTAGAAACCATGTGACATAGTGTAAGGTCACAGACCTCTATCCATACATATTGCAATTAGATACTTCGTAATTAATTCAAGCAATTACTTATGTAAAATAATGTAATCAAATTAATATATTAGACGTCCACATATAGGTACTAGTAAATAAAATTCTTTTGTAAGCAAATTCACTGCATTTGGAGATAGAATAATAAGGGTTTGGGTCTCTTTCTCTATGTTAAGTGGTAACACAAAGTAATAAGTTATTACTCTTTCGTACCTACATTCATGTACTAACTCAAAAAAATATATTTACGTACCTTGTATAGATGTGCAAACAATAGGTAATATATTTTATAGCTCAAATATCAACTTCACTTGATTATGATTCACTGTGAACTGTGCTGAAAATCGCACGTATGTTGTTTTTATCGTTTTTCCAAATATCTATTGCAAGTACCAGTTATCGGCCAATACAGGGAATTGATAAGATATTAGTCACATTATCATACATGTGACTAATGATTAGTCAGACTTATGCGTTGTTGTGATATATTTTGTTCTATGGTATTCTATTCTCATTACCCCATTTGTCTATATTTCTTCGCTGCTGGATGTAGGCTTCTCACAAAGCTCTTTGCTGAAAGAATGTCCCTGTACTAAAATGATTCCGTAATATTATTATATTGTAATGTATTTTGTAGAGTAGGCATACAAGAATTAGCACCACTGTACATCTCGTCTACATCATAGGATTTTTGTTCCATATTTCAGAACTTGCAATTATTCGATTTTCAGAACTTTGGGATGATGTCTGCTACACATAATCAAGTTTTGAAGATCGATTGATTAATCTTCTTTTTGAAATATAAGCATCTAACTCTTACGATACATTCATGGAACCTACTAATTACCAACATATTTCTGTAACAGTTCGATAACGTATCTCAAACATGTGTTTAGTTTGATTGATGTATTGTGTTGTTTATCTATGTGTTTTCGTGCTGAATAAACATTATAATCTAGATATTACCTAATTATCTTCATCATCTAAATCAACATCAGGTATAGCACAGGTAGTCATTTGGGTTATGGGTACACGATCCACCACAACTCGCCGGTTGTGGTTTATAAACACATTTTATCTTTAAATATTTCGAAAGGTTTCGACATCATTGTTGGTTTCCTTTTAAGTTTGTTAGGCCAGACCGCAGTCGCTTTTGTAAAACCACGATTTATGTACTTACTCGTAAGTAGATCTTGTGGTACCTTCTCGGTGTAAAAGAAGGTGTTGGAAAGGTACGAGCTTAGGTCCATTTAAGGGTTTGTTTGTTTAATGAAATATGAAGAGCTAATTATAAATAATGTAGTACATTAATTTGTAAAGAAAGTATAGAGTCAAAATGTACACCTACAAAACAAACATTATCTGCCCTCATATTACAAATATACACATCGTCGTACAGTCCACCTTATCTTATATAGCTTTACATATTTATACAATACAAATAAAGCGAACTTTTATCAGGACCCTTTATCAAGGCAGATAAAACTGATGATAACCTTTATCGATTCAGACTTGAGGCAGAACTTAACAATCTACTAATCATACTACAGCTCATACCTAAAAATTTGGTAATTGTTTTAATATTATAAGAAAAACAGTTTAAGGTAAGTTAATTTATGACAAAAATGGAAAAGGTGATGTTAATGGACAAAAAATATAAATTTGTATGTATTTTTTCAGCAATGCCACCGCCGTGGCCGCATCATCCACCAGGGCCGCCACACCACCCGCCCGGCCCACCGCACCACGGCCCTCCGCACCATGGGCCGCCACCTTTTGGTCCACCTCACCATCCACCCGGTCCACCTCACCATCCGCCCGGTCCACCTCACCATCTACCCGGCCCACCACACTTTGGTCCACCGCACTACCCACCGGGACCACCACATCATGGGCCGCCGCATCAACCACATCCATTCCGTCGATAAGTGAGATTGGTAACATTTTCTAAATTCGACAAACAATATTTTATGTATATTTAACGAGTGTGTTTATACGAAATTCACACAATTATGTCACCATGAAAACTTTATGCGATATATTTATTGATAGTACCTATACCTAATTTATGTTTGATTAATTTGAATACCCTATAATAAAGATAATACCTATACGTATGTCAAAGTAAAGTACTCTTTTAAAAGTCCCTAGTTTTTGCTAGCGAGCCACTATAGGTTTACTAAAACAATTTAGTTAGATATGAGTATAATGAAGCATTTGTCATACCTATAGGTTTTACTGGGTGCGATTGATAATATTTATTATGAGTAAGTGATTATGGAAAACTATAAATAATGGTTATCAATCGATATTTATCAGTAATCCATTGACGACCAATACATTCACTCGTTAGAACAATTTCCAGGTTAGTAAGAAATATTTAACAACCATTGATTTATTATATGAACAATGTAAACATTCATTCGCGCATAGTGAGAGTATTCGGAAAAAAATATCATGAGTATTTTTTTTCCGAGAATTTAAAGCTTACATCGATCGATCTCTTCGATATATATCGATATATACCTATCTATGCGAGTATATTATATATACGATATATATCTATACGAGTATTCTACCTATATAAAAACATTACTTTTTTTTCAGAAATGCCACCACCACCGCCAGGACCGCATCATCCACCAGGACCTCCTCACCACCCACCTGGTCCACCTCACCACCCACCTGGACCACCGCACCATCCACCCGGGCCACCTCACCACCCGCACGGACCACCGCACCATCCACCTGGTCCACCGCACCCACGCTAAATGAGATGGTGTAATTGGAAATGAAATTATATATTAGAAAAAAAAAGTATTCAGTAAATGTTTAAAGTATTTTATGAAAAGTCAATTACATTCATTTAAAACATTAATTTATAGAACCTACACTTACATCAAAAGAGGAATATGATAATTGTATTTTGTCTCGGAGAATGGCAATCCGTTAAAAGTTGTTTAAGAGTTTTTCATTGCCCGTTTGTTTTGAAATTTCCTCAAAGCAGAAAATGCTATTTACTTATTGCGCTTCGTTTACTTACAAGGTATTTAGGTTTGTGTCGTCTGTTCTCAGTTTTGTGTTTGGAAAATGGAATTTTCCTGTTGGTTAAGAGGTGGGCGGAATTCCCAATCGATTTCAAAAAAAGGGATGTTTTGTAATACCTCTTTTGTTTGCTGTTTCTTTTCTTTGTTTAGTGTTTTATGAATGGTAATGCTTCCTCGTTATTTAAATTTAAATCTTCTATAAAATTATTATATACTATGGTATCTCAATATGAAGTATAATATTTAAGTTCAATTTAATCTCTTGGGTTGAAATACTTTCAAAAATGCTCTATAAATAATAAAAAACAATGGAAATAAAATTTCTACGTTACGTGAACTTGCTACGTAACGGGTTCTTAAATACAATACCTCTTAAACCGCAGACGTTTAAATGGAATAATACGAGTAAAATACAATGATAATGTCATACAAGCTTTGCACGAAACATCCTGGTGGACCGAGTCGGTTTTCGTGTGTGGATATTCCTTAAAACGGACGCAACGCTATTTTACGGATCGCTGCTTTTACGCGGTTTGAGTTATTTTTTTCCTTTGCTGGATATTTGTTGCTCCTTTTTGCTCGTGCCTTTATTATTGCCCTCCCCGCGGCGCAAGAACAGTGATGCGATGACAAACTGCCTGGTTTTTGTTTATCCTGAGGGCCTGTGCCAACAGAGACGCACTTTGCAAAAACCTGTGGGGAATAACACGCGTAGGAGATAATGGAGCCGCCATGCTTCTTAGGCTTAGCTATAGGGTTCGCACTTCGCATTTCATACAACATTCTATTTCAATTAGACATGGAAAGTTATACCAATAGTTTTCATCTAGCAGTGGGTTTAGACATGAAATAGTTTTGATTTCGTCTAGCAGTGAAATTTGCAATTTATGATTTGGCGGCCACCACAAAATCACACATTTATTCTTCAACAAAAATCTGATTTTTCTTTAACTGTTTCATATTAAAGATTTGATTTTTCTTTAATATGAAACAGGGATTATCTTTTTCAAAGATTATGTCTGTCTGGTACCTACATAATTAAAATTAAACATTGACTTAATAGAGCAGAATATTATTATGACGGATGAGATATTTAATAGAAAATCTTAAAGAGAATCCCGAAGACAAAAATAATCGCCATAACAAGTTATTAACAGTGCACAAGCCTTATTAGAGGCTTATCTATCTAACAGTAGTGTACTACTCGAAATCACTATAAAATAGGAGAAGGAAGCTATTTTCATTTGCTCGCCAAATCCTTTAAAAGAGTAGAAATTAGTAAGTTAATTAGGAAAAGAGTCACGGGCCGGAAGACGCGAGGAAATTAGGTGTGCCGAGAAGCCTTCCGCCTGGCAGTGTGCACTTATTGACCGGACACGGCGACCGGCAACGGCGGAGACCAACATTAGTGCTATCTTTGCCTTTCATTAGCAAACCGCTCGCCGCACAGTTTGTACGCGCCTTTACTCGAATTTTTATTCCAATCAAATCTCTTATTGCAAGTAAGCACGTTATGTACATTTTTGCACGTCAATAGTTTTTATTTATTATATATTTATAAACCCACGCCTGATTCCCACGGGGGTAGGCAAAGACGATGGACTTCCATCTGCTGCCATCAATAAAATATCAACATTTTTTGAATTTACATTTACACCACTTTGCAAGGAAAGGATGGGGATGGGATGGGGATGGGGAGAAAAAATACCAAAAAACTTTCAGTGGCATATATTTAAAAATAATAACAAATAAATTACTTACTATTATTATTATTTAAATATTAGATAATTAATGGGATCTTTGATGACGATTAGAGAGATGACAAGCAAGGTGGCTGACAGGGACTGGATAATCTCTTATTTGATTTATTTAATAATGTGCCGTTTGAACTGATTACGAATGTGGACATTGATTGAACGCTAAAACTGAATGGTTTCGTGAACGTGATGGGAACTGCATCGAACGGTTACTTATCGAAAGTCCGTAGTAGGTATGATATACGAAATTAGAATTGAGCACTAGATGAGATTGGGTCAAACACGTCCTCTAGTCTTAGTTTTTTATTACTCAAGGTTTCTTGATTCAGGACTAAGATTTTATATAGGTATATTTTCGAGTAATTACTGTCTTAATTGAGTGTTTTTTCAGGCCAAGAGTACTTTTCTTTATTTAAAACAGTTAATTGGATAGCCCTAAAGGTCGGTCGCCCAAGCAGCTCAATACAAGGATAGGCATTAGTTACTTTTGATGGATTTATAGGATTAATCTCGTGATTAATTGAATTGTGGTAATTTTGTTTTATAACTTTTTAGGATACCTTCATGCTTAGTTTATACATACCCTATACATTACCTAGCGTAAACTTTTTAAACATTTAGCGTGTTTAACGTGAATGTAATTAAGTTACCTTCATTAGTAGGTGTAAGCTTATAGCAAATGTTCATTTTTTTCCGAAAAGTAGAGCAAAAGTTGTACACAGTTATCGGTACTGAAGCTTCGAGAGTAAGTCGATTTTTATCGGTTCTGGAAGTTAGGAAGAAAATATTGTGTGTCCACATAAAATATGTAAAAATATGGTTTTATGTAAATATTCACTTTACCAATTTTCCATTTGTTATTGTTATACAATGTAAAATCCACATATCCCGTTGTTTGCATACATTTCAATAGCGAGTGTCCATTGGGCGTGCTCGGTGGACCTTGTCGGAGTTGCGGTTACAGTGCAAATACAACAAATCAAGCAGTAATACAACTTATGAGTACTGTAGCAAGTTACGAGACAGGTGACTTGTGATGATGTTTATTATTATTTATGAGCTGACTCGAATTCTTGTTATGTAAGTACCAATATCTATTCAAAAATAGATTGCGCATGCAAAACTATTGCTCAAGATTTTGTAGGAGGCCTCTAGCAGCCAGTAGCGGAACTAGCGGGCAGATAAATCTGCATTTGGTTCGCGTTCCGTTGCTTAGATAAAATATTTGTATTTTTATTAAATAAATTGAATAAAAAAAAAACTAAAGTCCCACCAAGAGCTCGGTGGCTCAGTGGTTGGGTTAATAGACTTGCGATACGGAGGTCGTAGGTTCGATTCCCAGCCAGGGCAGCCAATGAGTTATCCTCGGTATTTTCGACGGAAAAACTTACGTACATTTACCGAGTGCTCTTAAAACGGTGAAGGAAAAACATCGTGATGAAACCTGCATGCCCTAGAAGAAGAAAAAAATCTAAGGCATGTGAAATCTCATTCATTACTGCGACACACAGACAATACCTAAAATATTGTTTGTTTTGTAGAACTTTCATTATTGTATAATTGTATTCTTTCTATTTATATTGTAACCTTCTTGTAACCTTCTTTATTCTAGTTATCTATATTTATCTACCAATTGTGTATTTCTTCTGTGTATATGTATTGTGTGTTGTAGAAATGAATAAATGCTTTATCTATCTATCTATCTATCTAAATCCGCCAAACCGCACTGGGCCCGCGTGGCGGATCATAGCCCCAGCTCCCTCAATGCAAGGGAAGGTCTGTGCCCGAGCAGTGGGGCAATATAAATAGACTGATGATGAAAGTCCCACCATTTACAAGCCTTGTAGCTACGATGTTTGGGTACTCGTTAGCGAGCGAACATACTACACAGCAACTCATAGTACTGTCACTGCTCAGTTAGGTACTGTGCCGCCGGGGCTTCAGCTCTTTTATCCGCTCGAATGCGCCCCGATGAATGAACAGCGGTCAGGATATTAGGCCTCACCCGAGATTTATAGGCTGGAGCAAATATGGAATAGAAAACTCGTTGGGTGAGTGAGGTGATCTCATAACTACACTACTCGTGTTTGAATTTAGCTGGAAACA
Source organism: Tachystola acroxantha (assembly GCA_963506565.1). NCBI lineage: Eukaryota > Metazoa > Arthropoda > Insecta > Lepidoptera > Oecophoridae > Tachystola > Tachystola acroxantha. Next base: position 7,830,948 of record OY735880.1, read on the forward strand.
CAAATCAGTATATACAAAGTAGGGCCGATAGTTATAAACAGTTTTGAGTGTGATTGGAGTTTGAGTTCGGTCTTCGTACAATTATATCAACAACAACAACAACTATCAGTTTTCATACATTTTTGACAGTCGTAAGTGCGCGCGCTCAGTTCGTGGTTTAAACTTACTATGACTTGAGATTCAAAGATAGATTTGGGTATGATCTTACTCTTACAAAAAAGCCTGTAAAAGCGAGTCTCTGAAATGTCTATATCGATTTAATCTCGCATTAAAAATGGTACCTATATGAATTTCGACCGTTATTTAGTGTATATAGCTGGATTATAAGAAAAAGTGGGTGATGTAGAAGGGCCTGCGAGAGTTCCAATCGCCCGATTGGCGACAGGTAGCAGTGGCGCAAGATCAACTTTGGGTCACTGAGCCAGAGGAGTAAGTAGGTTAGCAGCCAATACACTACGTCAGATGGTAAGAGAATGATAGATGAAGGTCATACACGGAATAGTGGCTAAAATAGAGCTATATTCTGGTACAAAGTGCGATTCGACAAAAGGACCTTTGAATGATCCTTGTAAATGTCGTTGATTTTAATTTATTAAAAAACTTCTTAGACGTCAGAAATTTCGCACTTATTTATTTAGCGAATTTATTTGGCTCAATGGTGCATGAGAATTTAATCTATCTGTAAAATGTAGAGATGAGGTATATCGCTACAAGTTCCTAAACTGTTCCTAATTTGTTACAAAACATTTGTACCATGATATTGACTCGTGAGATCAAAACAGTGCCAAATAAATACAATTTGGTGTTTAATTAAAGGCAGCGGCATTAATGGCTGTAACTCGTAATGGTGGTAATAATCATAACCGGGAAAACCTGTAATTGACTTAGCAATTGTGAATTCGTAAGCGAATTTTATGCTTTAATTTTCATCTTTCATAAAAAAATCTTTACGTATAACCAGACATCATTTATTACTAACAGCTATTGAACTTTTACGTTTTCATTTTTATTTGTTTGCGCAAAAATTAAGTAGATATTTTCCGAAATTCTTTCAAAATAGGAGATTCCGAGCCGGATATTACAATAGTTACAATGAGGTTCTGAATAAGTTTTACATGAGATGAATTAAAGAAAATAATTGACGATGAGGATCTTAAATTTTCATCACGACCAGGCTTCAAATCCGGGATCTGGCCATACCGTTGAAAGCTCTCAATTCCCTCTATACAGTGTACTTTTTTATTTTATTTATTTATTGTTTTGTAAACTTCATAGCAATAATATGTCAATTGATTTACATATATAACAAATACAATATTCAGAATTTGCATTACGCATTATCCATGCTCGGTGAATAAATTAGAACATGATGAAAAAATAGGAGCGCATCATCGTAAATCATGTTTCTAACCGAATGTTAGACATGGTTGTCGGAATACTACTACTATTGTCCGATAGATGGAATCGCGTAACATACCCTTTAAGTATGTATAAAGCGATGAAGATTTTCGGTGGGCGTGGCGTGGCCTGTGGTGGCTCAGTTGGTAAGAGCTCACGGAATGACAAGGTCGCAGGTTCAAGTCCTGCCCACGGCAAGAATTTTTTCATCATGTTCTAAATACAATACTTAGTACACCACAAAGAAGTGCATAAGTTTAATAAGCTGGTTGTTATCTGAAATAAATAAGTATAATAGGTAAAACAAAACTTCTAGCAACGTGACTCATAAAACACGCGTAAAGAAACAAAAGGAACTCTGCGAATATTCCGGAGCATTTTTAAACACATTTCTCTCACAATAGACTTGTTTTCTCAAGTTAATGTGGGCCGAGGGTTTTCAGCGGCTGCTCTCCGGCGACTCTACATCTAAGTTAGGTTTAAGTTAAGGCTGCCCTGTCGCGGTATATGAGCCTCTTGTGGCACATCTGGGAAAGAAATTTGGGCAACACGTCGGTGGCTCCGTTAAGTAATGTGGATCCACTTTGGAGGTGAGAAATTGAATGAAGCATTGTGTCGTTTGGAGCTTGGAAAAATTAGGAAATGTTTTTTGTCGTAAGTATAAGAGCTACTTATAAGTATCAGGTGACCATAATGAGAGTAGCAATACGCACAAAACTACTTAGATCCAGACAATGCAGTTTTCCATAAATAGTAGAAAATATGGATCTAAGTAGTTATATATTATATATTATTATACATTATATATTATTATATATTATACTATTTAAAATAATTTAAATTAAAATAATCAATATGGGTAAATGAAACATTATAAAAGGTACACGTCGTCGTGCAGCTCCCCCTCAGTTGTCCTCAGCAGTTACAGGTAAATTAAAATTTATAATATTTTGATTTTGACTCAAATTTTTTGGTAGAAGTTCAGTAGGTATTAAAAATTATGATGTAGAGACATTGAATAAATGAAAACAATTGAAGAATTCGCCTTGTATCAGTAGACCGATTATTTAATCCGACGATCGGACTGATGAGACTTTCGACTAAATCCGATGAGCAAGTACTAAATATTACAGAATTCTACACTAAACAGCTCTGCTGGAATATAAATTTCAATTGGCTACAACAACACCTCGACAGGATACATTGTAAACTTTTCTGATATTGAATAGAGTATACTTTAGCCAGGGACAATGTCAACTGCAAAATATTTTATGAAAGCAGAGAGGAACGACCGGTCTCGGTCTTGTGTCACGTACCGACTCCTTTGGAAATGCAAGAATAAAACAGCGGACGAAGAATACGAAACTCCACTGCAATCGTAAAATACTGCCGTACACACGTCAGTATTCAGAATTTAAAATGGAATTCGATTGGCGATGCAAAGTATTGTAAATAAGACACAAGGTCAAATAAAAGTGTCATCTTACTGTCCCTGTACGGGTAGGTAGAGCACAATTTAAGCACGTCTCGAATTTAAAACAACTCTAGTAGGCGATGATGCCACAAATATTAATGAAATAAATGTTGAATGAAACTCATCGCTAATTAATAACAAAAGTTACTGTAAAGTAAAATAAGAACCAACTCATCTAGTGTTCGCAAGAAAAAAAATAAGAAAATAGTTGTATGATTAAGAAGTTGTGGAGCTAAAAAAATTACCTGTTTTGAATTTTATAAAATGATAAGTAAGTAGTTTATTTAGTGATGTTATGGATGATAGGTACGTCGTACTGTCGCGGGTGTATAGAGCCGTTTCTGTTCAACATGGCTATCTCATGAAAACATTTCATTTCATCGTTTTCAGATCGAAGCTCTGTGTGGTTCCGGCCGCGGTGTGGCGCTCAAATTATGAAGGGAGGTGTCATATAACATGTATCTAATATGCATACATAGTAGTTAGCCTCTATGCATTGTAGCTCAGCAAGCTGGAATTCTGTAGATACCGTGCCGTTTAGCTGATTCGCAACAGTGCGCGACTGCTAGTCTGCTTTATTAATCATCCAGTCTTGTGCCGAAATAATCGCAATTAAATATTCAGATTCGGTAGTGCAGAGCCGTGTCGCTGCTGCAGTCTGCTCGCTGTCAGGACTTGCGTTCGGCTTGTCGGTGAAATGAACACGTCTGGCAGCGTAAGGCTGCCGTGCACAACTAAATGTTTTAAGGGTCAAATTGCGTGGGACTACTTAGTTATAATATTAAGCAACACAATAAGCACACGCAAAGTCAAAATTCGGTGTATTATGAGATAGCTAATTACATACCGATTGACCCAATATGTATTGAGATGAGCATTTGCCTTAATCTGGGTAAAATATCACAAAAATTGCCTCTTATTTTATCGATCGCAAGTGGTATTTTTCGTTGTTTTCATTAAAACTATCTTTTAGTCCCGTAAAGTTGTCTGTGATTTTCAAGTCTCAAACGGGAACTGGTATTTTCCCGTAGTAAAAGTAGTTTTATGTTTTACATTGGAGTCCTATATACCTGTGTACCGAATTGTGCGCGGATCTGTTCAGTTTGAGGGTAAAAGTATAACAAATGAAGGTACTCATATCAGCTATTTTATTTGTTGGCAATTGGACAATAAAAGTCGAAATACTATTCTCAAAATTCGCCGTGTGAATTTTGACCTCCTGATTATGCGCGGTGTCCACGTAAGGGCTGTAATACTAATAAAACAAAACCCACAGAATGGTGCCATATAAAACGGGACATGGAACATTTTGTAGGGACGCTTTCTACGGCGGCGTCCTAATAAAAATGCGGGACTGTCCCGCCCAATTCCATTCGATCGGCAGCCCTGTGGCCGTGGTATTCTAGGAATAGCGTCGAACGGGACAGGTCAAACGGAAATAAAGCAGGCTGCACTCAGCGAAGTTTGGACATGTCTGATAGCTTTACTGGCGGCTCGTGAATAAAATACACGCTATTTCTGCTCGCCTTTTTCACTGTTTCGTGCACTATTGCAATTGTCATGTCTATGGAAATTTTCAACTTTTCACCGAAGTTATTTACGTTGTCTAAGCTTTTTAATTTTAACACTTGATTAGTAATTTATCACTTTACTGCCGCAAGGATGAGGGTTGTAATAAGGACGTATTGTTATTATTGAATTTAATTGAAACAAATGGTTTATTTTTGTACTACTAATAGCTTATGATATTCTATTCGTTTTACTCCTCACGAACAATAAGTATGGTGCTATAAATACGTTAAAGAGATTTGTATGACAAATTTAAATCGATGAATCGCTAATCTGACTATGAAATCTCGTCGTTCAATATTACTCTTGAGCATGCAAGTTTGGTTCCCTATTTTTGTGCATAAATTGTTATGTCATAATATAACATGGCATACTTTAAATTGTCCTAGTAATAACTACGCATAATAGTCATTAGGCATAACTGTATAGGCATAATATTATTAAGCATAACTACAAACAGCATAAAGATTGTTAAGAATAATATTATAAAGCCTAAATAAACTTTGTCATAATGATATTGAAACATAATTGTAATAATCATATTAATTACTCGCCGAAAAATATACTCCTGAAGTTTTAAAAACAAAAATTACACCAAGGTCCACCCCCGCCGCACCGTAACCAACTATTACACTATGGTACCTAAGTTATATCTGATATACCTAATACCTACTTTTTGTATATAAAATAAACATGTTGGCGGCTTACGGGTGGCCCAAGGGCCACCCCCGCCGCACCGTAACCTACTATTACCGAATACACCATACATACAACACCAATACCAACAAAAAAGAAGAAATACACAGACAAACATAACCGCCTTGACAAAATTATCAACAATAAAAATGAATACACTTCAAAACTTGCCTATTTACAAGCTATTGCTAAAAATTTACATTTAAAATGAAAGGAATTATATTGCATGAAAATTATATTAAAAAAAACACATTACATTCATTTCAAACAAACATTATGAATTATTAAAGTGTGTTTCAATTATGCCTTTTGTTATTTATGTATAATATCTATTAGACGAGTAAACAATATGCCATAAAACAATATGGAAATCAAAATTAGGGCAAAAACGATTAGCCCAAACTAGAATTATGCTTAGTTAGATTGTATGCCCAAAAACAATTATGACAAAATATGATTATGACAAAAAACATTATGCCTAACTCATTATGCTAAATTAAATTAGGACAAAAAAATTATGCGAAAAAAAGGGATCCCTGCAAGTTTCTACGGCATTTCACTTATTTTGGCTGGCCTATAATAAAGTGGCAAACCTAGAACCCTCTTAAATAGTGCATATTTTGGTACGGACCCAATTGGCGCCCACCGTGGGGTCAATATCAATTTTATCAATCAATATACGAATGAGTATTTTTAAGTTTTTTAAATGGTTTCGACACTTTTTAGGGTATTTTGAAGATAATGACTGGCACGGAATAAGACAGTAGTTCTCGCTCTTAACTGATGCATATTTACGTCGAGTAGGTAACCGAGTGGCGCCCACCACGGGGCCAACTGTATTCACTTAAATTATAAGAGCGCAGCATACATTAACCCGCTGACGCCACATGTGGCCGCCACTGCATATTATATATAAGTCCTCTTGTTTGTTCGCCTGGCTATCAATATACCTACGAATAAATATCACTTTTTAAACTTACACGGAATAAAACAGGAAACACCGTATTTCATTATATTATGTACTTACTACATGACGTAGTAATCATTATTGTCACGAGGATTCTTCTCATGAGAATGGGGATTGCAATGTCATCGAAATATCAGAACCTCAAACTTCAATGATAACAGTAAGTATCTAATTCCTGTCTTATTTCCTTAGTATTTTATAAGTTTCTTCAATGAATTCGATACTTTTTGTTATGTGGCATTGGTACCTACCGATTCTGAGTTATGTTTCCTAATTCACAGGTCAAAAATCCAACATCCTTTTCTTTGACTAAAGTTACAAAAGACAGCAGCTACGTTTGAAGTTGTCAAACTTAGTTGATAAAATAAAAATCGCAAACCAGAATAGCTTTCCTAGTCATGCTAATTCGTAATATCAATAATGTTGGCATCTTCCTTCCTTGTTTTTAGCTAGAGGAGTCGTCTGAAGTAACTACAATCCTGGATGAAGCAGCTCACCATTTTCACTGAGCTGTAGTAGAGTTTTTGTTGACATAGGTATAAAGATTATTTTAAATAAAATATATTATGAAAGCTAAAACTTTTACTGTCTCGCAGTAAAACAAACGTATTTGCATGTGAAAACGAACCAGACACTTTACAAATCGACGATCGTAAACCGATCCCGCACCGGTCACCGTTCATGAATAATACGTTGCAGGCGACCTTTGAGAAAACAAAATGAGGAAATGCGGATGATTCGTTAAAATATTAAGGCGAACACTGCGGGCCCCTTACGAATGCGGCAACCCAGCTCGGCAAAGAAACAAGAATATAATAAGCTGACACATGTATTTATGTAGGTCTGAGAGCGCTGTAAGAGTCACGTTCGGGCAATATTTGCTGTATAAAATTCAGCAACTGTGTCGGCGCTGCGTAATATGGAACGTAGAACTACGCCCGCGCTGTTGCAGTTTTTGCATCAATATAAAAAGAAAATTAAAGGTTTTGAATATGAAATGTTGGTAGGAATAAAGCCTATTTTGAACATTGTTATACATTTTTAAATTTAAACATTTTTGTCCATTAAAGTTATCATATAGGTACCTAAAAGTACCTAGTTTGGCTTTTACGCACCAGGCTGCGAAAAAGTCGAAAGGTTTGATTCCCATCGGTGAGCAAATTTTCTCTGCTTGTTTGATAATTTAAAAGCTATTTTATTAATTGTTCATGTGCTGTTGAAGCATGTCATGTAGTTGATGTAAGTACAGGAAAACTACATCAAATTGAACATTTTGTAATGTTCTATTGTTTTTATTGTCTACGCCATAAGAGTTGAAATCACACTACAAGTTATCATATGTGCTGCGGTACCTACAAGTTTTCAGCTTAGTCCGAGGTGAAAAGTTAAATTTAAAACATTACACTAAACTTCTTTAAAAATATATAATTCTATGAAGGGAGGCTTTTAGTGGACAAAAGATAGGCATCAGATACGGTAGGGCCAAAAATAATATCTCAATTTTGTCATAGTCATACCCTTTTGAAAATGTCACATTTTTCACTGTCCGGTCGTTCTCAGGCTGCAAACCTACCTATATCCTACGTAGATAGGTTTTAGGTCAAAGAAACTGAACTAAAGCCGTGTCAGGCTTTTAAGAAGTAAAAATATGTCTACGTGGCATTAATGGCTATGCTTTTATAATAATAATTTATAACAGAACGTTTCTGTTTCTAACACCAGTGTGAGCCCAAGGTTTTACTTGCGCATAAAACGTCCTTCAAATGGTATACCTAACGAGTAACGTAGATGACAGTCTAAAAAATGAGGATGTATGGGTATGGACTAAGGTACTTTGCCTTATCCTTTCGAGAACATAAAAAAACGACACCCAAAAAAATGGCTGGCTAAGGTTTTAATGTTGTTTTATTTAAAACTATTCTTCTTTAGTTATTTAGTTTAATTATTTACTAAAATGTTTCCGTGTATCCGTACTCGTAATTAGTGACCATATTACTTCTCGTATAGGTACCGATTCTGGAGTTATTAAGGCCTATTACTGATGATTACAGAACTCGTCTCCATTTAAAAATAGTTCGTACACACCATCCTTCAGCGAACCTGTACTTATAAATGGACACCCCATCATTACTATTTAATCCTAAATAACAAACCTACAATTTTATTTTAGTATACACATAGAAAACATTTTACAGGACAACAATTTTTAACATAGCGTTTAGAAAGGGTACCAGTCCTATCAAATTCCAAACTGTGTGAATTACCTAGCTATTTCAAACTCTCCATATTCCAACACCAAACTTTTTTCAGAGCGTATGAAATGAATATGAGCACGAGCGTCGAGCATGCCTGCTTATCGGGATCCAACCAGTTATTATGAACTCGACACATTCCCGGATAATTCCGGGCGCGGGGCGCGCCGGTCACGTTGGAACAATATTTGGGCCGGAATGTTGCTCCGGCTGCTTTATAGGCGAAACATACGTCACGTTTTTTGAAAATGTTCTTTAACGTACTTACGTTACGTAATATTAAGGTATGAAAAGCCTATCGCATCACCGTGCAGTTTTAGTAGAGCTGGTGTTATACCAGAATTGTTAATTGGCAGGGAATTCGAGTTTATATCTATCCAAACTACTGGAGATACCTATTTCGAAGTAAAATATTTTACATACTGTAAATTCAATTACTAAAATATGGGCCCCATTAAGTCATGCAAATGTTGCTTTATTTTGTACTCTGATGTTAGGAGAAGTAGGTATGTAAAAATGCATTTAAGATATCTTCAGCATATTGATATGATGCTGAGCGATGTAGGTAATAAACATTCACATTATTGTTCCTGTTAGTATAGCTTGAATCTAAACTAATTGTTATAATTTGAGTGAAGAGAAACGGACGTACCTATGTCCTATGTAGGTACCTATCTATTCTCCAAATCAAGGAAAAACCGCCGGATATCGAACCTCCATCTATTTCCACTTTAACAATTAGGTACACAGTAACTTCGCCGCACGGTTAAGGCAAACAGAGTGTCTAATTAAAAAGTTTCCCCCGAAACGAGGGTGGGTGGACGTGTGCGCAGCCCGAGAAACATGTTATATCGGCTATGACCTTAGCTTTGACTAGGTACTTATCTGTATCTATTATTAAGCTCTTCAAAAAGTGTGTTCTACTCGTATGCGTAATGGCCTACAAAGCCTACATCATTTGATTTTCAATAATAAATTCAGTTCAATTTGATTTAATATGCTACGTAATATACTACCGTGCGCTTAGATACTATACTTTAATACCCACTTGGAGTCTAAGACTTTCATAAAAAGTTTAGGATTTAAAGTGCTTGAGTGCCTTTTATCTGAAAAATAAATTATTTTACATTAAAAAAGGTAAAGTAAAGGATGTTTATCCCGTTTTTATCGCAAAAACGTGACTTATTTTGTTTTAAATTTAGTTTACAAGTAGATAGGTGCGATTCTGTCGTGACCCCTAAGTCTAATCCTAAACCCAAGGACAACGGTCACTGTCACTCACAGCGACAATTAAATTTAGCATGCCATACTAGGGAATCGTTGCAAAAGCTGCTAACATATTGTTCACTTCAGTGGAACCTTTAACATTTTTGGACAAGCCACCAGCCACTCACTAGCCAGATCTCATGAAAACCTACATCTCCTATCAATTTATTTTTTGTTTCAGTACACAACACATAAAATGGAGCACTATACGTATGTACTTTGGATCCTATTCCTATTCTTGTTACCTGTGCTATAAGACTCGAAAAATGTCGTGTCTAGGTAAGTACAAAAATGTTAAATAATATTATTTAAAAAGGTGTCAATCAGTCACGTCACCTAATTACAAAATAAAATCCTTTCCATTTACTACTATTACCCGCCATCACGAAGCCGAGGCCACACGCAATCTACAGATTAATCGTTAAGTTATCGTTAAACAGGGACGATATTTTTTATGACTAATACTAATGGTCATGCGATATTATGCGGGCATTGTTTTCGAAGGAAAGTCACGAAAAAATTCAAGCATAAAATACTGTAATGTGGATAATTTCATTCTGTGATATGAACGTTCTGTTTTGACTTAGAAGTATTGGCTGGTACACAAATAAAATTGAACGGTATCCAGACTGATTATTTTCCGTACAATAACTTATAACTAGTTATTGTTAAAATATTTAGCACCAATGACAAGCCTCATTGCAACTTATCGTGGTTTATCACTCTGAATGTTATACCTACTTATTAAAACGCCATGTTGATATTAAAAAATCATAACTATTTGATTGTGAGACACAAGGCAAAATTAAAGTTAGTCGAAGCATATTAGGTAAGTACCTACTTACCTAATATGCTTCGACTATTTACAGGAGATTAATAAAACATATGACACTCGTCATCATTTGTTTTTAAATATCTATAGGCTGTCAGCCGCAATAACTAAGGAGATGCAATCATCGCCAAGGAGGCGCAATTGTGAACGCGTCAATGGTAATGGTATTGTACCATTACCATCATGAGTCGTTGTAGTACAGTCGACAGCAGATCAATGGTAACACATCTCACTTTTGACAGTTCTTATTATATGAGTCGTAAAACTTGAAATCGTACTGCAAGTGTTATCATTGATCTGCTGTCGACTGTACCTAACTTCGCTCGCTAGCGAATGAGTAAATATCTACAGGCTTGTCATTGGTGCGATTTTTGTCGCTCCCTTAGCGGACAGTAAGGGATCTAAAATATCACCATTCACAAGCCTCATAGCAACGGTATTTACGCCGTCGCTAGCGTACGTTTAACAACTTACAACTCATGATATCTTTTTACACTCTACGCTTTTCACCTTTTGGACAGTGACACCCAAAACATCGGTATACGTTGAAATAATTGAACGGATAATTGAATACTGCTCGATAAGTAATTTAATTTATGCCACAGCTCCTACCCGGTCGGCCCGGATAAGAGCCGGATGTAATTTATGGTCAGGTGCCGGAGATTTAATACCATTCGTATTCGTAGGGTTCAAAAATTATTCAATAGTAGAGTTCCTGTGACGTGTGTTTTCTAAAAGCTAAGGTTCACAGTTCTTAAAAGTAAAACCATCCTTTTACAACTTTGGTGTAAAAAAGGGAGGCATTTTTAGACCAACCAGCGGTCTAATTGTGGAACTGACAGTGACAGCAAAGCCATTCCCATAGTCCATTGCTGGCTTTCGTTAGTAACAAAAAATCTTGTCATAGCAACCGAGCAATGGATTATAGAAATGGTAATAGGCCGTCACTGTCAGATCCACAATTGGGGGGCGGTAGATTTGATAAAAACTCACTAGAATTAGGTACTACTATTACCACTGTGTCAGGATTTTGAGAATGTATCCGATACTTTTCAACAGTTTCTTGAGGGGCTCGTCGTCTAGTTGCGAATATGCGTTGAAAACGCGACACGGCAATGTCTAATAGACTTGGATAGGTGACCTAGTGACATTTAAATCTGAGCCCTTCTGTGCCTCGGAAAGTGAGTACGTCAGGTGGTTGGTCCCGGTTGCTGGCATTTAATGCTATTAAAGTCATTACATTACATAAGGCATTTTTCTCAAAAAGGCGACATATTGAAGTTTATGGACCTGAAACATTTACAGGAGGTAGCACATAGCTCCTACGCTAACGGTCCCACGGAAATTAAATGGAACTGACACTAAATAGGCTCGTAGCCCAGCGAACTTGAAGATTCGTAGCCAGAGTTCTTTTACTAAGGTATTTCTTTGGTCCCATGCATAGGTAGGTCTCAATATTCTCCCCTTAAGTTCGTGGTTCTTTCAGAACTTTGAATAAAAAAACATGGATTCTGTATTTTCATTCCAAATTTTTTACTCGTATAGCTGGTAGAGGTTGCCTCCTAATAAATGTGGGTACTTTTCTCCATGGAAGCGGGCGGTGAGGGTAATTTAATTCGGGACATTGTAAAACGTGGTCAAGCCTAGTCATATCTCCCGGCCAGGTGGCGGGAATTTACGAGCCGCCAAGGCAATATGTTATAAAAATCCCAGCCACTTTTATTATTATCCGGAACCACATGTCACAGGTATTATATTCCGGGCCACGTTTATTTGCTTTTATATTGTAAAATGAGGTGTGAATTTTCATCATTGTGTTTCCTTCGCATTTTGTAATCTAGATAATGATTGTACACACGAAGAGAGATAAAAGTACACACAACTCAATACGGTTGAGATTTTCTCAAAAAACTACTGGATCCAATTTAATAAATCTTTTACAGTTATACCTTTTATCTAACAGTGAAAGAATTATTGCAATAAGTCAAGTAGATTTTGAGATAATCTCAACCTTACAAACTCTCCTTTACACTTTTTTCTGTGTTAGACCGTAGGTACTTTGCAACATAATTAAATTACACATGAGTTGGCGCAAATCGAAAAAAAAAATGGAACACAAAATGCAAGTAATTAAAGTAATTAGTAGATAAGCTTCTTTATTTTACAGGTTACTGTTGTGTAAAACTGTTGTGTTGTGCTCTCAAAACGGTGAAGGAAAACATCGTGATGAAACCTGCATGTCGTTGAAGAAGAAAAAAAAAAGTCATGTGAAATCCGCCAACCCGCACCGGGCCCGCGTGGTGGATTATGGCCCGAGCTCCCTCGATGTAAGGGAAGGTCTGTGCCCGAGCAGTGGGGCAATATAAATAGACTGATGATGATGATGATGTTGTGTAAAAGTTTTATTGATTAATTTTTTAATCGAAAATTCGTAAAGTAAGTACCTATGTATTCGTAAATACGGCATTCTCTTTCAGGTTACCATCAGTTTGTTTACGTTACATCCTGTTACAATTATTATTATTATTCAATGGGTACTACAATACAATAGGTAAGTACTATTCAATTCTGTAAATACAGAGCAAACTAGCCTGTGAACTTAGTGCCTGTTTATCTTACTTGTATTCTGCTGTAAGTTGGAATTCACTCAGTGTGAAACTGGTTAAAGTTTAGACGCTGTGTGCCTTTACTGGAGTACCTATCCCTCCTCACTGATACAAATGTTAACTGAGAACGGTTCATACTCCATTCAACTAATATTGTTAGTTGCTAAACATGCTAAAGATAACACAGCCCTTGTAACACGAGTCAGTGTTAGCGATCGACGCATCGCCGCGGAGCTATCAAAGTGACATTATTACAAGGCGTTTGACATTAGTTCGACAGCTCCGCGGCGTTGCGTCGACTGCTAACGCGACTCGTGCTAGCCCCGCTGTGCTAAGTGATTAACCCGGTGTCAAATCTCAAAAATGTCTGGCAAGAATGATAACTCTGTGTTAAATAGGTACTAGCTAACTCGGCAAACAATAGATTAAGTTAACACGAGCTAAATAAGTTTAATAATTGTTTTGATATTTTCTTGCATATGCGCTATGCTAAAATAAAATCTAAAAGGTAAATTTTCATCACGACCGGGATTTGAACCAGGGACGTCGCCATTCCGTGGCACGCTCTATTCCAACAGAGCCATCGCGCTATCGTTCACAGGCCGTGAATTTTGTCTCCATATTTGTCAGGGACGGTAGCTAGTTTAATCATCGTTGTTATAACTGGCATGGCAGCTTAGTTTTTGGATGTTCTTTTTACTTACTCTATGTCAGTCACTCGTTCAAATATATTGATTGGAAATGAATTATCTGCAATTTTTCTTCGCATTTCTTTCAATCGTGTTAGTTTATTACGAAAGTCCTACTGTATGAGTTGATTACGTTCTGCCCATTGTACCTACGTCTGCCCATGTACCTATCCACATATTCTGCTGACATCAATCATCAGTTGCTAAAGTTGTACAAAATCAACGTTTACCTACCTAAAAACCAACTACGCTGAATGAACTCGTTGTTTTTCCACGGAAAATTCTCTAAGCCCCACAACATAAACAGATCAACCTATTCATTAGAGAAAATCTGTTTTTATGGAAACCCTGCTGCTCTTTGATGTTGCTCTTCTCAAAGGCGACTGCGGGGTTTCTCTTGTTCTTCAAGTGCTTTTCATAAGAAGGTACTTACTAGGTACGTATTTTATCTGCGATACTTTATTTTTCTAATAATTTTTGAACCAAAACTCAAGAGCGAGTTCTTTCTCGATAATAAAACATGAACTCGTCGTCGCGCTGTAGAGTGTGTAGACAGTCGTAGATGCACGTAGTTAGTTGTAGATGATGATAAGTAGTCGACTAGTCTTAGATGGTCGTAGCTGGTCGGAAATAAAATAGTGCAGTGTGCGATATGTCATAGAGTTGTCGGTTGCTTATTCTCAGGGATTCTTCTATTGTTGTCTTCTGATCATAATTATATGTATCCAATCTATGCTCTCCCACGCTTTACCAAGGTAAACAGTACCCGGAATTATAGCGGAGAAGTTGCTATTTATAGTACAGATAGGCAGGTACATAATAATATTTTACGTCTCTTGACTGTAAATTTCGGCTCGATGTGTAACGGAACTGATGGGAAATTTTGAATAATATTTGTTTTATATTATTAATGATTTACTTATAATTATACTATACTTACTACATTATACAGAATTTAGCAATATTTATATTCTATATTATTTACATTAAGTATATTATACTATGTAAGTACTTTTATTATCGCCCGTATTCGGGGTATTATACATTAAAAAATACTTTTACGTCATATCTTGGAAAGCATTGCCCTTGCAGGGTAGGTAAACACACTTAACGGAGATAGGTACCTACGTGTAGATATAGGTATTAAAAAAACGAAAAACATTAACAAACGCGACTTACAATAAATTAGCACCAAAATGAGGCATGTTCCGACATCAGTAAGTATATTAATATGAAATTGGCGACTACGTAACGACGGTATAAGTACGCCGGTAGTGCGGTGCGGGCGTCGTCGGTGGCGTTCCGTCGTTCGCAATTAGTTTTTACTGGCGGTAATTAGGGAGCGCCGATTGCGCACCACTCGCTGCTGGCGCGTTTGCGCAGACATTAGAAACTGTTAGAAGTGATCGAGATTGTGGCCGAGATTCAGACACAATTTTCGCAGGGGATTGTAAAAAAACAAAACAAAAAAATGAACTGTTTAATTCAGAAATAAATACAACTTTTTATATACTCTCCTGGCTCTTAATCTCTACAAAGTAACTGTAAAAATTCTATGAGACCCCCTGTATACTTTTCTCAGACTTTTTTTGGATATAATTTGTCTGTTTTAGCGGTGAATTAGAATTAGTTACCCACGGTTCGTTTCCAGCCAGCTAGCTTAGACACGTTGAAAGCTTAGAAGCAACCTTTATTAAAAATTCAAACTTACAATTAGACGAGCTTATTCAGAGAGGAAAGATAAAGGTCAGACGGTTTTCTGTACATTAATTTAATTCCCACCTGTCTAAACCTAGACCTAGAGAACCTAGATCAAAATGTTGGCAGGTTTTTATTTTTATCGTTTAGGTATGTGGGTGTGATAGGTAGATAATTCATATAAATCTCTTGGGAATTTTAGGATTAAAAGTACAAGTTATAGTGAACTCGTTTTGTTTGCTTCGAAATGCAACTGTTATTCTCAGTCATATGCTACATAGCGTAAGAGTTACCAGGACGTCTTGCACAGCGTCGATTAAAATTAGCATGCCACGCTCTATTTTTGGCGAGACATGTACGTACAATGTTTACAACTGCCATCTTTTATACCGTGTTTCGAGCAAATTCATTTCTATTTAGGACAAAGTTATCCCTAATAAAAATGATTACAAATCGTTTGCTCTAAATATAATTAAAGCAATTTAAAACTTTATAAGTTTTAAGTGAAAACCACAAAAGTTTCAAAGGATAGCGATAAACTGCGGACAGTGGAAAGTATCATTTCTCAAGCCGTCGCCGCAGCAGCTGATTCTTATCATTTCAAATGTGGAGAATATTTTTCACTCTGTAAAACTATATTCTTGGAGCCATTCAACAATAGTTCCCTACTGTAATAAAACATATGCGGAACAAATATTATTTCAGCTATGCAGGATAATAAAATTCTTGGGTATTATGAAGTTGTTACATGCAGTAATTATGGATGGACGCTTATGGTAAACAAAATACGTGCGCTGGTGATCTTGTTTTATTCTTTATTACAATTCAATATGACGCCGATTCTAGACATTACCATGTCTATGGTTCCAATAGGGAAGTACCAAAAAATAAAAGTTGC
Organism: Tachystola acroxantha; assembly: GCA_963506565.1. Lineage (NCBI taxonomy): Eukaryota > Metazoa > Arthropoda > Insecta > Lepidoptera > Oecophoridae > Tachystola > Tachystola acroxantha. The sequence goes on from OY735880.1 coordinate 7,847,293, forward strand.
CATCATCGCCACATGCGAATCGGAATTAGCAAGAACTTGCTATATCGAATAGGAGACTACATTTGCATTGGATATTCCACCTTATTGAGTTACGAACAGAAATACAGTTTGAACATCTCCGTAAATCGAATTCGACTCAATATCTGATGTTAGCAGTTGATTATCTTATTCAAGGAATTAATTTGTTACAGAATTACTAGCCGAGTGATTTTACTGAAGAATAAATCTTAATTAGATAGCTAGTGTTGAAAAAAAAAATGATTTATATATAAACTAGTATTTATGTAAAGGATTTTTACATATATCTAAAGACAAAATGTAGTCTGCTGGATGAGATAAACTTACCTACACGTATATTCATTTCTATTAATGTGAATGCCGACCTGTATACGAGTCACAGTAGCTCTGTTGGAATAGAGCGAGCCACGGAATGGCGAGGTCTCTGGTTCGAATCCCGGTCGTGACGAACATTTTTCTCCATTTTATCATTAAAAAAATAAGAGTTCCTTTTTCCTCTTGAGGAACGGAACCCTGAAAAGATAATATTTTGCAGATATAGTCAGACATTTACAAAACCGCTGATAGACCGCAAACAGTTACTAAACGAGAAACAAACACTGAAATAATAAAATGCGGACGAATGAAAACCGCCACGATCCGATTCTTTACGTTGCAGTGCAATCGAAATAATGCTACCTACTATTTCCAGTGATCTTTTATTCGGCGAGTTTATTTAATAAGTGGTATAGATATACATAAATATAAACATAGTTTTTATGCCCTTTTCGTAGCATAAACTAACGTGTCGTAGGTTTAGGATTATCCACGACAAGCAGTTCAATTTGCGTATGTGTGTTAAGTTTATTTTCTAGACAACCTTTTAATTATTTGGATAATATACCCTATTCTGTAGCGGTATCTAAGTCGAATCCTAATCCTAAACGCAACTGTCACTGTCGTTCATGTGCTACGCCGCGTAAGAGCGTGCGGGACGATTCGGCTTAGAGGCGACTCGGCTTTCTAGAATTCGCACTCTACCTATTTTGATGATTAGAAAAGTTAGTAAACAACTTTAATTTTTATATATATACTTCTTTACCTAGTCCTTAAAGTTAAGATGAGGCTGAAGAAACACGAGGGCCTTTATTAGATAGAGATAACTGAAATGTATTTATAAGGAATCAATATTTTGCGCCAATAAATTTAGTATGTTGTTTCTACTGGTACGCCAAATACCCGAGAACTTGATGTAGGTACCATTTATTTCCAGCCCAAATAACAGCCCAGTTCATCTCTTGTCAATAAATTCGCTGCAGAGCGAGGGTTGCCAATGCATTTTTTATAAAACGAAAAGGGAACTTGTTACTTTATCAGCCAAAAGGTACGTGAAAAAGTATTTTATTATAGTCATTTTAGAACTAACAAAATGCATTTCATAGTATGTGACTACTATTTGTTACCTTAGTTATTACGACCTTACATATGTATAACAAACATATTATGTAATGTCGTAATAAAATATTTTAATCATAATCGGCAAACGATCATGCGTGCCATTTTGATGGTAAGTGATTAAAGTATCTAATTTAGAACTCCAGAAGAGTTGCAGGCGTTATTCCCGCCCTGAGGGCTGATACTCGTAATTTCACGCCAGATAAATTAGTGCATTAGCATTGTGACGGCAGATGAAGGCAGGAAATAGAAATAAGAGTTACCATGGTATGAATAACGTTTACTTCTATGAACTTTGACTGTTATGCGCAGCGCCTTGTGGAGCGATCAAGCTATACACTTATCTATTTTTGCGACAAGTAATTCGTGATACAGTATCCGCGTAGTGTATGCCGTGTCCGCACGTGACGTCACGCCCGCTATTACACGTTGGGCTCTCTGTACGGCAACACAGCCGCCTACTTTATATTCGTACGCGCATCCCACCACATTTCACCCGGGTACCTCGGCACCGGCTGGTCTTAGTATCCTGAACTTTGTTATTTCACGTCGGTATGCTTTTTCTTCCCTGGCAGCATTCCTTGGCTACGTTTACTACAATTTGAAACTTTTTATTATTTGTTTAATAAAAGGAGTTGGTCGGTTTATTGAAGAACAAAGTAAAAATGATATTTCTTAGACGCAGATGAAACAACATTAGTACCTATAAGTACTATAACATATCATGTGCGAGATATTGACGATGAGAGCTTAGGTCATCGGTTAGGAGTATAAATAACTATATATAGGCTCAACTAGTGCGGTTTTGCACCATTTCACGCACAATGGCTGCCACTCATGCGGCCAAATGCGGAAAATATCCCGCGTCAAGAAGAAGAACTAAATATAGTTATCACTAGGTCGATTCTCAGCCATATTGCGTGCATTGTTATTTATTTATTATTTATTTATTTATTCATAATATCATTTGCACCCTTACAGCTAATAACCATCGCGGTACAAATTTAATAATCAATTAACAACACAACATTTAAATCAGATACACAATTCAGATACATTGTGGACCGGTAGGTGGATCACATCCCGAGCTCCCTTGATGTATAGGAAATGTTGTGCGACAACAGACTGTTTATGAATGAACGTATAATAACGAGACAGCAATCCTTAGTGGCAAGTATTTGTTGTGAACACTACCAGCGAATTCCTGTAGTGATTGTAGTGACTGGCACGTAACAAAACAAACGCAATTAAACTATCCGAATGCAACAGTTTCCGTAGCAGCAGCTCTCAGTTCGGAGCCGACCAAACATTCAGTTTGCACAAAGCATTCAGTTAACTCCGCTTTTCACAGACCGCCGACCGCATGCTCTCGTTAGGTTCTGATTTTTTTAGTTTTTAAGTTGATTTGTCGGCTCTCGGCCGTTGCTTGCTGTTTTGAATCTATAGGTAATCCTTTTAGAAAGCTAGTAGTAGTAAAAAATCGATCATTCGTGGATGTAATGTAGTAAAAAAACAATGAGTTGTGCCACATGGAATACAAGTTAATTATGATTTGAATTTTTCTTGTAAGTATATCCGCTATGCGAAACGATAAATGGAGAAAAATGTTCGTCACGACCGGGATTCGAACCAGATACCTTGCCAGTCCGTGGCGCGCTCTATTCCAACAGAGCTACTTACTGTGACTCGGATTCGGATCGGCGTAATCTTTCTCCATACTACAACATACTACCTTCTTACAACTACAAGCGGATAACTCTGCCGAGCTCAATGTGACACCTACGTTTATCATCATCATCACACGGATTTTCATAAGTTTATCGATAAACGTGGCTTCTTATTATTTGTTCGCAAATTATTTGCTACTCAGCATTACTCAGAGATAAAGCAAATTTTACATTACAAAGTACGTCTTTAAAACAACCCGTTTGTCCCCAACTATGCCACTTTGTGTAATTCTCAGCCGTACAATGTGGCGAAATGAGGATAGGTTGCGTTCCAACAGTTTACAGGTGCGTTCCCGGCTCCACACGTAATTAGTGGGGGTAATTGGGTCGGCCCACTTCCACCGCAGTATGACGTGCGCACTCTTTTGAAATAGTCTCCTTTTGATGTGGCTAGTCACTGTAACTACGACGATTTATCGCATGTTGCACACAGAAACCTATTTATTTAGAAAACACTAGTATTTGGGTCAACTTGATGAATTATCGTGTTGTCTTTTTTGAAATGTAACCTTTAAATAAAATTTCTGTTTTCGCATTCTTTTTCAAAATCGATGAATGAAGTTTATTCGCTACTTACGTAACTAAGATTGCCATCGGAGAGGTCTCAATCACCCAGACACCCTTGTCCTTCCGCCTCAACAAATAAAGATTTACGGAGTCGCGACTGAAGTTAAACGCCTCTAAATTTAGGAGGAGCAATCTCCCCCGCGTACGATTCGTTACGCGAAGGGAGATAGAGCGCTATAACACTCGTTCTACAAGACAGAGGCGGCGATAAAAAATTCAACACGCACCCGGTTCTGTTTTTCAGTATAATAATATGTATATTATTCCAGATGTATATTATTGAGTTTTACCATTATACGATACGCTGATAAAAATTCTTAGGTTAAGACAAAACTTATTGTTTCTTATTCTATTGACGAGGTGGTAACATAAAATAAGCCTAACTATTAGTTCGTATTTGTATAAACTATACATACATAAGACTTTAGTTTAGTCCTAGTTTCCGATAGTCGCAAGACCATTTATATTTTCTTGGTTGAAGAATTAATAATTTATTCATGATTTCAAAAATCAAGAAGTTAATGTTATTCTTAGATCAAGGTATCTCTTTCTACTGTGATGAAAGAATAGGTATTGTCTTGGTAAGAAGTATTTAAAAAAAATACTGTCTAGTAAGGACTGCTTTAGACAGAATTTAATTTCTGAAACAAATTCATAACATTTTGCAACTCCATTTGACTGTTCTTTTACGCGTGAAAAATCAGTTGTAGATAAACGGTTCTCATTTTCAACTTTCACGGCGTGTCTAAAAGAACTTCAGAAGCGTGAGTTATGATATACGAGTAGGAAATTAAAACATCAGTTTCACAGCCGGTGTTTCAGCTGTAGTAAAGCGGTTCCAACTTTCTCAAACGGGTTTATGTTGTACTTCTTTATAAAGTTCAGGTTCAATCTCCGCCGCGACATACGTAAGAACATGCAAAACTAATAAAATGTTTAAATTACACACTCAAGCCGCAAGCGATTTCACGACTCTCTTGCATTGTTTACTTGTTCTACACAACACAATGCTAGTCGACATCAATATTATTGGAATAACATAATAGGGCTGGACTAGACAGGTAATGTATCTAATTCTGTAGTGGCTTATAAGTGGAATCCTAAACCTAAACGCAACTGTCAATTATTGTCAGTCATACGCTATACGTAAGTCTATGAGCGAGCGGGACGCCTGCGCGGCAACTGATATTAGATGAATCGCTGCAAATATCTAGGTAATTATGCTAACTTTCTACGCGCTCTTTCAGTTATTATACAAAATCTTTCAATAGGTAGATATACCGTGAAATTAAAACACTTGATGAACCCGATTACAGTAGGCAGTTTTAGGATATCTTACCTACTTTAATACTAAACAAGTGTGATCTTCTGTACTCTTCAATCTCTATTAATAAAATCCATCGATATATAGGTAAGAAATGAGGTGGAGCATGTCTTTGATGTGGCAACATTCCCGCAAGCGTCTGGGATATGTCTCTCACGTGTCGAAGCGACCCGAATGATACGAGGTTTAACGGATCAACGTTCTGTTTACCGTAGCTCTCGCGGAAATATCCAGCACGCACAAATAAACATGTCTCGAGCTGTTCAAACACTTTACGTAATAATTTTTTGGGTTTCGTTGAAAAAATTGCAAAACATGCATGTAGGATGGAACAGAAGATGACCTAACTTTTTTAAACGCAACTGAGAAAGATTATCGCCCAAACCATTTATCTACGAAGCGTGTCGAGACAAAAACTAACGATCTTTTCGAAGTTCGTCGCTGCCCTAGTACAATTATAACTATATATTTTTTATATATATAATATGTCATACTTATAAAATACATTTAAGTAGTTGTTAAATAAACTTAATAATACTTCTACTAAAAAAAAACACTATACCTACTGTCATTCGCGCACATTTTCTGATTATAACTATCTCGGTTTGTACGGTATTGATGTAAAATATGATAGGTACAGTCGACAGCAGATCAATGGTAACACTTGCAGTACGATTTCAAGTCTTACGACGCAAATAATAAGAACAGTCAAAAATAAAAAAAAGTGTTACCATTGATCTGCTGTCGACTGTACATATATTTTTGTAGAAGAATTCGATTTCTACGCCTACTTCTTCTCGCCAATTGACGAATCGATACATGATTATTTAGACAGAATTACATCATTTATGCTTATTTGAATTTTTTTATGGATTCATTTACGGTTGGATCTTGCAAAAGTTCGATTCCTACCGAACCCTCTGTACCGAAGGTACTGCGTATACTTGGACACTTGGAAAACTTTTTCCAAATATTTTATGATTCAGAGCGTATCGTAATAAGTATGTTCCCAGAGTTTACGATTGAATTATAATTTCGTTCGGCGGAATATCAGACTAATCTTCTGATTATAGGTACTTTTTCTTAGAAGTTCTATTATCGTCGTGTTTTTCCAAACACGTCGTGATTACTTTCTCGAATTATTTGTAGAAAATTTGGATGTTATCAAACCTTTATTTGTTTTATTGAGCCTTATAAGTGCACTCGGTTTTGACCTAATTATATATTCACTGCTTTATACCGAGTAATACTTCTAGCATCTGTTAAATATTGATCATTGCATTGGTGTAGTTGGAGATAACCACTTCGTGTTGAATTAGGACGCACTACTGACGCAACGGTTTTTACGATTTTATTATACACGTTATAGTACGCTGAGGTTCATTTAGATTGAGTGGATTATAAACAGACAAATTCCAAAGATTTCGGTATAGTGAAATGGAGTGTAGTATTCAGATTGGGTTGCTGTAATTCCAATACTTTTTCAAAGTGTAGCTAGCTACCTACATGTAGTAGGTACATATTGCTTGTATGCATGCATTACGTGGTCTAACTTCTCATTATCCATTCACAGTTAATGATGCTTTGCCCTACCACTGCCTTGTACATGTACAGTCGACAGCACATCAGGTGTAATACTAGCACTCTACGCGATTTTAATACGACGTAGATTGCAATGGTTTAATGTAGGTTGATGTACTGTCGACTCAACTATTTCTGTTGTATGGAAGATATTGATTTGAGCCATAAGAATCTTCTTCAGTTCTTATAAATTGTACCTGACGCTTCCTGTGCAATAAAATAGTTTATTTATTTATCTATGTAATTACTCATACATCTCAAAGCGATCTTAGCCGCCTGAAGATGCCGGTCAAACCATTTATTTACATTCAGTGTCTTTTTCTTCTTCAACCAGTGTATTGGCAGAATCACGAAAGTATTGGAACCTGGTGTGGTTCATAATGAAAACCAACCCCATACAGTAATGAAAATGGACCCGTTTTCCTGGTGCATCTTGCCCCATTTCATTTATGAATGCATGTGTCACAGTACCAACTTCATAAACATAATGTTGCTCATACATTAGCAAAACTTAATTAAAGTACAGGTTGTAAACTGCTTTAACGGGTGGACCAAATGGGGCCCAGGCAATTTGCAAAGTAGACCAAGTCCTTTAAAAGTTTTACCACCAGGGGCGCATAACGGAGGCGCCATGGGATTGGTGCCGGTGGAGGCACGTCCTGCTTTATTTAGCTACTAGCTTTTGTCTGCGGCTGTGTCCAAGTGCATACTACGAAAGTTCTAGAACATTGATCTGGTTCACAGACAGAAAAATATTTGTGTGCAAACATTTTGAAGGACAGGAAAGAAGGAAATTGTCATTCATTACATGTTCATTGCGGTTTTTTTTTAACATTACCATTATCATGAGTTTCCTAAAGTTCACTCGCTAGGGAGTACGTATGTATACGTCGCAGCTATTCGCTAGCAAGCGAACCTACTACAGCAACGGCTCATAGTAAATGAACAGTTAATATCTATACCGCGAAAACTAGCGTATAGAAGTGATGTGTCTACTTATATGTAAGTTTTGCCACTGATCAAATATTCGAGGATAATGATATTCATTGGTCGTGGCTTCGCTGCATTTACTGTTTACTTACAAATACTTATCAATATACTTACGAAGATTCCACTCAATTAATCCAGACGATGAGTTGTGGGGTTATCTCCACAATCAAGAAGAATTTCGGAAACAACATGTCTGCTTTCTTTCTGAGCTTATTATGTATGATCGACAGCATAGCAAGTATAACATTGAGAACTCTTTGTAGGTAACTGTTAAAGGCTTTAATGTTGTGGCTGTAATATTTAGGTTTCGTGTAAGGCGATGTGCTGGCGACTGTACCTTATAAGTATCTCATTTGTGTATTAGTAGGTTATCGAATCAGAATTTCAGAAACAAAATAAACATTATTCCCTACCTAGGTATTTATTAATTTCAGCACAAACTGAAACATGAAAGATAGATGTTTATTAGTTCTGGATTTACCTGTTACGTTTGAACTATTTAAGTCGAATTTAGCCAGAGGCAATCCCATTTATCTATGAATGATAAATTAATTTGGTATCAACCAACAGCTTCAATTTGTGTAATATTATGCTGCATATTCGAGAAATATTATGTCATATTATCTACCTGTTATGTCGCATTTTCATTGGTCGTTACGAAAGGAGCCGTGCATGTGGATTTTTATCATTATACCTATGCATGTTTTATTATAGGTACATAGTCGATACGAAACGACAATTCCAAACGATGTTCCCTTTTCATTTAGTTGAATGTTGAAACTTGGATGTTCCTTAATTGATACTATCTATATATAACTCTTTGCGATAAAGGTAGTAGATTTTACACAGATTAGGACCGATTATAAATATTATAATCGCATTGGTACTTTTTTTTAAATTCAACAGTCCTCACAATTTCCTCATTGTTTATTCACGTTATGATTAATTAGCCGGTCTTGCAAAATATTTATAGGCCTCATAAAGGGAATCCGCCGGAAATTAATTAGTAACATAATTTAACTCTCCACGGTCTGGGTAGATCCGCCTACGTAATGTGATATTATTTGCTGCTGGAGTGGTAGGTGACGTCACTATAATAATATTAAGTATTATTGCAATATGTGTTGAAACCTGGTCTTTAGTAATTATAAGTAGGTATTAATTTAAGAGCTCGGTGGCTCAGTGGTTGGGTCAATGGAATTGCAATATGGAGGTCCCAGGTTCGATTCCCAGCTAGGGCAGCCATGTACCAATGAGTTATCCTCGGATTTTTCGATGGAAAAACTTACGTACATTTACCGAGTGCTCTCAAAAACGGTGAAGGAAAACATCGTGATGAAACCTGCATGTCGTAGAAAAAAAAAATCTAAGGCATGTGAAATCCGCCAACCCGCACTGGGCCCGCGTGGTGGATTATGGCCCGAGCTCCCTCGATGTTAGGGAAGGTCTGTGCCCGAGCAGTGGGGCAATATAAATAGACTGATGATGATGATGATGATTAATTTAAGACCAAAAACATCTCGGTGTGATGTTAGCCATATACCTCATTTTAACATCCCTCTCTAAAACCGTATTTTGTTACTTTCACACTTCCTTGAAAAACGTTAAGTTAACAGTTAAATAGTGACCGAAGGCTTAACCCCCGTGGTTAATAACTTTAAATCATGTTTATGAAACCGCCCAACATTTCGCAAAATGAAAAATGATGTAGGTATACTTTTAAGAAGTTAAAGAGGTTGGTACTTAATACATTTAATTTTGCATGTATTCCATTTTACTTTTTCTTTCTTCGTGAAAACTGTAGTCCATTTACAGTAACTTTTAGTTTCGATCACTTTCGAAGGACGTTGCGATAACAACTTGGAATGGAGAAACAGCTCTCAATCCCCTAATGATATCGCACTAATTCGCTGTGACGTGAACGAAGCCACTCTACTTCAGTCTACATTATTTTATTAGGTACGGTCTAACACAGAGAAAAGTGTACAGTAGAGATTTTAAGGTTGAGATTATTTCAAAAACTACTTGACCTATTGCAAGAATTTATTCAAGATAGGTAGAAGTTAAAACTATGGAGCTGTAAATGAATTACTAAATTCGGTGTAGTAGTTTTAGAGAAAATCTCAACCTTATTGAGGCCCCTGTATACTTTTCTGACTTCGTATGTAGGTACGGACAACAGCATATCAATGGTAACACTTGCAGTACGATTTCAACTTTTACGACGCAGATAATAAGAACGGTCCAGAGTGTTACACTTGATCTGCTGTCAGCTGTACGTATACTGACACTGAACGAGCCGTGGTAACTTAATATCACATCAATATTCACCAATCTTGAAGAAGGCACAACTATATAATAGAGATACGCCTAATACTTGAAATGTGCTGTGTACCATACAATTCAGTATAAGCGGCTATCCTCCCCCGCCATATTATTTGTTCTGTATTAAGTGTCATTTTGTGTTTTTTTGGGAACTATGGCAGGCTTGTTTGATATCGAGCCGCTGTTTACTGCCACAGGTCACTATCATACAAGATTGCTGCGATAGTTCCAAAAAATCTACAATTACTGACATTAAACTCCAGTCTCTCAGAGGTAACACTAAATAAAGTAATAGTCATCGATGCCTTTTACGAGTTAGTAGTTCGAATATTACAAAACACATACTTACACCAAGCAGTCTTAATTCGAGGTAGCTGCCTGCAACGCCTTATTGCATGATTCACTCTTGAATGTGGCTTGTCAGTTATTTGTTTAATTTATATACCAGAAGATTAGATTAAAAGTAAAGAAACAACTGATATAATTTGTCACATAAGTTTATTCCCAATCTTTGGACCCTATAATGCTTTAAAACTAATAATAACATAAATACAACACTGCAATAATTCTTATTGAAATCAGGACCTTATAGCCATTTCACCGTTACGTCATCTGTGTAAAACAAATTTGTAAAAACATCCATACAGACGTAGTATACTGCGTTAAGTAAGTAGTTCCAAAAGCTTCGAAAATTCGTTTTACAAGAGGACGTATAAAAGCAGATAAGTCTACAAAGCAAAGTTTAAAAGCTCAACTGTCATTTATTATCTAAACTCAGTTATTCTAATCTAGACACCTATAATTTAGACTAATTTTCTGAAGATTACAAGAATATCGACAAAATTATTTAACACGCCAACGAAGGCTGACAACTTGGACTAAGTATTATTGAAAAGGATAAAATTTATCAAACGTGGAACCAGCTCAGGAAAAAACAACCGACATTGTACAAACTGAGAATCTAAGAAACCTTCTGAGACTTAATTGGAGACTTGTTGACGCTGACGGGACTATAGTTATCGGGATTATCAGAATAATAAAAACTGCGATTGAGGATGAGCTCAAATTTATTTGAATTAACAATGACGTCTCCAATGTCACAATACTCCATGAAGTAAGAAATGAAATTAATGAACATCTATAAAAGTTGTAATAATGATAATTAAGCTAAGTTTATCACTATTTTTTACAATGTCATTATGTTTTTTTTTCTTAAACCACAATAACACTTTACCTCTGCTCTAAAAGCATTTAAATAATCCAAGTCACACAAATCTAACAATTAATTACTAACTATATAGTTTGTAAGGTATATTTTGCTCGATATACAAATAAGTTCTCAGCAACAATGCGCTAACTCTTGTCGCCATAAATAAAAACAAGTTCATTAATACTGAATCCGAAGCGAACTGTTAAAATTAATTTGGTAATTAAGCCATATTTATTTATTAGTCTAAAATAACAATAAAAAATAACATTTAACCTCTACAGCGACGTTTAAATAAATCCAACTTGCGCGACTCTACTCGGGACTATGCATTATGCTGATCATTGATCAATCTAATCGACATTATTATTTCATCAACGTACGAAAACAACACTTAGTATGTATCTGATACTCCAAAACGATTGTTTCTTTTATTCTATTCATATGTATTCTCTTAGATTAGTATTTAACTAAATTTATTAAGGGGCACAGAATTGATATGTTTCCGATGCACGGCGTTTGTGTGATACCGCTTCACTTAACCTAACTTGCAAGGCGATGCTACACCCCCTACTACACTACCCTATCACATGCGGGCCAATGTCACGCGACGAGGCGTCGTCGGCGCGTGCGCCGCCAACCAATACGATATCCGAACACCGTCTACTCGATCCCATGGTAAACGTTACGAAAATATACCATTATTGATTCAATTCAGTTTCTTAGAGACAAATCAATTGGACCGATAAAGCAAAGATCGATTTCGAGATGACCTGGATAGAAGCGAACGTAATCGTAACTCAAAGTTGATTTTGAATTTAGCGTGACATTACAGCCGGTGGTTTTTTTTTTGTAGTAGACGATAATACAGAATACACGTCTCTATGAAACCGCTCTTTAATTCTAATTACACATTAATATTACACGTTGATATGTATCGAGTAGTCCCGCAAAAGGTGACGCAGCCGTGTCCTCAGCCACTGGACGTCTCTTACTCGCTATCTACGGTTGTTGGACGGAATCATGGCGGCGTCCGCGTCTCTCACTAGTCGACGATACTCCGACGCCATTGTGAACTGCGTAGCCATCTTGTTGGACGGCGTCGTTCAAAATGGCGGTCGTAATATGCGTGCAAACCAAAACTATTGAGGTTATTCGATGACTTTAGCGATACAGTATTTAGCGTATTTTTTAATAATAAGATAAGTTGAAAGAGAGCTTATTTTCACCGTAATTAAACATATTATGCACTAAAGTCATCGAAACACCCTAAACCAACTGAAAAGAAAAGGAAACTTTTCGTTGTATTTTTAATATGATTGAGAACGTCGGACGCCGAAGGTATGGGAGATCACTAATACATATTACACAATTACTTACATACGAATTAGCATTATCGAATTAAATAAGTAAACATTGACTTAGCTTAACTATTAAAAACCGACAATGAATTATAAATATAAGGAGAATCCGTAATGTCAGGAGTTACTCAAAAATATTGTTTCAATGAGATTGTTCGGACAGGTAAATATAAAAACAGAATAAAAATTTACCTACTAAATATACATATAAAAAGTTATAGAACATAATAATAATAAATAACGTACAGATTTGGTTCTAATAATAGTAACAGTAGGTAACAATTAAAACTTGTCATAAAGTGACGTCTAGACTGCGTGGGTGTACCACACAGTGTAGGCACCATCAATAACCCTGGCTTTCCCAAAACATTAACCACTTGTATGTATGGCCAATGAGGTTTTGCACTTTAGCGAAGCTCGCTTTGTCGTACAAAACGTTATTGCCAGTCCAAGTTTACCTACAAAATACAAGTTTGGTACGGTCTGAGGTTAGTATTAAAATTATGTAAGTATATCCTTTATCTTTGGTCTATACGCCACTATGCTCGGTACATTGTGATAATTACAGTCACTATAAACAACGTATAAAATTTTGCTAAGTCAAAAATTGACGAAATTTCTATTAATATTGACTAAGAGATTTTCATAAGAATTCACATGCGGAATCTCTGGCAGGCCGCCGCCGCATGCGGGGCCGCGTGAATACCTCATAGACTCTGTCGCGTCAAGATTTTAACCCAAATATCCGAAACCTTATCATTATAGCCTAAGCAGGGATTTTTTTTTACTTTTTTGTATAATTTTTACATGTTTACATCAGCAGAATACGTTACTACCTACATTAACATTAAGATTTCATTTTTGGTTTATTGCTATCTCGCACTGAGTGTACTTATAACGTCACCGCGTTTCCTCGAACATGTTAGGTAACTAAGTATTCATTCTGTATGCGATAGTCAACTAGCTAAAAATAAAAAATATATTAATCTTCCTTTGATTAACTCTAACACGTCAGTAAATTTAAATTTCATTATTACATTGTTTCATTATTATGTATGAATAACTTCATTATATAGTAATGTAACTATGCTGATTCTCTACAATAAATACCCTTATCTAATTAATAGTATTCACCTAATGATTACACAATAAAAGTAACTACTAAATTTTAAATTAGATTATTTCCAAAAAGCTCGTCAAAGCATGCAAGATAGTAATAATAATTGTTTCACTATTCAGCGTTGGCGGCTGTTCGCCAAGTATAATTAGTTACAATTAATTAATATAATGATTACATTTAGTTATTAAACTCTCATAAGGCCAAGGCTAAATTCTCGCAACAAGACTGAACTGGTCTCGAGTGTATCGCATCGCCCACTAACCATGAATACAACGGACTCCCGCTTCATATATTTAAATAGGAGAACTAGGAAAAATCCAAAATGTAATCACAAGGTTTAGTTTGTATCGAAAATTTAGAGAACTCTTCGCAAGGCACAAGAAATATTGATGTGTTACCTAGATGTGAAACAGAATAATAGAGCGTATAGTATAAAAATACATAGTAATGTAAGGGTTCCCTAGACACGATGCGAGCCGACAGAGGACTCGAGTTCAGCGATGTGTCGCACTTCGCACCTAGCGGCCCGAGGGCGGCCGTCACACGTCACGTCCTATCGCGTCAAAGTCCCAGGACAATCTTCACAATTATTGCAATAATTCCATTTACAGATAAGTAGAAAGGACCGTAAGACCAACACTAGAGTGCCAGCGCTTTAACGAGTGATTGAACAATATAAAAATTACTAAGAAAGTATTAGGTAAATATAATTTGAAATAGTCATGAGATTCATTTAAATATGCTAACATTATCGAGGCTAAAACAAAAGTATCGTAATTATTACATACAACTTCATTTAAAATCATTCAACTTGAAATATTATATTTAACAAAACGTAATCTTTCTATGAAGGGCACCTTTGGTTTTTAGCTTATTCGAATGAAATATTATCCTAAAATGTTTAATTTCTGGTAATACGCTATATTCATAACAAATCCTCTTCAGTTGTATACATCGGCCTTGTAGAAACGAATAAGTATACAAACTTCCAATACAATAAGTTAGTTGTAAATAAATCTTATATTACATAATAAAATGAATAATATTAGATAAACAGATTACAATTCTACGAAAATAATAATTTCAAATAATAATATTCTCATTATGAACGGTAAACAATAAACCTGGAATGTTAATAATAATACAATAACCCTTTACGCTAAATTTGGTATAACCGAAATACACCACACCTCTGACGCTGTCGAGACGGAAAACAAAGTAAAGAGGAGACGAGAGCGCTTACTACTTATCTACGAAAAGGGTCCTGGTCGGTGGACCCATAAATCTTGATCCGTTATCCGTAGTGTTGACATACGTTGTAGAAAGTAGTGTTCGCTCCATCTCCTATGGGTACAGTTCCGATGCGATTCAGAGGATCAAGATTGCGCGTCCCTCAGTTAGCTGGTTGTCAAGTGCCGAGAGCCACGAACGAGCTAATGCTGTTCGCCCTCTTCTCCGCCTTTGGCTCCCTGGTGAACAAACAATACACACGTTATACTTACAATAATAACTACATCATCATTACAATCAAATCTCTTAACAATACCAGCTTTTAATTCGGGTTTAACAGTGAACTCGTTATTATTATCATAAGGCAGGCATAATGAACTAGTATAGTGCGAGGTGCATGGTGAAGTATTAGTTACTTTAGTGATAGGTACACAAACCCTGGAGTCCATTTCTTAGATGAAATATAGAATACCATAATAGATCCTGTTGCCAGTACAATGGATTCCAAAGTTCTAGTCGACATTGATATCACACAGCTATCACGGAAAGGAAAATTGCTGAGGTGACCGATAGCAGAGTTAAAGAATCGAGTCGCGTTGCCAGATCTTCCCATGTTTTCTTTGGGTTATGTCTGTAATCGGTGTTGTTTAATGCTCTTTAAAGAACATCGGAAGATGTCCCAGTGCAACAATAGGTTTCTTTGTGATATCATTGTGTTAAACATAGTGCACGTGCATACTTCATGTGCGAGAATCCAGCCGTTGTGTGCCATCTTATGCCTCGCGTATTCGAGGTGGATGGCCCCCTCGGAGCTGAGAAGCAGCGCGCCCTGCAGGTGCGCGAGCGCCGCGGCCGCGTCCGCCGGGCTACCGAAGTCGACGAAGGCCACCGGGCCCGAGCTGCCGCCGTTCCCGCCGCTCAGCAGCCGCAGCCGCGTGAACCCCGGACAGCTGTTACCACCACACTCAGTTGCGCCCGCGCTCGTACCCCCCTTCATTGCCTCGTGTGTTTCGTGGTGGTGATTTCGAACAGTAATCGCGTAAACTACCTTAATCATCCGAATTTCTGTTTTCCATATCTCTATTATTGTTATTAATTTTGGCCTTTTCATTTCTCTACTGAATTTATTACTATAGTAATAGAATTGTCAATGTTATCAATATTATTTTTTGCACGGTTATATCTCATTTACTACAAATAAAATAAAATAGTGCAACACAAATTAGTATTGTAATAGATTTTTGGACATTTACGAGTAACAACAAGTGCGACACAAATTGAATTATAGTTACTGAAATTAATGTTTACGGCTCTTATAATGTAGTGTCATATAGTGCTTTATCATACGACTAGATTGTGGCAAGTGTGAAGATAGTGGCGTTTGACTGTCATGCTTGGGGTGGTACGGGTGCAGGCTTTTCGTTCTCACACTAACAATTTGGTTGCAAAAGATGAGTATCCACAATAGATCAGATACTTTAGATAAAACGTTGGACGAGATTTTAATATAAATTATTAGTGTGAGACAATAACAAAAACATAAAATTAGACGATTTATACTTGACGGCATAGTGATTCGGTGCGACATGCACAGTGGAGAGTATAATATGGTTACATTAATATCCTTTACTCGAATTACAACATTTTGAATGTTTCATTGTTATATTGGTGATCATGCAAATGACATTTAATGTTGGTGGTTTTCGACTGGAAATTCAAATACTATTACAAAAGCGCAGTCAAGAGTACAGACTGAGCATACTTTGAGTTCACTATTGAATTTAAAAAGGTCTTATTGGTAAGGGATTTTCAATTAAATCAACTCATTTATACCACCGTGAGTGTGATAATTGCGATAACTTCTCAATTTCATTATAATTGTAAGGAACACGTACAATACAGTTTAGGCTTGACTCCAAACTAGCATGTTCAATGATTAAAACTACTATTTAACGCCCAGCCGAATTTTTATAAACCTATTTACTTCACAATGGCGTGACAAGCAAACGAACGTACCTGCTAAAAATCTCCTTGAGCTCATGCTCGGAGACGAATTGGCCAAGGTTGGCGACGAAGAGCGTAGAGCAGGGAGGCGCTGGGTGTCCCGGGTGTGCGGGGTGTCCGGGGTGCGCGGGGTGCGGCTGGTGCGCGGGCGCATGTCCCGGCACCGCCGCGCCCGGCGACCCCAGCGCGGGCGCAGGCAACACGCACGCACCCAGCGTCAAGGGCGTCTGCGCACACCAATACCTATTCAACTCGTTCGTGCCCATATGTTGATCCTAAACGGATCAAACCAAAAACATACAAATGTTTTTGAAATTTATTAATGCGCTGATCATTCCACCACCACCCATGTAATTTACAAAGTGAAAAATAAGTGCCAGTCTATTCAGCAATCAATGAAATATCTTCAATTGGTCTTTGTGCTAAAAGTATGATGGTAATGCTGCTGCTATTCATCTGCTATTGCGATGAGTCCATAGAAATTGAGCGAGCGAGAGGCAGATATGATAGCTATTAATGGTAAAGCAATCGCAAAAAGTGAGCCTACAACTTAGTAGTTAATGATAAGAAATGTATGCTTACGTGGTGTGGCCTATCGGCGGCAGCTAGTCAGAGATAAGAGCGAACGGGTGCCATCTGGGGGTGGATGGCGGGGTGGACAAGGCCGTGCGACAGCGCCGGCAGCTCGCCGCCATACGCCAGCGGGTGGTGCCACAGCTCCGCACCGCCGCCGGGGAAGAACGGGCTCGCTAGGTCTGCGCAAAGCAAACAGGTCAGTACCGACGCAACAGAACTCGCTGCCAATTTGTATTCGACTGAACATTTGAAAATTGCTAATGTAAAAAAACAAAACATTATGTATGTACAATGTGCTGACATGTTTTCACGGTTCGTGTATTTTCAATAACAAATCCAGAATATGCTTACATATTAAAATCAATAGGTTTGTTTGTATCTGTGAAATTATATTCTACATGAGTATCAATTTTACTTTATTTGCTTGTATTCTAATAACCCACAGTGATCCTTCTAATGCTAGCTATTTCAACAATGGAAGTGTTATCATGAAAACATGTAGAAAGTTTTACAACAGTGGCAGAGAACCCAACAGATTAATCGATAAATAGCTTCGCGGAGCTAGGCCTTGCGTGATACGTGTAAGCGGTCACAGATACTTGCCCAAATTTGCGTTTGCTCGACGTCCCACCGCACTTATATCTCATAATCCCGCAGCATTCAAATATGTGGACCGCAAATAGAGAGGACACGAGCACTATTGTGCAAGGATCGTCACCGACATTAGTGTTCAGTGAGGGTGTCGGGATATTGCAGGGATGTGTTTGAGGGGCTGTCGAGCGAGCGCCGGGCGGTGTGTGCGTTCGGCGGTACTTACGTCCAGTGAGTGGGTGCATCAATGCGGGATGTGCAGCTGGCGCGGCTGTGGCAACTGCCGGCTTCGGCTTGCTGACCTTCGTGTTGCTTTTAGCGAACTCCAGCCGAATCGTTTGCGGCATGTCGGGGTCGAACCGGACGCCCTGCTGTGAACAGCCGCGAGCGGTGCGGCGCTCCGATATAATGACGATGGAAGGGTCGGAGGCCGCGAGCTTACACTGATCGCATGGACGTTGACATTCGTGGTCGGGAAGACATTGGGGTGAAGGCTACTGCATTTGGACTTAGTTGTGGTGAATGATTTGAGGTCCATCTGCAGTATCTTCGATGGAATAATTTTAGATGTTTTTTGTTCAAAGAGTAGGTAGTCCTAGTAGAAAATTTATGAGGAAATATTTGGTTGACTCAACACTCTCTAATTGGGATGTTTTAAAAGTTTTGAAGTCCACGCCTGCGCCTGCTATGGTGACGGAACACAGTGCTCGGGGTGTGACATCAAAACCTGTCAAACAGTGACATGCAGTGGCGTATTTACACCGTAACATTATCGATCACACTCCGGTGTCTGATGGCTTAGCGACTCTGTCCTGATTATCCGACGTGGTCTAGTCGATATGTGCATGGGTTTAGCATAACTTACGATGCGGTTACTCGAGTCAGGAAAATGTTATTTCAAGTCTACAATGAGAATATTAACTATAGTGCTCGTTGGCTGTGTTGAGGCATGTGATGAGAAGAGGTTTAGTTACACCGTGCGTCTTACATATTTTAGTATTTACAATAGCGTAAGTTTCGAACCGAAGTATCTCAGTCTATTACAGAGATATTATTACTGTTGTAGTAACTTGCGGTTTTATTGTGTCTCAAAGCCATTCATAGTAGATTAAAGGCGATGTGTGTACGTGATTTCCTTTTAATTACCTACAGTGTATCTGCTTCAGTAGAATACCTACTTATGTCTTTGTTATTCTCTAATTTAAATTTTTAATGCCTCTGTTTTTACTTATTGTTTAATGATTTTAATTGTTCTCTATTGAGATTATTCCAATATATTATATATACGTACGTATTCTTCAATATTTGGAATAAACTCTTTGTTACGAAAATGTTTATTAAAAATCATTATAGAATTATTGGTGACGGTGGTAAGGGTCACCAATCATAATATCAAGAATCTAATACAAAGTTATGTGTCTAAAGTACTTATACATTACAATATCATGTGACGATACCAACCTGAAGATCTTGTTTAGCCGCTTCTGCGCCAGCCCGTGTGTGGAACGTGACGAAACCCACCGGCTGGAAAAAGTATAGAGTTTTATCACATCATCTTAACTATATATCATCTTCTTAAATA
The DNA here is from genome assembly GCA_963506565.1 of Tachystola acroxantha. Classification (NCBI taxonomy): domain Eukaryota; kingdom Metazoa; phylum Arthropoda; class Insecta; order Lepidoptera; family Oecophoridae; genus Tachystola; species Tachystola acroxantha. The sequence continues at coordinate 7,866,930 of OY735880.1, forward strand.
TATATGGTTGTCAAAAACAAGAGTAAGACAGAAGATGCTCCGCAGCGGCGGAGTGAATAGCAAGGTACAGTGCCTTGATATTCGTATTACGAATTCTAGATGAATTTTTGGTAGGGAATTAAAAATAAGCCAACAAAAATCAGATTTTTTAAATACTTACCGGATCTCGTATTATACTCGTATATATATATAACATAATACCCAAAATTATGATGTATATTTTATAAGAATAACTATTTCAGTTTAGACATAATTTTCGTTAAGACATGGAAGGGGTATGTTTGCGATTTTCTTCTATCGAGCGAAGTTTGTCCGATAGTGTATCTGTAAAATACCTGTTCTAAACAGGTACCCCAAGAATGCTATATAATTTTTTCAAACGTTTAATATCAGTAGGTAGTGGAATAGACTGGATTGAAAAACTGAAAATCCACGCTCACGCGGCCTATTCAAATATCGGTATCAACTCACCGACGCAGTTTTGCCATTCTTGCTGGTAACTTTTAGTAGCGAGCCTTCGTACCCCTGTTGACAAAAAGAAAGAAATGTGTACTTAAATAAAATTACGTTTAAATTACCTAGAAATGTCGCGTGTTGGTTGCATTCCTCGAAAAAAACTTTTCAATAACCAACTTCCACGTAACGTGGCCGCATTACCTTAAATTACTTCAGTCAGTTGTCGGTGTCATCATGTCATAGTGGAATTCTATTCAGACAAAACATCGTTTAGTCGCCGAAAATGGTACGTTCCGGTGTCAGGCACGGCGCGGACTCGGGGGGCAACACGCGATCCACTAAAACTAACCCTCGGCTTTAGCCACCTTTATGTTTGCGGTGCCATCGGTACCAGCCAAGAATCGAGTGTAATCCCCCTTATCGGTGCCCTGAATCGATTCAATCCGAATATTACGAATCGGGGCATGACATTTGATATTTACGACGCATATAATCCGAATCGAGATCATCTTGGTCGCGTGACGGAAGCTATGTTGGTTTCCGTTTTATATTACCTACCTCGTGGTAAATATTCGGCGTTTCTAGTCCGTATTTCATGCTTTTGCTATTTTATTTATTTTATTTTAATGGAATACCAACAGCTGTACAGTCTGGTAAATTTTTTTTACAAAACATATTTTTAACGCAGCCATAACAGGTATTCGCAAATAAATACATGACATGAAAACTTATCAACTAGAGAGTACAAAGTGAGTATTATTTGAGGATTATTGTACGGTAGCAGAAGTTGTCGTTATTGTAATACTTTTTCTATTTTTATTTTATAGTGATTTGTAGGACATGTTTTGCATTATAGTCATAGCGTGACGTATTTTCGCTCTTCCAATACACATATCTAAACTAAAACTAGCCTTTTCTACAGTGAGAAAGGATTGACTGATGGGAATAAAATGTCATTAGCATTTGTAGGTCTCTCAAATTCAGTTTTCGTTAAGAGAACATGCGCCAGAACCGTTCGCGATAAGTATTGCTATAAACTAATGTTTGTTTGCATGATACTTGCAATGAGCTTACCTCATACGCTCGAAATAGTAGGTAGAGCTCCCGCGGTTTGGCGTCCATGGGCAGCCCACTCACGAATAATGTCCGCACCTGTAACAAAATGAACAAACCGTTATTATGCGACTTACGGAACCACTTGCGTTGTCCTCTATGCGTGATTTTTGGTCATTGTGATTGTAGCAATTTTTCCCCAAACCTCTATCAACCCGCCCTTTGTCGACCCACGCTTTGTATTTTCATAAAGTAAAAATATTATTGATATTGCTCATTCGAAATTAGATGTTTTTTTAAGCCGACCATTTTCCAGCGTCGAACAAAACGTTTTCCGTCGGCCCAACACAAAAGCGGCACGAAAAATACGGAAATCTTTCAATGCCGCTTCTTTCAGCACCTTTTGTAAGCGTTTCAGCGCATTAATTCGGCGGGTCCATTTAATGAAATAAAACAGAGCAGTAATGGCGGTGCGATTTGGCGCGCGCTGGTAATGGAGATTAATTGTGGGCCACAGCGCCACCACCGCCGCCGGCGCCATCTTGTTGTGTACATTGTTTATGCGTCAGAGTTTCTCTTTCTTTTAGTTCGTCATCGAAAGTTCATTATTTACAACCCGTAATACTAATTTGGGCTTTGTGGCCCACGTTACACGTCTGATGGACTACCTCACCGGGCCGTCAGTGCGACGTCGTCAGCTACGTATCCAAACAATTCATATTGAAATGTATGACAGGTCGAATTGAATGTATGACAACCGTCGCTTGGCGACGGTTTCGCAAAGTAGCTAATTGATAATTTCAATATCAATTATTTGGATATGTAGCTGGCGCCGTCTGTGAATTTAATTTGAGTCTCTACCATAGTATCTTCTCCTCCTATTTAAGCTGCGGCAATTAAACTTATATAAGACGAATAGAGTTTATACGAATTCACGGTCACATTGTACTACACCAGCTCCATATGCTGATGAATTTTGACTGAGCGAGTAGCGAATGGTGCTTCATTCAAAAGTTACACACACTGCCAATTACCCAAAAGTGGTCAATTCAATCAGTGTTGTCAACAGTACAAGAAACAAAAGGAAAACTTTAATATCCGCTGTGACAATGAGTGTTCGATCAATAGCTATCTGGCGACCCCCTGTATATCATCGCGGGGCTCCCGGTCAGTGGCCGTATGTCGGACCTTTATGTCGGCTATTTTCCGGTCGAATACACCGGAATTCAACGTTTGCTCGATAGCCGATATTTTTACCCCACATGTTTTAAATATTTGTACGTGTTTGAAGTTTTCTACGTGATTTAACTTGAAAATAACTAAGCTCTAGACATCAGCTTTAAATAAATAAATTATTTCATTCATATTTTTATATGGAGCAGTCATGATTGAATGTCTATGCTGGTTAATTCTAAGAAGTATTCTCGTCAAAATAGTTTATCTACTACAATACCTATTGTGGACCTCAGGTTATTCAGGAAAAGTTGTGAGCATGAGCTTAGTTTGAGCTCGCTCTTACAACTGCAAAAATTCATAGCATTTAGACAGTGAGTGCGAGCTCATACTAAGCTCGTGCTCAAAATTGGGAAAAATTCGGATCTTGAAAAAAATGTACGGAAACGGAAAAGTTCCTCGAGTTGTTTTGTGTAGTTTGGGTCAATTGATCATATTGTGTGAAAAGATATATATCTTGTAAATGTAGATTTAAAATAGTATCTCCAATGTCAGATATGAGATTGAGACGCTGGGTTAGGTCTCTAACAATACGGACGTCCTTTATGTCTGTTATTTTCCGAGCGAATGCTTCCTTCAGGCGATAGAAAATATTTTACCACGACAGAAAATAAATATTAGATATTCTGATCGAATAGTTTTAAAGATATATCAATGTATTTCGTTCAATGTTATGCACCATTGAATTCAAACCATATTGCGATTTAGATTTCATTTATTTCATCTCTACATAAAATATAAGTAAATGGTAAACAGTTACTTACTCTAGACTAGTAGATGATCTACTGAATCTAATCTAATATAACAATAATAGATTGAGATTCAGTGTAAACAATAATTATTATCACAAAATGAAACAAAAAATCTAATTATAATTTGTTTTTATTATAAATGTCTTATTAGATTCATAAATGTGTTTTGATTGTAAGTAAGTATAGTGATTTATACGTTTATTTATTGAAATCTTAATGACCCTAAGGATATACTCCTATGTAGGTATTTATTCGTATTCATTCCAGAATAAGTCATAACCTATTAAGGACAAAAGATAAAATATTCATGTATATTCCCCACTATGGAAAAATTCCCAGGTGATATCAGCCTATCGCTGGTCCCAGCTCTTGAACATAACAGTTGATTATTATGTACAAAAGTCTGACTCAATAAATAGCTGTTATTCCTACTTTTAAAATATGCTTGAGTGAAGGATCATTGCCGCACTTGCAAAATCCGTTAGAGTTTAGTACGAGTATACAGATAAATAAACACATCTCTTTGTTCTTTATCTTTCTATGATATTGCTAACTGGTAACTAAACATCCGATGTTTACCGTTTGCGAGATTTGGGCTGCTGACTTGAACAGAGATAACGGAATAACAATTTAGGTAAATTATCTACCTATAGTGTAATTGCGTATTCTTGAACAAATATGTAGAGAAAAATATACAGGAACCTTATTTAGGTTGTGATTTTCACAATAATTACTTGATCAATTGTTTCTTTTACTAGTAGATATAGTTTCGAGTACTTACATACGTAGGTAATTTTAAAGAATTAAAAAAAACAGTCAGTACTTTTTGAGAAAATCTCAACCTTAATAACTCTCCTGTACACTTTTCTCTGTGTTAGACCGTACCAGATTGGCCTGTGGGACTATAAGTTTTCAGAGTGTTAGTGGATAATCCCGTATTAAATCATAAGCCGCGGGTCAGGGTCAAGCTATAAACATTAACGATTTTGGAAAACTCTTATTTTGTAGGCCACAGTAAATAACAACTGAAACTTCAGCTCAAAGTGGACTAAACTTGCCACACCGTTATTTCAGTGTCATTTACTTTGACTAGGTGCTACAAATGGATTTCTGAGCAATGAATTCTAGTCTATTTTTCATTGTACTAACACTAACCCCGAATATGCGACAGGACTCTCGATACCCAACGACGATCAGATTCAATAATCGCAAGCTTTAAATCACTTGTAAATATGTGAAAAATATGAAGAATAAAATATCTAACACACGACGCGCCGTCAAATACCCGCGCGGCTCACATATTTCACCCGTGCCGGAGCCGGCGGCCGGCACCCGGGGGCCGGCGCCCGGGTCGGTGTCCGGTCAGTTTGAAAATGCGCCTCCATGTCCACCATTTTACACTCGGTTGGGCCCGAATCCCTACGCTCCACTATTGAGTTATGTTTCATACTCGAGCTCCAGGGACGAGAGAAAGGGAAAATTCACAGATAAAACTTGAGAGTAAAAAGTTTGCGGTTGGCTATAACGTAATTTCGAGTCATGTTTACGGTTTTGTGTTGTGGGTTTACGGACCAAACTTATGAGCGTTTATTAAATTCGGGGCTTCTGCTGTAGGTACAGTTGCCTGATTAATGTTGAGATTTTCGTCAAACAAAAGTACAGGACATATTTTAACAGTCTATCTGTACAATTTTACAGTCCGCACTCTAAATTATCTACTTAGGTGCATGTAAGATTTTTACAGTTTGGTAGTTTAAAAAATACAACCGACATTATAGAGTCGACTTTTTATACATTTCTCTGAGTTAGACTGTATAGGCACAAAATAGTATTCTGCAAATCAATGTGAGTGGATGGTTACAAGTAGAGAGATACAGCTTTGCCAGATGTAGATAAATACTCGTAGCTAGGAGTTTCAAGAATACAGAAAAGGAGAACGTGTTGACAAAGTCTAGTAGCACTTAGAGTAGCAGGTACCTACGAGTATTACTAAATGCAAAACATAATATCAAAAGAAAGAATGAAAGGAAATAAATAATGGGCAGAATGTTTAAAAATAGGAGCGTTTTAAGGAGCCATTTAGTATAAGTACTTGATTCCAACATTTTTCATTTAATTTGAAGAAACTAAATAAAAGAAATATTCCTGGGCTAAAGCCACGCAGGGGAGACGTGACGTGGTCTATTTTTAAAGCTTATCTCAATTTTACGCCTTCGCGAGTACGAAAGCGAAACGAATATTCGATCTGTCTAGGGAGGCAGATAACATCTACAGGGTGACATTAATGCGACAGAAAACAGGAATACAGAACAATTTCGCGGATAAAAATAGAAATATTTACTTTACACTCACCACAGAACAATTGCATGATATCTGCTGAAGAGATATTGCTACAAAAGGTATTTATTTAAGTAGGTACATCTTGTCGAATCAGTCTAAAATAGAGAAACTACAGAGGGACTCAATAAGGTTGACATTTCTCAATAACTATTTGACCGATCGATTATAAATATTATTTTACTAGTAAATAATTTTAGGGTACATACTATATAATTGTAAAGAATTTTCAAAAATTAGTAAATAACTTATTTGGAAAATCTAAACCCTTATAACTATACACCTTACTCCGCACCTACATACGGTTCTAATTTGTAAAAAACTTAGAGTAAAATGCTTGGCAAAATCGTATCAGTGACACGCTCTTTTCAACTTGCCACATTCGTCATAAGCATAAGATGAATGTGGCAAGAATATTCTCCAACCGAATCTAGTTAAAATAAAGTTACCTACTAGGCTTTGAGTTACAATATGAACGCCTGAGAGATTATAAATTTATGAATGATCAATCAAAGTGTAGTGTGCCTGAATAGGCTCCAGTGCAACAATTGGTTTCAATGCATTCAACTGATTAATTAGATTCAGTGAACAGCTTAAGCGAGGGCTACTCCCGAAGCTCATAATATCATAGACATAATAACTCTATTCAAAAATTTTAATATATTTGAACTTTGTTTTCAAATTAAAACGTATTTAGAAATGTATATGAGATTTATTTTTCCCGCATATGTGTCATATGTATCGAAAATCATGAGAATTAAGAATTTTATCAGTCAGGATTTATTTATTTATTTCGAAAAATCTCAGTAGTAAATGTTTCAATAGCGTCATAGAATATATGACTATAGTCGCTACGATGAATATTGACTGAATTTATGAAGATAGCCCGATGAAAAATGTTTCAACTTTGTTGCAAAATAAGTATGTCGCAGAATGGTGATCTAGAGCTCGAATTTTATATTTAGATGTCGTCTATTAAACCTTTAAATCTTAATTATAAACTGAGATGGCACGATTTCGGAACTTCGTTCCACGTCAGCGTCCGTCGGAGCAGGGATGAACTCCTCCTGCTGGGTGACAGCTCGAAAGCTTTCCAAACCGCACCCATCAGACTGGGTACCGACGATATTCGCAGAACTCTCAGACGTTACGCCACAGCGAATGAAATACAGTTAATTATACACCTACCTATAATTGTTGGTTGTGATAATATATTGAAAGCTGTTTTGCTGTTTGCTTCCTATTGTATTGTTTATATCTAATTAGCTAGAAAAACAAATAGCAAAGACCACCATTAGATGTCCTTATAGTTTGTAACTGTATTAGCTGCAGTTGCGAATAAATAACAACCACAGCTGCTAATCTGTTCTTTGCATGTAGTAATTAAAGGGTATTGTCCATTTCAGTCACTTACATTTCTTATATACAACAAAATTCCGGAAAATATTTAAATGTTTTGATATAGCGGTATAATTGTATGTTGTAGGAGTTCAATTCAATACAATAACTCATTCATATTTCGGCAAGTCACGACAAAATGTCAACTGCAACACTCGGGTTTCTTACGAGGCAGTAATACTGGTGAGATTGCAGTGATTTTGTGTAGATTGATGTGCTGTTGACTATACCTACGACATAGGATTCCTTTTTCAAATTATTCCTATTTTTATCGAAGCGACGTTTTTTAAAATAGTGGCAGACTATAAAAATAAATAAAATTAAAAATAAATCATGGCTAAAGGTGTGTTCACACGATCGATCGGCGCGGGCATGCATTCGAAGCGAGTGAAGCGGAAACTCCCCGGGCACTGCACAGAGGATTTATCATACTCTCATGTGTACCCAACTTTCAGCATTCAATATGAAATATCTACAGGTTACTACACGCGAAGGTATTCGCATATTAGATTCGTGGTTATTAAACTTATACTACGATTTGTTTTAATGGATATTTCTGAAACAAACAATAAAGGAAAAAATTAATAACTATTTTATTAGAAATTAAGGGTTGGATTCGACTAAGCAACTAAAAATTCGCAAATAAAAATCGTTGATGCTAACCTTCCCAATATAAAAGTTATAATAATAATCATTTCAAAATAATAACATAAGTAATAAAAGTTGATTGATAAGTACTTGAGTTACAATATAAATATGTACAGATATAAAAGGCTATAATTAGGTACTCGTAGCAACCATCATAAAAATAATTGAATATTAATTTTAACGACAACTGCATTCTTGCGTAAAAAATAAAAACAATGACAATTAACGCAATGAAAAATGAAAACATTCCCAAAATACACGAAAGGTAATCAAATTGGAATTGTCGCATTCCTATTGTAGGCCAGTCATTAAAGGAGTTGACCCTAGCAGTAACTCATCTATCTATGAAATTTGGCACAGTGATAGAGTACCATATGTAGATTGAAATTGACATAGTATCCAATAATTTGTAGAAACGGAAGTTAGGTATTTTCAAGGTCAAACTTAAATTACGTGGTATCAATTACAGGAAAATTGCTCTATCCAAAATTCTTTTTTTACAAGTTCTAGTTACCTATAGGCATGTGTTGACAGAATATCCAACCATATTTCCATATGGAAATATATATATTTTAATAAAATGTGTTTTTTTGCCGTAATTTCCAAGGGATAATTACTCACTCCAATTTCTATTTAATTATGTATTTAAAATATTACTTTCGAAAGTAGTTATGAATTTCCAATAAAAAATCCAGACCGAAAAGCGTTATCCAGAAATTGACGAAAAATGGGGGTTTCCAAAAATGCTCAGCCCGATTTTTCTTGTCATTATGAACAGACTATCTTATTAAAACTGCTTTTCAAGTTTTCCAATAAAAAATGCAGGCGAAGCACAAAATATCAAATAGAGTTGTATTCAAATATTTCTAATCAACGCGGCGGTGCATGCGCCACTGCGCGCGGATCGCTACTACGGCCGATTAACAACCTTATTCCTATTACACGTACAGAACAGCGGGAACGCGGACGAGAAATTGGACGGAGCGGAGGAGATATTTGGAGATGGGATTCTGTTGTCTACTCATATACAAATAAGGTTAATTGTAGATTAACTCTTTACTAAAGTCCAGTAAAGATCCATGCGGACAAGCGTTTTCTAGAAATCGACGAAAAATTAAAGTTGAGAAAAATGCTAAGTTTGATTTTTCTTATCATTATGAACATACTTACGATCTTAGTCGAACTGTTCTTCAAAGTCAAAGAATTTATAATAAACCTTATTCCTATACAAGTAGAAAATATCTATCGCATCGGTAACGTGGGCTGGAAGTTGAACAAATATTTTGGAGATAGGATTCTGTACTCTACCTACAGTTATACGAATAAGGTTTATTTTAGGTTAACTCGTTACCGAGTGGTGAAAGCTCGACCGACCTACGCCAACATGCACAAAACCATTCTAATCTAGCCCGTATCATCGGCGCATAAGTACGACAACATTTCAAGGTTAGTACGGACATAGCAAAACAAATGGTAACACTTGCAGTACGATTTCAACTCTTACGACGCAGATAATAAGAACGGTTCAAAGTGTTACACTTGATCTGATTTTGGAATGTTTTAAGTAAGCTCGACCGACACAACAGTACCTACGCCAACATACACAAAACCATTGTAATCTAGCCCGTATCATCGGCGCATAAGCGCAACATGTCAAGTCAAGGTTAGTACGGACAAAAGCAGATCAATAGTAACACTTTCAGTACGATTTCAACTCTAACGACGCAGCTAGATATATAGATTGGAGCGGCCCAAAGTGTTACAACTTGATGTGTTTTTATGTGTACTTACTAGGTACCTACTACGTGGAATGTTTAAGTAAGCTCGACCGAGACGATAGTACCTACGCCAACAAACACAAAACGTAATCTAGCCCGTATCATCAACGCATAAGTACGACAACATATGTCAAGGTTAGTACGGACAATGGCAAAACACTTTTTTTTCGCCGTGGGATCTCGTTTGGTGTGCGTGTATCAAATTATTTCTTAAAATTATAATTACCTGTTATATAAAACCCTACTGTATTGTGATATTATTAGAATCAAAATAGATTATCAGTCAATAAGTGATTCAGCGGAACGGTGCGCCGTGCTACATGCGATCGGACCCCCCTCACCCCCTCGAGTAACAAAGACAGCTTGTTATTTTTCAACTCGCTCGCACATCGACTACGGGTATATTTGCGTGCGGCATAGGTCTTATTACTTACGTCATACTGACGACTACAGCTAAGCAAATTTAAATTCTACACTTGTACGATGAGCGTGAGATATTCACCTACTAATAATATGTAATCGCAACTGCAACCACAAAAATCTACAAGTGAGGGTGATCTGCCTCACAGACCACATCTGCCTAATATACTAACCAAATTCCAAACACAATTATTTTTTCAATTCGACGAATTGATAACCTCCTCCTTTTTTTGGAAGTCGGTTAAAAATACAAAATAAAACACGAAACAAAATACAAAACAAACAATAAATAAAAAAAACAAAAAAATATATATTTAGCTAAGGATCGAACCCGGAACCGCGTGCACGGGAGGCGACCGCTCCAGCCACTAGACCGATTCGTTCGCTGTTTAGCCCGGCGAAATTACCAAGCATATCTATGCACCAGCGTGAGACATGAACGGACCGCTCCGTCTAGATTTCGACAAAATTGCAAGTAATCTAGTACAGACAGATTCCCAGCTCTCCTAATACACCTACTTCGGTATAAATGAGTTCAGAGTTTATGCTCAAATAAAATTCAAAGATAATTACAACAAAATGTTTGATAAAATACTAACCAAATTCGAAACACAATTAAAATAAAATACAAAATAAAACACGAAACAAAACAAAAAAACATATATATTTAGCTAAGAATCGAACCCGGAACCGCGTGCACGGGAGGCGACCGCTCCAGCCACTCGACCAATACGCCCGCTGTTTGGCGTGGCGAAATTATCAAACACTATCTCATGCACCAGCGTGAGACATGAACGCGACTAGATTTCGACAAAATTGCAAATAATCTAGTACAGATTCACAACAGGGGCGTTTCTTAAAGCTGGAAGTAACATAAAAAAACACTAAGCGCCCAATTAAGTTAAAGACACTCTAAAGGAATCTCTGGGTTAGTTTATCCTAGACCCCGTGTCGCGAAGAAAACACACACTATATACTCAACTTATACAAGGCAATACGCATATTACATTTACTGCGTTCGTATGTTTCGAAACGATGACGATAATAATAATTAAATTGCGATGTTTAGATCAACCTCCTACATACATACATACATACATACGTATAGTACGGACAACAGCAGATCAATGGTAATACTCGCTCGCATTCGCACGATTTCAACTCTTACGACGCAGATAATAAGAACGGTACTTAGTCCAAAGTGTTGATCTTCTGTTAGCTGTACCTATTAACCTACTTGAAGAAACTCGCCCGCCGCTCGACCGGTTTTCGACGCCCCTCGCCCGCCTCGGGCCCCGCGCTGGCCTGCGCTTGATAGGTATTTCGAAATAATGGTGTTCCGCCTGGATATTTTGTTGGATTCTTTTGAAATCAGGTTATTTGTGGGTATCTGATTACAATTGTAAAAAATATCTGATAGAGTAATTTTCCAGAGATAGTTAAAAGACAAATTCTGTATAATGAATTGTTTCATTTGGATTTTTTTGTTGGATTTTCGTACTTATACTAGAAATAATAATTTGAAGGCATATTAAAAACAGAAACCCGGCGGAGCAATTATCCTATGGAAACTACGGCCAAAAAAGACATTTTATTAAAATACCTACACTTTCGAATTAAAAAGTAGTTTTACTTATGAATGTACAGAAGCACACTAATAAAATACAATTTATAGAAAAAGAATTATGACCATAACATTGTTCCAGAAAAAGATACGGTATAATGTTGAATTTCAATTAAAATAAGTAATTTCCGCCTCGAAATATTATTGGATTCTCTGACAATTGTTCTTATAAATATGCTATTAAGTATACAAAAAAGTTTCATCGATAGAGGAGTTATTGTTGGGGTCTCCATACAAACGCTCGCCAGAATGACTGGCCTATTGGGCGGCGCACGATTACCACTTGCATAAAAAAAAGAAAACGAAGATAATGAAAAACGCTACCACGTTTCAGCAGTCGGCACACAACGGCACAAAGGGAATTGAAATTAAATGTCAAGCGTCCGCCACCAATAAAAAATAATAATCAACGATTTACCATTTTTCGCTCGGACTGGACTGGGGGATAGAACACAAATGCTTTTTGTTTGTTCAACTTTGATCGCACTGGTGGGATTGTTTACTGCTAAAGAACTGTTTATCTTTCATTTATTTACACCACGTTTATTATTATAAGTTTTGATATAATTACATAAATTAATTATGTGATTGATTATATCTATGTAATATGATGTATCAATACATGTTCTTTGCTTTACCAAGACCTAATGACATCCAAGAGATGATATCCGAGTGATAATGAATAATCCCATGGTAAATAATAATAAAAAACCGCGATACATTTATAAGATTTAAGTTTAAATAACTTACTCACGATTGGCGAATTAGGATCTTACCATAATGTATAATATTTGCCATAAATGATTTGATAAAACACAATCATACCGTGGGTGGATAGAAAGGTACAACTAAATGTTTCAAACAGAAAACCTAGATACAGTGTAATGTATCTACAGTATAAACCTACCTATACATTTTAAGCATTGCCTATTGTTCCATTTCTATTCACTTCTTGATTGAAACAACGGTTCGGCAGAATAGAAAATAGGTAGTAACATAACGTGGCCACTTCCCCTTGACCTCTATCTTTATATTTGGTTACACCATCGCGGTACTTTGGTGGTCAACCGAAACGACGCGACGGTTCAGGGGTCATTTGTAATTGGTTATAGTTTTACTCCCTATTTCCTGGCCAGGTAATAAAATCAAGATAGATTTTCTATTTGCACTAACTGGTATCTTAAGATATGTTTGGGGTTGAATTTTAGAGTTTCATTGTATTCTCAAAATGTTATTATGATCCCAGCCTTAGTTTGTTGCATCCGGCAGTTCGAAGCATAAGCAAAATGCTTAGCTTGACTTTTATATTGCTGTTGGCTTAGCCTTTCCTCGTGTATGCCTGAGTCAGCGTTTGGACCCTTTTGTGTTGTTCAGTACCCTGATTTGAATATTATTTACGGTATATTTACTTACATTATATTCACATTATCATATAGGTATAATAATAAGAACAATCTACAGTATAAACCATTGCAATCTATTTTGCCTAGTCTATGTCAATTTTTTAATTGAATTCACACACAATATCCTCTACAAAAACTTGTTACCTACAAGATTGACGTAAGTATCAAAGAGCTTCTAAATTTTACATTTAAAATAGTTTATTTCCCTTGAAAGCCACTGACTAACAAAATTGAATTATCGCTCAAGCTGTTTAAAATGCAATCAATAACGCCCCGCTATTGGTTGATAATAAAAATGTTGGCAAAGTAAACTTGGGCGGGCGTCGGAACTCTGGCGGGAGCAATTTTTCTCCAGGCGTCAATCTCGGGGGCAATAATTCACAAGTTTCACATCGGCCCAACAGCTATCGTCGAATGGAGCTCGCAGCTGAAGGCGCTACTGAAAAGCGTACAATGTATGCGAAGTCTGAAAGTTTTCCGTTATAAATGGTTATTTGATGTACTTATTCGTTCAGCGAAAAGTGATCGTGGATTTTGTGAAATATTTACGGCTTTGGTATTAATGGGATATAGAAAAGTCGTAACAATACAGGTAATGTTCAATAACATAGAAGAATAGAAGTACTCATTGTAAATAAATTAAGAATTTCCCTACAAATAGACGCAATAACATTTGAAAGTGAGTGTAGGGTAAATAAAGTACTTAGGTGAATCGTTAAATAGAAGGGTTTGATCCAATTCTAAATAATGGTAAAAGAAATGGTTCGATTGAAGTATTTCTAATTTTTCGGTCGAGCTGCGTCTCGGTCAAGCAGACATCTAGGAAAATAGATAGAACAATCGCAAACAGTAAGAAAAAAGTAAAAAAAATCATTGAAGAACGGGTCGGGTGTTCTAGCTAATTAAAATCATTACAGCCACTTTAATATTTAACTTGAAGAAGTTGCATTATTAAAATCGCAGAAGTTTTGATTAAACTTGGCAAGAATAAATCATAAAAGTTGTTTTGTTTACAATCCTCAATCATGCTCAAGTGTCGTAGAAGTGTGTAATGAGACTTTTTCTAACATTTAGGCACAGACTTTTGTAGCTTTGGGAGCTGGAGTTTTGTGATTAAGGTTCTACGGACGTCCGCCCCACGCAGAGTTCCACAATCCGTGTGAGTTTCCAAATAAAAATACTTCATGCCTACGACGACGTGAAGGGAATTAATTATTCTCTAAATACGAGACATCATCGGTCTGAGCTGGGCAGTGGAAGATCAGAATCGTCCAGTAGGTTACCTTCCTTCTTCTTACTATTCTTCTCCTTTCTTCTTGCTAATATTATTGTTTCTTCCCCCTCGTCTCTTTCTTTTATCTTATTTATGACAATATTCAATTATGTACTTACTATACCAAATAACTCTGACAAAATTATCATATTCCAGGGAAATAACTTGAATAGTTTGCTATTCCACAATATCAATGGATTCTCAAGTGTCTTTTGACGTATAAGATATGGCACACGTACCTAACTCTAACGACACAAAATCTACTTACTCTAACTCCATTAATAACTCGTATCCCTTCACGGCGATTACTTGCAAGAAAAACGAGGGAGAGAATAAGAAAGACCCCGACATAAAATTAGGTCTTATTCATGTCATCGTACCTAAACGTATTTTAGGTAACGCTGTAAGGGAAATAACGAGAACAAAAGGGCTTTCGTATAAGATACATACGTACCTACTAAAGACCATTGAGATGAATTACCAATTTAGGTTAGTGAATAGAAAAATCGGATAGATTACACACTATTTGTGTTGGACTGCTCAAGTAGTGACTTATTGGTGCAAAACGAAATTATAGCCAATGTGGTGCGAATATTTATCTACAACTATCACGCAAAATTTGGCATAACTAGGGATGTAAAATTAAAAATGATAGTAAAATGTTAATAAACAAAAAGATACATTTTAATGAAGTGCAAGACCTAAGGTAAAATTGATATCGCACAATATAATACCGAAAATTAAATCAAACTTTGTTCGGAGCAGACAATTAGAAAGACCGAAGCGAAAGTACAGAAAGAGTTCCACAGGGCAATATTGTTGGCCACCTGCTGTACCGGTCATACCGGAATTACAATGGAAAATGCTTCATTTAATTTTCTTTTTCTTTCACAACATTAAAGCTTTCATATTTCCACCTTGTCTACTGAAAAGCTACTGAATTTTCTTCGGTTTTGCATTCTTACATGTACCTAGGTAGGATTTCCCGCCGTTCAGTTTTTATAATGGAATGTTCCATATAGGTAAAATTTATTATTTTAGATTATTAGGTAGGAGTTATTTAAATGTTATTCATTTAATTCTGAGATTTTATTAGGGAATAAATCACCCTGTAGTATAAAGCCTACCACATGTAATTTCAATCGGAAGTCAATACAACGAGTTTCGACTTTAGTGTAGTAGGAATAAAGCCTAGTTGCCGATAAGTTAATTAAGCCTAATTAGGAGCGGGTTTTGCATAGAGATCACGCCACGACGACACAGGTGTTCATGCGACAGGCAGGCGCCAGTGGTCGATCGTATGATTTTCATTCAACTTTCATAGGATATTTATGGACTTTGATTTACTATACCCAAGGCCTATAGTAGCGTAGCATTTAATGTTAGTTACGTCTAATTAGGAACTATTTCAGAAAGTCACGCCACTTCGCACAGGTGGCTGGTGCGACAGACCGACGCCGAAAAGGAAGGGATGAGAGGTGAAGAGAGGAGGGGAAGCAGCGCCTGCTTAAATAGACTTGACCGAGCGTGGCGGGGGCTTCTTCTTTGGATCGCGGAACCGCTGCCGGACGTACGTGCGATCTTAGCTGAGTTTGGCGCGCAATTTGTGGTGCAGTAGTAGTCTCTCTTAATTTTAAACTTCTTTCTATTGAAGTTTAATTTGTGTATTTTATTTATTTATTATATTCCCCCGTAGGGCCCCTTAGGTCAAACTCTTCCTATTTCCACTACCTTATACCCTTTTCCCTGACCACAATTCCTCCTAAACCAACCAGCCCGATACAGGACAAGACACCTTTATCCTGTGTTAGTATTATAACAATCTTGCTTGAGTCTGAGTGAGAGTGTCGGGTAAACCTAATTCCTATACATTCCCATGTTCCAACTGCTTGGAATCCCAGCGATTTCAAGTGAAGAAAGGTATTTACTGTATGTATACTTATTTATTATATTATTTATTCTTTATTATTCATTCATATATTCCCCTACGGCTGAGCGGACGTGAGTAAGGTTTAAATATTTTGTTACTAATCATATTTTATTACAGCTATTCTCCGTGTTGGGTAAGTGCTACTATTGTCTAGCTCTGTGTGTACATTTTAATGTTTCGTTATTTTTATCACTGTTGTGTGGGTAATTGAGATTCGTACTTAGGTTTGTATATTAAGTACTTGTCAATAGTTTATCTCATTATTGCAATGATAATCATTATGAACACCCGGCTATTGGCAAAATTAGGAAGTACGGATGCGTATGCGCACTTGTGCGCTCGCCTAGTATAGACGCTCACACAGTAGGTAAGGTCTAGTGACATGTTAGGGGTGTGGCATTACTATGAGATTATGTATGTATGCGTAAGTGTAATTTAGATTCGTAGCTATTGATCCGAGCCCATATAGTTAGTGTTTAATTATTGACTTTATAGTATTTTCTTTATCTCTAAACTACTGAACCGGATCTGAGGTTGGCGTATTGCCACTACCGTCTTTGTCTATACTAAATTATGATGTGGGTTGGCTTGTCTTTGCTAAGCAACAAGGCTATAAAACCGATAGGTTTAGACTTTGTTTTGTTGTTGGTTTATGTATGTAAGTATTCATCTACATTAGGGAAATAGTTAACGAAATTAGCAATGAAGTCTTAATATCGACCCTATCCAGTTAGCGTTTAGGTAAACAAAGGTTCAACTATTCAGGTCAGATTCGAACTCTGATATTTATATAAATTGTTGAATAAGTAAAGTTTAGATTTGAGCTAGTAAGTGAAATAAGTATGTATAGGCTAGATTTCTGTGAGTAAGTAAGTAAGTAAAGTCTAGATGTCTATGAGTAAGTAAGTAAGTAAAGTCTAGATGTCTGTGAGTAAGTAAGTAAGGTCTAGAACCTAGATTATGGGTCTCAAGCAGATATACCTATTTTGTTGCCATTTAGCAAATTGGGTTGGATGATGTTGGTGTTGAAAAGTCAGTGTTCATTCTAGATCTTAAGTTAATCCAATTTTCTTTCAGCATTTGGTCATCAATTTTAATTGTGTGTTATTTTGTTTCGTTTAATATTTGCGTTGTTAATAATTAAGCAATAACCGATGGGGTAGACGAGTTCTCGAATGGAGGCCACGAACGGGTAAACGTAGTGTGGGACGCCCCCCCACCAGATGGAGGGATGACCTTCGCAAAATGGTTGGCAGGGACTGGATGCAGAGGGCCGAGAGTAGGGTTGATTGGCGCGCTTTGGGAGAGGCCTACGTCCAGCAGTGGACTGATACGGGCTGATGATGATGATGATGACCTGCTATAAAAATCTAAGTCAACAAATAGCTTTGGTTTTCGAGTCGTCTATTACATTGTTTCATTATTTTTAATATCAGTAATTATCTGTTCCTTTTTAACGTTAAATATTCCTCTAAGTGAAAGTTGTTGTCGGTGTTGGTTAAAATCTATGCAGTTGGTGTTGTAAAATTATGACCTGCTATAAAAATCTAAGTCAACAAATAGCTTTGGTTTTCGAGTCGTCTATTACATTGTTTCATTATTTTTAATATCAGTAATTATCTGTTTCTTTTTAACGTTAAATATTCCTCTAAGTGAAAGTTGTTGTCGGTGTTGGTTAAAATCTATACAGTTGGTGTTGTAAAATTACCTAAGTAAATATTATTTCTCTACATATTGGCGCTCCCTCTCATACACGCTTTCGAAGCATTATCGGTGGAAGTTAGTTTGGACATAGAGTTATTTAACCAGCGGGTCGACAGCCTGCCCGTTTGTAACTCCATGGTATCGTTGCTAACCGATGCTAATAATGTGAACAGGAGATAGTCTAGGGAATGCGGTATTCTGGGACTATCTCTATACTCTACACGCAGCTCGCAAATTTTCCCTACACTATACACCGATAGGGATACACACACAGCAGTGAGAAAAGTGCCAATATGAGCCTTATTAGACCAACTATACTGGGACTCACGACCCCTGGTATTAATGGTCTATGGTGGCATCGCGGAGTTTAATGGGTTACAATACCAGACGTAGTATGGGTTGAGACTGACATTCGGTGATAGCGGAGGCGAGGTAATACACAGCTTATTCAACCTTCAACCTTCATTCACCAAACTCATTTAGGCCAGGGTTATTTTGGTAATAAGGATGTGGATTCAACCCACTAGTACGGCAAGCTGCTGGCTTTTAGTTTAAATCTATTCCCTTCAATAATCCTCCTAACAATCATTCTCCCATCTTTCTGAACTTCCTACCCACTCCTTTCTGAAAGCATATAAATGCTTATTAAATGTAACTTATGGTTTATTTATGCACAATCACTTCGGTCTGTCTTATTCTTACCGTTACTAAAATTCATTCTATTCTTATTTTATTCCTACAGGAAATATAAAAGGTATTGAACCTACCTTTTATTTTGTGGAAGGGTATTGAACCTACCCTTTCAGTTGTGGAAAGGTATTGAACCTACCTTTCCAGTTGCAAGGTATTGAACCTACCTTTTCAGTTGTACAAGGT
The DNA here is from genome assembly GCA_963506565.1 of Tachystola acroxantha. Classification (NCBI taxonomy): domain Eukaryota; kingdom Metazoa; phylum Arthropoda; class Insecta; order Lepidoptera; family Oecophoridae; genus Tachystola; species Tachystola acroxantha. Next base: position 7,885,815 of record OY735880.1, read on the forward strand.
ATTGAACCTACCTTTGTACGCACAATGTGCAAATACTTCTATCAGTAACTGGGCACTCCAGAAACCACTAGAATGAATCTAGTAACATTAAGAACTTCAATGAGAGGGACTGAAAGATTATTAGTTTTGCGAAATAGCAACTTTTAACATCAGATTCCTCTCCATCATCCTTTCCTGAGGAGACTCGCATTCTGGTTGGAGTCTATCCCCTCGTGGCGTGGTGTGGAGCCAGGGGGGTGAAAACATTTTTTTTTAGAGGTTAATCTCTTACAGGAAATGTTCTCACGTCTAACAGTAATTTCTTACAGAGATTCTGATGTCCGAGTAATATTCTTACTTCCATCCAGGGTTCCAAACCAATAAATTGTGTTCTCTTCCATTATTTACCATTAATATAGTTTTCCTGTAATTCCCTTTCTTTTGTGTAAATCTTATCTTGAAGTCGATATTAACCTATTTTTCTGTTGCAGGAATACTCCGTTACGGTATTTATATTAGTTGTAAGAACCTCTCTCGATTCTAATTATTTATTTTCATTTTCAATATAAAATGTATAAGTTCTTTTGATTTAAAGATTTCATAGGGTTAACTCATAATCACGGTAGTTCTGTAGGTATATTGTTGCGTTTTAGTATTGTATTCAGGCCTTGGGTATGGTCAATAAGTATGTCAGAAGGTAGGTAGCTAATTAACTTCAACTTCAAATTCGTTTATCTGTAAATAATCTAATTTAATTCTAATTTTAATTAATAACCTTTTATACTTCTATATAGGGACGTTATTTCGAACTTAAGTAACTTCTTAATAGTTGTCAGTACGCTCATATAGATTTAAGATAACTTAAGCGTAAGTTTTATTAATCGTGCTAGTAATAAGTCTAGTAGTTTTGTATGTTAGGTTATCGCAATAAATATTTTCTTTTCGTTATAAACCTGTTATGCTTTAATTTATATTCATCTACCTGATCTCCTCTGAACCCTTGAAGATTCTGTGTGTTACTACATTAGGAAATAACAACGTAGGGTTAGACGATCACATTTTGGCCTTATTAATTCTAGTAATTTAATATTCTATTATCCTTAATTTTGCTTTAATTATGATTTAATATTAGTTCCAATTTACTTAATATTTTACATAGTAGTATAAAGTCAATTGAGTAGGTACACATAGCTTTAATTGTAAGGAAGTTAGTAAGAGCTTTGGTAAGTATCTTTTAAGCTTAATAATTTTGTAGGTTTATCTAGCTTTCACGTAGGGGTTCCAGAGCTGGTGCTTTTCGTAAGTATTTAGGTAGGTCTCTTTTAGCTTTTTGTAGGTTTTCACCCCTTCAGGGTTGCTTAGGAATTTCGTAGAGTCTTTTTGGGGTGTGTAGACGCGCGTAGCTTTTTAGGGCGGGTTGGGATCGTCACAATATGGTTGCCTGATTCCCAGGATCTGTATATATCTATGTATAACGTATATTATATTGTGTATTTATGTATATTATTATGTATTTATGTATATCTTAATGTGGACTTCGGTCCACAATATGTTTCCGTGTAAACAAATGAGGGGTTCAAGAGATCAGTTGTGGATGGATTGAATTGATGCATTACAGGTTTTACTAGGTTAAATAAATTACAGGTTTATTAGGTTAAATTACAGGTTTACTAGATTAAATTCGCGCGTTAATAATAGTCTTAATAAACTAGGTACGTAAAATTACATTTTGTTAGGATTTTAGGAAACTTAAGGAATCGGGGGTGCGTTAGGGTTATGAGGCTAAAAGGCTAAGGTTAGTCGTAAGTTCTAAATAGTACTAGGTAATGTTAGGCGAATAATATAGGGTCTAGGCAGCGAAGTTGGATACGTAGGGAGCACAAGTAGCGATGAATGTGGAGAAGGTGTTATGTCATCATCGCAGTAGACGGAATTCCGTCAGCGCTTTCAGTACTATGGCAGACATGAGTTTATGTATTGGTACTTATTCGCTTGCATTGCGTAGGTTTATTCAGGTAAATCTGTCATTTTGTCATGGTAATCACAGGAACTGGGGGGTGTTAGTACTGTACTAAATGGGGGGTGTTAGGACTGTACTAAATGGGGGGTGTCGGGGCTGTAGGATATGGAGTTTCTCTATTTACTATTCTAGGAGTTTGTAGTTATTAAACGAATGCAAATAGGAGTAGGTAGGGTAACAGTTTACTAATTTATTTGTCTCTAGTAACGTGTTGTAGCCTAAAGGTTAGATTTGCTAGGATAGTATGTAGGACATAAACTGGCTTGTGTATGTCGTTAGTAACTTTCGTAGCCTATGGATTTGGGTTTCTCGTATAATGTATAGGTAATTAACCGACTGCATATAGGAAGGGTCATGTTTCGAATGTATGTATGTCAGTTCTCTCCTGATTTCTTGTAGCAAAAGGTTTGACTTACTAGGAATGTGTAGGTAGTTAACCGGTTGCAGATAGGGAGGGTAATGTTTTCGAATGTGTGTGTCGGTTCCCTCGTAACTTCTTGTAGACCAAATGTCTTGCTTTGATCGGATAAATGCGTATGGTCATTAACCGACTGCAGATAGAAGGTATAATGTTTTCGAACGTAGGTATGTATTTGACTCGCAACTTCTTGTAGACTAAAGGTCTTGACTTGCTCGGATAATGTGTAGGCCATTATCCGACTGCAGAAAGGAGTAGGGTAATGTTTTCGAATTTCTGTATGTCTGTCCTCTTGTAACTTGTATAACTATGTTAATTTGTCAATTATTAACAGACTACCGACCGATAGTAGAAGGGTTCTCAGAATATGTCTCTTTGCGATTCTTGTAGGTTAAATTGCTAGTGTATTTTGATGTGTGATGTATTATTACATTAGGTTTGATCAAGAGATTTCTGTAGGATACATGGGTACCGAGCTACCTAGCCGTGGGGGTGAGACCCCCTCCCTTAATAACTGTCACTTAGTAGGTAGTTTAGATGCGGTTAAAAGTGATACTCACTAGTTACTCATATAGGTTAGGTACTTATGTATGTCGGTCCGTTTGTCACTTCTAGTAAGGTCTTGGAAAAATAGAAATCAGGATGGCAGCAGATGGATATCGATCGTCGCTGCCTACCACCATGTGAGGCTGGCGTGAATATTGTATGTGCGTAAATAGTGTATGTAGGATTCTAAGTTGCTTGAGAGTTTCTCAGAATGAGCGGCTACACAGGCCGGGGGTGAGGCCGGCCGTGTATTTAAAAGGGTGTTAGCCATAAACTTAGGTTCATTGATATTTAAATCACGCGTAGTCCCTTTTACATTTTGATAAAAACCGATAGGTAGGTAGGATAGGAACCGTGGTTAGATTTGAATCGTGCAATTATTTTAAGTCGCATTTATAGCTAATATATTACGTATTTACTTTAGGAATACTAGGTAGGTTCGTCTGTCTCGTGTCTGTTTCATGTTTTCTTTGTGTATGCGGAAACTGAAGTCAAAATGTGTTGTTGCTTGTTAGCCATAAATCTGGGTTAACCTCATTTCTGTTACTTTGTTCTGACACTTTCACATTTCCATAAAAGTCGTTTTATGTTTAGGAATAGCATTGTTTTAGGAATAGCTTACTAAGAAGGTAGGTGTGTTCATCATATCCGTCTGCGGAGATACGCGGCAGGTTGTGTTGTTAGTCATAAACTTGTTCATCACTTTCTTACATCGATAAATTATGTCTAGCATCGTTTTAGGAATAGCACTAGGTAGGTAGACTATAAAATCCATTTGGATCTTATTTTAACCCGTGGGTTAATGTTAAGCCGCGGTTATGTTTAGCATTGTTTTAGGAATAGCACTAGGTAGGTAGACTATAAAATCCATTAGGATCTTATTTTAACCCGTGGGTTAACGTTAAGCCGCGTTTATGGCTAGCGTTGTTTTATGAATAGCACTAGGCAGGCAGACTATAAAATCCATTAGGATCGTATTTTAACCCGTGGGTTAATGTTAATTTTGGCTAGCATTGTTTTAGGAATAGCGCTAGGCAGGTAGACTATAAAACCCATTATGTTTTGAACCATGGGTTGACTTTAAGTCACGTTTATGTCTAGCATCGTTTTAGGGGTACTAGGTAGATACGTCCATCGTCGCTGTCTAGGTACCGCTACGGGAAACAAGTTTAAGTTTATGTATGTGGGTAGGTAGATGTTTGAGCGCGTGCGCCACGGTTATCACGGTATCGTTTTATCCATTACCTTCCATTTTCAGATATGTACGTTTAAAGTGTTTTGACTCTGATTGTTGGTAGGTTTGGTTAATAATTGGAGATTCGTAGTCGAGGTGCGATTTGCGAGCACGCGTTGACATCGATCGTTCAAGTTAAGCAACGTTGGGCGAGTCTGTATTTGAAGGGGTGGCCGTTAGGATTTAATTCGTTAGAAAAAAAAAATGATTGGTTGTTTTGTCACTAGGTATTTGGCTGAGAAATGACAAGGATCGTTCCAGTTAAGCTAGGGTTTGAATAAGTAGTTATTTATTTTGGGTTATGTTATTAGCACTTGTTGACACTAATCGTTCCGGTTAAGCAATTGTCGGCGAGGTCTGGACTTGGATGGGTTTACCGCTAGGTTTTTTTTTATGTTTGTTATTAATTTGTCTGATTGTTACCTTTTTTGTTGTTGTTGTTTCAGTTGAAATATATATATACGCATAATGCTTCGGTTTTAAGGTTCGTCTGTACTCTGTGCTACGTTAAGATAAGTTATTTTTGTTTGCAGTCTAGTAGGGTAGGTACGGACTGACCTGGAGGTCGAACCCGGGCCTCCGTGACCTTAGTTGTTAACATATTTTTTTTTTAAGATACTTATATTATTGCTAAATTATTCGAATTTATGTAGTGTTGGGCGGCCCATCCAGATAGACGGAAGATCTGCGAAGGACCACTGTCACTTCGAAGTCTTGTTGTGTAGCGTGTCTAGGGGAGGTCTATGTCCAGCAGTGGAGTACTTGTGATGATGTCGATAAAATTAACTTAGCTAAACGTTATGCGCTCGCGCAGTAGGTAGGATTATCGACAGACCTCATATTTTCCTTTGTTATAGATAGATGTGTAATTGCACTTGTATTAGGTAGGTAGTTGTGCGTGTATCACCACAGGTGGAGCTAGCGTCGCCGTTATCGTTAGTTGTGTGGATATAAACACAGGTGGAGCTAGCGTTGTCGTGTCATTTTTTATTAACAGCGCCATCTATCGGCCTTGGTAAATAGTTTTAGGTTTGTTACCAAGTAGCAGACTTTGCAGACGTTGTGGGTTGTTCGATTGTCGATGTTTAATTGTATTGTGGCAGTTGTGTAGTGGAGTAAGGTGTTACTTCGATTGTCGTTAGTGTAGTTCAAATTATTTAAACTTGTATTTGGTTGTATGGTTCTTATGACCTTTACCTATCTCCTGAAGTCGAAAACAATGTTATCGTTTTTGATCGGTGTTACCAGATTGGCGAATTAGTTACAAATTCAGGTGAATTTTTATAGATAGTACCTATATTTATTAGATTCCTCGAAATTGTTCAGGTTTAATTATACTAATTGTAGTGCGTTCAGACATGCAGTAGACAGTCTGATGCTTGTTGTAGGCGTGTTGGTTTTACAGCAACACGTTGTTTCTTAGGTTTCCGATTGAGTATGGTTAATAGGGAGGTCTTTTAGAGTTCAAATTCGGTGAGTCGTACAGTGGTTCAACGTAATCGTTCGATTTCTTAGCTTCGATAATCAAGCTTAGGATAGTATTTATTATCGTGTAGATTTTTTTTAATCGACGTCGCGTCTGTTGTCATTATGTACGTTTAGGAAATGATAGACGAGAAGTAGATATATTGTGTGCATAGGGCCGGATGCGAACTAAGCAGTGAATTGTAATTAGTAGTAGAAAGATAATATCTTTCATCGTATTATGTGTAGGTATTGTGATAGGCTGGGAGGTAGCTTATTGTTATGTTAAGTGTTGAATTCTACTTAGAATTCTATTAGAAGTATTTTCCTTGAATGGTTGGATAATCAAGCCTCAGATATTATAGATAATATCTTCGGTTAATTCTCCAGGGGGTGGTGTACCGGTCATACCGGAATTACAATGGAAAATGCTTCATTTAATTTTCTTTTTCTTTCACAACATTAAAGCTTTCATATTTCCACCTTGTCTACTGAAAAGCTACTGAATTTTCTTCGGTTTTGCATTCTTACATGTACCTAGGTAGGATTTCCCGCCGTTCAGTTTTTATAATGGAATGTTCCATATAGGTAAAATTTATTATTTTAGATTATTAGGTAGGAGTTATTTAAATGTTATTCATTTAATTCTGAGATTTTATTAGGGAATAAATCACCCTGTAGTATAAAGCCTACCACATGTAATTTCAATCGGAAGTCAATACAACGAGTTTCGACTTTAGTGTAGTAGGAATAAAGCCTAGTTGCCGATAAGTTAATTAAGCCTAATTAGGAGCGGGTTTTGCATAGAGATCACGCCACGACGACACAGGTGTTCATGCGACAGGCAGGCGCCAGTGGTCGATCGTATGATTTTCATTCAACTTTCATAGGATATTTATGGACTTTGATTTACTATACCCAAGGCCTATAGTAGCGTAGCATTTAATGTTAGTTACGTCTAATTAGGAACTATTTCAGAAAGTCACGCCACTTCGCACAGGTGGCTGGTGCGACAGACCGACGCCGAAAAGGAAGGGATGAGAGGTGAAGAGAGGAGGGGAAGCAGCGCCTGCTTAAATAGACTTGACCGAGCGTGGCGGGGGCTTCTTCTTTGGATCGCGGAACCGCTGCCGGACGTACGTGCGATCTTAGCTGAGTTTGGCGCGCAATTTGTGGTGCAGTAGTAGTCTCTCTTAATTTTAAACTTCTTTCTATTGAAGTTTAATTTGTGTATTTTATTTATTTATTATATTCCCCCGTAGGGCCCCTTAGGTCAAACTCTTCCTATTTCCACTACCTTATACCCTTTTCCCTGACCACAATTCCTCCTAAACCAACCAGCCCGATACAGGACAAGACACCTTTATCCTGTGTTAGTATTATAACAATCTTGCTTGAGTCTGAGTGAGAGTGTCGGGTAAACCTAATTCCTATACATTCCCATGTTCCAACTGCTTGGAATCCCAGCGATTTCAAGTGAAGAAAGGTATTTACTGTATGTATACTTATTTATTATATTATTTATTCTTTATTATTCATTCATATATTCCCCTACGGCTGAGCGGACGTGAGTAAGGTTTAAATATTTTGTTACTAATCATATTTTATTACAGCTATTCTCCGTGTTGGGTAAGTGCTACTATTGTCTAGCTCTGTGTGTACATTTTAATGTTTCGTTATTTTTATCACTGTTGTGTGGGTAATTGAGATTCGTACTTAGGTTTGTATATTAAGTACTTGTCAATAGTTTATCTCATTATTGCAATGATAATCATTATGAACACCCGGCTATTGGCAAAATTAGGAAGTACGGATGCGTATGCGCACTTGTGCGCTCGCCTAGTATAGACGCTCACACAGTAGGTAAGGTCTAGTGACATGTTAGGGGTGTGGCATTACTATGAGATTATGTATGTATGCGTAAGTGTAATTTAGATTCGTAGCTATTGATCCGAGCCCATATAGTTAGTGTTTAATTATTGACTTTATAGTATTTTCTTTATCTCTAAACTACTGAACCGGATCTGAGGTTGGCGTATTGCCACTACCGTCTTTGTCTATACTAAATTATGATGTGGGTTGGCTTGTCTTTGCTAAGCAACAAGGCTATAAAACCGATAGGTTTAGACTTTGTTTTGTTGTTGGTTTATGTATGTAAGTATTCATCTACATTAGGGAAATAGTTAACGAAATTAGCAATGAAGTCTTAATATCGACCCTATCCAGTTAGCGTTTAGGTAAACAAAGGTTCAACTATTCAGGTCAGATTCGAACTCTGATATTTATATAAATTGTTGAATAAGTAAAGTTTAGATTTGAGCTAGTAAGTGAAATAAGTATGTATAGGCTAGATTTCTGTGAGTAAGTAAGTAAGTAAAGTCTAGATGTCTATGAGTAAGTAAGTAAGTAAAGTCTAGATGTCTGTGAGTAAGTAAGTAAGGTCTAGAACCTAGATTATGGGTCTCAAGCAGATATACCTATTTTGTTGCCATTTAGCAAATTGGGTTGGATGATGTTGGTGTTGAAAAGTCAGTGTTCATTCTAGATCTTAAGTTAATCCAATTTTCTTTCAGCATTTGGTCATCAATTTTAATTGTGTGTTATTTTGTTTCGTTTAATATTTGCGTTGTTAATAATTAAGCAATAACCGATGGGGTAGACGAGTTCTCGAATGGAGGCCACGAACGGGTAAACGTAGTGTGGGACGCCCCCCCACCAGATGGAGGGATGACCTTCGCAAAATGGTTGGCAGGGACTGGATGCAGAGGGCCGAGAGTAGGGTTGATTGGCGCGCTTTGGGAGAGGCCTACGTCCAGCAGTGGACTGATACGGGCTGATGATGATGATGATGACCTGCTATAAAAATCTAAGTCAACAAATAGCTTTGGTTTTCGAGTCGTCTATTACATTGTTTCATTATTTTTAATATCAGTAATTATCTGTTCCTTTTTAACGTTAAATATTCCTCTAAGTGAAAGTTGTTGTCGGTGTTGGTTAAAATCTATGCAGTTGGTGTTGTAAAATTATGACCTGCTATAAAAATCTAAGTCAACAAATAGCTTTGGTTTTCGAGTCGTCTATTACATTGTTTCATTATTTTTAATATCAGTAATTATCTGTTTCTTTTTAACGTTAAATATTCCTCTAAGTGAAAGTTGTTGTCGGTGTTGGTTAAAATCTATACAGTTGGTGTTGTAAAATTACCTAAGTAAATATTATTTCTCTACATATTGGCGCTCCCTCTCATACACGCTTTCGAAGCATTATCGGTGGAAGTTAGTTTGGACATAGAGTTATTTAACCAGCGGGTCGACAGCCTGCCCGTTTGTAACTCCATGGTATCGTTGCTAACCGATGCTAATAATGTGAACAGGAGATAGTCTAGGGAATGCGGTATTCTGGGACTATCTCTATACTCTACACGCAGCTCGCAAATTTTCCCTACACTATACACCGATAGGGATACACACACAGCAGTGAGAAAAGTGCCAATATGAGCCTTATTAGACCAACTATACTGGGACTCACGACCCCTGGTATTAATGGTCTATGGTGGCATCGCGGAGTTTAATGGGTTACAATACCAGACGTAGTATGGGTTGAGACTGACATTCGGTGATAGCGGAGGCGAGGTAATACACAGCTTATTCAACCTTCAACCTTCATTCACCAAACTCATTTAGGCCAGGGTTATTTTGGTAATAAGGATGTGGATTCAACCCACTAGTACGGCAAGCTGCTGGCTTTTAGTTTAAATCTATTCCCTTCAATAATCCTCCTAACAATCATTCTCCCATCTTTCTGAACTTCCTACCCACTCCTTTCTGAAAGCATATAAATGCTTATTAAATGTAACTTATGGTTTATTTATGCACAATCACTTCGGTCTGTCTTATTCTTACCGTTACTAAAATTCATTCTATTCTTATTTTATTCCTACAGGAAATATAAAAGGTATTGAACCTACCTTTTATTTTGTGGAAGGGTATTGAACCTACCCTTTCAGTTGTGGAAAGGTATTGAACCTACCTTTCCAGTTGCAAGGTATTGAACCTACCTTTTCAGTTGTACAAGGTATTGAACCTACCTTTGTACGCACAATGTGCAAATACTTCTATCAGTAACTGGGCACTCCAGAAACCACTAGAATGAATCTAGTAACATTAAGAACTTCAATGAGAGGGACTGAAAGATTATTAGTTTTGCGAAATAGCAACTTTTAACATCAGATTCCTCTCCATCATCCTTTCCTGAGGAGACTCGCATTCTGGTTGGAGTCTATCCCCTCGTGGCGTGGTGTGGAGCCAGGGGGGTGAAAACATTTTTTTTTAGAGGTTAATCTCTTACAGGAAATGTTCTCACGTCTAACAGTAATTTCTTACAGAGATTCTGATGTCCGAGTAATATTCTTACTTCCATCCAGGGTTCCAAACCAATAAATTGTGTTCTCTTCCATTATTTACCATTAATATAGTTTTCCTGTAATTCCCTTTCTTTTGTGTAAATCTTATCTTGAAGTCGATATTAACCTATTTTTCTGTTGCAGGAATACTCCGTTACGGTATTTATATTAGTTGTAAGAACCTCTCTCGATTCTAATTATTTATTTTCATTTTCAATATAAAATGTATAAGTTCTTTTGATTTAAAGATTTCATAGGGTTAACTCATAATCACGGTAGTTCTGTAGGTATATTGTTGCGTTTTAGTATTGTATTCAGGCCTTGGGTATGGTCAATAAGTATGTCAGAAGGTAGGTAGCTAATTAACTTCAACTTCAAATTCGTTTATCTGTAAATAATCTAATTTAATTCTAATTTTAATTAATAACCTTTTATACTTCTATATAGGGACGTTATTTCGAACTTAAGTAACTTCTTAATAGTTGTCAGTACGCTCATATAGATTTAAGATAACTTAAGCGTAAGTTTTATTAATCGTGCTAGTAATAAGTCTAGTAGTTTTGTATGTTAGGTTATCGCAATAAATATTTTCTTTTCGTTATAAACCTGTTATGCTTTAATTTATATTCATCTACCTGATCTCCTCTGAACCCTTGAAGATTCTGTGTGTTACTACATTAGGAAATAACAACGTAGGGTTAGACGATCACATTTTGGCCTTATTAATTCTAGTAATTTAATATTCTATTATCCTTAATTTTGCTTTAATTATGATTTAATATTAGTTCCAATTTACTTAATATTTTACATAGTAGTATAAAGTCAATTGAGTAGGTACACATAGCTTTAATTGTAAGGAAGTTAGTAAGAGCTTTGGTAAGTATCTTTTAAGCTTAATAATTTTGTAGGTTTATCTAGCTTTCACGTAGGGGTTCCAGAGCTGGTGCTTTTCGTAAGTATTTAGGTAGGTCTCTTTTAGCTTTTTGTAGGTTTTCACCCCTTCAGGGTTGCTTAGGAATTTCGTAGAGTCTTTTTGGGGTGTGTAGACGCGCGTAGCTTTTTAGGGCGGGTTGGGATCGTCACACTGCTCCGCTGAGATAGGGATCATAATGTTAATTTAATTAAAGGACTAATCTAAATTGCAGACGAGCCGACACTCCGGCCGCCATTAAAGGGATATTTCGTCGCCAGTAAGTTGGGCAAAGTTGCCGACTATAAATATTTTTTTAGAACAAGTCAGGGGAAACGCTCCCGGGCAAAAACACGGAGTAAGTACGAAATTAAAGAAGTTTAAATCTTTGGGGTACAATTTGTTGTTTATTTTTTTATTTCTTAGGGATATATGTAAAAGTAGGTAAACTTGGTAAATCAATTTAAATGTTAAAAAAACTAATTTAGATGTTTTCGAAAGTTATAATTACTTTGGTAGGCATTTTAAATAATTAAATATATTATGATAAATAAGTAACATTGAGACTGACCAGGTTAATTTAATTAAATATTTGACGCTGACGTACTTATCTAAATTGCAGAAAGCCCGTTTAAGTTTCATTAAAAGGGGTTCTTCGGTCTTTATACAAGGAAGAAAAAGTTTTGCAGTGATAAAGATAGCTTCCTCCAGAAAGCAGACGAAACTTGTGGGGAGGAGGAGGGAAGAAAACAATTTATTATATCCTCAGTAGTGAGGAATCTTGGGAATGTAATAATTACCAGATATACCTCTTGGTCGGAATTTTTAGATGTCAGATTATAATAATATGATGCTATTGTGAGACAAAAAATATGGATAGCAAGCAATGAATACCTACAGTTGTGTGGATACCGGTGTGTCGCACGCTACTAAGTAGATAATATAAGTATTTTTGAAAGTAGTAATACAATACTTTCCTAAACGTGTAAAATTGTGAACATTAAACTCTAAATAGAATGGATGAGTAAAAGTTAGCCATTATAATCTGAGTTCGGGTCGGTCTCCGGCAGGGCTGGTGCCGCCCAAATTATGTTCGATGGATAATTAATCGTTCCTGTTCACTTCAATAACAATGGCACCCACATCGAGATAATCATCATAAGCTATATCAATCCGTACTACTGAACATCAGGCACGTTTAGACGAATCATCGACAAATTAATAATGAGAGATATGATTTACGGAATTTGATTAAAAAGCAGTGACATTATTATCATAGCGTAGGAAATACGGCATTAATAGACCTGTTAGATGTAGTTGTTTCTGTAAATACACGGCAGGATGTAGTTGTTTAACTACTAGGTACTTACTACTACTCATTGTAGAGTCTACGTTTTACTACGGTAAATAAAACAATATACGGTAAAATAGGGTACCTACCTCAAGTTTCCCATAAACTCGATAACCCCAACCAACTTAGGTATATTTTCATTAATATCAGAAACTACATCAACTCTACACCACAGACTACTAAGATACTAAATAAGAATAGTTCTTAGATCAATACAATCTCTGTTTCCCGTAAGTTACAACATATGTCGAGACCTAAGAAGTATTTTTCATCAACGTAGTAACCACTCATTAAGCTCGGCTTCTGGTTAATATAAAATAAAATGTAAAATCAGAAGACCACTTTGTACTTTTCTTACGATTTTACCCTCAGTAGAGACGCACTTGATCCCTGTAATAATATTTTAATGGAACTCTAAAAAGAGGGTTCGTTTGCAATTAAAATTTTCCATTTTATTAAATTAACGAGTAGAGGAAAGACCGTCAAGTGTTTCACTAACTTGTTCACTTTTTTAAAAGTCGTCGCAGGTGTGGTATTGAATTACTTTAGAATTTTCTCTTTCATGACTTACAAAGTAAACAGTTTAATGCTGCCATAAGTACATTTCCGGGTGTCCACATATAAGATATACTTTCTGATATTATACATTCAGAGTCATATCGTTTACCGGAAGAAAATATATTATCGTATATTTTTGCACGTCATGATTTTAGAATTTACATTTACACCATGTTGTAAGGATATTTTATATTTGCTTTTGGACTTTCCTTGATAAGTCAATTTAAGATAATTTAATTTATAAAAAATAATTTTAAAAAAACAGGTAAATTTAATGTCATACGGCATTCTCTACCTTCGATCATGCAAACAAGATAGTCGGAGACAAAATGTCTGGAGGAATTTAGATTATCTACCATCAACATACCAATCAACCCTAAACCCTTAAAGAAACCCAGCTTAAACCGGTACAAACCCGTTAGGTGTCGCGGCAACTATGGCAACGATAAACATACACTGCTACAAGGGACCTGGGTTGCCATCTTATTTGAATTTCAAATTCGGCTGCAGGTGAGGACACGATTGGGCCCAACTTCCTGCACGGTTTAGATTTACCAACCCAAATTGAATTTAACACCGACGCTTGCACTGCAGATGGTGTAGTTGGCAAACTAGCTTATGAAATAGATCTAGTTACTGTTCTGTTTGTAAAGACTGCCAGTCCCGAGAAAGGCGGTACTATCATATATCGACGTGGATGTAATAAAAAATTGTCATAAAATTTTATGTTCAGCCGAAATAAGAATATAAAACGGATTGGTATACACACCATACTACTTGCCATATTATATGGGTATATACTACATGCTACTATAATCTATTTTTACAACGCGATTATAATAAGATAAACTCTGATATCATATAGTGCCTAAGCCTAACTTAACGTAGGTATTTCTAGTCAGGCTTCATCATTAACCGATGTCTTAAATACTCGCCTGTTCGTTCATAACATCCTCAAATATGTTACAGTTTCTGGATACGGTTATGTCAATATTTTCTTATATCCCTTGTAGAATGTCGATCCGCTATACCTACCTACGATCATCAACATTTAACGAGATGAACATTATTACAATTTAAATTATTAGATGGAGTTACAGAAAATCAGAATATGTCAAATTCGTAGTTTGTAAAATAAATGTGAAATTTTGTGTTGCACGATTGTAAACCTTACACAACATTAGGTAGTTAATCGTACGTTAGGGTCGACATTTCTCGAAAGAAGCGTACTTTGTAGCGAATAGTACCTAATTATTTCGGTCAGTAGCGCAAATATTGAGCTAAGGTTTACAACTTTGAAAAGTGTAGTTAAATAACACGAAGGTAATAAACGTCATATAGGTATGTAGGAAGTGATACCAAACGATACGGCATCAGTTTTGTTTGCAAATAGCGATACTGTAGGCTAGAGCGCAAATCGCTTTGAGCCTATAGAGCCTTTCATGCGTGTTTCAACGCTAAAAGCTTTATTTTTGACGACACGGAAATACCTTCAGTACAAAAAATACAACTACAATTTCAAATGGATAGAGAATAACCAAGCGTCGAATAAAATGGAAGAGAACAGAATGTATATTTAGATATTATTGTGAACGGAATGCAAGTAGAATAAAGACTCAGAAACATCATTCGACAGCATTTTTAGATCAGGTACACGAAATGCCTGGTCTACGGGCGACCTAAACAAATCTGTCAATAGGGTTGATTACTATCCCGAAACTAATATAAATATCTAATGTAAGTACCTAAAACAACACCTAAATATCTAAGTGAATCATCTTCTTCTTCTTCTTTAGCATACAGCATCCCACTCCTGGGCATATGCCTCTCCATGAATCCTCCATGTGGCCCTATCCCAAGGTTGTCTGGTCCATACCGAGCCAGCAACCTTCTTTATGTCGTCGGACCATCTGACCGGTGGTCTGCCCACGCTTCTTCTACCCGTCCGGGGTCTCCACATTAGAATGCACTTACTCCACCGACCAGAAGTGAATCATATTTTTACTTTAATAACACGAAATAAGTTTTGTAAAATCAAATGTTAAAGCTTAAATCCGCAGTAATTTTCCTGTTTTGGTGCTCACAATCTCACCTGGTGGTAATTCAAGGGACGATGAGATGTCAGCTATGTTCATTACCGCGTGAGTGACAATAATTAACATGTTATCATTGGTACCACTTGAACTCTGGTATTATTAAAGCGTAAATTGTATAATATCAAACGTATTAAATAAGGCGAGAAAATAAACGGGCAGAGAAAAAGCCGGATGAATTTAAATTGCAAATGATTCTAATGTGAGGGCCTTTCTTCTAATGCGTGAAACGACGACCCTTTTCACGTGTTAATGTTAGTAATTAGCAATATTCAAGATTACGTTTATTTTTGTTTCGCAAAACAAGTCAAAGTATTTTAAACCGTAAAATAAATTTCCTGATTTCTTTTTCTTTTCTTCTTTTAATTTAGTGAGGTATATTTACCACAAGAATAGATTTTAGGACTCTAATAAAATAGAGTGAAAGTGAAATTACTTGCGTTGAAATCATTAGAAGAATGAAGTAAGTACAACATTTCAACACTAGGACTTATTCAAACCAACTAGGACCTAGATTCTCTTATGTCAAAATATCGCTGTATAAATTGACAGGAAATAAACAGAAATAGCCATAAACAACGCTCCCATAAGGGCTATTAAATTCCCTACCCCCGAGGCAGGAGCAGAGGAAATTTCTCCAGTAGACGTCTACATCACGGGCAATTTTTCACATCTCTATACATCTAGACGCTGTCTTGGTTAAGGTACAAAACCGTTGTATTGGCGTAAATTGATACGAACGGGCAATCATTTAATCAAAAGAATAGATAATTAGAAAAAAAATGACGCTATTTTTCGAATGATATAAGTACACATGACATATATAGAGGTTGATGAAAAAATTTACTAATTAGATGTTTCCCTATATGCAACAAACTTATAATATCTTAATAAGAATAAATAACTACTAAGGATAAGGTAAGGATTCAGAAAATATGAGTGGTGTAGTGAAGAGACACGAACACTCGCATTAGCACATCATACAAAATATAACAATGTCCCATAAAAGCTTATTGAACGGATAATGACGAAACCCGCAAAACCCGCTTTCCGTTCAAGACTTGTGTCGAAGCAAATAGAGGTATCTCGCCGACCGCTTTCTCTAGACCAGCTGATTGATGGCTCTAATCTCCACAACTATACAATTCGTACAAGAGATATGGCCAGAAGTAGCTGGATTTGGGGCTTGTACCTACGCAATATTTGTGGGAGCGACAGACTTAGTTGTGTTTGCACAGGAATAACTATTATTAACTGTCATCGAAGTGCTATGTTAATAAATAGCTCGACAGATGCTGATAAAATAATAATATGTACCTAGAATATACCTAGGCTTACAATTGACGATTATTCACACAGTGTATTAACAGAAGAGACAAAGAGAATACTAAATTTGATCAGTGAAATAGTTTACTTGTAATCGCTTAATGGATTTCGAGTGGTCACGTACCTTTAACTTGGAAGGATCGGACCGTAGAATCAATTAAGGACATATTTTGTTCAACTATTGTCCCTAATTCTATACTTGGATTATCGGAAATGTTTGAGCAGATGTAGGATGTCTGAAATATTGTACCAGTCAATTTTAAGAGCGAATTCAATCAGTCCAAACAAGCAGAAAATCGAACCCCAAATCATCCAATCGTGGTAAATCTCGAATTCCGAGGACGCAGCTAAGGAGCCGGCCCGTCCCGGCCAAGTCCCTGATTTAAATTGCAGATGCCCTCGGGAACGAGCGCCGACTCCCGCGATATGCTAATCATAGTCAAGCCAAGGATTATCCCTGTTTACACTCAACAAACTCACTTAATTTCGCACCGACCGACGTCTGCTCTATTTGTTATCTGGGAGATTGAATGGTCCACCGCCGGCGATTGGGACAGACAATGACGAAACAATGAGCAAGATCATAACGATAGAAATACGAACAAAGATCAATCTTTTCGTAGGGAGATCAGTGTGTTTGATCAAAAGCGACTCCTGTGGTCCAGGAGAAGAAATACAAATTATCTAGCTGCTCGTAGAGGTATAGTGAAACTTAAGTTGAACTTAAGTATCTTCGATGTTGCTTAATGTTATTTTAACTATTATTCCTCCTGTCATTCTGTGGTAGGTAAGTCAACTAAAACGTCAGCTTCGCACTCATGTCAATCTTTTATAAATGGCTAACACTGAGTGTAGTCAAAAGTGGGCCAATATTAGAACCTTCTATCACATTATTTAATCACGAAAACTCCGTGTCTGCTCAAAATCTTGATTAATTTGGAGGAAAGTTCGTGGCCTTTCTAACGATGTCTTCTTCACTGAGTTCATCTTTTGGGGTAATATAACTTTAAAATTTAACTTTTTAGCTACTCAATTAATTTCGACTTTGGCCCCGTAATTTTCTCGTACAGTTCAATTAAATAGTATTATCTAAAGCTAGTTATGAATCATGGTAAGAGAGTTGAGTGTATTTTCATTACTTATATTATTTAACAATTTAATTGATTTCAAGAATTTGTTTTTTATGCATTATGCCATGCTCGGCGAACAAATTTTAACATGATGAAAATTTTCTAGCCGTGGGCAGGACTTGAACCTGCGACCTTGTCATTCCGTGACACGCTGGTTGGTTGGTATTTGGTAAGAGCGTGTCATGGAATGACAAGGTCGCAGGTTCAAGTCCTGCCCACGGCTAGAAATTAATCATGTTTAAACAATTTATTTGTCTTGTAAAATATTTGGATGGCTGTTAAGTTAATACAATTATTTATGTAGTGTCTTGCCTACCTATAATATAATCTCCCAGACAAGATATCCGAATTTAACAAGGCTGTTTCGAAATAGTTATTGTCTTAGGCATGTTTAATAGAACTTGGGTCTTTAAGATTATCTAGAAATGCCACTAAGTATTTATTATTTTTATAGGTAGGTAGGTTTTATTATCTTTGTTTTCAAAATATTCTAATATTCGTAGCAGTATCAAATACCAGAAGCAATTTGTATTAGTACATAAATGTTGATATTTATGTAGAGTAAACATTTAACGTGCCGGGTAAATATCCAGAGCGCGCAATAAGTACGTGAAAGGCGTCGTAAAGTCGCCCGGAGGTGGCACTAATACGAATTTATGTCGATGGACTCGCGAGGTCCGCCGCTGATATCGATCCGCCTATAGCCTCTAAATGTTTCAATTTTCAAACACCATATTAACTTTTGAATTATAGAAAGTGTTATAGGTAAAATAAATAAACTTTATGCATGCGGACAATAAGAGATGATAGAATAAAATACAAAATTACAGTCAATATAATAATTGTGATCAAAATTAAAACAATGTGTAAGGGTGATAGATGACACCGATCCTTCTGGTGATAAAGGATATCTAAGGAAAATGAAAGAAAAGGATGTAAAAGCATAGGCTTAACTTTTTAGTTGTAAGTTAACTCTAATTAAATTTTTTTTGTATATTGTCTGTTTTTTCTCCAAATAAATAAGGTGGTTATCGTCGCCCGACGTATAATTAGAGACACCTGCAACACTGCGTTGCTGGTCCGTTGAAAGACATTGAAATCAATATAACAACAATAGCGTTATCGAAACTTCAAAAGGCGTCCAGAAGGGCAGATCATGACACAGTTTGTTTATCAATTGATAGATTCAGATAATAGAAAAGGTATTCCTTAAACTTTTAATTGCTTTAGAATCCAGGCTCAAACAAAGGTTAGTAACGGGTAAGTAGAAATGCGGCTACTACTTTTTACAAATTTGCAATTTAAATTGGGTCTTAGAGTTGTCTGGCCAATATTTTATTTCACTTAGTGTTCAAGATATTATGAAATAGACCGTCTGGATAGTTTGTAAAGCTGTGAGATTGCGCTGAAGACATTTCGTAGTCTTGTAAGTATTATATTATATGAAGATGTACCACGCTGCAGCTTCTCATGTCAAATTGCAAGTTAGCTTCCAAAGCTCCAAACACGGAATAAAATTTGGTTGATAAGAGGAATGCGTTGTTCCTCTTTGAATAAACGTTGATCCTCAAGAATCTAGATAATTCCTCCATTATTATTATACAAAATTATTCATAGCACCTGTCTTTGGATACTAAACTACACGTAAGTAAACCGAGGCCCAAATCAAGTGTCTTATTTTGTAAACAAAAACTACCTTCCCTCATCAACATTTTTAGCTATTCTGTGGCTATTGCATAGTTATTTATACATTATTAGATCGGATTACTTTATTTTCACAATGATGAACAAATTCAATCAATCAGTTCCTTCAGTTTTACATCACAACAGGTAATTAGGCGATCACATTTGTTTACAAAATAAGACACTTGATTTGGGCTCCGGTATACACATTTTGACTATCAAATAAAAATATTAAGTAGCTTACTTACAGGCAGGTAAACTTTACATTTTGGTGGCCAAGTGCAATAGAAGAAGTAAAGAAAAGAGTACATATAACATAAAACATTTTTTTGTCTAAAAGTAATTGAAAATTAAACTAACAGTGCAGGTTACGGCTACCTACATAATATTTAACATGTTTTGTCGTAACCGTTCGTTTTATGAAGTTTTCCAAATGTCAAAAGTCAACCATCTGCTGGCGCTGACAAACAGACACGCCTAAGCTCGCCGTTTAACTTATATATCGCATTTTGAGAGGAAATCTCTGAAATTTACATGAGAAAAGCCGCGTGGAAAGAGGGCCGCGTTCCTAGGGACGTCTCGGGCTCGTCGTATAACAAGGGACGAGAATGTTTGAGGTATCCGAGGCAGGCATTCCGAATACGACTGGAATATTTGATTGAAATCGCGAACGCGTTTAATATTGAATTTTTACTTGTTACTTGATTACGTTTTTGTCGAGATTTCCTGCGATGGGATTCTATATATTTATTGATGAAACTTATTCATGGGTAGTCTTATAACTCCAGGAAGTAGGTACTATAAAGGCCGCTGACAGATATTCGAGGGATACAAACGTCGCTAATTCATGAAGGATAATTCACTATTATACTTGCTTCAACAAGAATCTTTCACAATTAGTCATAAATGAAAACTTTAAGAACACGAGTGACATCCATATTCACAGTTTGTTATAACAGTGACTGTTATAACAAACTGTTATAACATACTCTTCAGTCTTATCCAAAGCTTATAACGTCACATCTCATTACCCGAAACTATTCTCAATCAGTTAGGGCAAATAAAACTTTTTCTATTATCAGAGTTGGTTGGCAAACAAGATTAAACATATCCCCCTCAGCTGACATTATAAGATAAATATGGTAGAGTAGACCCCACGTTGGGCGCCAAAGTTCGCGATATGCGGCCTGCCACACGAGTAGTAATTAACGCCGCCCCGCGACGACGACGTCCCCCCAGACGGCGGGTGCTAGGTCTTTTCGGGTAAAGAAGGGAGACCTGTGGACTCCCCCTCTGCATACCGACCCATATGCCTGTTGGATGAGGTGGGAAAGCTTTTCGAGCGGATTA
Source organism: Tachystola acroxantha (assembly GCA_963506565.1). Classification (NCBI taxonomy): domain Eukaryota; kingdom Metazoa; phylum Arthropoda; class Insecta; order Lepidoptera; family Oecophoridae; genus Tachystola; species Tachystola acroxantha. The sequence goes on from OY735880.1 coordinate 7,906,279, forward strand.
TTGCTCTCCGAATCAACAGGCATTTATCGCGCGACGGCCCGGACCTGTCAGACAGTCAATTTGGCTTCCGACAGGGACGCTCTACAGTGGACGCGATCCTACGCGTCCGAGCGCTCTCACAGCAGGCTGCGGCTCGGGGCAGAATATCATTGGCGATCAGCCTCGACATCGTCAACGCATTTAACTCTCTGCCCTGGGCAGCAATCAGGGAGGCACTTGTCTATCATTGCGTGCCTTCCTACCTGCGAGACGTCATCGGAGCCTACCTGTCTGACAGGGGCATCCGCTATAAGGGAAGAAATGATATAACACAGCAGAGGGGGGTCGTGTGTGGGGTTCCGCAGGGGTCCGTCTTAGGACCACTCCTGTGGAATCTCGCATACGACGCAGTTCTGCGGGTCGAGCTTCCCGACGGTGTGAGTGTCGTATGCTATGCCGACGACACTCTAGTGCTGGCAGAAGGGGAGTCATTCGAAAGAACCATCAGACTCGCTGAGCTTGGAGTGGCCTGCGTAGTGGGGAAGATTCGTGAGCTGGGGCTACAAATAGCGCCTCACAAAACCGAGGCGCTATGGTTTTATAAGCAACGGCGCGGGGTGGAACCCCCCAGCTCACCGGTACGAGTGGGTGACGCTGAGGTTCAGATTGGTCGGCACATGAAGTACCTGGGCCTCATCCTTGACAGCCGCTGGAGGTTCGAAGAGCACTTCGACCGCCTGGTTCCCCGAATTCACAGGGCAGCGGGTGCTATGCACAGACTGCTGCCAAATCTCGGGGGCCCGAGGGAAGGAGTCCGCCGCCTCTATGCGATGGTCGTGAGGTCGATCGCGCTTTACGGTGCGCCCGTATGGTCGGAAAGGCTATCGGGCGTCCGGCGCCTGGCTGCTAAACTGAACGCTGCACAGCGTCAAATAGCGGTCAGGGTCGCGCGCGGTTACAGAACGATATCGTTCGAGGCGGCTACTATCCTGGCGATGTTCCCTCCCCTAGATATTCTGGCGGACATGGACGCGCGGGTATACACCCAAATTCGTGAAGTCCGCCAGACGGAGGGCTTCGCACCGGAAGAGGCGGTCGAAAGGCTGAGGCGGAGAGCACACCGGCGCGCGCTGAACACGTGGCGTGAGCGGCTCTGTGAGCCACGGAGCGCGCGACAACGCATAGTCTGTGCTATCTTGCCAAACTTCCAGGCTTGGCTGGAGAAGGAGTCTAGCGTCACCTACCGGCTGACTCAGGTACTCACCGGACACGGATGCTTCGGTGTGTACCTGAATAGAATCGGGAGGGAGGTAACTACGCAGTGCCACCATTGCGGAGCTGACCAGGATTCCGCACAACACACGCTCGAGGAATGCCCTGCGTTCGAGACCGAGCGTCGGATCCTGGTCCAAACCACCGGACATGACCTCACCCCATCGGCCCTTGTAAGGGCGATGCTGGGGAGCCGGGCGGCGTGGGATGCCGCGGTCCTATTCTGCGAGACCGTAATGGTCAGAAAGGAGGAAGCAGAACGCGACCGTGAGCGAGCCGATCCCGCCCGAAGACGGCGACGCCGCCGCCGGGGAGGCGACAATGCTCTCCCCATGCGTCACAACTAGCCCCTGGTTAGGGGCACCCGGGGTCGCGGCCGGTCAGATGAGGGGATCTGGCCGTCCAGTCGGATAAATCCGGCGACCCACGGAAGGCAGCGGGTACAGAGTGGTCCTGTCCCGCTGCAGCCAAGCGCTGCGGGCGTGCTGGGCCCGCCTCGAGCGGCCCGGGGAGTGCGTAATAGCAAGCGCGTGGGAAACTCTGGTGTAGTTCAAGAGAGATCCCAGAGTTCCCCACAATGCGCGGAGGAGGCCACCGTGGGGTTTTAGTCGGTGCGAGTCCGACAAAAAAAAAAAAAAAAAGGTCTTTTCGGGTGTGGGACGCTAATTTAGCTGTAAAAAAGCGCTAGATTCAAGTAAATATCTAATTTAATCTATATTGTTACAAGAATGCATTAGTATGCAAATAAAGTTTACGTAATGTATTCAATTTATACACATGCGACCTTATTGCTCAAAGCTATCTCTTTCAGGCGAAAGGAATTAGGACAAGCCGTGTATATGATACGAGCAAAAAACTGGCAATGTGCTGTACTGTATTGAATTCTTATTAATTAATTACAAAATTGTTTGTATTGTCAAAAATGAAAGCAACGTTCGAAAACATTTTGATGCTGTAATTCACAGCGTAAAAGCGTTCTCACGTGTAAAATTGCATTTATTAAGTCCACGTGCACTGAATTTTCGATTTTACTAAATTGCATGATGCACTAACAAGTATTATTTTGAATATTTTATTATTATTCATGTTAGAACGCCAACACACTCCGTTACAGCTTATATTTATATGGTAGAATTTGAACTAATGGTACAGTCAATTACAGGTTTTCTGGATTAAATGGATATGCATGGTGTGTGTCGCTGGTTCCGCATGATGGATCAAGTTTAGATTGCTAATAATAGGTATAATTATGTGCCTAGTTATTAAGTAATTAAAGTGTCATTATTTTAAAAGATGTGCTGCCGAAAGCTTTTGTCACTTTTTCTCCTCAGTGTTGGCATCTTTTCCTTGCAAAATGGTGTAAATTAAATTCAACAAAAAAATGTTGACGTACAAAAATGTACACAACGTGCTTACTTCCAATAAAGAGATTTGACTTTGACGTATGGTGGTAAAAGGCGCTAGATGTAGCACTGAAACAGCTAAGCTTGTAGCACCTCGCGCGTGCCTCTAGCCCACATGTCGTGCCGCACCCCGCACCCCGCGCCCCGCGCCCCGCCGCCACTCAGTGGGGCACACCGATTGAATTAAACTTCGGCACGGTTGTTGTGGTTCCGAGGTTGGGTTTTGTCGCTCGCGTTTTGTGCAATCGAACTAGCAATACTTGTTTGGCATTTATTAGTTTCGCTATAGTTAGAGTGACCATGCGTTAAAGTGTCAGTATGTGCATATGAGTTAAATAACACGTAGAAGCAAAAGCATAGCACTTTGAAAGAGGAACTATAATTATTAAAGAGATAAAATAGGAACTTAACAAGTACAACGAAAAATAAATATACACAAAGCAAATAGAAAAAAAAACTACCATTGGTTTTAGATTTTGCAATTAAAATCAGTTTTACTGACTTTTCCTGCACATAGGAACATATGAGTGAAGCCGCCTGATTGCTTTACAGTTTAATATTGTTTGCAGCAACCAGCTCTATATAGCGCTCTAATCAGCCAAACGCACAATTGTTTTTTTTTTTTCAAAATATTTTCAGACTACCCTAGAACAGATATTAGGAATACTATTTGTATGTAGAAATGAAGACTATTCTATGAGATAGATACGTAAAAATAATACCGTACGACATTCTTAAGGCCCTGTGATATTTGAGGTGTGAGTCGTATGTAGCCACATTAATAGTTTCTCTGTATTAATTATTGTGACACGGTTCGTGCATTAACGACCTGCTCAGGTTTGGAGCAGACTCCACCTACCATTTAATTAATTGAACTCATTAAAATGACAAAGTAGCTACCTGCAAATAACTAAAGCTTTCTGAAACCCAATATCCACCAAGACAAGGACTTTATAACAATTTATGTACCGGATTACGGTTACAAAGATGGCGTAATTTTAGAGACAGATATTCCCAGGCTGCCTTAGAAACAACTACAAAAAACTTAACGTAGATAAGAGTTGAAGCATAAAAACTGTCCGTATTTAAAGAGTCCGGAGATAAAATAAACTCCACTAACGACGCGAGAACAAAAAACGTGTAAAACAAAATTAAAAAGACGAGGTTCTTTTTTAACCCTACGGTCCCTACGTTATGCAGCGCATGAGCTCAATGTCAACAGAGAACTTTTTCTCCTCGTGCAACGAGCCGAAACAAGGCGTGTAGAGCACTAGGTAGAGTAGGTAGAGTAGAGAGGGAGGGTAACACCACCTAGCGCACAATTAGCGCGCGAGTCTCAACACGACTTGAGTTTTAACAACGCGGCTCAAAACACTCGGCATCATTCATACGAGACGGGGCCCACCTCGCGGGACTCTCCTAAAGTAGAGACATGTTAAAGGAAGAGTAACAATTTGAGATCCGTATTTCGAGTATGGACCTCGTATCTCACAATACAATTACTTAGTTTACGGAGTAATTGAAAAGAAGTACCTACTTAACTAATTTACTTAATTTATTTGGATTTAATGACCTGTTTTTTGGGTATGCTACACTAACATCATTATACAGTTAGGTACATAAACGTTTTATAATCTTATTTGAAACTTATACTATTTAGCTAAAACGTAGCATTAATAAGCAATGAAAACTTAATAGACACAAAGTAAGGCAATTAGCGAGATAACGAGAAACACATAAGCACCGCGCCGCACTAAATTTCCCTCAGTAATTAACACTAGTTTCACCAGCACGCTTAGCTAAGACATATTTTATTGTTATGCTCAAGAACGAGAATAAGCATGTTCTGCTGCAGTTCGCTAGTTGTGATTAGTATAATAAGTTTCAGTAAATTTGTTGGGACAATAGTGGCAAGACAACTTCGATCTAAACATTTCTTCATGACCGAATGATGCAAAATAAGTTTTATCAAACAATCTTATAACGAAAAACAGCATTAAGTACGTCGAAAGATATAAATCGGGGGATGAACTTATACAAATCGAATCTTAGAAAAATTATCCATGTGTAATCGATATTGTGAGACCAGAATTTTTTTTAGTGAAATTCAAACCGGTTCCGTTTAAAAACTTACTCCAAGAGGAAGACTATGGAGTGAATCCAACATTTGGGCGACATTACTATTGTAATTTTCGCACGTAAGCAACTCGCCCAGTATCATTAAAGCATGTGGGCCAGTTTACTACGTGAAAATTTACAAAAGGGAAACTCGCCCGTGGACCAGATATTTTGTGGGCGAGTTTGCGACTAAGCCATAATATTTGGGTAAGTTTGCCAAAAAATGGTTTTACTTATCATATTTTTGGTAAAATTTACATCATCAAGAAAGAAAAGATAAATTACACTTTCTTGTTTGTAATATTATGACGTCTGTGAGACGGTGCGACAAAACATGTCAAGTGCCATTACCCTAATAGTGCGGCGGATGTGGAAGTGGGGCGGCAGGATCTAGGTCTTACTGAAAAGAAACGAGTCGGCTCTATTTACACACTGAGTCAGAAAGATAACCATGATAACTCCAACAGGTGTACTTGGTATATGCAAAATGCCTTTCAAATAAACATAATCTAGGTACTAAAAGCTGAAATTAACACGAATTCAAAAGAGATCCGTTAAGCTGTAATAAAAGTGCAGGTAAATGAAAACCGCACTAAACGCTTGCAATAGCCATGTAACGCTAAAACCCCTTTTATTAAGGGAAAAGAGTTTTACCTGCAGTCATAAAATGTGAGTCAGCGAGTCAGCGTTCATTTAATTATATCTTGAATACAACCCAACGCAAAGCCGTATTGCACTCTGGTAAATACAGAATAAAGTTCATAGTAGATTAGGTACTACGCCAAGGAGATAAGGAAACAAAATAGATAATGTAAAAAAATATAATACGATTGACATATTTTGCTTCAATGGAGAATTAGCAATAGCGATATCTCCAGTAGACTTATAAAAAATTATACAAACTATTGACAAATTAAGCATTCGACACAAATAGTGCCGAAAAGGGTATCTTTGGATTTGCATCTACAGTTTACTTTAGATAAGGAGTCACTTAGAAGGCTCGAACAAACATGAGTAACCTACATTTATTGACAAGGGACGAGGTTCCAGAGTTTAAAAGAGAGGAAACTAACTCCGTGTTGCATCAAAAGAAAACACGAATGTTAGCGATAACCCGGGTAACCTTCGTTAATAGTTTGGGAAGCCCTGGAATACAAGAAGTTGTTCGAGAGGTGTTATAAGTATATAAGAAGGAATGACATTAGTATATTAAATTAATTATTAATAATGATATTTTAAATAAATTGAAGCTTTGGAAACAGTAATAGTGAAGATACAATTTGTGATTGAATAAATAAATAAAAATCGGTTTCATTTTCTTCAGAATAAAACATATCGATAAAAGTCACTAGAAAGTGTACACTGTACAGTGCATTCAGAATTCTCGTGCGGAATGCGTGTAGTGTCTAGCACTCGACGCGAGCCGAGGTCCCAGAGACACTCCAAACTCCTTTATAAGGCGCCTGGTGGCTCCCTCAGTCTCATTCCGGGCTCGGACGACTTGTTCACTTATCGCTTTAGTAATTGCTATTATTTTATTATCTGACTATTTGTATCAAATCTTGACTGATTAGGTACCTACGGTCTGTTAGCGACTTTGACTTCTTTCCAACAGTAGGTACCCATAGAAATAATCTGTATGAAAAATTTCCGAATTCAGTCAAATTTGACTTTGGTCTATTGCACTTTGTTATTAGGCTTTTAGTGCAATTAATCTGAAAATATGTATACCGGAAACTGACCGAAAAAGTACTAAATGTATAAATGAAATCTATGAATTACTTTATTTGTCTAATTATATGTAATACCTTCTTCTAAACTAAAACATCAAGACAACCGCAGTGAAAGCTGCTCCAGACCTAATTTGTATAAAACTTAATGGTATGTTTATACTCGTACTTGAAGCTAAGGGTTTTCCCAGAACGCTAGTAACTACCCTGAGATCAGCGCTCTTAGTAAGTATCTGACTCCTACCTGAAGGAATCTAAATTGCCACATTACCATGTAATATTTACAAGAACTTCATAAGGGAGCTTTGCTTATGCTCCCACAAATAGAATTCCGATATTCAATGTGTCCCAAAATGTAGGTATCTGTAACCTGCTCGCATATTCATTGGCTTGTTTTCTCTCTAAATATAACAGTTACTCGTATAAAGACAGGATATGTTTGGTTTTTAGGCCAACTGGTTTCCACCAGCAGGTTAACTACCCCTTCTCGTCGCTCCACTATTTAACTATTAAACCGGACCGACGGCGGCGATCTAACGTATTCATGAGTTTGAGAATACCACCCCCTATTTTACGAGCGGTGGTCGCACTGAATCGGAAAGGTAACCTATTTGGAGCCCGCCTATGTGAAATATCACGCCGCCGCGCCGCCGGCACGCCATATGCTACATAATTTGAGGGATTCACGGAATGGCCCGGAAGGGTTTGTCCTAAAAGTGGCTTCGTTTCGGGTGAGTCGGTCAGCGGAGACAGTGAAATGATATCTATTGTCTACTCGAAATATAGATGTCTCATTATGCTTTACATAATACAGAAATTACGACTGGAATCCAAACATTCGTGGATTTCAGAATAATCGACTCCATCTTGGTATTAAAAATGAGTTGGCTATTTTTCAGCCATTGACCAATAGATATGATAAGCCCTCCTAAAATTTGTCTGCCAATATCGAGCCCTGAAAGAGCAGTGACAGTGTGTGTGCCATGAAGTTTGAGCTTTTCACAATGTGAAATTTCTATTAGAATCATAAGAAATCATAATATAATCTCTGAATAGCCCTCAAGGGATAAATGCCGCGAGTCTCATGCATGAATATATATTTGATCTGAGGTAGGTGTCATAAAGTATCAATTAGGCAGTCCATATTCAAATTGGCAGTCCATGTTGATTGTTGGCAGTCGCCAGGTGGCCTTCGCACACAGCACACGTCTCGAATGTCGCATTTGGAATTCCAGACATTTTAATGACCCCCTTTGAAGTGTAGAAAGTGATCGTAAAGCTATTTCGGTTCGTGAGATGATCAGTTCAAACGATGTTTGCTTTTAAATTAATGTTTCAATAACATACCACACAGTTGTCAATCAAAACGGAGTCTCGCATTATTACCTGAAAAATGAAATGAAACTGGATTAGGGAAAATCTCATAATTTTAAATGACCTATTCTTCTATCCGATGAGTCGATCGGTCCAAGTTGTGAAATCAAATGTAATCTAAATTAATATTACTTATAGGCAAGTACAATCACAGTCTGGCTAACGAGTCGTGTTACAACGTACATACTTCATATGGTACTTATTTCGCAAGCTCAAAAACTACGAAGAAAATGAATCAAGTCCAAATTTTCTTATAAGTATAGTAAACAATGAAAACATTGTGGACATTGAGAGAAAATATATTGGTAGAATTACATAAAACTAAGTGGAACCTTTTTAGCATAAAAGAGAGAGACAAATAAAGTCGTATAGTAAACGCGAGAGGCTTACTAACTACGGTACACGAGAGATCTGTCTGCGGCTGGATTTATCTCGGGACAAATTGCATCGCCGCCCGAGCCTCGCGCGGCGACGCGACGGGCCTCGACGCCATCCTTTGTGCAAATGAGACGCGTAACAATGCCGAAAATGGTTTCGCCAAATTAATATGTTTGCACTGCCTCAAATTATACATTGTAAATTAAATCAACGCAGTGTACGTACATAGGTCCATTTTTATTATCTGAGCTATAATAAACCTGATATGTAGCAAAGATAATTATTACAGAAAAGACATGCTATTTATTTAATATAGATTGTTTACTGGAATATATATTTTCTCTAAATATAGAAAATTAAGATGTGTTCTAAAAATATTATTAAAAATCAATAAAAACACACAAAGTTATCTCAATATCTTCGTAAAGGTTAACAAGAGAGGTGCCAACCTACTTAAAACTCTTAATGAATCCCATTCATTGAAGCAACGGATATCGACGCTGAGTAAACAAAGCCGGCCTCGAGTCACAACAAGTTGACAAAATTTATCCCTTCAACCCGGTTTGTTTAAACGTTAATTATCGTTTTATTTATGTTAGGAATATTCTAATTTACCCGGAGCTAATACCCGGCCTGTTCCCGGAGACGAGACAAGACGGCGCCCGCCCCGCCATCTGACAGGTGTCTTACGCGTGGTCGGATTTGTCTTGAGATAAATTGCTTCGGCCTGTGGTGTGGAGGCTACAATCGCGTAGACCTTGCGTGTCAGAAGGATTTGTGTTCCGTTCCTAAGTGATCGATGTTATAAGTTCTTTTAACCTATAAATCGTCCCACTGTTGGGCAACGATCTCCCTCCCTCTCTTCCACTCATTGTCCTGAGCCTCCTCCAATCATATTCATTTATATTTGAGTTAAATTGGGCATGTAAAATTGTATTAAGCTTAGATTAAAAATACTATAGATGCAAGGTACGCTGGAAATGGCCCAGTACAAATTACACTAAAACATCTCGCTCTCAGTTGTCACCATCCTTCTTATGACTGGTTAAGTTTTTCAGCACTCATATCGTGTGAATGAATGGCGGCGAGTCACTGAGACCTAGTTTATTATTCCATATTTTAGTGCAATTATCAATACCTATAATTTTTTTAATCTGTAGTGATACTAGGTGAGTAAAATTGTGTCCAGCTCATTGCAATTCAAATCAATTTAATTGGAGCATGGAATATTTACCAAAAAGAAAGCTTTGAACTGTGAGTAAATTCTATCTACCAAATTGTTCATAACTTATGAAAACACTTCTTTTCACCATTTATACCCCCTGGGCGGGACAATTGTGACCCTCTACCACCCACTCCGCCGTTTTAAATATGCATCAAGACGTCTATAGTCTCGAAAGTGTCTCAAAAGTGCCCTGAAGCTGATATGAATATTTAAAATAGGAACTCCAATCGAGACACAATTTCGTTTTGTCAACATTGCTTCTGTCTTAGCGAAAAGATACTACCTATCGATGGGCGTAGTTTGTCCGTACCTTAAAAGAAGTTCACTCAAACTCAATAGGGAAGTATCGAAGGAGTATCATGATAGAAGGCATAAATTGATGGTAAAGTCTATAGTTCGCTAATTTTAATCGTCGCTAAGGGAGGCGTCCCTGTTCTGGGCTACCCCTTTGCCCCCGTTTACACCAGTGCGACTAGTTTTCGACTTGTGCTTATTTTGTCAACAAACTTACCTTTGTAAGTAGGTACAATAAATTAATTTGTAAATAAGTACTTGATTAATAAGGAATCGATTTAGAACTTAATAAATACAGTAGAACTATACTAAAATAAGATAATTATGATGTGTAAGTATATATTTTTTTTTAAATTGTTGTTTGTTTAAATGTTTAAAACCATACCAATAAATAATTAAGCCTTTAACACCTTTAATATCCTTGATGTTAAATTAACAATCCAGTTCGAGTAGATATTTTAATTTGGAAGTGTTACGTTGCACGCTGCAGTAGGTAATGACACACAAACATCATTTGCATTTACACCGTCAGCAGTAATTACAGCGGGTGCGTTTAATTTCCTTTATCTGCTTATCGATATAAATGACACTCTGTCCACAAAATGTAGCTACAGAATTTCGAATTGAAACTTTCATATGGTATTAAATTTCTGATTTGAATTTGTTTTCTGAGGGAACTATTTTCCGCACTTAAATTTTCGATCTCGAGGTCAGCTGAATCTAATTTCAAACGGAGATCACTTATCTGCGTTTTTAATTCTTCGATTGAATCCAGATAGCATGTTGGTATATTCGTACAGCTCCTGTTTTGTACGGTGTCTTCTAGAGCAGATTCATTTCATTCAGTATCATCAAGAGGTAATGAAGCATAACTGTTTTGGTGTGTCTGGAGTTGTAGGTATCAGTGACTTATTACAATCTGGTGGCTCGCCTTGTCTGTTGTTTCGTTATTATATAAAAAATCGGTTTTATTAGTTTATAATAATAATAACAAATTAATACCTTTCAGACAAGTCAATGCCACAAAATGCTTTTTTTTTATGGCACAAGTAAATCCACTCACGTGATTATAAGGAAGACAGATTTGAACTTTCACTTCATCCTTTTTTTCCATCCAGCAATGTATTTTATATGGATGTGATCAAAAGTCAAAGTCAAAATGTTTTATTGCGATCATGTGGTTAATTCTAAGTGTTACATAAAAATCCAGTACTCAACATGAACCCTGTCAGGGCAATGCAACATAATTTAAACTTATATACTAAACAAAAACTATTCTAAAGTTAGCATGCAAATCCTAGTACCTATTTCTATCCTACGATATTTCTAAAAGTCTGTAACTATTTTTCAACTGAATTCAATTCTATTTTCACAGTTAATCTTCGAAACTCATGCTAATTTTGTAGGATAACATTTTTTTGTACCTTTCAGTAACCGTATTAAGAATTGGCAGGTGGGTGTTGGTCTGGGTCTCGAGTTGGTCTAAAATATCAAATGTAATGTAGTGTACCTATATTTTACCCCACATTTGCCTTTATTGTCACTTGCCATTCAGACCAAACGTAGTTTGCAATAAAAGAGCTGTCAACTAGTCCTAGGTATAGTTGTACATACCTAAATACATACGCACAAAGAATACGAATAAATGTTAATACCATCAAGGCAGCGAGCGTTTCGCTGTTTACGTCAAATTATTGTAATTGCTTTCGTATTTATGCTTCGTGAAACGCCTGTCCTAATTTAATTTAATGACTTCAGAGAACGTTTGTCGAATGTCGCAATACATGCCCAAAGTTTTATACTAGGAAAGTATCATTACTTATTTATATCTAATATAGGTCTGGATACAAGTTAATTATTTCGATTTTTAAGCAACGATCATGCATGCCTGTTCTTCCAGCAGACGGCGCTCTTCATCGCTTCTTCGTGAATGTTTTTATTTTGTTCTTCATATAGGTATTGCATGAAATTTTCCATTTCTAAAAAAATGTTGTTTATAATTTATTATTGTTTGAATTAACTCTACCAAAGTTGTTACACTGCTATGTAGTGGATATCAAAAAGAAATCATAGCCATAAATTTTACTTAGTATCACTTTGTAACTTTACAGGACGTAAAAACGGTTCAGAAAGTCTTATTTTAAATTAAAACATAAAAAGCGTTGCAGTCATCAGACAAAGTATACTACGCTAATGTACGTGCTCTACGAGACTCTAGGTAGAGTCATAGCGTTCATCACAGTAAAGCGACGCTACAGTAAATCAACTTAAAAGAAGCGTTACGATCGCCTCAGCTGTGAGAATCTCATTTCTTTAACTTCTTTATCTTCCATAACGATGTTACGGGTAGGTTTTTTACGAACCACTATCCTTTATAGGATAGTTAACCACATTTTTAGATTCCTAAATCACAACTGACGTGATCATGATGAGGAATTGAGGATATATAAAATTCAATTTTCTTCTTTTGATATTATATTTGAGATAATTTATAATATTGCTCAGGGTTCACCATACGTTGTGATAATAATTTTTTATGACATCATCGATCACTCTAACAGACTTAAAATATTGATCTGTCAGTTGTTTGTATTCGTCAAAGTGAGTTTACTGTTCGGATATTGACTGTGGCTGTGGGTAGAGTCGCACCATCGTCGTAGTGCAGTAGCGAAAGATGCAATCTGCATACATTAGCCTAACGCCTCTTAGTTTTGACACCTGCTCTCAGCACGGCGAGGGAGGCGCTGCAAGTAGATGGATGGCACAAACATGTCAAGAATAAAGATAGCTGTTGCAAACTTGGAGCCGACAGAAGCATTGCAAGAAGAAATATTGTTTCACTGTCTACTACTGTCTAGGTAGTGTACTCGGCAAAAGTTTTAAGTATGCAGGCACCGAAATGTGAAATATGATGCCAAGAACGTCTCATACCATACATATTTTCTCCCAGCAATGGATGAGTAAATAATGGATAAAATACGGAACTCATGATTTTGATACTAAACTTATTTTTATGTTGAAGCTCTCTGTGTTACAATAAGAACTTATTGAACTTGATTAGGTACCCGAATAAAGTTTTGGAACCCAATCAAACAAAACTTATTTAAGAACAAAACACAGATTGTTCAGAAAAAAATATTGTTGGTACAATTAAAAATCTTGAATTTTTTGTCAATTCCAAATACTGTAACTTATAAGTACGTCAGTTTGACAGTTGCTGAGCAAGCGATTTTGTATGGCGAACTACAGTGAAAATCCTTACACCATAGCGTAAGTCATCGCATAACTTTTAAGTCACGTTTATTACTACCAGCCCTATAATTAAATCCTATTAGTTTAATCCCGATTTGAATATTGTATTACTTATATCATAAACCACTACCTAAGACCATACAATGAAAACCGCTTCCATCACACAAATACAGAATATAGCAAATACCTTAAATACTTAACAGCTCCGCTATCGAGTCAAGTTAAATGCCCTGCGAGGTCGGGAGGGTTGTCACGTCAGAGTACATTTTAATAATGCACCCGCTCGTTTAGTATGAAAATTAGCTGGCGAGCGGTGGCCTAGCGCTGCGCTCGCTCCTGGATTATTGATGGTGCAACCGCGTTAGGTAGACACGACCATAGTAAAATAAGAATAGTAAGCTATCTCCGGCCCCTTAGGAAACTTAATTACCTACTTTGTAGGGCTGTGGATCACGTATCACAAATCGGTCAACATGCCTTACATCATTATTGCATTATAATTTAGGAACCAGAACAGGTACGTACAAATCGGACGTGAGCGCCCGATAGGAGTGTACATAGTTTGTGCCTGTGCGGCCCCGACTGAGACGGCGCGCCGTGTCTGTATACGATACTCGCGCATTTAACCCGCGCGATGTCCCTTTCCTTGAAGATAGCGTACTCTTCTTATTTTACTATGACACGAGTGGCGGTTCTTCGGCAGCTTAGGTAATTAATGCATCATTTTAAACTGAAGTCCTTATTGGGAATTGAAGGAAATAAGGATTTAAGTTTAGCTTTACACTGCTTTTACCCAAAGGATCCATCTTCAGAAATAATCCTGCAGCTTTTGTTGAAAACAGTTTCATCTTAAATGTGTAAGCTTAATATATGAGCTGATAGTAAAAATAGAAGACCAGTAAATATGGGATTCAAATTCCAATACGAATCGGGAATTGGAAGGTATGTATTCCTATTCTGTTTTCAAGTTTCGTCTGTATTTGCATTTAATGTGTTCAGTTTATTCAATGTCACATTTTCATATAACTATAAATATAAAGACGCCTGAAGCGAGAATCTCGGTATAGTATCAGTAGGTATTAGTGTTACTACAATCATTGTCTTTGGTAACAAACCAAACCAAGTATTACTATAAATATACCAAACAATCCCTTACGATTACAATATCATTGACAAATTAAACAGTTCCAAACACAATGTTGTGGTTGTTTACAGACATGCGGAAACCGAAAGGCAGATAACACAAATATGAAACATCTATTGAAATCGAGTACGTGCAAGTAACCGCTAAGTTCCCAAGTTCCTCAGCTAGCCAAAGTTTGGCAATCGGCATGAGAGGTGGGAGCTATAATGGATTGGATTATTGATTCACTGGAGCTTCGTACGTACCTACTCGCGGATACAATTTCGCCCACACAATATTATATCCCCTTCATTATTACAATGTTATCGCAAATAGTGAGTATTTATTACATTTGAATATCCCGGTATTTTGCTGAATTGCAATTAGAAAAATGTGTACCGGAGAATCATTACGGTTAAGGTTTTCTCAAAAAATACTAGATAGATTTTTGAAAATTCTTTACAATTACATAGTGTGTACTCTCAACTATCTACGAGTAAAATAATATATACAATAAGTCAAGTAGTTCTTGAGAAAATCTCAAACTTAAGCCACCACTACACTTTTCTCGGTTTTCGTGTACGTTGTATTAGAGATGAAAATATTTGTATGGACTTTATAAATGCAATGGTTTGGCGAGCTCTAGCAATGTGGTCATTGGACTTAAGTTACAGATATCCAGTTAATTCAATAAGTTTTTCTCGGTTCATCGAGAGAAGTTTACGTAAGTATTATGTCGAAGTAACGTATAGTATTATCATTTCATATCATATTCCAGAAAACGATAGTGATGGTACAGTCACCAGCATATCCAGTATAATATTGCACGTTATACTGTTATTAGTCTCATTACCTGCCTCATTAAAATCACATGTTAAGTATTAACAATTGTGATATAGGTAATGTCACCTTTGAGGTAGTAAAATAATTTAATTGCTTTGATTTTGACTAAACATAATGTGATACGTGCTAAATACTGTATGATTCTGTAAATTTCCTATGTCGCAAGTGCTAAAGTTGAACAGTTTCAATTTTTTCGATACCATATCTCGCCGGGGATCTGCAACCAATCGCGAAAAAGTACCTTCGCGCTCGTGAACCCGAACGTGACTCGATTCCTTATTGATATCGAGTGATACGCAGGTCACAATATAAATTTAGAAATACTCGAATTGTAGTAAAATAATATATGGGGTTGCTCGTTCACAATACAAACATTTAAAAAATTTCATCAACAACCACTTTGTTTATGATATATGACTAAGCTAATATGTTTACTTCACTGCATTAAAATAGAAAAATCCCATCAATAAAGTGAAGTGAAGTTTTTCTTTTTGTGTTCGTATTTTTAAACAAATTTTAAAATATAAAATTTGAATACCTCCACGATTACGGAGAAATAATGTCTACCTTAAAATTACCATATACAAATATATTTTTTTTTTTTTCAATTATTTGATATGTAATGGTATGTACGGTAAATCGACTGAGCCTTCTAGAGCGCGTAGTTACTTTCGACGCGTACTTTACTATAATAAATAATAGTCTGTCTACCACGCAGTGAGAACGCCTAGCAAACTTTTCCCTGTAGTTTAAATTACAGTTACAATAGAGAACCACACTGCATACTTTAAAATAAACACCCAAAGTTTTAGAAGCTTTCAAATATTCACCGGAAATTCAATTTGTAGTTTTCAAATTTTAGACATTACGTAAGGCTCGTAATAGTCTCAAAAGTCAACGGAATATTAGTAGTTCTAACAATTGTTTAGTACTACTATATTCCGTTGACTTTTAGGACTATTACGAGCATTCAATGTTTTGTAAAATAATTCGATTACCTATATCTCCTTGCCTAGACCTTCTAATCTAATCTACCTACAAGAGAAATTACTTGGATTTTTGGATAACAGTCGAAAAGAAAAACAAAAGAAAGCGCAGAAGTTTAGACTGATAAATTTAGTGATACTATTTTAATAAAATATTGTAAAATTTCCAGATTGGGGATAGCTATTTAAACATACTAAAACATCCCTTGGTGATAAATAGCTATCACATCACTTTATGTATGGTCCTTAGGCTTATAGGTAATTCGACAGACAGGCAGTATGTTGAGATTTATAAATATAGAGATTTCATGTAATTGTGACGATTCCAGAACTACCTGCTATAATTATTTAATCGTTGCTAAGCGGGGTGTTTACGCGATGTAGCATACGAACCGATTCGTCGCATTTGGTCAAATGTCCCAATTCGAGAAAGATACCGCGAAAGGTCAAATTACGAACGACAGTGACAGTTTGCGTTTAGGATTAGATTTGGCGGCCACGATACAAACTCACCTAATTATGATTTTAATTTCGGACTATGCTCAATTTTAAACCTTGGACGACTTTTTAGTATTTCACCGAAAAAATAAACACAAAATCCGCATCGTCACCTGCTAAGTCTCCTCTGCGACACCCCAGGCTCAATAAATCAGGCGGGATTTGAATTCGACGGTCGCGCGGCCTGTTACCGATGTACTGCCCATTAAATCCCTGTGTTTTTATTTTTCGACGCCCATTCCACAACTCTGATTGTTTGCCCACATTTTCTTGGTCGGATTTTCCATTTATCATCGTAAATGGGAGAGATATCGAGCACTGAGGCGACTGTGAAACAAAAATAGGGCGGAAAATGCCGCAAAGTTACGAGGCCATTTTGAGGCCACCCAGCTAATAGTGGCTGATAGGAAGAAATCCAGACTACTATCAGAAGATTTATCGGTATATTACTAAATATATTTATTTCATTCCAAAATTTTAATAATACAGATTTTTACATAATATTGACACTAAAATCTGACACATCAATACAACAGAGAGAGACGCCATTTATTGTGTATAAATCATTAAAAATGGATGTCTTACAAGTAGTCATAAATGCCTTGCTATGCTTACGTCTCATTATGACATTTTTACGGTCTCTTGAATATTCCGCTTTCGTGTTACTTGTGATTAAAGTTCGATTTCTAGTTAGTATATTATATTGTACTACTCGTACATTCGTATGAACCTAGAGCTTAATATTTTTATATACAAAAAAACACGTATTACTTACTTTTATTAGATGGGTCTGGCGCACCGCACCGCCCATTTATTAATTAATTTTTAGATACGTAGTCGTCGCAGAATTTACTCAGTGGAATTCGAACGATAAAATGAAATATGTACTTACTTCTATCAAACGATGCTTTTCTGGCTTGCAATGAAATATTTTGAGAAATATTTTCCAGTTTGTGTTTGTGCGGAAACAGAAATCGTATCCACATATGTTGCGATAAGTATTTTAGTGACGTCATCGACAGTTCTAAAGCCTTCTACGGACTAAGCGTTCCTGTGTGTGCATAACCGGCCTCATATACATCTTTATTGATAATGTTCATTATATGTCAATGTTAATTATCTATTAAAATTCGGGTACATTGGGAACGCTTAGTTAGTACAAGGTTTGACAGATTTAAGCTAATTATATATATTACCGGTGGTAGAATTCAGCAGGGTCCGTCTGAGTGCGTTCCACAACCTTACCTATTTCTGCCGTCAAATAGCAATATGCATGCAATGCTGTGTTCCGTTTGTGAAAGGTAATTGGTGTAATTATGAGAACATAAGGGGTTACAACTCCGTCCTTAGGGCGGCGACACCTGCAACCCTTCTGCAGTAGTTAGGCGACGGTGACCCTTAAGCTAGTTCGTCGTTCCTTGTCAATAAAAAAGGTAATGACCAATTCCTAAGGTCTATATCATCAAACACGAAAAGGGACACTGACGAATCCCGGCAACCCTAGCCAACTCTCGAAGTAACACTTATCGAACATAATAATCAGGATCGGTGCTCGAGCACTGTCATTCCGCGTCAAAATCCGTCGGGATGCCGTTAGAAATTTTCCGGGTTCTTTAACGGGATTCATTCATAACTCACGGGCGAGTGGAGCCTTCGAATATTTCAGGCTGTAGACCCCACCCCCATAAATTCCGCGCGTCGGGTTGCCAAATTAGGCGCGAGAAACGTCGACTTATTCCCCCCCATTAACCAGGGGCCCGGCGGCGCATGAGTGAGACTTTTGAGAAAACTTTCCACGTGGCGTCGCAGGTGCCGTAGCTATAAATTATAACACCCTGTGGAACATTGGGGATAGCCGCTGAAACTGAGAATGTTTGAATCGATTTCAGACTTTCAGTGTTGAGAAAATAAATCACAGAGGCTTACTTATTGAAATTGAATTAGGCGAGGAGTGGCCGCTTGAGAAGAGGGTAACCAGTCGTTAATTAAACAAATGACAATGCCAGATTCTGCCCCACCATCAACCGCAAGTTGTACAAGATAACGAATAAATGTAAAATTATCTCCGCTTTTTATTAAAATTGTTGGTTTAAAATAAAGTTTTGTACAAGTTGCGATTGGAAAAAAAACGGCTTAATTAAGAACTCAGAAAATAGTAAGAAATTGAAGCGAATTATTCATTGTTTTTGTTATTCTTCTATAGGAGTTGCGAGAGTAGTAGAAAATGATACTGATTATGATTATGCAATATGAAACCTGTAATAAGTCTCCAACAAAATGATTGGTATAGCTTAAATTGTCACGTAGTTTTGTAGGTGGGGCAAAGCTCCATTGAAATGTGGCAATGTCTTTTATTTTGACTTTGATTTCATTATAAAATTAGTATTTGCCTGAAACAAGTAGCTATTGTAAATTTGGTTAATGGCGTATATTTATTGTAAGTAATTATTACTATTTTTATTGTGCAATATACCATAGGTAGAGTCTATTGTAAATGCCGAAGCAGCACTTCATATTACTAGACTATAGTCGGCACACATCCACTTGAAACTGAAAACGTAAACATATCGAACATTTCGTTGTATTGTAACACAATGTTCCGATTCCGAGAATTATTTGGTGGCAATATTTAATTCCCTTTTGTTAAAAACCCAGTTTCAGTTGTGATTTGTTTTTGGTTATAGACAATAATGGCAGACTAGTAACCACAATACGTGTTTACTATATTTACAAAGAGCTAGGGTAATTGGCTAAGAGAATTTATAAACTTTATTGCATTGAACTTTTATAATAAAATCTGAACTTATATAATAAACTTAGATACTGAACTTTTATAATAAAATCGGTCTACTCAATCGATTGACAGACTGTTGTCCTCTATTTATTCGATAGCGGTGTTTTATTAATTCCATAAATGGAATCGTGTATACCTGACAAATACACGCCGCAATTTTTGCATCCGGAAAAAAACGTTTCGGTGTTACGAATTCATGCATAGACCATTTCGAATTCTCGATACGCGTGATATGTCGAATATTCCATTTAAAGATAACTAGGTCACTGAGAACTAAGTCCACAAAACGTGGCTTTATTTATAAGTGTACGTGTGTGTATGAGATTCCTATATTTATTGTGATTTCATCAGAGACATTGTAGCTGACGTGAAACTGTCAAAGTTTAGCGAAGTTTAATTGCCTCAGTAACAACTGAACAATCTTCCACATCTCAAAAGTAATTACCTCTGCGGATCACAAACTGAGCAAAACACGCTATGCTAACAATCGAATGAACTTCCGCCCAATTTACTTTATGTGTAACCCATTATTATAATTGCTTACAGTTTCGGGAGTCGTGCCCTCAAACCGACGAAGCGGTGCCATGCCAACTGAGATGAACTGACTCAAACATAAATTCTATTATAAGCACAGATTAGAACATTAGTTTTGTTCTCCGTATAACAAATTTTGCAGCTGCTTATTGCGAAAGAAAACAATAATGTGTAAAAAACATAAAAATAAATGAGCCTCTCCTTGTATGTGTATATTTTGCCTTTATTAATTATGATTAACCCACCGAAATTATTCATTATCTATTAGGATATTTTAAGATTGTAAAAGGATCACTTTGTATCACTTTCAACGCTTGACAAGTGGCGCAGTGTCTGCTCTTTGAGGGCTACTTCACATTAGGCAATTGTTTAGGTCTATTTTACACAAAAATGTGTTCAGTTTTCCGTTGTCCATTCACAGTTTTGAGAGCAATTTATGCGAGATGAACTCATTCGGCTACGGAAGCTCAATATCCTAACGTGCCATCGAGATCTTAGCCCAAACAATCTCGAATGACATTTTCATTCAAAATTGTTTCGACCGGATTTAAACCATCCAATAACAATAGCCAATTAATATCTTATATTAATTACCAGTAAAGTTATCCTATAGAAGCCCATCGAACAAGAGAAATGAAGCTCAAATCAATATCAATATTTTCCGTCACAATAATCATGGAGCATAATCGAGACACCAACAATGGGCCCGGTTCCACAATGACCGGTAATTCAGCGAATGTAATTCAGACGAGCGAGAGTTTGGTGAATTTAATTTTATCTCGGATAAACCCCTCCACCGCAATAACTCATGGAAACCACTGTACGAGTCTGTCGTAATGTACATTGGTAAGCTACGGGCAAATATGCCGGATATATATTTTTATACATACATTTTTCTCGAAGAAACATGTTTCCTAAGACATAATGTATAATTCACAAGCACACATATTTAAGATAGATCAGTAAGATAGAGATAGATACCTAACAAGCGAGGTACAGTCGAAAACAAGTGTAAAACTGTTATTGTGTGCGTCATAGGAGTTATAATAGTTCTTATTTTAACCATTTATGTTCTGTCGATTATACGTAAATGTATTGCAGGTATTTCTAAATACGATTTTCTTTGTTTGAAGTGGCTCTTGTTAGGAAAGGTAATTCATGAATGAAAGGGAAGCCTTTCCCGGTAAAGCACATTGTTGCGCTCGTCAACTTGGAATGTAACAAATCTGGATCGGGGGTCGCTAGTGGAATGTTAAACTTTACATTTGTTACGGGCGACGGAACAGGGCAATAGAATTAATTCAATCGACACAACTTTGCATTCAGACTCAGATCCGATTGTTCCTATTCATGTCGGCAAAATAAGGGAAACCTCAAAGGGTTAAGCCGACGAGCTACGAAATGATTGATGGATACGACTGATTGCAACGCTGCTATTGTATCTACCTATAATTTATCAAACAATAAATCAATCAATCAAATATACTTTATTTGCACACAAATGAAAATACATCGGTTACATATAAAACCAAAAATAATTATTATGGCCGTTCGACTGTTTGTTTAATTATATTTACACTTACATCGATAGATAACCTCTTTATTGCCAAAGCATCAGTGTATCGATAAGGTTTCATTGATACAATTTGCACAAAACCCGACCTTATCGTTCTAAGCGATCTCTTCAAGCAGCGCCAGACTTAACGGCAGTGTAGTGCATATAACCAAAACAGTGAAGCACTGTAGAACATAAGCTAGGACACCTAAATATACCTAGGTAAGTACTTATATATGTACAAGGTATCCTGACATTTTAACTATGCTACATAAAAAATACCCTTCAAAATCTCTCGTACAATATTCATTGATTGCATAATCATAATCAAAAAGTCACAGTTCTCCACTTACTCGCCGAGTGATTAAGCTCAATTAACGTCCGTTTGTTTTACGTTTACAATCCAGACGACGCGAGCTAAGTACTAATAAAGCTAGTTTCAGAGAACGCAGAAACGGACGAACTTACTTAACGTCTTATGGCAAACATATTACTTATTTATGTGTGTGTTAAAAGTTAGTGTTTCCGGGATTGGATTACCATAACTCCTAAATACAAAATACTGAAACGATGTACATTGTATTTTGATTAGGGGTTGTTATTTTATGTTAAGTTCAGTATCGTAGTTACGAGTATGTATAAAAATTTAAATAAACTTGTGTAAACTTTGTACAAAAGTAAAATTTTCGTTGATGTGATTCGCCTCATTCCAACTGCATCCGTACAATGGATCCATTTGTGCTGAGACTCCACAGAAAACCCAAATGTGCCTAATTCACAATGAGAATGCTGATCACGTCATGGTAGAGATATCTCGCGGTTGTGGGGCGATCAATTCCACTGGCGCATACGAGCGGTATGTGGAAAAACGGTAGTAGCTGTGACGATCCCACCCCGCCCTTAAGCATCCCCCCCTCTACGCACTACTCCAAAAAGACTACGAAAGACCCTGAAGGGGTGAAAACCTACAAAAAGCTAAAAGAGACCTACCTAAATACTTACGAAAAGCACCAGCTCTGGAACCCCTACGTGAAAGCTAGATAAACCTACAAAATTATTAAGCTAAAAAGATACTTACCAAAGCTCTTACTAACTTCCTTACAATTAAAGCTATGTGTACCTACTCAATTGACTTTATACTACTATGTAAAATATTAAGCTAATTGAAATAAAGTAAATTGGAACTAATATTAAATCATAATTAAAGCAAAATTAAGGATAATAGAATATTAAATTACTAGAATTAATATGGCCAAAATGTGATCGTCTAACCCTACGTTGTTATTTCCTAATGTAGTAACACACAGAATCTTCAAGGGTTCAGCGGAGATCAGGTAGACGAATATAAATTAAAGCATAACAGGTTTATAACGAAAAGAAAATATTTATTGCGATAACCTAACATACAAAAACTATTAGACTTATTACTAGCACGAATAATAAAACTTACGCTTAAGTTATCTTAAATCTAAATGAACGTACTGACAATTATTAAGAAGTTACTTAAGTTCGAAATAACGTCCCTATATAGAAGTATAAAAGGTTATTAATTAAAATGAGAATTAAATTAGATTACTTACAGATAAACGAATTTGAAATTGAAGTTAATTAGCTACCTACCTTCTGACATACTTATTGACCATACCCAAGGCCTGAATACAATACTAAAACGCAACAATATACCTACAGAACTACCGTGACTATGAGTTAACCCTATGAAATCTTTAAATCAAAAGAACTTATACATTTTATATTGAAAATGAAAATAAATAATTAGAATCGAGAGAGGTTCTTACAACTAATATTAATACCGTAACGGAGTTTTCCTGCAACAGAAAAATAGGTTAATATCGACTTCAAGATAATATTTACACAAAATAAAGGGAACTACATAAAGAAATAGATTTAGGTAGGTACTGGAAGACAATACAATTTATTGGTTTGGAACTCTGGATGGAAGTAAAGAATATTACTCTGGACATCTGAATCTCTGTAAGAAATTACTGTTAGACGTGAGAACATTTCCTGTAAGAGATTAACCTCTAAAAAAAAATGTTTTCACCCCCCTGGCTCCACACCACGCCACGAGGGGATAGACTCCAACCAGAATGCGAGTCTCCTCAGGAAAGGATGATGGAAAGGAATCTGATGTTAAAAGTTGCTATTTCGCAAAACTAATAATCTTTCAGTCCCTCTCATTGAAGTTCTTAATATTACTAGATTCATTCTAGTGGTTTCTGGAGTGCCCAGTTACTGATAGAAGTATTTGCACATTGTGCGTACAAAGGTAGGTTCAATACCTTGTACAACTGAAAAGGTAGGTTCAATACCTTTTCATTGCAACTGGAAAGGTAGGTTCAATACCTTTCCACAACTGAAAGGGTAGGTTCAATACCCTTCCACAAAATAAAAGGTAGGTTCAATACCTTTTATATTTCCTGTAGGAATAAAATAAATAGAATGAATTTTAGTAACGGTAAGAATAAGACAGACCGAAGTGATTGTGCATAAATAAATCATAAGCTACATTTAATAAGCATTTATATGCCTTCAGAAGGAGTTGGTAGGAAGTTCAGAAAGATGGGAGAATGATTGTTAGGAGGATTATTGAAGGGAATAGATTTAAACTAAAGCCAGCAACTTGCCGTACTAGTGGGTTGAATCCACATCCTCATTACCAAAATAACCCTGGCCTAAATGAGTTTGGTGAATGAAGGTTGAAGGTTGAATAAGCTGTATATTACCTCACCGGCCAAGCGAGGTTCCACACAGCCAATTCGGTGTGCAGTGTGGGGAAAATTTGATAGCTGCGGGTATAGTGTAACTGCGTGCTCCGATAAAACCACCAGCAAGTCACATCGTTTAGAATAGCTTGCTCGTGATAATATCAGAGAATATGTCTCAATCAACCCAGAGTTACGTTAGCATGAATCAGGGTTCGAACCCGATGATTATTAACTTTAGGCCAATATAGTGCTAGGCCTCAATTCAATCTATGTTCGGGGTAGGTTCGCTTGCGTACCGCCACCCTTAATATTACGCCTTAATTGCCTAAGCGGTTTGAATACACAAGTATACAACAATGAACACAATACAAGAAAATATATGAATAAACTCATCAACAGTAAAATGTCAGTCAAGGAATATTATAGAATAGGCACATAATAAATATACACACACACAAGAGAAATACCAGGAGAAAGAAGTGTACAATTAAAGAAGTGAAATAATTAAATCAACTATCCGTTCATAGGGTTGCCAACACATTTCGCATAAGCATGAACCCTAAGTACGAATCTCAATTACCCACAATAGTAATAAAAATAATGAAACATTAAAATGTACACACAAAGCAAGACAATAGTAGCACTTACCCAACACGGAGAATAGCTGTAATAAATATGATTAGTAACAAAATATTTAAACCTTACTCACGTCCGCTCAGCCGTAGGGGAATATATGAATGAATAATAAAGAATAAATAATATAATAAATAAGTATACATATGGTAAATACCTTTCTTCACTTGAAATCGCTGGGATTCCAAGCAGTTGGAACATGGGAATGTATAGGAATTAGGTTTACCCGACACTCTCACTCAGACTCAAGCAAGATTGTTATAATACTAACACAGGATAAAGGTGTCTTGTCCTGTATCGGGCTGGTTGGTTTAGGAGGAATTGTGGTCAGGAAAAAGGGTATAAGGTAGTGGAAATAGGAAGAGTTTGACCTAACGGGCCCTACGGGGGAATATAATAAATAAATAAAATACACAAATTAAACTTCAATAGAAAGAAGTTTAAAATTAAGAGAGACTACTCCTGCACAACGAATTGCGCGCCAAACTCAGCTAAGATCGCACGTACGTCCGGCAGCGATTCCGCGATCCAAAGAAGAAGCCGCCGCCACGCTCGGTCAAGTCTATTTAAGCAGGCGCTGCTTCCCCTCCTCTCTTCACCTCTCGTCCCCTCCTTTTCGGCGCCGGTCTGTCGCACCAGCCACCTGTGCGAAGTGGCGTGACTTTCTGAAATAGTTCCTAATTAGACGTAACTAACATTAAATGCTACGCTACTATAGGCCTTGGGTATAGTAAATCAAAGTCCATAAAAATACTATGAAAGTTGAATGAAAATCATACGATCGACCACTGGCGCCTGCCTGTCGCATGAACACCTGTGTCGTCGTGGCGTGATCTCTATGTAAAACCCGCTCCTAATTAGGCTTAATTAACTTATCGGCAACTAGGCTTTATTCCTACTACACTAAAGTCGAAACTCGTTGTATTGACTTCCGATTGAAATTACTTGTGGTAGGCTTTATACTACAGGGTGATTTATTCCCTAATAAAATCTCAGAATTAAATGAATAACATTTAAATAACTCCTACCTAATAATCTAAAATAATAAATTTTACCTATATGGAACATTCCATTATAAAACTGAACGGCGGGAAATCCTACCTAGGTACATGTAAGAATGCAAAACCGAAGAAAATTCAGTAGCTTTTCAGTAGACAAGGTGGAAATATGAAAGCTTTAATGTTGTGAACTAAAAAGAAAATTAAATGAAGTATTTTCTATTGTAATTCCGGTATGACCGGTACACCACCCCCTGGAGAATTAACCGAAGATATTATCTATAATATCTGAGGCTTGATTATCCAACCATTCAAGGAAAATACTTCTTAATAGAATTCTAAGTAGAATTCAACACTTAACGTAACAATAAGCTACCTCCCAGCCTATCACAATACCTACACATAATACGATGAAAGATATTATCTTTCCACTACTAATTAAAATTCACTGCTTAGTTCGCATCCGGCCCTATGCACACAATATACCTACTTCTCGTCTATCATTTCCTAAACGTACAGAATGACAACAGACGCGACGTCGATTAAAAAAATCTACACGATAATAAATACTATCCTAAACTTGATTATCGAAGCTAAGAAATCGAACGAGCATGTTGAACCACCGACCAACGGAGTGTCCCCTAGCGGCGCTCGTTTCACCTTAAAGAAGATTAGTTTCTAATGACGCAATACAAATATGATAACTGAACCTGAACAATTTCGAAGAACCTTACAAATATACTAACTATAAAAATCACCTGAATTTGTAACTACTTCGCCAATCTGGTAACACCGATCAAAACGACAACATTGTTTTCGACTTCAGGAGATAGGTAAAGGTTATAAGAACCACACATCCAAATACAAGTTTAAATAAATTGAACTACACTAACGACAATCGAAGTAACACCTTACTCCACTACACAACTGCTATAATTCAATTAAACATCGATAATGGAACAACCCACAACGTCTGCAAAGTCTGCTACTTGGTAACAAACCTAAAACTTTGTACCAAGGCCGATAGATGGCGCTGTTAATAAAAAATGACACGACAACGCTAGCTCCACCTGTGTTTATATCCACACAACCAACGATAACGGCGACGCTAGCTCCACCTGTGGTGATACACGCACAACTACCTACCTAATACAAGTGCAATTACACATCTATCTATAACAAAGAAAAATATGAGGTCTGTCGAAAATCCTACCTACTGCGCGAGCGCATAACGTTTAGCTAGGTTAATTTCATCGACATCATCACAAGTACTCCACTGCTGGACATAGACCTCCCCTAGACACGCTACACAACAAGACTTCAAAGTGACAGTGGCCCTTCGCAGATCTTCCGTCTATCTGGATGGGCCGCCCAACACTACATAAATTCGAATAATTTAGCAATAGGATAAGTACCTTAAAAAAATATGATAACAACTAAGGTCACGGAGGCCCAGGTTCGACATCCAGGTCAGTCCGTACCTACCCTACTAGCACTGCAAGCAAAAATAACTTATCTTAACGTAGCACAGAGTACAGACGAACTTTAACTTGAAGCTAAACCAAAGCATTATGCGTTATATTTCAACTGGAACAACAACAAAACACAAAAAGGAACAATCAGACAAATTAATAACAAAACAAAAAAAACCTAGCGGTAACCCATCCACGTCCAGACCTCGCCGACAATTGCTTAACCGGAACGATTAGTGTCAACAAGCGCTAATAACACAACCCAAAATAAATAACTACTTATTCAAACCCTACCTTCACTGGAACGATCCTTGTCATTTCTCAGCCAAATACCTAGTGACAAAACAACCAATCATTTTTTTTTTCTAACGAATTAAATCCTAACGGTCACCCATTCAAATACAGACAAACGTTGTCCAACGTTGCATAACTTGAACGATCGGTGTCAACGCGTGCTCGCAAATCGCACCTCGACTAGGAATCTCTAATTATTAACCAAACCTACCAACAATCAGAGTCACAACAATTTAAACGTACATCTGAAAATGGAAGGTAATGGATAAAACGATAGCTTAACCGCACGCGCTCAAACATCTACCTACCCACATACATAAACTTAAACTTGTTTCCCGTAGCGGTACCTAGACAGCGACGATGGACGTATCTACCTAGTACCCCTAAAACGGTGCTAAACATAAACGTGACTTAAAGTCAACCCATGGTTCAAAACATAGTCCTAATGGATTTTATAGTCTACCTGCCTAGTGCTATCCCTAAACAATGCTAGACATAACCGCGGCTTATCGTTAACTCATGGGTTAAAATAAGATCCTAATGGATTTTATAGTCTACCTACCTAGTGCTATTCCTAAAACAATGCTAAACATAGCCGCGGCTTAACGTTAACTCATGGGTTAAAATAAGATCCTAATGGATTTTATAGTCTACCTACCTAGTGCTATTCCTAAAACAATGCTAAACATAGCCGCGGCTAACGTTAACCCACGGGTTAAAATAAGATCCTAATGGATTTTATAGTCTACCTACCTAGTGCTATTCCTAAAACAATGCTAAACATAGCCGCTGCTTAACGTTAACTCACGGGTTAAAATAAGATCCTAATGGATTTTATAGTCTACCTACCTAGTGCTATTCCTAAAACAATGCTAACATAGCCGCGGCTTAACGTTAACTCACGGGTTAAAATAAGATCCTAATGGATTTTATAGTCTACCTACCTAGTGCTATTCCTAAAACAATGCTAAACATAACCGGGGCTTAACGTTAACCCACGGGTTAAAATAAGATCCTAATGGATTTTATAGTCTACCTACCTAGTGCTATTCCTAAACCAATGCTAGACATAATTTCTCGATGTTGATGATCAAGTTTATGACTAACAACACAACCTGCCGCCTATATCCGCAGATGGATATGATGAACACACCTATAAGCTATTCCTAAAACAATGCTATTCCTAAACGTAAAACTGCTAGACATAATTTCTCGATGTTGATGATTAAGTTTATGACTAACAACACAACCTGCCGCCTATCTCCGCAGATGGATATGATGAACACACCTATAAGCTATTCCTAAAACAATGCTATTCCTAAACGTAAAACTGCTAGACATAATTTCTCGATGTTGATGATCAAGTTTATGACTAACAACACAACCTGCCGCCTATATCCGCAGATGGATATGATGAACACACCTATAAGCTATTCCTAAAACAATGCTATTCCTAAACGTATAACGGCGTTTACGGAAATGTGAAAGTGTCAGAACAAGGTAACAGAAATGAGTTTAACCCAGATTTATGGCTAACAAGCAACAACACATTTTGACTTCAGTTTCCGCATACACAGAGAAAACATGAAACAGACAGACAGACGAACCTACCTAGTATTCCTAAAGTAAATACGTAATATATTAGCTATAAACGAGACTTAAAATAATTGCATGATTCAAATCTAACCACGGTTCCTATCCTACCTACCTATCGGTTTTTATCAAAATGTAAAAGGACTACGCGTGGTTTAAAGATCAATGAAGTTAACCTAAGTTTACGGCTAACTCCCTTTTAAATACTCGGCCGGCCTCACCCCCGGCCTGTGTAGCCGCTCATTTTGAGAAACTCTCAAGCAACTTAGAATCCTACATACACTATTTACACACATACAATATTCACGCCAGCCTCACATGGTGGTAGGCAGCGACGATGGATATCCATCTGCTGCCATCCTGATTTCTATTTTTCCAAGACCTACTAGAAGTGACAAACGGACCGACATACATAAGTACCTAACCTATATGAGTATCACTTTTAACCGCATCTAAACTACATACAAGTGACAGTTATTAAGGGAGGGGGTCTCACCCCCACGGCTAGGTAGCTCGGTACCCATGTATCCTACAGAAATCTCTCGATCAACCCTAATGTAATAATACATCACACATCAAAATACACTAGCAATTTAACCTACAAGAATCGCAAAGAGACATATTCTGAGAACCCTTCTACTGTCGGTAGTCTGTTAATAATTGACAAATTAACATAGTTATACAAGTTACAAGAGGACAGACATACAGAAATCCGAAAACATTACCCTACTCCTTTCTACAGTCGGATAATGGCCTACACATTAACCGAGCAAGTCAAGACCCTTAGTCTACAAGAAGTTGCGAGTCAAATACATACCTACGTTCGAAAACATTATACCTTCTATCTGCAGTCGGTTAATGACCCTACGCATTTATCCGACCAAAGCAAAACATTTAGTCTACAAGAAGTTACGGGGGAACCGACACACACATTCGAAAACATTACCCTTCCTATCTGCAACCGGTTAACTACAACCTACACATTCCTAGCAAGTCAAACCTTTTGCTACAAGAAGTTACGAAGGGACTGACATACATACGAAACATTACCCTACTCAACTTATACACTATCCTAATAAGCCAAAACTTTAGCTACAAGAAATCAGGAGAGAACTGACATACATACATTCGAAATACATTACCCCTTCTCCTATCTGTAGTCGGATAACCTACACATTATCAGACTCAACCTAAGTATCAGAAGTAACTAGGGGACCGAAACATATTCGGAAAAATACTTTTCCTAGAATATTAAATAGAGAACACTCCATATCCTACAGTCCCGACACCCCCCATTTAGTACAGTCCTAACACCCCCCAGTTCCTGTGATTACCATGACAAAATGACAGAATTACCTGAATAAACCTACGCAATGCAAGCGAATAAATACCAATACATAAACTCATGTCTGCCATAGTGCTGAAAGCGCTGACGGAATTCAGTCTACTGCGATGATGACAATACCTTCTCCACATTCCTCGCTACTTGTGCTCCCTACGTAACCAACTTCGCTGCCTAGACCCTATATTATTCACCTAACACTACCTAGTACTATTTAGGACTAACGACTAACCTTAGCCCTTTAGCCTCATAACCCTAACGCACCCCCGATTCCTTAAGTTTCCGAAAATCCTAACAAAATGTAATTTTACGTACCTAGTTTATTAAGACTATTATTAACGCGTGAATTTAATCTAGTAAACCAGTAATTTAACCTAGTAAACCTGTAATTTAACCTAGTAAACCTGTAATTTAACCTAGTAAACCTGTAATTTAACCTAGTAAAACCTGTAATGCATCAATTCAATCCATCCACAACTGATCTCTTGAACCCCTCATTTGTTTACACGGAAACATATTGTGGACCGAAGTCCACATTAAGATATACATATATACATAATAATATACATAAATACACAATATAATATACGTTATACATAGATATATACAGATCCTGGGAATCAGGCAACATATTGTGACGATCCCACCCCGCCCTTAAGCATCCCCCCCTCTACGCACTACTCCAAAAAGACTACGAAAGACCCTGAAGGGGTGAAAACCTACAAAAAGCTAAAAGAGACCTACCTAAATACTTACGAAAAGCACCAGCTCTGGAACCCCTACGTGAAAGCTAGATAAACCTACAAAATTATTAAGCTAAAAAGATACTTACCAAAGCTCTTACTAACTTCCTTACAATTAAAGCTATGTGTACCTACTCAATTGACTTTATACTACTATGTAAAATATTAAGCTAATTGAAATAAAGTAAATTGGAACTAATATTAAATCATAATTAAAGCAAAATTAAGGATAATAGAATATTAAATTACTAGAATTAATATGGCCAAAATGTGATCGTCTAACCCTACGTTGTTATTTCCTAATGTAGTAACACACAGAATCTTCAAGGGTTCAGCGGAGATCAGGTAGACGAATATAAATTAAAGCATAACAGGTTTATAACGAAAAGAAAATATTTATTGCGATAACCTAACATACAAAAACTATTAGACTTATTACTAGCACGAATAATAAAACTTACGCTTAAGTTATCTTAAATCTAAATGAACGTACTGACAATTATTAAGAAGTTACTTAAGTTCGAAATAACGTCCCTATATAGAAGTATAAAAGGTTATTAATTAAAATGAGAATTAAATTAGATTACTTACAGATAAACGAATTTGAAATTGAAGTTAATTAGCTACCTACCTTCTGACATACTTATTGACCATACCCAAGGCCTGAATACAATACTAAAACGCAACAATATACCTACAGAACTACCGTGACTATGAGTTAACCCTATGAAATCTTTAAATCAAAAGAACTTATACATTTTATATTGAAAATGAAAATAAATAATTAGAATCGAGAGAGGTTCTTACAACTAATATTAATACCGTAACGGAGTTTTCCTGCAACAGAAAAATAGGTTAATATCGACTTCAAGATAATATTTACACAAAATAAAGGGAACTACATAAAGAAATAGATTTAGGTAGGTACTGGAAGACAATACAATTTATTGGTTTGGAACTCTGGATGGAAGTAAAGAATATTACTCTGGACATCTGAATCTCTGTAAGAAATTACTGTTAGACGTGAGAACATTTCCTGTAAGAGATTAACCTCTAAAAAAAAATGTTTTCACCCCCCTGGCTCCACACCACGCCACGAGGGGATAGACTCCAACCAGAATGCGAGTCTCCTCAGGAAAGGATGATGGAAAGGAATCTGATGTTAAAAGTTGCTATTTCGCAAAACTAATAATCTTTCAGTCCCTCTCATTGAAGTTCTTAATATTACTAGATTCATTCTAGTGGTTTCTGGAGTGCCCAGTTACTGATAGAAGTATTTGCACATTGTGCGTACAAAGGTAGGTTCAATACCTTGTACAACTGAAAAGGTAGGTTCAATACCTTTTCATTGCAACTGGAAAGGTAGGTTCAATACCTTTCCACAACTGAAAGGGTAGGTTCAATACCCTTCCACAAAATAAAAGGTAGGTTCAATACCTTTTATATTTCCTGTAGGAATAAAATAAATAGAATGAATTTTAGTAACGGTAAGAATAAGACAGACCGAAGTGATTGTGCATAAATAAATCATAAGCTACATTTAATAAGCATTTATATGCCTTCAGAAGGAGTTGGTAGGAAGTTCAGAAAGATGGGAGAATGATTGTTAGGAGGATTATTGAAGGGAATAGATTTAAACTAAAGCCAGCAACTTGCCGTACTAGTGGGTTGAATCCACATCCTCATTACCAAAATAACCCTGGCCTAAATGAGTTTGGTGAATGAAGGTTGAAGGTTGAATAAGCTGTATATTACCTCACCGGCCAAGCGAGGTTCCACACAGCCAATTCGGTGTGCAGTGTGGGGAAAATTTGATAGCTGCGGGTATAGTGTAACTGCGTGCTCCGATAAAACCACCAGCAAGTCACATCGTTTAGAATAGCTTGCTCGTGATAATATCAGAGAATATGTCTCAATCAACCCAGAGTTACGTTAGCATGAATCAGGGTTCGAACCCGATGATTATTAACTTTAGGCCAATATAGTGCTAGGCCTCAATTCAATCTATGTTCGGGGTAGGTTCGCTTGCGTACCGCCACCCTTAATATTACGCCTTAATTGCCTAAGCGGTTTGAATACACAAGTATACAACAATGAACACAATACAAGAAAATATATGAATAAACTCATCAACAGTAAAATGTCAGTCAAGGAATATTATAGAATAGGCACATAATAAATATACACACACACAAGAGAAATACCAGGAGAAAGAAGTGTACAATTAAAGAAGTGAAATAATTAAATCAACTATCCGTTCATAGGGTTGCCAACACATTTCGCATAAGCATGAACCCTAAGTACGAATCTCAATTACCCACAATAGTAATAAAAATAATGAAACATTAAAATGTACACACAAAGCAAGACAATAGTAGCACTTACCCAACACGGAGAATAGCTGTAATAAATATGATTAGTAACAAAATATTTAAACCTTACTCACGTCCGCTCAGCCGTAGGGGAATATATGAATGAATAATAAAGAATAAATAATATAATAAATAAGTATACATATGGTAAATACCTTTCTTCACTTGAAATCGCTGGGATTCCAAGCAGTTGGAACATGGGAATGTATAGGAATTAGGTTTACCCGACACTCTCACTCAGACTCAAGCAAGATTGTTATAATACTAACACAGGATAAAGGTGTCTTGTCCTGTATCGGGCTGGTTGGTTTAGGAGGAATTGTGGTCAGGAAAAAGGGTATAAGGTAGTGGAAATAGGAAGAGTTTGACCTAACGGGCCCTACGGGGGAATATAATAAATAAATAAAATACACAAATTAAACTTCAATAGAAAGAAGTTTAAAATTAAGAGAGACTACTCCTGCACAACGAATTGCGCGCCAAACTCAGCTAAGATCGCACGTACGTCCGGCAGCGATTCCGCGATCCAAAGAAGAAGCCGCCGCCACGCTCGGTCAAGTCTATTTAAGCAGGCGCTGCTTCCCCTCCTCTCTTCACCTCTCGTCCCCTCCTTTTCGGCGCCGGTCTGTCGCACCAGCCACCTGTGCGAAGTGGCGTGACTTTCTGAAATAGTTCCTAATTAGACGTAACTAACATTAAATGCTACGCTACTATAGGCCTTGGGTATAGTAAATCAAAGTCCATAAAAATACTATGAAAGTTGAATGAAAATCATACGATCGACCACTGGCGCCTGCCTGTCGCATGAACACCTGTGTCGTCGTGGCGTGATCTCTATGTAAAACCCGCTCCTAATTAGGCTTAATTAACTTATCGGCAACTAGGCTTTATTCCTACTACACTAAAGTCGAAACTCGTTGTATTGACTTCCGATTGAAATTACTTGTGGTAGGCTTTATACTACAGGGTGATTTATTCCCTAATAAAATCTCAGAATTAAATGAATAACATTTAAATAACTCCTACCTAATAATCTAAAATAATAAATTTTACCTATATGGAACATTCCATTATAAAACTGAACGGCGGGAAATCCTACCTAGGTACATGTAAGAATGCAAAACCGAAGAAAATTCAGTAGCTTTTCAGTAGACAAGGTGGAAATATGAAAGCTTTAATGTTGTGAACTAAAAAGAAAATTAAATGAAGTATTTTCTATTGTAATTCCGGTATGACCGGTACATAGCGGGCTTTGTTTTCTACGTGATCGTTTATACAAGCCAGAGGGTATGTCAACGTTACTATTTTTCACTGCGATCCGCCTCTCTTTGGGCGCGATGATAGATCGGGTTGCCGCTGTAGTCTGAATACAGCTTAAGGGCCACTTGTGCGAAAGTTCCGTATTAGTTAAATTAAAATACCTATATGCTGGCACGGTAAATACTTGATGGAATCTAACTATTTTGTATGATACTTGATACTGGCTAATTTATTAATTATTGTCGTTGCGAATTAATTGTATTTGTATAATTAATAATGATAACACAATCGGTTACATGTTATATAATTTGATGGCTGAAACTGACCCAATAAAAAGCAGCTGCAGAAATTAGTTCAATCGAACCTGTTTATGAAGTATGATAACCTCAATAATAGGAATGTGATATAATTAATTATTTAATAAATTTTGGTGAAACGGAATGTTAGTAAAATGTTACACAATAGTTAAATATGTTTGAATTAAAAACGCATAATTTCCACACAAAAACGAGCCCGGAAGAGTCAAAATAATGACAGCAATAAAACAAATGAGCGCGATTACGAGTAGGTTTGAGTTTCAAATTTAAGTGTCTAAAACGCCGGCACTTTCGCGAGCACCCCGCAATTCGCACAACCGCTACAGGGTGGGCAATAAAACAACGACAAGCGATACGATGGGATCGAGTCGGAACGAAATTATCTCGTAGAGTCGACGTAGATCAATTACAGGGGTGTCGGGAATTAGAGCCTTCGGTCCCGTCGCGCCGTGGAATAGGTGGAGATTTGTTACGGTCGCTTTAAACTTGATTTCATTGTGTTTTAACCTGATCTCGTTGCGGTTGGTTAAGGTAATTGTAACGTAAATAGGCTTTAGAATACATTCAATCCAACCAAATATTACGATGTTATTAAGTGTATTTTCTTCTTCAAAAATATGAATGCGGTACAGTAAATGACAGTCTCCGGTTTATGTCGGTTCAAAACCAAAAAATATAGATCAATCAGATATCGGTTACACACTCATATATTTACATACTGTAACATTTTCTAATACTTACTATTACTTCTTGAGTGCAAATATATTTTGTGAGTCTCGATGTAGTAAATAAAAAATGTATAAGGTTGCATTGTAACAGCCGATCTCGACTACAACTTGCTACGCGTTGTGCTACGAGCGCGGCGGCGTAGCAAATGTAGACATATGCATCAGTTCGTTAGCATTATTATTTGTTTTAGTCAGAGGATAATATATTTCAGAGGAAGAAATAGCTTTGAGATAGCTTTTTTTAATAATTCTTTTACAGTTACATAGTTTTAACTTTTATCTATCAAAAAATAAAAGAATTTTGCAACAGGCCAAGTAGTTTTTGAGAAAATCTCAACCTTAAAAACTCTCCTGTACACCTTTCTCTGTGTTCCACCGTACATGTGTTGTAGTTTCAAGCAAGTATTTTGTATTTCTGCCTTTATGTAGTTTATATTCCTTTCCTTTGATTGAGTTACAATCATTCTATTGTCAACCTCAATTCCGCCACTAACCGATGATATTGATCCGTCATCACCAGGAATTAGATTATCTCTAATTGGGGAACCAAATTGAGTGGCATCAAATAATTGCGATTTGCGATGGCAAAATTAAATTTTACTGAAAACGTAAGGGAAGGTTATATGTTGTTAAAATTTGGAAAAAATAATTCTAAATGGGTTATTTTAAAACTGTGAATATAACATTATTAGACAATGGACATTTTAATGGTATATTTGTTGAATATTTTGACTAATAATAATAACACATTCATATCTTGTTAAAATTACGAGTCGGGTGTACATGATTTCATACCTACGTATCTACGAATGCTTGCTATGCCGTAGCACGTCCGGTATATCGACTTCTCAGTTATTATAAACGAACCTCAACTTTTGAGGTATCCCAGTAACACATACACAGGCACAATTAGCAGAAACTTCACTTTTACTACGGGAAAATATCGGGTTCCCACGGGAAATTCGAAAATTACAGACACTGGCTCGAGGCGGATAGCTAGTTTAAATTAATTTAATAAGACCGCACTCGCAACACTTAGTTATATTCGTATTTCTGTGTGCGACTGGAACGGAACAGAACGCGAATTAAATACGACAACGCCGCGATTACCAAACGAAACCGACCCCGCGGCGCCATTAAGGATTCACCAAACGAATTGGGGACATCGAATTCGACAAAATTGAGCGCTTCTTTTCTTACATCGTAGGTATGTTTTCGTTTCCCAAAAGGAAGATATTTTAATATCTTTCCCTGCTCAAGGGAGGCGACCGCTGTTTTGATCTACGACTCGTAGAATACACTCTTTTTTGTACAAACAGAGAATATTTTTCCTCGGCCCGTTCTGGCATATATTATTATGGAGTGATTCGACTTTAGTCTCAGTTTTTTTATGTCGGAAAATAATCATTTGAAAAGATTACTTCTAGAAAAGTTTGTTTTTGAAAAAGATTGTTAAAATTTATTTTTGAAAAAAAAAACATCATTAGAGTACCTGCAAAGTAAAATTAACAACTCACACTTTCATCATCATCATCAGCCCGTATCAGTCCACTGCTGGACGTAGGCCTCTCCCAAAGCGCGCCAATCAACCCTACTCTCGGCCCTCTGCATCCAGTCCCTGCCAGCCATTTTGCGAAGGTCATCCCTCCATCTGGTCGGGGGGCGTCCCACACTACGTTTACCCGTTCGTGGCCTCCATTCGAGAACTCGTCTACCCCATCGGTTATCGGTTCTACGACAGATGTGACCAGCCCACTGCCACTTCAGTTTACTGATTCTATGAACAATGTCAACCACTTTTGTCTTCTGGCGGATATACTCGTTTCTTATTCTATCTAACAGAGAAATTCCAAGCATAGCTCTTTCCATAGCTCGCTGAGCGACCTTGAACCTGTGGGCCAGTCTCACCGTCAATGTCCACGTTTCGGCTCCGTAGGTCATCACTGGCAGGACGCACTGGTTGAAGACCTTAGTTTTTAGGCATTGTGGTATTGAAGACGAGAAGATATGACGTAGCTTCCCAAACGCTGCCCAGCCCAGCTGAATTCTCCTGTCACTCTCTTTCTCGAAGTTGTTCCTACCCAGCTGTAGAGTTTGTCCTAAGTAGACATATTTCTGAACAACTTCGAGGACCGTGGCATCGACTACTACTGGTTCCGGGACGACCAGATCATTGAACATGATCTTGGTCTTATCCAAATTCATCCCGAGCCCGACACGGCGAGAAGCAGCATTAAGGCTATCCAGCATTGCCTGCAGATCCTGCAGCGACTCAGCCATGACCACTATATCGTCGGCAAACCGAAGGTGTGAAATGTACTCGCCATTTACATTGATGCCACGTCCATTCCAGTCCAGTGTTTTGAAGACATCTTCCAGCGCGTTTGTGAAGAGTTTCGGTGATATAACATCTCCCTGTCTCACACCTCTACGCAACTGGATAGATCTTGTTTGCTGGTTCTGGATTTGGACGGTCATAGTGGCGGCGTCATACAGGCACCTCAGCACCTCGATGTACCGCCAGTCTACTTGGCATCGCTGCAAGGACTGCAGAACAGCCCAGGTTTCGATAGAGTCGAATGCTTTCTCATAGTCCACAAATGCAAGACACAGGGGCCGATTGTATTCCTCTGTCTTTTGTATAATCTGCCTCACTGTGTGGATGTGGTCTATGGTGCCATATCCTCCGCGAAACCCGGCCTGCTCCGGGGGCTGGAAGTCGTCAAATCTCCGTCCAAGACGATTCGTAATGACTCTCGAAAACAGCTTGTATACATGACTCAGGAGAGAGATAGGTCTATAGTTTTTCAATAGGGTTTTGTCCCCTTTCTTGAAAAACAGGACAACAATGCTCCTGTGCCATGCCTTCGGAGTTCTCCCACTCTGTATGACGGAGTTAAAAAGCTTCTGTAGCTCCATCAGGACAGGAGTACCACCTGCTTTCAGGAGCTCAGATGTAACCCCGTCTTCACCTGGGGCTTTTCCATTCTTAAGCTGTTTGAGAGCCAGTCCGATTTCGTCAAGACTCACATCCGGCAGGTCTTCGGTAAAATGGCGTGTTAACGTAGCTCGGGGATCATCAGTACTAGGCTCAGGTTGCGGTGCGTGAGGTGCGTACAATCGGCCGTAGAAGTCTTCGATCTCAGCGAGTATCTCTGGTTTGGAAGTGACGGTTCTGCCATTCGCCGACTTCAGTTTGGTCAGATGGCTTCTCCCCAACTGCTGTATGAATATTTTTGACCCTCGATTTTGCTCAATTGCCTCTTGTATGCGGCGTGTATTGGAGCGACGAAGGTCACGACGTATAAGCTTCCTTACATGCTTGTTGAGGGTCCGCTGTTCTGTCTGAGAGATTTGCGTAGCCTTTTCACGTCTTTCCTTCATGAGATCCAGAGTCTCCACTGAGAGCTTAGACTTCGTGCCAGTACGTTGCGACCTGCAAAACCTTACGCCTACGTCCCTGATGGTCTTCACCATTGTGTCAAACGCCTGGTCAACGTCAATTGTGGTTTCCAAGACATCGAATCTATTTTTCAGCTCCAGCTGAAATTTATCGGAGCCGGTTACGATCTGTTGCAGGTTAGGTCGGAGCGTAGACTTCATCATACGGAGTCTTTCTAGCTTAAAATCGATATTCAGGGTGCCTCGCACGAGTCGGTGGTCACTACCAGTGTTAAACCGGTTAAGTACAGAGACATCCCTGAATATATGCCTTTTGTCCGTTATGATGAAGTCTATCTCATTTTTCGTCATAGAGTCGGGGCTTTGCCAAGTCCACTTCCTCTGAGGCTGCTTCTTAAAGAACGAATTCATTAAGAATAGCCCCTCTTTCTCCAGGAAGTTAACTAGCATTTGCCCCCTATGATTCCTGCAACCAAGACCATGTGGTCCGACTTTCGATTCGATGTTGCTCTGTACTCCCACTTTAGCGTTGAAGTCCCCCATGACAACGTTGAAGTGTGTCTTAGTGGTGTGATTGAGGGCTTTGGCTATGTCTTCATAGACAGCCTCCACTTCTTCATCCGAGTGTGCCGACGTTGGTGCGTAGACCTGTACTACCTTAAGAGAGTATCTCTCGGTAAGTTTCAAAATGAGGTACGCTACCCGTGGCGACACACTGGAGATCTCCATTACGTTGTCTACGAGGGCCTTATTCACCAGAAAACCTACCCCGCCTTGGGAGAGTTGATCGCCCTCTCGAAAGTAGAGTAGATGGCCCGATTCCAGGGTCAGTGTGTCCTCCCCCTCTCTTCGGACTTCACATAACCCTAGGACGTGCCAGCGTATCCTCTCCAACTCTACTTCGAGTTCCGCGATATGATCGTCCAGCCGCAGAGTTCGTCCGTTGTACGTAGCCAGGGTCAATTTTGTTTGGCAGCCTCCCGTAACCCGGGGATTCTTAGCACCCCCTGCCCCGCCGTTACCGTAGCCGCTGCCTTGGCTAGGAATAGCGGGGCGGCCGGGAACTGGGGGCCGGGGCCTTGTGGTGTCACTCATATTTGGGAGGTGATGCCCGTAATCGCCACGCTGGGCAAGCGGGTTGGCGATCGCAGAGCCGGCCACCTCGCGCCGGTGACGCTGCTGCCCGTCACCGACCTGCTGCACTTGGCGCCGGCACGGTGCGAGCTGGGTATACCGCCAACTGTCGGTCGAACTCACACTTTAACGGCTTTAATTGCGATCTCCAGATGGCTGAATAATGGTGCAATATTTACCTGCAACAGGAGTAAATATTATTATTAATAAAAACTCACAGCATAAATTATTCTTAATCTTATTCAGTTGTCTAAGATTAGTTTATTTCGGAACAACTTGAGAGATGATACAGAATATTGCAGCAATCAACTTATATGAACACAATGAATTATAAATTTTAATATCGCTATTCGGATTTTTTTACATATTATCAATAAGTAGTTGAAGTTATGTGCTGCATCTATTATTGTAATTATTGACTTTTCTAAATGAAAGTAACTGTAGTTTTTGTCTGTTTTAAAATATCTTATTTAATAGTAATGAAGTAGTTATTTAATTTTCTATAAAATACACCTTTTGAACCACCCACCGCCTGCGGGCTATAATTATTGGACTAGCACTGTGAATTACGTCCACTTCCCGTCATCAGGTCAAGTGGTTTAATTACCTCGAGTGAGACACTCGGTGCGAGCTGTCCTAGCATGATGTGTCAATGAACGTGAATCATGCGAACCGTATTCCAGAGCCAATGTGATTAAATTGAAATAATTGTTCTTTATTAACGACCTTAATTACTTTATTTTAGTTTCAACGCCAGTGTCATGTTCTACTCGTATTCTAGCGACCTAGGAATTTAGTTTTTAATGTTGCCCAGGTAATCCCGTTCGGTAGAGATGTTAGATTAATGGAGAAAATTTTTCATCACGACTAGGATTCGACGGTACAATTTCTTTTGTGTGTCATTAGATTCATCTTGCAATAATTGTTTTTGTACATATGGTATTTCTCGATATACGTAATTATTTAATATATTTAGGTATGTTTTAGTTGTCGCAGTGCAAGAATAATTAAAATCCACCCTGCAAACTGAAAATGCGTTCTAAATATTTCCCCTCTGAACATAATTATTATATAACATGTGGTATTATGAGCAAGTTGTATATTTAGTGCATCAATATAATTGATGATGAGAACATGAGCTGATAATTATCAGCTCATGTTCTCAGCGGTAATTCCAATAACAATGGGCTATCAGTGACATCAACAGACGTCCTAATGGCCTGTTCAATCGAACATGTTCACAATAATAATAATACTAACTGTCCATGTAAACCTAACTAGTAATGTAGTCAATATACTTACATAGTGAAGGGCGAATGGCATTGAATAAATTGATACATTCGTATAATACAAACGGCCTGACAAAACTCAAATCAAAAAGGATATGTCTTGCATATTTTGAAGGTACTTAATAGTGAAAAAATATACAAAATATAAAGACTTTGTAGATCAAGGCATGTAGTTATTTATTATAGGTAACAGGTACGTATCGTCTTGATCTAAGAACAATAATTCATGTTCTTTTTAACCGTGCAGGGTTATCTATAGTGGAGGCTTAGGAATAGTGTTTTAGTTTCATATTCATACACTTTATTTCTAACCACACGGAACATTACAGAGCACTTGGTTATGTCAACAACAATTTGGTATCGTACAATGAAACCTACAACCCAAGCTTATTTAGGCTTATTTAGTTTTCACAAATATAAAGTAGGTATCTTTTTGTAATGCTTGATAGTTTATCGGAAATTACTAAAAACTTTAATTTAGTGGTCGCAAGCAGTAACTACTCACTACCTATTTTTTTTGAATATTTGGCAGGTCCTTGACTTACAAGCACGTCACGTACAAAATCCACCGTTATTGTAGCGACTATCCCTTACAAAAGAGAGGACCCAAAAGCGCCAGTATGTTGGTATTTCACCTTCTCGGCACACAAAGGATGTTTGCAAATCTCTCCCGGTAAACACTAAGTGATCCGATCAGTGTAACCGGGTTCTTTATAGCCTGCGCAGATAAGAGCAGGGCACATTGTTGGAAACTTCTGAAGACACATATAAAACACAAAACCATAAAATGTTCACAAGATACCTAACTCTATGTATTAGGTACTAGTTTTATTTATCGCCTAACTAAAGTATAACATTCATTCTTTCTATCATTGAGTTATACGAGGCAGAAAATTCAATTTAATATTAAAATGTTTTCATTTAATTCAAATTTCCATTTCTCCAATAGTATTTGCATTCAATTCTAGCGTAATATTCAACAGACGTTTTATGCAAACGAATTCATAATTATGTTGTTTCCACCATCTTGTGTTATCGTTGTATGTACAAAAGAGAAACAATTTCGAGAGGCCAAGGATATTTTACCAAACACAATGTGAAAATTGGTGACAAAAAACGACCCACATGATGTGTTGTCAACAAAGATAATGCGTATCGTGCTATCAGGGTGTCTCCATCGCTATTGTTGTCCCTAAACGCGGCCCTGATCCCGGGATCGCCAGCCCGGACTCGTTTGTCCCGGGATATCCTTCGCCAAACATTGACGAAACCCGAGATTCAGTAGACCTTTATACAAGAGCTTTGTGAAGTTGCCCGAGGTTATAAAAATATAAATAGAATGTCTTTTTCTGGACCCATATTCGAGATTATTGTAGGGCGCCAAGATTGTTATTGGTTGACATTGTTTCAGCGTTGGATGGCCTTAGATTTTCGTCGAGTGTTTTCTTACAATTTTGCGATAAATTTTCCAATAACTGGATAGTAGATGTAAGCACCAATTTCGTAAAGTATTGGATTTCTTGAACAAAATTCGCTTGATGTAAAGACGCAAGAAGATAGATAAGGCTATGTTTATTTGTAGGTTCTTATATCATTTTATACACATTTGAGTAAGGATTATAGATTTACCTTTAAAAAAAACAGACCAGCTGCCATAATAACTATGCACCGCATTAATGTTGTCTACATAATCAAAATGTTGACTGGTGGAGAAGGCCGCGTGGCATCATTTGTGTATCAAAAAACCGTACAGCTTTTTATAAAAGAAAGGCTCAATAACATTGTTCAAAGATCACGTACTTACAGAGTGCAAAAAGACGACACGGTAACTTCAACGGAAACATCCAATAAAAGGTGGTGTTCGCCAGTTGCAGCTAAAAACTTGAGCACTGCGACGAGTC
This sequence comes from Tachystola acroxantha, assembly GCA_963506565.1. NCBI lineage: Eukaryota > Metazoa > Arthropoda > Insecta > Lepidoptera > Oecophoridae > Tachystola > Tachystola acroxantha. The sequence continues at coordinate 7,949,841 of OY735880.1, forward strand.
GGGCGAGCCATCGGGCGACAAACTGGCCAACTTATCGTCTCAACTTCGATATTAGTTCGCGTGATCGATTCAGCAGGCCAGTTTGACAGTTGCGATGGTGACAGATGACGCCAGTCGCCATATCGCCGCGGTGATTTGTCTCCAACTTTCAAGTTATTGCACTCGCTTTAAAATGATTTTGTTCAAACTATGTATTTTTGATGAATGCTGATGATAATGAACCAAATAAATGTTTTGTACATGTCAGTACTATTTGGGAAACACATTGCAAGTGTCCATTAAAACAGTTTGCTGCATTGAAAATGTGTTAGTTCTAGAGAAGATTTGCGGTCTTCACCTATCTATACCTCTTTGGCACGATGTATCGCGATGGTGGCATTGTACACACGAAGACAGATAAAAGTAAACAGGGCGACCACAATAAGGGCGAGAGTTTCTCAAAATCTACTGAACCGAATTTAATAATTATTTTACAGGTACATAGATTTCACTTTTATCTATCTAACAGTGAAATAATTCTTGCAATTGGTCAAGTAGTTTTTGAGATAATCTCAACCTTAGAAACTCTGCTGTACCTTTTCTCTGTGTTAGACCGTACATATTAACTCCAGCGGGGGGCGGAAAATATAACTTAATGGCTTAGCAATAAATATTTCCCGGTGTAGCGTTCCCACAGAGCGGTTCACGGGGAAGTGTTAAACGTCTTTACTGTCATTCTAGTGATTAATTTGTGTCGGGGCTGTCGCGTTAATGGGCTGAGATAATTTAGTGGGCGGCGGCGTTTATTTATTGTCAGCCTTCATAGCTCAAGTTAACCCAACTTAACGTTTATTGAGGCGTGGTCTGGCTGGCATCTTCATCATCATCAACTCATCGATTAAGGACCATATCATAGACAAGTGGCGCCCAAAATCTTAAAAAAATCATATCGTCTAATAGTATAATTTTTTTTTAAAAGCTACTTACCAAATATTTACGATAAATGCTATTTTCTAATATACAACAGTAGATATCATAATTACGACAAGCTAAGTTGTAGATTGCATATTATATATTGCAATAAATATATATAGTATATGTGCATTGTATGTAAGTATATAGGTATGATTTTATTTACTGCTCATTGTTGTTCTTCTTTTATTATAATATCTTTGTGTTACACCAGCCCAAACAATCTCTGCATGCCCTAAGGTAAACTGGAAGAAAATGCCGCAAGGCATTAAGTTCGCCCGATACATAAAATGTAACAAAGATTAAATAAATAAATATATATAGTATATTGCAAAAAATAGTCTTCATTGTAATAAACATTTGGTAACAATTTTAACTTTATTTAGAAGATGTGATTTTTCAAGTTTGGCAGCGCCACTTATCTATGATATAGCTAAAGCACGTTTAGTGGTGCCCAGAAAAGGCCGATTTAATTGACCACCCGAGTGTACTATTTGTTCCCTAACCATTAGCATAATGATGAAACCCAATCCTTTTTAATTAGGTACAATAACGATGTGTGTTTATGCAAATTATACTGATCTTTGTCTACGTCACGATTAGTATCTCCATAAATATTTAAAACAAATACATTACATTCCAACTAAGTAACTATAATATGTTTACCAACAAAACATAAATTACAGGACAAATTCATACGTAATTTCAATTTGTAACACACGGTCACCTAACGCATCGGTATCACTACGAAATACAGCATAGATTACAACGGAGGTCGATATGCCTGTCGTCTGTACGTTTAATGGCATATTTCCATTTAAACTAGATGTGTTAATGCGTTTACTTTTATCAGATTCGGATTAGCTCATCGATTTTACATTACGAATACTATTATCAAAACCGCTCGGCGCCATAATTTTGTTTTAGAGGAATATATTATGTTCGTTATACGAATATTAGGTACCTTAGCTTAATATAATATCACATTTTAACTTTACATGGTTTGTAAATAGGTATTATCTAGCAAAATAGTGGGTGGAAATCTTATTTAGAATCAAAATTTTATAATGAGATTATATAAAATATTAGAAAAGCATTTCACATATTCTTTATAGCAACAAACAAATTAAACAAAGAAATACGTTTATTCAATTATTATCACAATTGGCGGATTTATTGTTAAATATGATATCTATGATATTTCCCAGACAACCTTTGCTTGTGAATATATAAAAAACATTATAATTCTCCATATATTTTTTAAAACATTCGTCATTATATTATCACACAGGGGTGACGACCCCTGCTAGGAAAAGGCGTCTCGTATAAACGATTGTATGTACATTTTATTAGAGTCCATTAACATAAGACGGCATTACGTTACCGTCTGTCATATTTAAACAACAAACTTGAGGTCGAATCAACGTCACGCAACAGCTAAGTTGGAAGTGAAAAGCCGCTAGGAATACGATGTAACTTGTCTGATTTCAGCGGAACTTTGCTCAATCGGCCCAACTTGCCTCCAACTTTCCACACAACAGATCGGGGAGGCCAACAATGCTCCGCGAAACAAAAGACCTCTTCGGAATACTTAGCGATCTACTGCGGGACAAATAAAATTGAACATCTAATAGGGTATCTGACAATACCGTAAATTTAATCATTCAAAAGATCATCGGTTATCGATGATATCTAAAAATGTTGAATCAGGCTCAGGCGCCTAATGTCTAATTAAAACCATTCCTATTAATTTATATTTTTGTTACATGAATGTATACTCTAGTAACGTACCTATATACATTCAGAACATGGTTCTATATGACAAGAAAACTGTTAGCTAGATTTTCCGCTTGGAATTGATAGATACAGCCATATTTCGCCAATGACGTTCTTTTATTTATTTTACTTATAATTATTTTAAAAAACAGGTGTGATCTCAACCGTTATCATTATTATTATCCGTAAATGTATTCAATTTACTTGCAAGGAAGTGTACTTTAAAATGTTGAGTGCCGTCATCATTTAAGATTAGTTTCGTATAAAGTAGAGGCAGCTTAATAAAACGAACATCAAGTTTAATTTTAATAGCATTAAGTATTATGTCAAGAGCCTTGAGGAGGTAAAGCGAAAAGGTACGTCTTAACTTGAACTAATTTATAAAATTAGCGTAATTAACCTATCAAAACGTGAAATGCCCAGAAAAATGTGGCCTTGAGGCAATTCATAATTTCGTTTCTTCTACACTTCTCAACTTTTATTACTGAATTATGTACTTACTAAACACAATTTGAATACCAAAACAAATATTATCTTTATATAAAGTTCTGTTCATTTATCAGATATAAAGAAAAACATTTGTTAAAGCTGTAAATAGGTATGTGTATATTTTGCTAGATCCTACTTTTAAGGTACATAACTGAGGGACTCGGAAGCGAGTGCGCGTTGAAAACGATCGTACAAGTTAAGCAACATTGGGCAAGGTAACAGCTGACAGCAGATCAAGTGTAACACTTTGGACTTTGGACCGTTCTTATTATCTGCGTCATAATAGTTGAATTCGTACTGCAAGTGTTACCATTGATCTGCTGTTGTCCGTACCTGGACGGATGACTGCTAGTGACATTTTCACTTGCGTGCACCTGCGTGCCTCGGAAATCTTTTTCAGCAGCAGTTGGTGTTTGTACCGGTTATTCTACAACAATGAGGCCAACGGGCGACCACTTTGACAATTGATATGGTTATACTAAACAACCCTAAAAGAAAGAAAAGTAGGTAAGTACTTTTTTCAAATAATGTACGTTTACTTTACATTTTTATTTGATATTAAACCGTTTGGTTACCAAACCGGAGTTTAGTATTAAAAATCATACTGTAAAGCAAGTATGAATAATGTAAATTGAGGAACCGCCTTAACATGAGTCACATTTCACATTATCACTAAATTACCTCCTATCCTACATATGACGGAGTGTTTCGTGTTCTATTCTCTTTGGGGAAAACAAAGGCAGTAATGTTTTTTCGCCCCTCGCCCTCCGTCCCCCACCCCTCCTTCCCCCTGGCCACGTAGGACTTACAAGGAGCAGCTTAAGCCGTATTTACACGATCAATGATTGTGGGTTTGTAGGAGGCCCGGTGGAACACGTATTCCAATGATGTTGGAATGGAATAGCGTAAGTGTTATACGACATATTTTTACTGCTTATTAAATAAATTGTAAAACATTGACTCTTTAAAGCCTCTGAATGTATTAGATCATTTTGTTACATCTTGTGGGTTGGTTCTTTGCCCTGTTTTTCTGTGCATCCAGCCATAATCTAGTTTGTCTTGCCTACCTATTATAAATTATTACATAATTTACGTATGACATAACCAAGTGTTCCCTAGAGCTCCTAAGGTTGAATAAATGAAGTATTGAAGTATTAAATAAATACAGCCAACAGCTACTACATGTATACTCGTAATATAGTTACGATTTTAATTATTAAGTGGTAGAGGTTTAATGATGGTAGAAAGTGTGAAAAATTTACACTTCAAATGTTCATGGGCGACGAATGTCTACAATAATATCTGGTTTATTTAATGTTTTCGTAGTTTTATTTATTTTAAATATTAAAATGCATTTACTTTACTGAGAAGAGATCATTTAATAATCGGAATCAATTATCCTTTACTTTTTACAAAGCCTCTAATAAAATAAAATTAATACTCGTATTTATATAAATATCTGCATCGTTTCGTTCTTCGAATATGACATGATGAATTTAGGTTTTAGGTTTTTAGGAGTAGGCGCTTACGAATTTAATTTAATATTTGTATGCCAGAAATGCAGATTTTTGTGATTCCATTATATTTAAAAAAAAAAAAAAGTAATTTGTAACCAAGAATCTGACAAATAAATGATTCATTCTATCATTTCTCTAAAATTATTCCAAAAATCTATAGGTACGGTCCAACACAGAGAAAAGTGTATAAGAAAGATTTCAAAGTTAAAATTATCACAAAAACTACTTGACCTATTGCAACATTTTTTGCACTGTTAGATAGATAAAAAGTTAAAACTATGTAATTGTGAAATAATTCTTAAATTCGGTCCACTAGTTTTTGAGAAAATCTTAAACTTGTTGAGTTTTCTTTGTCTTCGTGTGTACCTACGTAAAAGTAACCGGTTGTGGATTAGGAAGCACCCACCCACTGCAGAATTGTTTTTCCGCTTTTGTAAATAAGTACATAACTCTCCATTATTCCGTTCCAATACGCTCAGCCGCGTATTTGTAACACTCGTTACGGATATCTGAAGGTTATTACCTCAGACCTTAGAGATTTAAACAAGGGAGGCCCCTTTACCCTTTGTCTCCCGTTTGACATTTCGAGGCCAGTAAGGTCTTGTAAAAATAAGCCAAAATCTCTATCAAGCAAGCATAATATTTGTAACAAATTCATAATCATATAACTTATTGTAGGTAAGTGTGTACATTTTTGATCATGTCATCATTTTTAAATAAATAAGCGCCGCTTAGCAAGGCCCTATCGACACATATTTAATTGTGCAAATATGTCTATGTATTTATTTCGATATAAGGTGGTGTATTTTGAACTGTATTATGTTTTTGGACATAACCTGTTAATTTTCAACAACAGAAAGTAATACAAATTCGATGAGTTTAATTTAAACTTTCCAAAAAAGAATACCTTTAAAATTTCAGTTTTAATTAAACACTATCCGAGCACTACATATTAATTTAATAAGTAAGGTAAAATATATATCCAAACCACGTATTTTTACAAATTGTATGATAGTGTCTCCAGTTTGAAATACTCTTAGTGCCGGACCCTTGTAGCCGGCTTTATGCCGGACGGGAGCGAGATCGATGCTCTACGAGTTCCACTACGACGACTTATTTTGCTCTGTTACACTACAGGACAATAATAAGAGCGCAAGTTATAAATGAAATAAATCTTAACCATCTTCCTTCACGCTATATCCCTTGCTGGGGCAGGAATCCCGCTCTTTACACACTTTAAGCCTTTACAAAGCCACGTGAAGAAGCGGGAGAGATGTATAAAAAAGAGAGAGTGTGGTTGGTGGGTATTTCTGTCTACTCTAAAATTACGTGAAGATAAAACAAAAATTTTAACATTTTGGGCAATTTTTAAAAAACGTAGTAGGTATTTTCTAAACCTATTTTATATATTGCTAATTTTATAATTTTTAACTATCTTCGATCAAAAGTGAATATTCTTTGAAATAAATGTGACCTACTTGTTTCCAATAATTGTTGATACTTTATCTACACTGTATTTTAATATTTCCAACCAAACTTTGGTTTACTCCTACCCTACTGGGCATTTATTTCCAGTTCAGTGCTTTATTTTCGTAACATAATACGCCCAGCCAGTCGGCCACAAATGCGATGGACTCTTATTTTGTCCGCAAGTGCACACAATGGGACTAATGCTCTTGTCATGCCGAATGAACTGTAACTATTGTTTTCACCCGTGAAGCTAACTGTTCGGGCAAAACGGAGCGGCAAAATCTCGTACAGTTTTACAGATTCATTTTGGTGTATTCTGGTAAGCTTCTCGCAAAGGGATTTGTTATTCTTATTATGCCTCATTTCTGGTTAGAATGGTTCGAACAGGAGGCAAAGACATTATTTTGCTTGTTTGTAACTTTTTGTGATACAAGTAATGTACTTAATTATGTAATAATTACGTTTTGAAGGTACAGTCGAAAGCGTGCCAATTCAATACTTTGGACCATTATCATTGTATAATAATTTTAGTCGTATCACAAGTGGATTAAATTACCATTGATGTAAGTGTTCTTATCTATTCTAATGCCTCGGCTAATATTTTAGCACCTATCTAAAGACTAGAATCTCGCGGTGTTACATAAATTTAGTTAAATACGTTCGAAATGATATTCGCTTTTGTTAAAATCATCATACGAATTACATTTCTAACTTCGTTAGACAGGCATTGCATTTAAACAGACACGTAGGAGTACATCTAATTATTTTTTCTTTGTCGTCAAAGAAACAGAAATAATGAAACAAATTGAGCGTAGAAAACAAAATCAATAGCACCACGGGACAGCGTACACCTGTCGTCGTTGCCTAGCAACGGAGCGCAAACATACGACGCACGCACAGCACACCACGAAATTACCTATTACGACTCCACGAATAGAGTACGTAACTAGCAATCAGTTGATCGATACTTTTCTACTTGATATGTACCTAAATAAATAATAGGCAGACTATAATAGGCAGGCGTTTACGAAGATTCATATTTCATCGAGTATCACTACAGATTGTTCTAGCACCATAAAAGATAATTAGGTAATTAATATAAATAGGTGTGCCAAGTGCTGCTTATTTTACAATCTATTCTTAATCACCTAAGAACAGTATGACGGTGGTACTCGATAAGATATGAATTTGCGGTGAACGCATGGACTAAAATAGATAAATACAGTAGAACATCGGAATACCATTTGCTTAATTAATAAATAGTGAAAGAATCATTAGCCACGCTTTACAGCATAAAAACCGTGCTACGAGCGCTACGCCGTAGTAGCAAGACCCGTAGGCAGCTAATAACTACAAGTGCCTTTAAAAGTTTTAAAACTACGAGTAAATAGGAACGTTAGTAGCTTATTTCTCTTACATTTTAGTTAAGTATTTAATTGTTAAGGTTGTTGTCACTTTTAAAATAATTTATTATCGAAACGCAGGTTAAATGATCGATGTTGGTAATGGTGTGTTAATATTAAACCTTATAAGAAGTGACATCTCTAATTAAACAACGTGTCAAAACAGATAAGATTGTAAGTTAGTAGACTAATACATACATACACTAAGTATACAGATACGATGTACGAGGTTCCTGTAGGTACGAAGTTACTGAAAATATTAAACAGGCCCATAAAGAAGGGGACGAGATGCGAAAATGTTACGCTGTTAACGAACTCTCCCCTAACGATTTTACGGCATAATTTTAATGGCATTTTTATTGTAGCCAAAATAAAGTTTTGAGTGGCCGGTGAGTTGTACAAAAACATGAACAGAGACCAATTTGCAATGCAATAACTGTAATTTGACTTTTAAATCTGTATTTAATACAAATATTATTAGAGCTTCAGATTCTATAAAGTACTATTCTATAAAATATATATTCTATTTTAAAAGATTCTTTTACAGTTCTTAGTTTTTACTGATCTGACAGTGAAATATTTTTTTAAACCGGTCCAGTAGTTTTTTCAGATAATCCTCTGTAAAATTTTCTATGTATTAGACCGTACCAAGGTCACCCATAATGTCTTAAAATTTTCAGGCATTGATGTCTTCCACGGACCTGCTCGGGTGTCCGAGTGGGCGGAGAGGTGAACTTCGACGTGGCGCGTCCCCAGGTGGCGGATAGGGGAATGCCCGCCTCGCGGCGGGTAGGAGCTTGCTCCCGCGGACCAAACACTATTAGGGGGGGTTCCTCCGCGTGTCCCTCTGATTAGCAGAGAACAGTGCGGATGGAACCAGGGGGGAAGGAGATGTGACCCTAGGGGACCACTGGGTCCTACCAGGACCGAGGCAGGGCAAACCCGCAACCCAACCCGCAGGCGTTGGGAGTGGGGGTCGTCACCACTGTAGGTGGGGAGGAAGGCAACCTCTATAAAAAATGCCCCGAATCCTAAGCGGCCGGTGTAGCGTGATGGGATGAATGGCTGAACGGATTTCAGTCGCTACTGCACCACCGTCGAGCTCTGGACACTAAACAGAGTCGTCAAGTTCTAGACGTTAAACTGACAGTAATGGCGGACTTAAAAAATAAATTACCCCAGGTCGGTACCCGAAAGGGAGAATCCGACCCTCCTTCGGGAGGCTGCCCCTCGTACTCTGGGGAGGGCACAACCCGCTCCGCGGAGACTGGACCGATCCCCCCGGTCCCGCGAACAACTGGACGTAAGGCACCGGCGACTGGCATGGTTGGAGAGGAGTCTGATACTTCCTCCTTACTGACCGTGTCCAGTACTGGTAGCCGTGGCTTGGAAATGGACGCCGAAATGCTTAGCGATATGGATGAAGGACGCCAATTAAGGCGCAAGCGGCTGAGACCGCAAAGGAGATCAGGTGCGGGCAAGGGCAAAAGCGCGAGCTCTGGGTCTGGGTCGGACGAAAGTTTTATCCCGCCCCGGACAAAGCAGCCCAAAGGTCCCGGAAAAGGACGTGGACGACCACTTGCGGCCGGCAGGGCCGCGTACATGAAGTCTAGGCGTGAGGAGCAAACACCCGAAGGCGATGAGGAGATTGCAGAACTGAGTCGGCGAGCCCGAGAAGAAAATGAAAAGTCAGCGTATCTGCTGAAGGCTGAACTAATTAGCCACGCTGACGTCATTTTGGGAGTCGCCGCAAAGTCCAAAAATTTGAAAGGACCGCTTCAGCGAGAGTTAAAGGAGTCGGCTAAAGCCGTGAGAGAGGCGGCAGAGGCTCTGCATGGTCGCACAGTCTCCGACGAGACGAAGAGGCTGCAGGCAGATAACCTCCGCTTGCAAAGTGAGCTCAGCGAGCTTCGCAAGGAGCTGACTGAGCTCAAATCGGAACTGCAGCGACATCCGCCGCTGCTAGGCAGCAACTCCAAGGAGCAACGCCCGCCCACAGCCGCCCCGTTTGACATGGAGGCATTTGCTCGTAACATCATAGAGCAAAATGGCTCCATGATCAACGCGCGATTAGCGGCTATCGAGGATCGGCTCCTGCCGGAGCGTCGCTTGCGCCCCCCATTGGCTGCAGACAGACGCGCGAAGCAGGTTGCTGTCGAACCTACAATTGAGGAAGCGCGATCGAAGAAGGCCCCGGCTAATTCATCCGCCAAGACGAGTACCGCCGTCAAGGCTAATGCGCCTGCCCCTACCAAACCCCAACAGGGCAAAGGGAAGGGGTCAAAGAAGGGTAATGTGCCTGGTGCCGCCGCGGCGAATCCCGCTGCACCAACGCTGGCGCAACCACTGCCGCCGCCGCCTGCTTCAATGGACGAGGGCTGGAATGTGGTTGCTGGCCGCGGAGCGAAGAAAAAGGCCACGGGCGCGCCCAAACAGTCGCCCCCAAAGCAGAAGCCGGTGAAACTCCGTGCCCCGCGCTCCGCGGCAGTGCTGCTAACGCTGACGCAGGAGGCGCAGGAGAAGGGGGTGACGTATAATGCGGTCCTCGCCAAGGCGAAGGATCGCATTAAACTGCCCGAACTGGGCATCGAAGGCGGTGTGCGGTTTAGGACCGCAGCCACCGGCGCCCGAGTCCTAGAGGTACCAGGTGCTGCGAGCGCCGCGATGGCTGACTCCCTCGCTGAAAAGCTGAGGGAAGTCTTGGGCACGGAAGACGTCCGAGTGACCAGGCCCGTGAAGTGCGCAGAGATGCGGGTCACGGGCCTCGACGACTCGACGTCTGTTGAAGAGGTGACCGCGGCGGTCGCGAAAGCCGGGGGCTGTGTGTCCTCGGATATAAAGGCCGGCGCAATCATCCGGGGTCCTGCTGGTCTGGGAACGTTGTGGATGCGGTGCCCAGTTGTGGCTGCGAAAAAGGTGGTACAAGGCGGCCGCGTCCTGGTGGGCTGGGTCTCGGCCCAAGTCAAGATACTCGAGCCGAGACCGACCAGGTGCTACAGGTGTCTTGAACTGGGGCACTTAGGAGCCAAGTGCTTGGCCGAGGTTGACCGCAGTGGATTATGTTATCGCTGTGGACAGCCCGGCCATAAGTCCAGGGAGTGCTCTGCTACGCCGCACTGCGTTATTTGTGCGGCAGCAAAGAAACCGGCGGAACACTCGGTGGGGGCAAAAACTTGCTCCGCCGGAGCGGCTCCTCGAAAGGGCGGGCGTCGGAGCGGCGCCAGAACCAGAGGACGAAAGAGGGTGGACGACAGTGATGGCCCCAGGGCCTCCTCGTTGCCGTCCCAGGGGATTGAAACGGAATCTCGCGGGGAGGACCCCATGGACACCGCCCAATAAATGGCGCTCCGTCTACTGCAGGCGAACATCAACCACTCTGCCAGAGCTCAGGACCTTTTGCTCCAGACTATGGCAGAGTGGTCGATTTCTGTGGCCGTGGTATCCGAGCCCTACTGTGTTCCCCCCCGGAATAACTGGGTGGGGGACCGGGAGGACTCGGTGACCATTATCGCCGCCCAGTCAGCCACTGGCTCCCCGCCCTTCGATAAAGTAATGTCGGGTCGAGGGTGCGTGTCGGCCGTCGTGGGCGGCGTTGCAGTGGTCGGAGTGTATGCGTCGCCAAACAGGGCCATCGCCGACCTGGAACAAACGCTCGCCGATGTCGGAACTCTGATGAGAAGAATGCACCCCGCCCCCGTGCTGGTGGTCGGCGATTTTAACGCCAAGTCAGTAGCGTGGGGCTCTCCGGCTACAAACGCGCGTGGGGTTGTGCTGGAGGAATGGGCGATGTCCATGGGGTTATCTGTTCTCAACCGGGGATCGGAAAACACATGCGTGCGACGACAGGGCGGTTCAATTGTGGACGTTGCGTTCGCGGAGGCCGCCCTAGTTCGTCGTGTGCATGATTGGAGAGTCGAGGTAGGGGTGGAAACACTATCGGACCACCGGTATATACGGTTCGATGTCTCCACCTCCGCCATCGCCCCAGGGGGAGGTAACCGATCCCCGGTTGCGGAGAGAATCCGATGGGTCCTCGGAAGGCTCGACCGCGAGGTCGCTAAGGAGGCCGCCTTGGTGGAGGCCTGGTCGATGGACTCCGGTCTCGGACATCAGGACGAGGAGGTGGACGCTGTGGCGGATCGGCTCGGCGAGGCCCTGGCCCGGGTATGTGATGCGGCCATGCCTAGAGCCGGACCGGTCCCCCCTAGGCGTAAGGTGTATTGGTGGCGCCCAGAGCTCCGCGAATTGCGAAAGACTTGTGTAGCAACTCGCCGCCAATACACCAGGAGTAGAAGGAGACGTGTCCGAGACCTGACTCTCGAAGACGAGCTCTATGTGACGTACAGAGCCGCGTGTACGGCCCTCCAGGAATCCATCAAGGTGGCAAAGAAGGAGGCATGGGACGAGTGGCTCGATACGCTCAACAGAGATCCGTGGGGGCGCCCCTATAAGGCCGTGACAAAAAAGCTCCGACCTTGGGCCCCCCCACTGACCACGAGCCTCGAGCCACGCTTTGTGGAAGAGGTCGTGGGAACCCTCTTTCCACAAAGCGGAGAGCGGTGGGTTCCTCCGCGGATGGGTCAGTCGGAGGTGCTCGCCGAGGCGGAGGAAGTGCCGCCCGTGTCGGGGGCGGAGCTTGGGGTAGCGGTACTGAAGCTTCGTGCTAAAAAGACCGCACCCGGCCTGGACGGGGTTCCGGGCCGTGTCTTGGCGCTGGCCTCCGTGGAGTTGGAGGCCCAGTTCTTGCGCCACTTCACGGCCTGTTTGCGGGGAGGACGGTTTCCGGCAAAATACAAGACCGGAGGACTCGTCCTCCTGCGCAAGGCGGGACGTCCGGCCGAACAAGCTTCGGCCTACCGGCCGATTGTGCTGCTTGGCGAGACGAGCAAGCTATTTGAGCGTATCATCGCTGCCCGTCTCGTCAAGCACCTCGAGGAGGTGGGGCCGAACCTCTGTGACCGCCAATTCGGTTTTCGCAGAGGGCGGTCGACCATCGACGCCATCTCGGCGGTGATGGCGACCGCGAAGGAGCAGGTGGCCCAGCGGGGGGTGTTGATGGCGGTATCTCTAGATATTAAGAATGCTTTCAACACCCTTCCCTGGCCCACAATCAAGGAGGCACTAGTCTTCCATCGCGTCCCGCAATACTTGCGAGACGTGGTGGCGGACTATTTCGCCGACCGGGCAATTGAGTACCCGGCCAGTGGCGGCTGGGCGAGAAAGGCGATGGCGTGCGGTGTTCCACAGGGCTCGGTCCTAGGTCCGCTCCTGTGGAACATCGGTTACGACTGGGTGCTGCGCGGCGATAATCTCCGGGGGGTCGACGTAACTTGCTACGCCGACGATACCCTCGTGACCGCTCGCGGCAGCACTCACAGGGAGGCGGCCATTCTCGCCACGGCGGGAGTCGCGCACGTGGTGCGGCGTATCTCTGCGCTAGGGTTAGAGGTTGCACTGCACAAATCCGAGGCCCTGACATTCCATGGACCTCGGAACGCGCCTCCAACTGGGGCGCAAATTGTTGTTGGGGGGACCTCCATTGCCGTCGGTAAGGCGATGCGGTACCTTGGCGTCGTCCTAGACGGGCGGTGGAGGTTCGACGAGCATTTCCGGCGACTGTCACCAAAGCTGGTGGCCTTCGCCGGAATGCTCGGGACGTTGCTCCCCAACATCGGGGGCCCGAGCGGAGCTTGCCGCCGTTTGTATGACGGTGTGGTTCGCTCCATGGCACTCTACGGAGCGCCAATATGGGCGGACTCCCTGAGTGCCCGAACAACGGTCCTGCTGCGACGCCCGCAGCGGGCCATAGCGCTCAGGGCGGCCCGAGCGTACCGCACCATCTCCGGAGAGGCGGCGTGCGTGTTGGCCGGTAGCCCGCCGTGGGACCTAGAAGCCGGGGTCCTACAGACGGTCTACCGGCGCTGCGCGGAAGCGCGTGAGGAAGGCTCTTCCCCACTCCCGGAGGAGGTTAAACGCTGGCGCGAGCTGGCCCGCGACGACCTCTTCCGTGACTGGGCAGGGAGAATGGTCGACCCGGTGGTGAGCTGGGAACTCTTGGAGGCCGTTCGACCTGTGCTTCGCCCATGGGTCGAACGGAAGTTCGGGTCGATGACCTACCACCTCGCGCAGATCCTGACAGGGCACGGTTGCTTCGGACGGTACCTGTGCGAGGTGCTGGGTCGAGAGCCGGACCCCCGGTGTCACCACTGCGGTGCCGACGTGGACACGGCGCATCACACCCGCGCCGTGTGCCCCGCATGGGCCGAGCCGCGGCGAGCCATTGCGGCCGCCACTGGAGGCGACCTCTCGCTGCCCGCCATAGTGCGAGCAATGGGCAGCGAGGAAGGATGGAAGATGGTGGCGGATTTCTGCGCCACTATCATGACGGCGAAAGAGTCGGCGGAGCGGGAGCGCGAGAATGACCCCCTCTCGCTCCCGATCCGCCGACGGCGAGCGGGCCGCAGGCGACGGGCGTATGTCCGCCGCCTGCCGCCCTAACGGGGACTTGCGGGCGTCGGGTCGGGGGGTCCGGCGCTCGCTTAGAGGTCCCGAGCTGTAAGGCGTCTCGTCCTGTGTTCCGAGGCGCCTTAAGCGGAGGTATAGGGGTAGACCCCCGAGAAGGGCCCACGAGGGCGGCCGCGGACGAGGTTGTGGTATTTGGCGCTGCGTTCCCACAACCTCGTTCCAAACGCGATGCGTTGAACACCTTGGGGTTTTAGTGGGTATAGGACCGTATTATGGCGGGAGTCCCACATACTCACCGCGCGCCCCTCCTCATTGGCGCGGTGAGATGCGAAAAGCATTTCCCCAAGTAAAAAAAAAAAAAAAAAAAAAAAAAAAAAAAAAGGCATTGATGTCTTTATTTTTTTTATTTTTTATAGAAAATAATTCAATGGTACATGACTCATAGAGAATCAAAGCTGGCATCTCCATACCACGGGATCTGTGTCCCATCAACCACTATGCAGTGGAGCTCTAAAATACGGGAAATACATTCGAGGCGAGGCCGAGGCGTAAAACAGCAAAACGCAACAAACACATCGTAGAAAGAAAGCAAAGTGTTAACGCTACTTCGGTAAAAACTCACACAAGCCGGTAGTAGGACGTTCAGATAACAAACGCCGCCGCCCGTCTCGTCACGTAAGTAAATATTTTCCAGAAAAAAGGAGAAACTAAAGAGACCCAATAGAGCGGCGCTCAAAGGCGCAAAAAGCCCGGCCCATTACGGGACACACGTTCCCGGAAACCACAAAAGACCCAATTATTACGGCGTGTGAGTGCCAACCCGAAAAGGGGTTGAAATAAGACCAAATCTGGGAACTGGCAATTTCATTTAGTGGTTACCTGTCTACTAATTGTTATTAAAATGGTCTTCGGTATCTAAAATACAGGAATAAAAAAAAAATCCTTTTTATCATTTGAATTCGGACTGGTGGTAGTCCGTTAAAAATTAAGCGTGTTTGTAGTAAGACTGCAACAAAGCAAATTAATGCAAAGGTAAATCAAAGCCTACTTAAATCTGAACGAACAATAAGAATTAAAAAAAAACCTCTATTATTCAGCTAACGTAGAAACATTTATTCTCGAAGCTAATCATGACTGACAGTATTATTCAGGTTAAATCACCTGAAAGGACGCGAATTGACAGGCACGTGTCAAATTTATCACCTCTGAATTCCTGTAGGAAAAAAGCCGGAAATATGGAAAATCCAAAAGGTAGAAAGAGATGAACGACCTTCAGTGATCTTACTAATTCTTTATTAAGGTATTAAGAGTATTTATTCGTGGCAAGATGCACAATAACAGTTTAGTCAATTAAATAATCAGGATTATTAATTAGTTCCATAATATAACTAATGGTGTTAAACGTGTTTTAATTTATTGTATTATCGAACAATTTAATTGTCGAATAAATCTAGACTTCATAGATCTAGACAAAATAGTTCTCTTGACATAAAAATTATTCTTATCACAGAAAATGAATTCGTCCGTGCGGAAAGACGAATGAAAACTGTAGCTTTTCCATTGTGTTTTTGTACTTTTAAAATGTCGTTGTTATTACACGTAGTAGCTTTAAATGGAGATTCATGTTGAAATAAGACCGTATTTTACGGTTTATCGTGTCGATAAAATGTAGGTACTTTATCGATGACAAAGTTTCACAAAATTGATCCAATATGGTGCCTGATTTAATAACGACCGTGTGTGGCTTACAATATGTTCTTATATCGGCATTCAAAGGATCATTGTTGAAATAAATGAGTTGTGAAATTGGTATGAAATATTTTTTGTTCGATCCTAACCTAAAAAATATTAGATAAAATGAAAATAAAATAAGCTATATATTCTACAATGTAAATTTTCGAAGTATTTTGGCATAAAATTCTATGTCAGTACTGTGATCAAGACGAATCTAAAGTTCGTCATATACCTACGCCAATAGGTTTAGGCGTTAAAAGAACACGTAATATATACTATTACACGTACATCCGTTTATAATACCTACATTCATATTCCGTTTGTAACTTAAAAACAAAGTGCATTTTAAATGCTGATGAACGCTGTAGTTTTTCATTTTACCACACATATCATTTTTATAAAGGCAGTTTGGTAGCAGTATTGTAGAGCTACATTTATAATTAAAGTTAAACACTTTTACCGTAAAAGCATTGGATTACATCGCCATTGAATTCAGTCTGCATTACTGAAAGAAAACTCAAAGCGCCACCGACTCACAGTTTTTCTATAATGGATGAAGTTAAAAGCCCCTTTCATGAGATTTTGTGCTTACTCTTAGTACGAAACCGGCTAAGTACAGTCCGCAGCACATTAAGCTAATTTAACTCATAGCAATCTACACCGTATTACCTTCATGTAAAGTGCCCGTTGTTGTGCACTCGACAGCACACCAATAGAAACACTTGAAGTACGATTTAAACCCTTATGGCACATATAATAAGAACGGAATAAATTCCAAAGGGTTATGCTTGATATGCTCTCGGCTGTACGTCGATTGCGCCTGAAAAGCACCCTGTTAACACCAATTAGCACCGCTGACATTGAAAAAACGTTCTTTCGACTTTCGCAACATAAACTTCGGTGAATAAATCACGAGGAAACTTGGTTTAGAAACTGGACCTCTAGCGGGAAAAATACGCCATTTTCATAAGGGGAAAAACAATAACTCGAGGCGCAGAGCAAGGGCCGCTTTTAAGGCCCATAAATCAAAACACGGGGCGATATTTTCGGTATAACGCGGGGCGAGCACTTTCAGTACGGGATTTTTTCGGGACACATCGGGATTAGTGTTGTTTTTACGATTCACTTCTACTTTCTGTTGTTTCTTTATTGGTGCGGTCGTAAAGGGATTTAAACGGGTTTCTAGGGGGTCGTGTGGTGTGCCGACATATGTTTCGGTAGAGGTTGGATCGAAATCGAATGTGACATTTTCTTTCGGATAAATAGGTTAGTATTATCGGAGTAGAGATATCGTAAAAATATACATTCGACAGATGTCTTCAGTTCCATGTTTGCTACCTTTCCAGCTTCTAATCTAAATACAATATGGTACCTTTTTTGAGGTAAATGACTATGTAACTACTCTAACTATTGTTAGTGGTGAAACTGAAAGCAACTACAAACTAAATCCTCGAATTAACCAACATTCCATTTGCTTCGTCCAATTTCATTCATTCATAAATTCAATATCTAACATCGTTTGCTTCTAGCCCCGCTTCAGGCACGAACGGAATGAGATTCTTCCTTTGTACCTTCATATTTCATCCACCTACCGGGGTTTCCTGACGCATCTAAAATGCACACAACCATGGCATACCAAAAAGAATCCTTGCATCTGCAGATTAAGGTCCGAATTCGGGTCTGACTATGTCAGAGAGTAACTAACACAATGTTCTGGCACTGCACATAGGAAAATTTGCTTTTAGGCGGCCCACAGTAATATAGCGCAGCAGATAATTCAGTATAAACGAATTTGGGCGAGATGCATATCGTTTAATACAGTAGTCCAGGTAAATATGAATTTAAAAGCTACATTAAGCTATCTGCTTTACGAACTCAGTCACAGCAGTTCGTTTAAAAAGCTTTATCGTAATATTTTTCGCAAATATTGGATTATTTCATTTCACATGTGATTTTCAGTTCATTTTATTTTTCAGTCACATTTTATGTAGAGTCGTATTTAATGCCTCATGGCGTTTTCAACAATTTAACCGTTGGTTATGGAGACAAGATTTAGCTGTGCGAAGTTACCAAGAGTATTTGTCGATGGGAATGAATAAAAAAAATCTCCATGACATTTCCGTAGTAAGAAGCGACGACTCGTTATTACGATGAAAAATTGTCGACATTTTCTCCAAGGCTCCAGGATACTTTAGGAATTAGCGCGATCAATTGCACCCTTCGGCACTTCCTCAGTGAGGGATGTTGTTATATATATATATACTACATAAAGTATATGATGTCACATCCTCTCATGGCGGCTATTTTGCAAAGGAATGCGAAGTCACCTAGGGGCAGCCTTCTCTTGCATTTATTATACAAAATTCTTTCGTTGATAACTTTTAATAATGTAAGTATCAAATCAAAATACAAGGTATATATTCTCCGGATCCACAGTTAAAAATTAAATGTTTACCTTTTTGTTGTTAAACATTTCATTTTTATACTTTTAAAAGTAGTGTAGCAGGATCACCGTTAACATTAATCATTGTTGAACAAAATTTTTTAGAATAAATATAACACTGATTTAGTCACCCTCATATTAACGGTTATAAGCGCGTGCGGGACTAAACTTGGATTGGTTACTCGAAGCTACGTTGTAGCTACAATTCGGTCCTGAGATTCCGTCCATCCACAATTCGCCGTCCTGTCGGTGACAATTATGAGACATGGCCGTTATGGATGGCGGAGGCTCACCCCGCCCGCCCGGGCCCAGATAACGCAATTACGGGCAAGTTATTAAGCGGCCGCTATTATTCATTGCTGAGACCTCGTATTCATCAGAAAGAGAGGACGTCGCCCGTCGAGTGTGCGGTTATTATTACTGTCGGGTTGCCTAGGTGACAAATTTGCGATTTCGGATTTACTGGGAAGGTCGCCGAAAAAAGTATCGAAGAAGTTGAAGAAAATATAAGGGGGATACAATCTAAGGCATGTGTAATCCCTCAATCCTAACTAGGTCAGCGTGGTGGATCTTCGATATAATAATATTTGTGCCCCAACAGTGTTGACATAAAAATAGACTGAAGATGATGAAATTTTCAAAAATAACTACATATCAAAATGATCCAAATTGGGGGTTCTGTGCATAAGTGGTCTGAATGGAAACCCTTTACTGAGCTAAAGGGTCAATAGCCCGGTTACTTCTTAGCACCGAACTACTGAGACGTAGAAGTCTCATTTGTTCGGTTAACTGGACTTACAAACGGACTACTAATATACCAGGCCTTACTATTCCAATCCGCAGGGATAGGTATAGCGTGAGGATAGACAGATATCATTAATTATTCATTGGTACACAATAGCGATGTTTATATTTTCTACGTGCGTCATGTTTCATCGTGAATCTAGGTAAGTTACCTCAATGTGGTTGTAAGTGAAACAAAACAACTTTGTAACATTTCAGAAGGTACTACGTTTTAAAGTGCTCGTGTTCTTTTATGACTTTCAGTCAGAACTTAGAGGAAACTAAGGTATTTTCACAATTTTATTCTGTAGTTATAAACCTCGTGCTTAGTAGCTCGTATAGCTGTAAATCACTGCGTTCTAACACAACATTGTCATTTGAATATATATATATGTCCGATTTCCCATATTATACTGTTACCATAAAATCTATCTATGTTGCGAATTGTTGTGTGTAACAAGTAAAATGTATTCTCTTAAAATATCACGGTTTTACCATTGTTTACAGACTTGTTTATAAATATAAAGATCAGATTAGAGTTCTTTATTAAACCGAAATACTTCTGAATATTAAAACCTAATATATATATAACAGTTGCTACAAAAATTCTCATAACTTTAGATGATGAAAATCGCTTAAAGATATTCCGTGCACCGACAGCGCAGTCTTCGGAATTATTCACGTTAAAGCGCGTTTCTTCCGAGCTATTTCTTTATTACATCCATTGTGAGCGCCTTGCTACCTTATTTCACATGTTTTATTGTTCTCTCTAAGGTACACTGAGCGCTATAAACAACAACATGCCCGTTAAGGCAAAGCTCGTAACACCTGAGTATTTATTTCACCTAGTAATTAGCCGGTGCTAGACGAAATGGCTAGGTAATTTGATATTCTACCTTAACATGCTTTTCGTAGAATCACGAATAATATTTGAATAAGTGAGATTTTCCATGGAATTAAACTAATCCAATTCTAATTAATTCCACTAATCCAGTAAATACGAAAGTTATACTCAAGCTCATTCTAAAATCTTGACAGCATTTATCTAATTCTTTGATATATTATGGATAAATTCACATTAGACGATACTGATACCGGCATTATCGTTAGCCGATATGTACGGTAAGACTTTATCGGCGACGATACCGGTCGATAAAAATGATACAGCTTCAAAGCATTTAGTAGTAGGTACATAAGATTAGATTACCTGTCCGCTGGTATCGTGTCGGTATCGTATCATCCAGTGAGAAACCATCCTATAGGTGGAGTTGTTAGTCAAGTTACCTAAGAAGTGGATTTACACAATCTGAAGTCATCTTGCAGAAGGATATATTTAATCGCCGATTCAATTTAAAAGGCTATCATAAATTGTCAATTTATTAAATTATGTATCGATTTATTGGAACAAATTTATTATTCAAACAATGTGCCGTTGTTTGCCGTCAACAGTTATTTTTGTTATCTCAGACGCCGGCGAGACGCTCTGCAGGAAACAAGGGGAATTTATCGCGAGAGCGCCTGTTAACGCGTAAATGTATTGCAGCTAGTTACGCTGCGAGCTTTAAGCCTTATCAACGCGTACGCGTATCGGTATAACTATACTAATAACAAATATGTCTACGATGCAGACAATCCTCTATTACCTATACAAAGAAAATTTACTTTGTTGAAGAACTATCAGAATCCTAGACTTTCATTCTACAAACCTTGCAGCATAACTTTTAATACTGCACTCGCACGCATATAATTTAACTACTAAATAAAAACATATAGTATGCAATGAACGAATTCTTTTGTGTGGAAATATAATTAATATAAATTTGTGTCGATGATTCACATTAAACAATGTAATTAGCGTTATATCTCTCAACTTTATTGCGGCTATTTAATCATTTTTACGAAAATCTGCCTAGAGAAGCAAAAAAAAATACTCCCAAAATTTACAATGTGTATGCGGGCATAGTATTTTTTACCAAGTTAAAAACTACTCACTACTCAGTTTACTGTAGTAAATTTAGCAAAACTGTGTTTTCTATTTCAGCATTTCATAAAGGTTCATATCGGTGATAGCTTTATACGTATACATATATTTATTGTGTGTGGTCTTTGTACAGTTGATAACCATCGACCTATCGTTTCGAGAACTATTGAAAACTAGTCGGTATTACCATCGTGTAAAGTGCCCTAGTCTTGCACTTTATAGTGCATATGTGTAGGTACTGTTTCGATTGGAATCTAATCCAAAATGAGCTGTCTGTCTCACGTTACCTTGTTAGAGCGCAAGTTCACAACGCAGATGGTTGTTTGCTTAACTTTAGTATGAGATTTAGTATCCAATCTACCTGGCCGTAAACTCTAAAGCCTTTGGTCTTTGTCTATTCAATCGTTCATGATACACTGACAGTTCCATCGCTATGTTAGGGCGAGGTCTAGTATGTATGCTAGTTGCCGCGTTTCAGTCGCGCCGACTAGACATATTGCGTACACAAAAAATAAACAACTAAAATAAGTGTACCGAAATTTAATTTATTTTCTTAAATCGTGCTCATATTCTTTTTGTTATACTAACTCACAGATATCTAAGGATGTGTTACATTACTTTACCACCATATATCTACGCTTGATTTAGCTACGGTCGTAATTTATAAAGAAGCTTAAGTTTTGTTTCTACGTTACCGAGCGAAAATTATAGAAGTTTTTACAGCGATCCACGTGTACAATGCTTCAGTTATACTAACTACCAATGTTATTCGAAAGTATCGATAATATAGCTGTCCTTACTGCGTCATAATAAATCGTACTCCAAATATCACCAAATACCAGACAATGCAATCTGTCATTGATAGCTAACCCAACCCCAGAAGTTATACGTTGCGACAAACGGTATAATTGTCGTCATTCGTCATCAATCGCCAGTCGTGGCGGGTGGGTCCACCGTGAGTCCTAGTCCTTAGACAAATGGATGTCACTCGTCGGTCGCGCGTCCACCTCAATCTGTCGGACACAGTGTAATAGAATCGACAGCGGCGGTTGACCGCCCGCCCCCGGATATGACCTGTCATCCGGGCAGCTGACAGAATTGTGTAAGGGGCGAGTTGTTTACCCCTCACTAAGTGCAAATAATACTTGATTTTATTTTGCAGCGATGGGATATCGAATGTTTTTCTACCAACTCCTTCACTATCAATCTTTAAGTTGATAGTTGCAGCTATTGTAGAATATCCTAAGATCTAATTTCCCTGATCAAAATTTTTTTCGTCTCCTTGGTACTGGCGAAAACAGAGAAAAGTATAGAGATGCCTCATTAAGGTTGGCATTTTTTTTAACTAGTAGACCTATGCAAAAATTATTTCACTAATAAATAGTTTTAAGTGCACATTGGAGCTAATTCTGTAGCGGCCACTTAGTCGAATCGTAAAACTAAATGCAACTATCACTGTGGTTCATATGCTACATCTCGTAGGTGCGAGCGGAACGCCTCGCTTAGCGGAGACTAATATTAGCGTACGCAATCTGAAATCGCTACAAATATTTAGGTAATTGTAAAAGAATTTTAAAGGCTATCTTTTGTTCTAAGATAGGAATAAGTATTCCTTAATTACAATTTTGCATTACTCATTCCGGTTTTCAAAATATCGTAGAACATAGTTTGTTTACAGATACTGAATATCCCCACATCGGCTTATTATAAGGCTAGGCAGCCTTGATACCACAAATGGCATTGTGCTACGTCGCGTGCTACGCCGTAGCAAATCCCGGTAAGCGACGAAAATGGTAATGGTATTCTAAACGGCTCGCAATGCCAACATGACAAAAACAAAATACTATCTACTCCCCAATATACAATAGTTTAGTATTAAACTACCACGAGTAGTTTGTGTAGGGTAATTGTTGGAGGCGTAATGTCCCCTCTATTCAGTTCGCTATACGTCTGGCGTATAATGAAATGGCAAGCATGAAGCTATAATTTTATTCTTATCAAAGAAAATATCATCCATGTATCATCAACTCATCATAATTAAATAAAAAGCTTTAAAATTGTAATCATCTAGTAATTCAGTAACACAAAATATACATTCCAATAAAGTACAATATTATTATTTACAAAAAGATGTATTACAATGGCGAATTGGCGACATTTTATTAATTAGGTACTTATTGAAATTTACGCTATTTTACTTACTTATTGAAAGTATTTAGTAACTGATATGATAACTGGTGGATTGTGCGTATAAGAGACCGGGGATAGTACTTGTGTAAGAAAAATGCTGTATGTTTAAGACATTGTCTTATTATAAATATCTAAAAGCTTGACTATAACTGTCTATTGTCATTGCTTTAACCTTAGATAATAAAATCTAGCAGCTAACTCTCTTACCGCTATCTTTCTGCATACCAAAGCAGTCGACACTTACCTGCAAAAAAAGAACACTTTATTAGAAACGAAGACGTAGTGATTATAACAAGGAAACTCTACCGCTTTTGATTGAAATTCAAATCAATTTAATTGAAATTTACATATCTATTGGAGTCAATGGAAATTTGAATATTGTGGTTGGTTTCAATCGAAAAGGGATCGCGTTTCAACATGGTTGTTTTAATTTGGTAAAGGAATATTACAACTTAGTATTACGAAGTTTTGGTTTGAATTCTAATCTCTTACAAAACAATTAGTTGTCAGATATACACAATATCGACCAATTTATTTAAGTATACATTCAAGTGTGTGATAAACGTTTGTAGACTGTTTTATAGCAAATATAAAATCACGAATTATTATGTGAAATAACGAATATTGATCTTATGCTGCATTAATGCAAAACCGTTCCAACAGTCGTATAAAACAAACAATAAAAATCCTTTGAAATGATTGACGATAAAAATATTACAAAACGAGTAGTCGCATCCTGTAATCCTACGTTGTTACGGTCAGTTGAACATAATCCAAAAAACATCAACAACTTTACTATTTCGTAGCTCGCAGTAGACACTTGTGTGCCCGCTGATCCCCAGTGAACAGTGTGTGTCAGTTGATTGGACAACGGACCTGACGCGAGTGGATTGATTCGGACCAACCCCCCAGCTCCCAAGTCCCACCACTGTGCCAAGCCCCCCTTGGTGGACACAACGACAAATGATATTACGGAAACTATTTTCGTATAACGTTGACCTAATTTGATATCACACGAAAATTACTTTAGGATTGATAGAGAATTTGTCAAGTATTTTCAAGTTGTCATTTTGATATATTGTTCAATTTGCAAAGGTTGTCATTTAGCTATTTTGTGATCTATTGTATCATAAGGTAAGAAATTGGTTTGCATTACTTATTATGAGTCTTACTCAATGTCGTATTGGCATAAGTAGCTTTGGAAAAACTGTGTAATATAAGGAAAAGCGAATGAACCGAAAAAGCGAAACAATCCGGCTCAATTTCACTGGCGGTCTGACAAAGTCGCAAACTAGATCTGTTTCATTATAACTCCGGCCGCGCGGCTTCCAGGGAAGTTATTTTTTTGTTAACTTATTTCCATTTAGGTACTTCTACTTCTGTACGTTAGTGTATTAATATTGACGATCCTCTAGCAGAAGTAGATCTCAGCACTTGTACTATTACATGAGTTGCTGTAAGTTTGCTAACTAGCTAGTACGTAAATACCGTTGCCATAAGGCTTGTTATTGGAGCTACTTTGGTTTCTCCCCCAACGAACAGTAGCGAAACTGAAATCTATCCATTTAAAGGCCTCCACGGAAGGAAAAGATCAGCTGTGGTTGTTAAGTATTCGCAATTGCAGTTAAAACCATTAAAAACTATATTTATGAACATACAAGTGTTTTGCTGTTTTGCTATTTGTCTTCCTAGCTAGTTTGATTGGTTATTGTTTACAATAGGATGTAGTTGTTTAGCTAGAAATCAACAGCTAAGTAAAAGCTGCTAGCAACCCTGTTTTTTTAGTGTCGTGCCTACGATGTTTACGTATTTGCTAGCAAGCAAAGTTATTCATAGGTGGTAGTGGCATAGATCCTGTAATAGGATATTTTTCAGCCTCAGACAATATTCTTATAAATAAAACGTCCCACTACGCATGCCCTGACCTGACATATGTCACCTCGTAACGTTTCAATCCCATCAGTGGGAAAGCTCGCGGCACCTGCTACGCAAATCGCGTCCCGTGTATCAAAGCCGCTCCGCGTAAATCACGAATCATTTTACGGAGCGGCAATACTGGTACGTTCATATTTCACTCGGTCGAGTTTCCTGCGTAGACGAGTCAAGGGGCGCTTTTAGTAGGGGCGCAGGTAACAGGATTTAGGGGCATCGTTTTAAAATGATTGACGTTTGTTTTCGAAGACGATGAATTCGTATGAGCATTTTTACTCGTTACGTTAATGTTATAGATTAGCGTAAAGGCATAACGGAAAACGACCAAAATAATGTACAGTAGTTAATTGACAAAGTATTATTATAATAAGTTGGGCACGTGCTACGAACTCCTACGCCACGTTGTACAGTGCAATTCGTAGCAGCAAGATGCAAGGAGATATAAATATCCAATAGGTAGGTAGGTACATATTTTCGCAAATAAATTGTCTAATAAGTTATTTATTACCTTTCAAAACAAACCAATCAATAACCGACATTTATGTCTTATTGATTGGTTCGGTCTAGAGGAGGCATACGCCTCCAAGGCGCCAAGTTGACGACTTTATTTAATACCATCGTTTCTTTTATGTAAAACAATAAAACCGACACCAACATAATACCTTTTGATGTAGGTTATGCACTCGGAAGGCGGCCCTGGATGAGACATATTTGCGGAGTCAACGTGGACGCGCGTTTTGTAACTGCTGCCAGTCAGGCAAACTGGTAATAGCCGGTTACGGTAGGGTAACCATGGTAACCAAAAACATTGCGTTCCCTGTTACTATCTGGGACTTTTTAGAAATTCACTCAATATTACTGTGGGATATGTATCCTACTATAGCATTATCATTATCAATTACTTAAAATTAGTTTTTAAGTAGCTCAATCTACTTAAAATTTTATTCTTATCGCTGTGTTTGTGATTTTGGCTTTTAAGCCAATTTTATTTTATTTCAATAATTTTTCGTCGATTCACATTTTTTATAATACTTCATACTCTTTTCTTTATCTGATTGTTGTCTTTCATTCTATCAATACTGTCAACCGTTCTACTACATTCAATCTCTCCTACTTCCATCCGGCCAGCCTATCTCAATAATCTTACTCTTTATCATTGCTCTCCTCCTATATTATAATGTAGAATTTGCCTTCAGAATGTGATTACAGCCTACAACCCAGGAAGGGTGATATAGCACTGTTTGGTTCTAATCCAGTGTGTGACGGAAACTCTCTACTCCAATATTTATTTATAAATTTGAATTGGAATTACTAAACGGTGGATTATGATAATTCCTGGTAGTAACAGCAAGTGTCCGGTGAAACACCGTCCGCATGGCCACACGAGCTCAAGGCGGGCGGCGCCTTTGAACCCATATGAAAAGCGGCGCCCGCCCACCGCGGCGCTTCGTATTTTTCGCGAGAATATTCAAAAATAGATGCCATTCGCTCCTCGGAAGTAATGAAGCTTACTTTATAAACGATTTCAGTATATTTCATACGTCGCGGAATTTTATTGGAAAGGTCACAATTTCTTCCTTCCCAGCCTTCGCATATCAGTCCTTATTTTATTAGTGCGCTTTTATATGTGTTTTATTTCTAGCTTGGTAGCAAATTCTATCTGACGGAGCTGTTTCTGTCTTTTATGGAATAATCTATTTTCGAAGACGTTACGTTGCAATAAGACTAGAATATTTTTGTTATTTTCCTGGTATTGTTATCAAAAGACCATTTTGGTAAGCATAACAATGTAAACAATGACATATTTACTATGGACTTAGAATAGTCGTAGAAAATTATGACGATATCCTTACAAATACATTATGTAAAGATGAAACAAATGAAATCTAAATCTATATAAAAGCACACGACAGACTTCCATCATGCTGCGATCCTAATACATCAGTTACTGTACTTACTTCAGTTTCTGTATTCATCAGTCACTTCATACATATAGTAAGTATTAACTTATTTATTACCTATAAATAATACATGAAAAAATATCTAAAGTAAATACATAACATAACGAACTGAGTACGCAAGTGTCCTACACATGAGTCCATGTAAACATACAGTACATACACCCAATTTTCTAATTACGAGGTATGGTCGCCCAGGCAACACTTATCAGGGTGACCACACACACGCCGTGTTTACTTAGGACTGTTGTTTTAATGGACCGGAGAACGTTACTCCGCTGGATTTCCTCCTAATTGCCTAATCCAAATCGATGGGCCGCGCCAGTATGTTTTTGATAAGCCTCAGTAACTTACGGTCATCTTTATAGTATAAAGACGCCAAGTATAAAGTTTATACTATATAATTCTCATTTTATGTAGCACTCGTAAGCGTAGAAGTCTTTGGTTACTATAGACCTCCACGAAGTACTTTCAATGTACTGGGAGGCAGCTCTACCTCTCTGATTACGTGGTTCTACATCACATACCGCAACCTATAAGTTGCCCAGAGATTAGATCTATCTTCTAGTGAAAGTTCCATCAAAATCGTTCCAGTAGTTTTGGCGTATTATTATATTTTATGTAGCATTTTATTGACTTTATGACTACGACAAATGAAATAATAATATCGGTCGCATCGAAACGTCTTTCATAGCCTTCGAATGCGACCTGTCAGGTCGACCAATCAGAATGGTTTGGGCTGCAAACGTGCGGTGCGGGTTACAATGACCTCTCCAGCATTCAGGGGTCGTTTTGTAGGTCGTTTTGGACGCTACAAAACGACCTGTTTTATAGCGACTAATAAAAATTGCAAAATGACAATCTTCATTGAAATAACTCAATTCAATCTTAGTTGAAATAACTCATAGTAATTTTTGCAACGTCGAAGACAAGGTTGTACGGATGTTTGCGCTAAAAGCAACACTGCTTGGTTTAAAGACGAAAGAAAACGTCTAAAGTTTCCTTGTCGCCCGACACCGCGACGTAGGTATAATTTGGTCACACGCCGCGCCGACACAAAACTGCTCGTCTCGACACTTACGATACTTGCCCAATTCCCGGGAGCGTGCCTTATTACCCGCAACATTGGCACCAACACTTCTTGATACTTTATATCGGCATCACAGCCTATTTTATATATTTCCACTATAGAAGAGAACCTTCCCTAACATCGAGGGAGATCCACCAGGCGGTCCCATTGCAGATTGATGGATTCAACCATACCTCAGACTATTTTATTATTGTTATTTTCAGCAATGCATATATCCTCACGATTTTGTAAGAGCATTCGGTATTTTCCCTTGAAAAAACAACAACGAGGAAATCTAACTAGTAACATGGCTGACCTGACCGGGGATCGAACCTGGGACATCATATCGTAAGCCCAGTAACCCAACCATTACGTAACCGATCTCTCCAATACCTAATACTTTATACAACGCGTGAATTAAGTACGGCATTTCCTTTGAAGGGATTAATGTACCAACCCATGAATGTGAACGGCTTTCACTATATTATGATGCCAAATCTGAAATGTAAAAAGAATCAGCTCTTCCGTGCCAAATTCAATGCTTATTTGACTAATATGCGACAAATAGCGGATTTATTTTTAAGATTTCAGAGTTAAACCCACAGAATTCTCTCTGTGGAAATACGTAGGTACTTATTTTAGTTTGAGTTAGAATGCATGTTAATGCATGATTATTTCACATCTTCGCTCTAATCAAATTCGCGTTAACGAGGCGATGAACTATCAAAACACTCTAAGCTAGCTACACGAGAAACCGATAGATAAGAATCCACAAGGAACTAGAAACCGCAAGACTACAAGCTACAACTTTCCCGCCCACACATAAACATCAAACAGCTTGTTGACGCACACAGGCACGCGTTGCCGTGGCAACCGGCTGATCCCTCGGGAGTGAGCAATAACTCGCGCCTGGTTAATAGGGTGTCGCGAAAATTAGGGAAAGCACCCAACTCTGCAGCACTAGCTGATTAGATGCGGGGAAAGGCGGAAAATTACTTAAATACTTGATGACAGTGTGTTTCGCTGACATTACAACCCCATAAATATTTACACTCGTATAGCCGTAACCCGCTGTTTGCCGTCGTACAAGTTTGAATTAACGACGTAAGAGTAAACGCATGTTGTTCTAAAAGCTTTTTATGTGTTGTTTTAGAATAAAACTTGTTATATTCCCTTGTATTAAATAAAATCAAATGTAATAAGGTGTCCCTTCATGTGAAAACGCCTGTTTAAACATTACGAGCAAGAGCTTTATATAAACGCAATCAAAGACATAAGGAACCACTGTAATGTTTTACTCTTGTAAATCAAAACGTTAAATTTAAGTCTTCTTAACATGCCTTACCTGAAATATTCTTGGAACGACTAAATGCTACGCGATCGTTTGCTTTGATATAAGTTAAATCTCCATGGTGACTCGCGTATCTACTTGTGAATGTAATAGCACTCACTATTTGAATCCCTCAGGGAAACTGAAACCCTGAACCATACTCGACGTTTCCTTTCATACTCGAGAGGCAGTTCACAAGGGATTAAAATATATAAGTATCTCATATGCTTCGATTTTATTTTATTATTTACAAGCTCCTTTCACAATTCGTTTATGTGCAATTTTGAGAATGGTACATTGTTACTTCTTGCATTCTCGAACTGCTTTGAGGATTCCAGTCAGGGAGATTGAAGAAGAAGGAAGAAGAATTGAATAATGAGAAGAAGGATTGAATAATAACACAATTTAAATTGGATTTTGATTAAACTATTTTATATTTTGATCAAGATCAATCAATACCATGAGGAAAGAAAGAAAGCCCGCCGGCCGGCCCCCGACGAAATTTTTTACCTTCATGATCAAGCCGTTTAACCTACAGAAGGTCAAAAAGGAAGCGACATACTATATACGTAACGTAAACTCCCAAAATAAACGTGATATGTAGGTAAGTTATATAAACGTTATATAAGTAGGTAAGTACTAAAAGTGAGGAAGTAGTGCGGCGGGTTTTAAGCGCAGCATTAATACACTTGCCGCTCTATTGAGAGCGGAGATGGATTAATTTCGCCGAGTCAAGATCCGTCTGTCGCAACTCGCAGACGCATTCAGGATCCCAGCCTTAGCAAGAATACCTACTTACTTTGACTAACTTCGAATTGAAACTAGTTTCAAGGAGAAACTGTCTGATATTTGCAGCTGAATTTTGTTCAGTTGAGGTACAGAAAATTATGTGAATGTAGGTATACTTTTATACGAGAAAGTTTAATAACTTCAGTGAAACTGGTGCAGTAATATTGATTTGGTAAAGCCCCGCTCGGTTACTTAATGCGATACGAAACTAATGTTATCGAAGAATGATATCTACGTGTGCAAGACTACAATATATATCAGTCACAAACACACCCTCCCTCTCTCACACACCCTCACACACTTTTGCTACCTCTTAAAAACACTCTTAAGAATATTTTTCATTAAGTACTTACTTATTTAATTATTTTTACTTAAGATTAAATTTATTGGCATAAACAACCACAATTACATTTCCGATGGAAGGCGTTAGTAATCCGTCATACAGTTTTTAAAGTAGTACGGATGCTATCGTTTCCACATTCT
The DNA here is from genome assembly GCA_963506565.1 of Tachystola acroxantha. Lineage (NCBI taxonomy): Eukaryota > Metazoa > Arthropoda > Insecta > Lepidoptera > Oecophoridae > Tachystola > Tachystola acroxantha. The sequence goes on from OY735880.1 coordinate 7,980,604, forward strand.
TGAAACAAATGTTAGTATAATAATTGCTAAAAAGGTATAAGTACCTATTTTCAAGAAGCACTGATCATTATTTTTGTGTCAATAAAAATATTTTTATCTTTTATCTTTATGTTATCATAGTAATTCCAGTTTTAACTTGGTAATGCACAAACCTTGTTTAAAGGTTAAAAGTGATATCTGGTTTCTTGCAAATAAAATCAATCTAAATAGCTACGAGCATTTCTGCCAATAACTGCTGACCACTTTCTACACCGACATTATATTATGAGGACGTGAATTTCTAAGGAAGCAAGCAACGTCTCAACTGATAGTGGAACATCTTAAACATCATTAGTTTGGGTTCTAGTCACAATAAAGAAGCTTACACGACATGAATAATTTAGCCATTTTTTACCGCTTTTATCGACGAATCGATCCAACTTTCTGGCAAAGAAAGTGTTTTATGGCATGTTCCCTTTTCGGCCCTTTCATTGGGGACAGGAAGGAAGGGCGTCTGCCTTTGATAAAATGAAAAATAGCACCTACAGTGTAGAACCTGCTTTACCCTTTCGAAGACGCAGCTAAAGAAATGATGTGACTTTGAAAGGAAAGGTCTCACCAAAATTGTAGAAGCCAAAGTCCATTACTTATCTAGGTACTCCTGGTCTACAAAATTGAACGATATTGAGGGATTTTTTACTAAGATAAAGTACAGGCTTTGTAACTTACTTATATGGCACTAACAAGTTACAATAGGAGAACAGGTAGTGTTATCTTTGTAATCTACTTACTGGTTTGTCGAATTAATTATTACTAGATACTGTCAGTAGCTTAAATTATGGTTAATTTAAATTCAACGTGGAAGGCAAACTTAAGCTTATTAATCATACCAATGACAAATGTCAAAACTACAATATAGTCAGTCCGCTTTGTTATATTTTATCTTTTAAATAGATCTCACATCTAAACTCGTCAAGGTTCACATCCTAGATCCATATAATTAACATCATAAATAGGTACAGATGAAATTGTTTAGTAGTGGAGGTAACTTTAACTTATAACGATGGCTAAAGTTGTTACAACTTGTTCAGAAAGCACGCCTTTACAAGGCATCTGATATCGTTAATAAGGTTTGTAAACTCCAAAAGAATTTATTATTTATCACATCAACAAAATGCAGACGAACTCAAGAAACACCAGAATCTCGTATTTATTCGCGTATAACTACTTAGCCTGATTAATATTTGGTTTATTTATGTAGCAATAGTCGCTAAGTAATTATTTTGCATTACAGAAAACCCTTTGCCCGTCTCAGCTTTCATTTTCCCAGTGTTCTGCGAATGTCCCAGAATCTTCTCGCGTAGTTTTAAAAAAAGTTCCCTCATTACTCATGTCCTGAGCGTGAGGTGTAGGCACGGTACAGGCGAGCAAGTGTCGCTGTCGTCATCAAAGGCACTTCACCCGAGGGTCGCAAGTTAACAATGCCCCGCCCGCCGCCCGCCCCTTGCCCTGCCCTTTGACCCGCTCGACGCTTTGTCGCCTCGCGGACAGATGTGATGTGATGACATCATACTGTATCTACATACATTGTGTAGGTATCTGTATAATTCATACAGATTTAGTACATTATCGTTCTTTGGAAAATACCAATATAGTCCTACATTTTAGTCAACTTTCAACCCACTGTGGCTAGCATAAACCAGGAGACTAGTTATGATTATACTTAATAGTACACAAGATTATCCACTTTAACAATTACATGGTAACCGTGACTGAGTTTACTTAAAATCAATTGGCATTTTGTAATAAATTACATGCTAGTTTGATTTTCTGTTTTGGTAAAAAATATCTGATTCCGATACAAAAATATCAATACGTGATTTGAATATCAAAGTTTCAGTCTCCAGATTATGTATTTATTTATGTTAAATGATATGAATGATAATACAAGAAAGATATTGCATAATGAAACTGTACCTAAGCAATATGAAAAAATCGATGCTATCGAATAATTTTTAGCATTTCCTATAATCCTACGCAACAACATCTCCACTCCAGAGGTCTTATGCGCCCTCGTTAACTTAGAGAGACTTGCAAAAAGTAATTTTAGTTATCAAAACATCGTGGTACCAGCTGTCATGCGACTTATTGCCGAGATGTAAGACTGAAAATAGCTTGACAAGATATTAAGTATGATGTCATATCTTGCACCCTTGCGAAGTCCTTCTGAATGCAGCCGAGCGAAAATGTTACGAGTCTTGTACGAAATTGGTTGCTCAAAGGATTTTTTCCTGTAGATTTTTAGACACCTTGTGAGTCGAATGTTATACAAGATATTTATACTTTTTTTATTAAACTTAACGTACATGAAAGTAATTTACGCCATTTTCTTTTATTGTTGTTTTTCAGGTGGTCCCGAATGGCAAAGGCAAAGTATCCCAGCGACAGCCTTCATTTTCTTTGACGTATCGGCTGTAAGAAACACAAATGAAGTATTATACTGATATGGAACTGTTGGCCACAGTTCATGTGCCACATGCACGTTTCATTAATAAAATATACTACGTACCTACAGCATACATAAAAATATTATAAATCTTAGGCATGGAAAAATGGGACAAATTTTCTTCAAAATTGTAACGCGGATTTAGCAGTCCCATCACGTATGAAGACTTGATATGTTATATTGTGGTGGCGACAAAAAACAGGTTTTACAAAAGACTCCAGAGACGCGTTAGGAATACATATTTATTATTATAGGTGTCGCAGTATCTATTCCTAATGCTAAAGTTATGCCCTTCTGTTTCTAAGATTTTTGCTACAATTTAACTTTGTATTGGAAATGTGTTAAAATTCCCTGTCATACCTGGGGTTTGGACCTAAATGTTCACGTAGCAGATTAATGGTTTTTAAAAGTTAACGCTTTACAGCCTTTTTATGATTTACGGCAGTTTTACGTTCGCTATCAGCCGGCTATCACCTGCAGCCATGCACCGCTGCTAATAAAACGCGTTTACCGCGCAATATTATTAAATATTACATCTTGTTTCCCGACGGTAAATTCGAATCAAATAGACGTTTAAAACTTGATATTTTATGTTATGATATGCGATATTTTATGTTAGGTTCAATTTAAATTATTTTACAGTAAATTGATATTTCATTCGCTTTTGTTACGTGATCAAATTTTGCGATGGATGTTACTTAATTCATTTAAAAGCATCACTAAGTATTTATCGACAGCTATGCCTTCTCTTTCTCGCTCCTGATTTCTAAGTTTCTTTATTTCAATTCTTCATTGTCCACAACATGATGAACAATATTAATATTAGAGTCGGTAGAAATGGCGCAATCTTTAGAAGATTTCATAAAATGTAATAAAATAACATTTCAAGTTACTTTATAAATTTTCAAAAATAAATTCTGTTTTCGTATATGAACATCAAATTAGTTATTTTTATAGAGAATGATAAACATTAAATTTTTTGCGTATAATAAAGTACCTACACATTTTGCAGATTGATGATTATCTAGGTATATACCTAAAGTGCTTACCTGTCTAGATATAAATAGGCACTCTAGAGTTACTGGGAATTCCTCCATAATTCATTACATCAATGATAAATGTTCCGTTACGCAGTACTATTGAAATCGAGCCCCTTTCACTTTAGCGGTGATACGCAAAAAAGGGGTAAAAAGGGCCTGGAGTTGGGATACGGGATTATATAATCAATCTAGGGTTGTCGCCGGATACGTATCGAGGTGTGAGTACGAGACGAGTGCCTGGGTGAGTGGCGGCCCTGAACACTTTTTGGCTTAGCGGTTTGGCATAGGTATGCGATACAATAAAAGAAAATAGGTACAATTAAGTCAGCGCATAATGCCATCATAATCAAATTATTCATATAGTAGGGAGATTCCTTAGGCAGAACGTGTCAATCATATCGTTAACCTAATATTTGAAACATTCAGAAATATAAAAGTTAAACTTATTTTGCGAATCAAGACTAATATACCTATTCGATCCCATAATCAATGAATAATGTATGTACAATAAACTTCATTTGTTAATACAGCTGTAACTTCATATAAAACAAATATTTTAACTTTTGTACCTATAAATTGTACCTACCTAAAGTATAAAGCCTAAAATATATCGCATTATTAGGTTAGATTTAGTGGCCCTTCAGGAAAGGGATAAAACTCGAGCAAATTACTATAATTGCGTCAACAACCTTATCGCTTTCCTCAATTCGACAAGCAATTCGACACGTTTTACGTGAATGCCTCCCTAAGGATTAGCGACCTTCGTTTGCGACCTAGCTTCCGACGACTCTAGGCTCTCACTTAGGTGACAATACTACAGGATGAACATGAATTTACGCAAAAGCTTTTAACAAGTGACTGTATTTCATAACGGTAAATGCCCATTTATCGTCATGGCTCATCTGAACATCCAACAAGTCCAATAAAAGCTTTAGTTATTGTTGGATCTAACTAACAACATAATATATTAAATTAGTGTCCGATTATATAAGGGTTTAATTGCCGTCTCTGAACGATGTATTTATAAATTAAATTAACCATTGAGATCAATACTTTATTGCTTCATGTCTGAAACGGAGATATCTAGAGAAGTATAGTACTAAGTAAGTAACGGAGAAGTATCTCTTTGAGAGAGAATTGTAGAGCTGGTTAGATTCGATAGACTGAGTTTTAAGTTTACATTTCACTTTAGTTTTTGCTTGTCTATTTTGGTGTGTGACAAAAGAGTTTGTCTAGACAGGTTTGAATAACTATCCCCGTTATCTACAACTTTCACTATGACTATTTTTTTTTAAATAATTTTCCAAAATTGCCGACACGAAAGTTGCAGTAAGCGATCTATTCTCTAAATATAGTGGAGCTATAGGAGTGGAGCCACCAGACTGTTGCATGATTTCACGGACATCCTATGTAGAGTATGCTCAGGGAGTTGTAGTAATGAAAGTCGATGTAATGGAATTACAGCAGGGAAACTCAATTACCTATGAGTGTAGCCACGCGGCGCTACGTACCTCGTGTCCCTACAGGTCCATGCGAAATGGTGGATTACAAATCTTCACAGGAGAATATAACAGACTAGGGGTGGATGTGGATTGTTGAGTTATTTCATTTAGCAATCATCAATCATCACATCATAAAAGATAAATCATTCGTCGTCTAAGGTTGCAGTTGCTTCAGTCATAATCATAGGTTCCTCGAAGTTTAGGCATTTACCTATTCCGATCTCTGGTCATAATGGAGGATGATATTTAGGTATAAGATACTAATAGTATATTGTGTATTGCTATTACTTATTTTCTTGACAATAGTGACGATGCTAGAATATTGCATGTTAACGACGATAATCCCGCTCACTCTTACCCAGTGTAGCATATGAGTGACAGTGACATTTGCGTTTAGGTTTAGGATTAGACTTGGCGGCCACAACAGAATCACACCTATATGTCAATGACATAAAATTATCGAGTAAGTACCTAATGAAAAAAAAAGAATACACTACACGTGCAAATACTTAAATGTTTCTGTAGTACAGTCGAAGACAGAGATAAGTATACAGGGGCCCTCAATAAGTTTGCGATTTTCTCAAAAACTACTAGACCGAATTTAATAATTATTTTACAGTCGGCGCCTTTTACATTTAATTTTTTTTGGTGTATTTTTCATTCAAAAATTGTTTATTCTATAATTGTATAGTAATTCAATATTAGATATTATTTAAGAAAATAACAATCGTATTTTACAGTTACATAGTTTTAACTTTTATCTATTAAACAGTGAATTTTATTTTTGCAATAGGTCAAGTAGTTTTTGAGATAATCTCAACCTTAAAATTCTCCTGTACACCTTTCTCTGTGTTTTCCTGTCCACCGTACCTATTCAAAATAGAACTCGACACGGGTTAGGCTAGGTATGAACCAATAGGCGTACATACGGGTGCAATAAATCAGTGCGCATTGCACAAAACTGCAACAGTGTTACCTACTATGTCCACGGGCGATCCCATCGACATCCCGTCACCGGCGCATGTCGGCAAACGCTGTTTACACGAATAGATAGCCCGCGGCTATACGCGATTATACGCGGTCCAAAAGAGATTTTTTCATGTCTTTTTTTCACTACTGTAACAAGAATTTTAGAAGTGCCTATCTATAAGATTTTTACTGCAACACGTGTTAACCTTCTCCACAGGGACGAACTAAGGTTCCGTCCGACTAATTTGCCCGTGTAATAGTAAGGTAGACTAAGCCTAATTTTAATTAGCTTCGAAACCATTATTGTGATAGGGACCAAATTTATTGATAGGAATAAAGGAGTTAAGCAACAGATAAACCTATTCGTTTAATTTGATATGCTTCTATGTGACAATGGCGCCCTGGGATAAATTAATTATACAATTTCAATATATGTAGTATGTACATAGTTTCATGTTCAGCGATTGCAGTCTAGTTGGTGGTAACATAAACACACAATAAAATTATATGTTACAATCATTGATCTCCTATAAATAACAGGAGATCAATGGTTACAATACAACTATTAAAACATCATCGATCCCTCTTTCATATTTTATTTACACCACTACTTTTGATACTGAATTCTGACGCTTACAATTTTATTTCTAGTTATATAAAAAATAGATAGGTACTCAATGTGGAACATCGCACAGTCTATTGAAATACAAAAATGTAGGGAGTTCCACAATTCATGTCAACAGGGACAGGAAATCGCGTACCATACCTATATTATATTTGATTAAGTACCAGTTAACTTAGTTAATGCGTGGTTTTTAAGATTTTGAATCTACCTTAATAAAAATAACAAACAAGTTATATGAAATTGGCGCTACTGCATAAATTACTAGTACATACTTCCTTGAAAGATGACTTAGTTACATAGAGTGAAGCAAGTTCCCATATTAAATGTAGGTATTAAATTATCTTCGTCGCGTACCTTCGTAGCCAGTATGGTTCATACTGGCTACGAAGGTACGCACACACTAAGACATTGTTCAATAAAATATTGTGTCTAATGAGCCTTGGCTATTTGCTCTAATTCCTAACCATGTCTGATTATGAAACAGTCGAAAGTATGCCGCACTATTCGCACTCACATATCTACCGGTAGTAATTAATTCCGATTGGATTGCACATGGTAGCATAGTGTAGTGCAGTGCCGCAAACTCAAAACGAATCAAAAGGATATACAAGTGGAAAACAAAGCCAGGATATACAATGAAAAGGAGATTGTATTTTTTTTTAAACCTATAAATTGTCCCACTGCTGGGCAAAGGTCTCCCCCTCCTCTTCCATACATCCCTGTCCTGAGCCTCTTCCAGCCACCCATCCCTGTATCTAACGATATCGTCTCTCCACCTACTAGATTGTAATTATCAATCCTTATTATAAATGCACAGAATATAAATACAATAAATACCTAATTGCATTAGAATAGTATAACTATATCCCGTTGTGAAGTAGCCCCGTCTGGTACCAAAAGTAACCCAAAAGCATTAGAGACTCCTTTGTGCACTAAAAAGTCAGTGAAATTACGGGCACACAAGTCATTACATCTCAGTCCTCGTCTTGTCATCAGGTGACCCGTTTGTCTGTTTGATGTCCCTTTTTTTATTACAAAAAGTAAAGGCTCCTAAAAGTCATCGAATATCTTGCAAATTCAGGAGACTAGGTGAAGCACTGGCCACATTCGCATGTCGCAGTGTTGGAACGACATACGATCGGCGTGCCAGCTGTCCACCGTACCGGTAATTTTAATTTCGAATTCCGATACGTTTTTGCTCTTTCACTATTCCTGCTGACTGTATCTTCCGAAAATTAATAAACAAAAACAAATACTAATAGTTCGATGCAGAAATACAAACTCTATCACGGCATATGTTTGTGTTTTGACGTGAAACAACTTATAAACGCGAATTATTTTAACCAGCTTTAAATAATGACATAACATTTGTGTTATTCCTGTAATATGACAGTTAGTGTAAGGCCGCCTGTCTGTACACTAACTAATTTGCGTTTTAATTGTAACCGATGTATTTATTCCTTTTGTGTGCAAATCAAATATATTTGATTTGACAGATTTCTCTAGGCGACAATGACTACTTACTATTAGGTAGAACGTTTGCTTAAATGCTCTATTGAAAATAGTGTTTTGGATCTAGTTCCCACGAATAAATTATTAGGCACATCACTCCGTAAGTAAGGATACTAAATCTTTGATCCGTAATCGATCGACCTCTAGGAAATCGATTAACTAATTTCGGCGCTTGAATCAAAATAAATTAGTGAATGTAAAACATATAGGTAACTAATGTATCTGTCAGTAATAACCGATGTACAGAGGTTAATTCCTACTACAAAAATTAGTAAATCAGAAATCACGTAGTCAAAACTTTGGTAATGATACAAAACTGAAATACCCTTCAATAACTTTGTGCCCACATTGACTGGACAATTACAGAGAGTCGTATGAATTAATAAATAAAGTGTATACAAACAAACAAATGAAGTTCGCAATGCGTGGCACACGGTTCCCTTCCATGCAGCAAGGAAAACAGAGTAAGGACACGTAAACATGTGTAGGTAATCTATACGACGGTAATACTAATACATACGGCATACATTGGACTGGTTTTGTGTAGGATAATATGCTGCTATTGAGGGGGGAGATAAATGATGAAATAAATGAATTTGTATCAATTATCAGTAGTTTATAGTCAGACCATTCGATTCACTTCTTCATTTATCTCCCAAATGAAGAAGCGAATCGAATGGTCTGACTATAAACTGCTGATAATTGATACAAACAGTATAATAGTAGTAACAAACAACACGAGTGTAATTAAAACACTGGAACCTAACGCTGATAAAACCTAATTTAAATCCGACAGTAGGCCAAATACGCAGTGCTTCACTGCCTCGGATGCTTTAGTTTAAAATCCAGACCCTACTTCCTACAGATATACTCGTAAATATAGGTAAAGGCTGCCGACGACGTTTACTGTAGCAAATTGGGAAAATTGACTGCACACGCTTACGGCAATTTAAATTTGATATCACTCGATATTGGGAAGACGAATGAGAAGACGGTTAGTAGACATGAATGAGATATTTATATATAGGTTCGAAAGAACATCAAGCGTTCAACTTAAAATTATCAATATAGATCAGTTTTCAACTGTGTTGTAATAATTTTTTTCATGACGTTATCAGCTATTGCAACAGCCTCATTGCCATCAAGTTCAACACCAACCATTACGCAGCTAAGTAGGTTAATTCTGAAAGGTCTCATAAATACAATGACTAAAACTGAACTCAACATCAAACGAGTTGCAAGCACCAATAGATCATCGCAAACACGCCGCTCGCAAACAGTAACGGTCAGTAAATACGACGCAATCACCTGTAAAGTATTCACTGTCAATATATCTGTCAAACACGCGTTAATGAGGCGTCTAAACCAAATCAAATCGGTGAATTTCTAAGAAATCAGGTCGCCTAGCTGAACATTTGCCATCATGTCACATGATTTAACAGAGAAACGCACGTGTTAAACAAAGTACACACATTACCCTATTCGTTAATTCTGTGCAGATTTCGTTTCTAGATTCATTCGAATGTTATGAAAGAGGAATTTACAAAGTTTGCGTGTGTATGACACAACGTTCCCAATTCATGATCGATGGCGTTTCCAGTGTCAATCTTTACATAAATCAACGTTTTCCAAGTTTCCGTCTATACAACCGCCGGATCCATCTGTCATTGAGCTATAACTTTCCAACAGGGCGTAAATACGTCAAATTCTGAACGAGAGAGAGAGAGATGTCACAAACTGGATTTTAATATTACTCGTTTGACAAATGCACTATTATTAAAAACACCTACCATATTTCCAAAAAAGGATTTTGTAGTAGGATGTCCCTTTATAATTAATCAGAAAAGACACTTGACACTTAGCAATACGTCTGAACACTGGCCAGAATATCAATATGACTACGTCAAATCCCTAAAAATAATCTGATCTTGGGTAGCTCCAGCTCGGTATGATGACCATCGACGTAATTCTGTCATCGGAGACGCAATTAGACGCGACTGACGTGCCGTCACACTCCAGAAACTTTCGATCGGAGAGACGTGCCCGATAATATGACAACACGAACGGTTTAGAAAGTCAATTCGACAGAAAAATAAAATGAAAAACGTTCGTTTCACGAGGCGGCGACAAGATTGTATTCGTATTATTTTTATCGTATTATTTTTCCAAGCGATAGGTTTTATGTGGCTGTGAACAAGAATGTTGTCAATTTTTATTTTGGATTTTATGTTTTAAACTGTTGTCATTTCTGTAGATCCGTCCGTTATATTACCCTTGGGTATTTTTGAAGTGATGATGATTTTATAGAGTCGGATACCTTGAACCCATTTAAGTAGTTATTCATTGTAACCTCTAAACAAATACAGTAACAGTGTATATTTAATTATTGCCAGAACTATTCTATCCAATATTTCTTTTTAAACATCCTAGAAATTGAACATCATTCCCAAGAAATTCGGAAGCTTAGGAATTTAATGTGGAATATTCTAGACACCGTAATTTGGATACCGGGCGTCGCATAGCAATGCCTTTATGACTTCCCGTGTCGTCGGGCTGCGACCAAATTGTACCGAAAACCATCAAAATATTAGTGGCCGGGATAACATCTAAAAATATCTGTGACGAGTGTCGTATGGCTTGCGAATCTAGTAATATTCTAACGTTTCAATTACCAAGTCTTCCACATAAAGAGGAGGCAACCGCCACTTGCGGAGACTAAGGCATAAGTACATCATGAAAATTAGGAAGAAGTAGGTAGTGCTAGTAAAAGCTGGTTAACTGGATTTACCACCACCGGAATGCTCATTATTGTGTGCTATAAATTAACTTAGCATTACGTCAGCTAGCGTTAAAAGATTTCGTGTATGTTGTGCGGTTAAGTTCAGTTAATTTTAACATAGATTTTAATGAATATTTCTAATTTCGTCTGCAGTTTAATTCTCCAATGCCATACTTATACCCACAGCAGCTAAAGCTACTCAATATAACCTACTATACTAAATAACTCAAGTTTACCAACTTCACGACAATAAAAATGAGATCTGATACTAATCTACACTTACATTATAATAGAACCAAATGAAATACATTTTGCTTAGAATTCGCCATAAAAATATTTCAAACTTCAATGTCTCAAAAGACACAGTAGGTAAGGTACATACCGTACAGTCGACAGCAGATCAATGGTAACACTTTTACTTTTGACAGTTCTTATTATTTGCGTCGTAAGACTTGAAATCGTACTGCAAGTGTTACCATTGATCTGCTGTCGACTGTACATACGAAATGGGAAATTTAAACTTTGTCTGTGAATTGTAACTTTATTGTTGCGCAGTGCCCATAAAAGTTACAAAAAATAATGTGATGGTATTCTGTCATAAATATGAACTATAAGCATAATGGTCACGTAGAGTGAACTAGCACAGCTCACGCAGACGCGCGCGCCGGTGAATCATGCACGCACTTCATCATGTCACGTTTACGACCTCGAATATTAGCGCTAGGTATGAGCAGTGCGGTATGCTGCCCTAATATAGATATCGATAATAACAATCAGATGTCAAACTTCGAAAATGACTGATGTTCTAATATAAAATCAATGAGCAACTTGATATTTACCACCCTAATTGATTTGTAATGCTGGCAAAAAACCTAAAGTTTTGCTCTATTTGTTGTTTAACATAAAACTTAAATGTCTTCAACCATAAACATAAAATATGATATTTTCGTAAGTAATCATCAAGCCGGTCGCAATATTGTCAGAGAAGGTCGTTCGTATCCCAGTCCCAATAGACATCACAATGTTTCGGGTGTGTAATGTAATATATAATTCCAGATTATATAAATTCAAATGTTATAACGTTCACTTAATTTAATTTTCAATTAGTATAATAACAGTTAATATAATTTTAAATAAAATAACGTTCATTTACTCTAACATGCATTTATTATAACAACATATAATATAACGATATTTTTACATAATTATCGTTTTATATACATGTTATGTAATATAAATTCAAAAGAAGAAACAAATAATAATAACTAAATCAACTACAAATATTCTACAAACTACAAATAAACTAAATGTTTAACAAAACTCAAACTGCAGATAATTCGAAATTATACATCAATATGACATTACTTTTTTCCTCATAATGCAATACAGTTAAATTTATTTTTGTACAAAAATACTACAAAACATAGCATAAATACTGACTGCACAGCAAATTTACATGAGTACATCTCTAACCAGATCCGACACGTATGTTTAGGTTCAGAAGGCTCTGGCTTGGAGCGAAGCGCAGCTTCGCTCCAAGCCAGAGACTTCGATGTTAGGTTATTTTTTTTTGTTGTATTCAAAAAGCTAGTTCATTTATTCACATACATACAATTTCATCTTTTTTTGCTGATCTCATTATGTGGTAATTAATAAATAATATTTTATATAAGATAAATATTATAATAAATAATTATTATATGCTGTAAGTATTATATTAAATAATCTTTATAAAAAATAAAGTTAGATGAAATGAAATTATATTATTTGTTCATTATAAGGTTTGTAAATTATAATAAATAACATTAGATAAAATGAAATTAGATAATTTAATTGTTAGAAGATTTGAGTTTATGTAATATATTACACACCCCAATGTTTCGCATTATTTATTCAAATATCATTTCCTGGCTGCAGTGTAGAGGCTAAACAGAAACACTCTTGGGGAGCATTTATTTATTCTCCACGTACAGTATTCAGCGACTGCCACAAGAGTCGATAAATCGCATTCCAGGTGAAATACTTAAAACCGTTTCAATGCACTAAGCTATTAAATACATTGCAGCAATTGCATTATTTCAACACTCAGCTATTAAATGTCACTGATGTTGTCCCGAAATGTGTAATTAAAAATTAATGTGCCGTTTCGATCGTTAATATTAAAATGCAATAACTAGGCTATAAATAGTTATTTTGTCTGTGAACAAATGAGTTACGATAGCAACCAAGGAATTTACTTATTTTAAACTAATACAATTAGCTAATCTTAATATTTTTCGCCATTATGAAAACATCGACATGTTGCAGTGTGTCGATGACATCACTATATTATGCTAATCTGCGGCTCGGATGTCATCTTGCGCAACAGGCGGCGGCGAGTGTGTACGCGGCTTAACTCGGTACTAGTTAATGCCCCACTTTGAGACTTCAGCCTCAACCGCTGTCATCACCATTATAAGTACAGTTTTAGATTCAGATTGAAATTACTTTCTATAGATTTAGGAGACCTAGGCCTAATAAAAATCGAACGCTTTACAGTCAGACCAATAAATATGCGAGACGAAACCCCGGCTTAGCAAGGCTGGCGCTGAAGGCAGGTTGATGGTATTCAGAATTGAATTTTAATAATATTAAACTTGTTTTCGCAGAAATATTATTGATCAGATCTGCCAAGGACTTTAATAAGCAGAAGTCAGAATTGAATGTGCAAAGACGACCTATGTAAAGCTGACAGCAGATCAAGTGTAACACTTTGGACTTTGGACCGTTCTTATTATCTGCGTCATAAGAGTTGAATTCGTACTGCAAGTGTTACCATTGATCTGCTGTTGTACGTACGACGAATGATAATTGATTGATTGATTATCAAGGGAGGTGGCGCTCCCGTTTACGCCTATCCCACAATAAGTAAGGCAGAATATGGGGTGAAAAATGATCATAAGGCTATAAAGCAAACAAAAAGGGGAAATTTGGTAATTTTTATAATTTTGTTATATTTTTTTTTTTCAAAATGTTAGATCTAAAACGGTACCTACTAAAACATTTCAAACATCAGAAACTGTTTAGGTAAAAGGCAATGAAATCAAATAATAAATGTCGACACAGAACAATAAATAGATATTAAAATGTCATGTGCGCGGGGCAGGGGCTCTCAATGCATTGTATGAGATTGAACTATGATAGGCTACACTGCATTTCTAACCTCTATTAGTGTTCTATGGTCGTCGACCTGCGCCGGCGCAGCACGAGACAATAAAGCGGGCACCACACGGCACCGGAAGTGAGCAGTTTGGGGGCACGCCCGCTTCCGCCGGTCGCGCGCCACTGCGCTGCATGCAAAGCAAATATACTACTCACTGGACAGTAGAAAAGACTGAGTCGCAGTTCGGGAATACCCGATTACTACATTTTCGAACCAGCCTTATGTGGGTAAACATACTGAACAAATGGGAAAAAAAATTCAGGTAACTGAACTGGACTAGTGGGAATAAATGAAACATACAGGGGCCTTTAAGGTTGAGATTTTCTTAATAATTACTCGACCGCTTGTAAGAATTCTAGCACTGATAGAAAATAAGTGGTTTGTATGTTTTATAAAAATGGTTGAGCTAAATGACAAGTGGAGAAAAAAAATTCATCACGACCGGGATTCGAACCAGGGACCTTGCCATTCCGTGGCACGCTCTATTACAACAGAGCCACCAGAATTCCGGGTCTAATACTAGGCCGAATACCAGGGTCGGTAGATTTTCGTTTCGCATAGTGCATATGCAAGAAAATATCAAAACAAAAGTTCAAGCTGTTTTGGAGAAAAGTTCAACCTTAGTGACGATTCACGACCCATGCTTCGCATTTAAGGGTTACTACACCCCATACTCTATAATTGATAAAATCGAAAAAAGAAGTAGATACTAACACAAATACTATAAGATAGTATTTTTTTATCCAACAAGGAAGATACCGCATACTTTTTACTGGGCATATGATACAAATTATATCTTAGCGTGCAATAAAATGTTTAGGTATATCTAGTACCTAAGCCATAATCTGTACTTTCATTGTATTGTAGGCAAAGAAAATATTACGGACGTCAGCTTTTTACGTTTAACATGCAACTTCGGAACTATGGGTAATTAACCTATAGATTCAGTTTATAAGCTCGATTCGACCCTGATATATATTTGCAAAGAATACGTTTCCGAAATGAAAAATCACGAACTACGAGTCACGCTATCTTCACTGGCCAGGTGACGAAAGAGTAATATGGATCTGCTATAGACGTATTTGCTGCTTCATGCTGTCAGTAGGTTAGGTACCTTTTATACTTATTTGTTACGAGTACTTTAGTTGCGATACAATCTACACATTGTTTTAGAAGACAAACAAAATCAAGGCTGAATAAACCAATTTCACAAGTTTCATAATAGACACTAATCAACGATTGTTTTACAATTTACCATTTCAATAAAATCAAGGAGATACATACTAAAAAAGAATTGTTGCAAAAATCTTCCTTTGAAGAAAATAAACAATTTTACTCTTTCGTCGTGGGAAGGCCTTGCGTTAAATGACACGCTACTAAAACCCTCATAATGTTACCTATTTGTTAAAATAATAACTGGCATATAATAATGAACGGAAGAAAACAATTAACACAAACAAATATATAAAACATAGAACGTAACGATCATGGATTAATCTGTCTACCCATTACAATGCGTTTTCCGTTGGCAGGCTTCGCCGCGTGACGTCACATCCGTGACTGCTCACCCGATCCCGTTGGCCGAGAGGCGCAATGAATTTTTTATTCCCGATTATTGCCCCTTCGGCTGATCCGGGCTGTTTAATTTTATAAAAGGTTTAATGTAGCTACGCGCTGACCCGCCGCGACCGATGCAACGGTTAATTAACCGTACCGGCAGCCAGATAAAAGCTTTTTACCTATAAATTGAAAGGGTAAAGGTGAGCAATCCGAATCGGGAGTGAAGTGTGACAACGACAGAGTTTTTCTCATCAAAGTCGGCGACAAATAAAGATGAAATCGTCTCTGAAATGGTTTAGTTATTTATGGGTACTAAATAGTGTGTAGGAAAAAATAAACTGGAGAAAAATAATGTTTGATCAACATAAATCATCATCATCAACCCGTTTCATACCACTGCTGGACATCGTCGTAGGCTTCTCCCAAGGCGCGCCACTTTTCCCGATTTTTAGCTTGCTTTTTGCATTGGGATGACCTACAGATCCTGCTACTTGCGACCTTGTAGGTCATCCCAAACTCGACATACGTTTAGCTGTTCGTGGTCTCCACTCCGTGAGATACTCCAAAGATACCGTCTGCCGGATACCGATAACCAATGGATGGGGATTCTACGCCATCCGTTGGTTATCGGTTCATGAAGATCTATTACTCTCTGTATAGCGTTTCTATTTCATCAAGTCTTAAATTGAGTAATGAATTGGCATATGGTATGTAGGCATATAAATTGTGTGTATGTATATGACAGAAATAGCATAAATGCTAGAACTCAGCTCCGACGAGTGAACTTGTTAACAGAGATCTACGTAACAAACTGGTTTAGCCATTAAAAAGAAATACTCTAAAACACCTACTCTAGTTGAGATAAACGCGGTTGCAAAAAAACTAACCAACAATAACTACATGGATTGCGTGCAAGAATCTGGTGTAGAACAATGGCCGGCCTTGAGGCGAGCCGGGCAAGAGTAATCAGTGCTCGGATGGCATACAATGCCGCGAAACTGTTGTGTACCTCTGGCAAGCTATAGGACAACGGACAACTATGTAGATGACAGTTTAACAGGAGGTGTTAATCTGCATACTTTAAAGAAGGTTGGTGGGATAATTTACTTTAAAATCACCCAAATGATATCTACTTCCCAACTTTATTTTTAATTTGGGGACGATAGCCACGATTATGACTTGTGCTTTCTAAACTAGACTAAAGATAGGTATAATAACAAACACTGCCTGTTTCATAGTTAAGAAAAATACAGTGACAACTGTTAGCTACGACAAGCTTAGTGTAGACCGTAAATGTGTTGACCAGAATCGGCACTATTTAGGATTAACTGAC
Organism: Tachystola acroxantha; assembly: GCA_963506565.1. Lineage (NCBI taxonomy): Eukaryota > Metazoa > Arthropoda > Insecta > Lepidoptera > Oecophoridae > Tachystola > Tachystola acroxantha. The sequence continues at coordinate 7,997,611 of OY735880.1, forward strand.
TATAAACCGAGAAATAAAGAAAAGCAGAACAAAATTAGACTTAGATATCCTTTACAATGAAATAGCAGATAAGATTTCGTGTCTTAGTGAGTATGGACAATTAAACGATATAACTTTAAAGACAACAATATCATTCTTATATTTTGATGATATCGGTCGTGAGCGTGCTATTGCAGATATCCATAAGTAAATGCGGATAGTAGTTTTAAAAAGCTACACCACTCACACTAGTTTATACCAACAAAGTCCCAAGTTTTCATCTAATTCTATGTTTCAAGTTTCAACCCGCTGTTGTCACAAACTTGATCACGGGTTGCCCGCGTACCCGGCGACCGCGGCAAATAACAGTAATTCCAACCAATGTCGTGAGAACCGGCGTGATGCAAGGAGCTGCAACCACCGCTCTGAGCCAGTTCACAGATTAGAACTAATCTCTGCTACGATCCGTAGCTCGGGCCTGCGGTAAACCACGATCTTAGATAACCACGAACGCATTGCGTGAAAAAACTTGTATATTTCGGATAAGGAAGTGCACATCCGCACTTATAAGGTATCATAGTTTAAAGTAACGTTTATTTTGTTTTGCCCCAGCAAACCGACCCTAACGGATGTTCCTATTGAAAGTTCTAGCTATGGATTAGATATAACTCTAAAGAGTTAAAACACACAAAAAAGCAACAATAATTTACAGAGATGAAGTTTGAGAAAATACAGTTCTTACAAAAGCGGTACCTATTGCTAAAAGCGATCCCTTCCAGGCAACCCTTGGTGAAAGGAAATGAAAAGCAGTTAACGGCGATGTATAGTGCAAATAATATTTAACAATGCACAGAGTTACAAACAGTATTTTCTTAAATATGAAGGTGAAAGTAACGTAGCTATAAGTTCTATGTCTATAGAAGACAAATACATTAAATTGTAACATCATGAACGCATACAATCACTGCTTAGTGACCACAGTGAATTCACGAAAGCCAAATACCATGCACAACTCCAGGATGATGCTACAAACCTAGACTAAGAACTAAAGTGTACAGCAACAGGTGAATACCGAACCTAGTCAAAAGCATGCGGTCCAGGCTCCACTTCAATCAGTCAGAGACTCAATCAGCGAATCTCACAAAACCTCGTGCCGTCCGATCCAATCTGCTGCTCTATACGTATAGTGATGCGCAAATTTAATCAAATCTTGAGCAGAAACCAACCCCTCTTGTTATAACGATGCATATTTTAGCTCGAATGAAATGAAACCATTATAAAGCAATAAAATGGAAATATGATGATGTGATTGATGATGAATGATGATCATGGGGCAGTGTTTGAACACCTTCCCATCTTTCATAGCAATCTTAGACTATAACTTTGAATATAATATGTGATTTAGCAATGTTTTAGTTGAGCCGTAATTTGTTCAAATATTACTTGTTCAAATTTATTCAACATGATATATGCGAAAATATTATTCGTAATTCTCTAGGGAATCCACGCTTTCCTTTTTTACCAAACTTACTTTTCTAACCTTACCAAACACACATCTAATTGGCGGATGGAAACGCGATCAAATTACCTAACCCAATAAGATAACTAGAAATCGCCCCAAGTGATGATCAACTTCAAATCCTCTTATTGAACTATTCGTCAAAGTAAAAGCACAAGATCAAGTGACAGTCTAAAATAATGGCCTCGGTTTTACACTTTGTACATTACTAGCCGACGTAAACGTAGTGAAATCGAGACTACACTCTATGGTTAGCTAGTTAGCTAGTGAAACCGTATGCTATGTGACTTCCGTCCGCGATATGTCGGTGTCGGATGGCTAAGGCATGGTCTGGTAAAGCTGCGGTCATGCATGTCCGGCGAGTTTAATCGAAAATACGAAGAATAGTTGGGGACATTGTTGAAGTTATGTAATTACTAGTAGATACTAGACCTTTACCTATTGTTGAGGAATAATATAGGCGCAGCACAATCAATTGTACTACGTTAAGATACATATAGGTATATACACTCAATTGTTATTTTACTATTACTGATTTACATTCTATTTAATTTAATAATTGTAGAAACACAAGTTTGTTACCGAGATAACTACCAAAAAAAGAATCAGCTTGGAGTATTCGATATGGAAATATCAAAGTTCACAAACGTCAATGTTCTGAAGTAACAAACTAAAATATAGCGGAATTAAGACCCTCCTCCTTTTAGAAGTCGTTTAAAAAGAAAATACAACAAAAGGGCACAAGTAAGGAGAATATTCGTAAACCAAGACAACCGTCATTAAAGATTCATAATTGAGCCGGAATATGGACAGCAAGATCTGCCACAGGCGAGCGTTCCGTGTCTCGAGAGAGTTGTAAGAGTGATATACCTGGGGAGCACAGGCAAAGAGAGGTTAAGTGGATACCCCTGAATTCTTGCCTCTCTCAAAAACTTAAAAAGGGAAAGAATAAGTAAAACACCCAACAAGCGAATTCCCCATGGAAACAAAATGGACGCACAAATCTCTTTTCAGTGTAAATACTCGTATCTGCACTTTCGGACACAAATATAAATTCCCAGTAGTATCGGGAATTGAGAAAGCAAGACAGAGTAGATATATTGCAACAAACTAGCTTTAGAGGCGTTGTGTATAATCTAATTTATCGTATTTTATACAAAATGACGATATAGACTGTTTGTGTTTAGCCATTAGAAAATAGCCTTAGTTTAAATTGGAAACTACTCGCAAAATGAGAAATAAATAAAGATACTTTTATGAAGTTTTATGGATAAAATACTGTTGAATGTATTAGTCTACTCGATATATTTTTATTTACGCCAACGCTTGAAAGTTGGCGAAAGTCGCAGGGGAAACATTGATGGACGAAAATGTCATGGCACACGAAGTTCACATCCGAAACTTGACAATTTGCTTAGTTCTCGCAGCGGTTTGACAAGCCATTTTACGGCATGTCAATAACAGGAAAGTTTCTGACAACTTACCTAAGTTTCTTATGTGTGCGGTAAAATAAGCTCGATATTTACCTGCAAAAGAAAGGAACGTTTTATTACAAAGACGAACAATAAGAAATAATATTGAATTACATCGGCAATTACCTACTGTGTTACAAAATAATGGGTTTCCTGATATATCGCCCACACACATTTGTTCAGAATCATTGATATTTTAAAGTCTCTAAATAAATTATTGGAATACACAATTACAAATAATTAACTAGGCTACTTTTAAGTATTAAATAAATAAAATATAATTTACTATTCACCATAAAATTGCATTATTGGGAATTTGTACTGGAACTGTAATAATTAACATAACTTGTTTTGTTAGTTGCTATCGTGTGTATATGCATAACAAAAATTCACATCTAAACTGAGGTAGGTACTTAGTTCAAACCTATAACGATGGGATTATTTTACAAAACCTTCGTTTCTATTTGTCTTAGATTCAGTATTCAGAGTAACATTAAACAAATTTTAAAACTGTCATCGCCAGCTATTTAAACCATCTGATGCTAACCAATTGGCTGCATTCCCCACCACTGCAACGGCTTTAAAATCAACAAGTTACGCATGCGCTGCATGGAAATTGACAGATCTAGGTAAGTATTTTCTATTTGTAGCTTCCACTGCTAATTTTATAGCGAATAAATCAATAATTTATTACTTACCTATTAGTGAAATTAAATAATGAACCTTCAGAGCATCATTGGGATGAATATAATAAACATGACGTTAAGACTATTGTATAAATCCGATAGGTTGACTGACAACTCATTGAGAAAATGTCAATTAATTTCATTATGTTCTTAGATGCTGTAATCAAATGAGTTACAGCTCAATCACTATAGTTGACTTTCCTTATGTTCCATTTGAACCAATTTAATAAACTTCCTTAAAATTATACAATGAACTACCGAGGTAGTCCACGGGCAATAACCCAATTATTCGTAGGTAGAGGTCATACCTTAAGAGATAATTCTTATAAAATAAGTTTACTAAAACATTGCGAATTGCGTTGCGAAAATAAACGTGTCTTTAATTATTTTTCGTACGTTGTAGATATAAACTTATATTTTGTAATGGAACAGTAACGTGAAATAAGGAGCGTTTGTCTTATTTGAAAAGATTAAGGTAACCCTTTGTATAAATTAGATGTAAATAAGCATATTACAATGCGTAAAGACGGATTACACCCTTCACGTTCTTTTCAGAGTTCTCTTTCTATACGTTTTAACCTCAGTTTTATCTCGAATGAAAAAAGAAAGAACGGGAAACAAGAGTGACTGTAAAATTTCAACGGTAGCTGTTTACGTCCGACCTTTTTTACGATGTTGTTAACTGTTGATTCTTTTTAAACATCTGCGTGGGGAACTGTAAACTACATTGTTCGCGGCACGGGGGGGATAAAATGACGTTCAAATGAAGAAACCCCGGTATGAGATTCAGATAAGAGAAAGTAAAATTAAAACGAAAGCAGTTTCCATAATTTGAAATATTCTTAACGAAGAAGAGAAGAGTTTCATGCAGTTTGATTTAGTGGTTTAAATTGAAACCTTATTGATGCTGATAACGAAAATCATTTTATTACTTACAAGATTTACATGTCTAGTTCGGCCATCAAAGACATATTAAGTTTAAATTTTGCTTGGAACAATATACGACATTTTATATTCTAATTTGACTTTACTCTCTACAAATACTAGATTTATTAATATAAATTTTAATTATCAATAAACTTGGAGCATTATGACGACATTTTCACTTAGGAAATACTGGCGAGGTTACTGCTCTACCATGCAATAGTCAATCGTGCAGCAGCAGCATTTTATGAACCTTAAACTTTTTTAATCGCGTCTAAAGTCAAGTGTTCCGTCGTTCAGCGTCTGTATTGCCCGGTGATTGATATGTTGTTTAAATGTTTGAAATGTGTTTAGGGAAGCAACGAGTGAGTTTATCTCTGGGGACGAGGGTGCACGAGAGGCATGGGAAACATTTTTTGTCAATTAATTTCACATTTTGAAATATGTAGTATAATGTGTATAGAGCGTTACATAAACACGTAGGTACATAACTAATTGATACAAAACTAATTTGAAATACGTTTGTTTCAAATTAAAACATTGTATTATTTACAGCAAACATATTAAACACGAATGTTTCAATAAAATTAGGGCTGTTCTACAACAACGTTTGTGGAAGTTAGCAAACGATATTACCGATTCGGTTTTTCGCGCAACTAATTTTCCTTTTCCACTGGCACTCCGTCGGCCGTCGGACTAAGAGCGGGGAAGCCTTAATCGCCCCCAGCATCGATACAATTTAAATCGGAACAAAACGAGCAAGGCGAATCGATCTCTATCGCAACGAGAGCAAATCGCACGGCTAAAGACGTTCTCGGGCGGAATGCTCCGAGCAATTGGAAATACTTGTGTCTGAAGTTCGGAGGGGAAAAAAGTTAATTGCCACTGTTTTTGTCACAGAGTCCCGCTACTTCGCCGTCTAATCTCTCAATTCACCGAGAACTCTCACCTACTTTTACACGGATATCGCAAAATTGTAAAAACCTGTAGAAAAATCATTGAACTGTATTTATATCGCGGCGAGACGCGACGATGAAAATCGATCTCCCGGCCTCCTATTTAATTCAACACGGTCTCAAATAAACTTTACGGTGCACTGTATCCAATTGATTTTGTCGAATTTCTCTTTCGATAAATCAATGCAAACAAATTAGTACTTTGTTACGGAGACTGTTGTTTGACTTAGAACCTTGTAATTCACGTTGCGTTGATAATAAATTAACTTGCCCGTAAATTCTCGCGTGACTTAGCGAAAGAACATTCAGAAATTGTATTTTAGAATCAAAATGCTGGAGAATTGGGATTGAATGTTTCGCAGAGCTGTTGAATAATAAATCATAAGCCAGCTCCTGTGAATATCAAAGGGGATCTTCAAAGTGCTCACTTAACACTGTTATTAAAGAGCCGTGTAAATGAGCGCTAAACACAAAGTTCCATGTCGGCGACCATATTTTGAATTCTAAACAATTCTGCACAAACTTATTATGAATTCTTGTCATTCAGAGAGAATTGTAAAGGCTTTTTGGATGCGCTCAGATTAAGTACTCAGTTAAGGGACGCCAACGTACGTCAACTCAAGATCAAGTACACAAACAATCCCACTACACGAGTATCTCTTGTTTTATTGTTGATATAAACTCACAGAGTAAAATACAACAGTACATTTTACCACTGCTTTCAGTAACATCAAAAAGAGCTTTAAATGGACTGGGTAAAGTTTATATTCGTATCTCAATGTCTATATAGTAGACAGTAATCTTGATAATGTTATACGCAGATGCGCGGGCGCAGGCTACGGAGCGTAAATAAAGCGACGCGCACCGTAACCGTTACTCGTTACGCGCATGCGTGTTGAACGATGCGCATGCATTGCCGCTAATGCAGTGCCGCCACCGCCATTTTACTTCTAGTCTCCATGTACCATCACCAGGCTTAATAAGAACAACAGTTTAGTGATTAACATAACAGTTACGTGATTTAATCAGGAGTAAGCGTATACAGTTTACAAGCACATGAAATATAAAAAACACAACTTTACAGTACGATAACATGGCTCAAATTGCAATGTTATGTGTAGATCGACGAGTAGTCGGCTGTACCGTCACCCGCTGTCACACTCACTGATATAATTAGTGACAATAAGGTTTATATTAAATTTTTCCTGAATTTTTGGAGCAAATTATATTAAGGGTCATTTGTGAATAAACGAATGGATTTTATTGATATTTTCTGTCGAGAGGCGCCAATGAATAAAAGTCAATTAAAAGTTTCTTTTACAAGGAAATTACATTATTTTTAACAGATATTCCGAAGTATAGAGTAGCGCTAGCGACGACTTGCACGAACAAGATAACCCGGGATAAGTGCCTTAACCGAGGTTAGATATTGAAAAATGTACAACGTTTTCACCGGTTAAGTCGGACTAACTTTTGATGCAAAAAATAATTAATGCTATTTTAGTCAATATATGTCATCGATAAAATACCGTATTGAAATAGTGACCTAAAATTTATTTGATATTGCTTGTTATGTATTCGCCGCCGGCGTTATATCTGTGTAAATATCCAAATACATTATTCATCGAATATTTCGGCGCTGCCTTCGGGGGCAGGCGTGATTAAATTTTCGCGTCACTGCGGCCCTTAAACAAAGACATCACGGGAAAGTCATCAGTCATTATCAGGAGGAAGAACAATAAAACGACGAGTCACTGTCGTTAAGCGAATTCACCTTACAACGGCGTCTATTCACGGCTATGAGTATGAAGGCCGAACGCACGGTTCGAGCGGTTTTGTTCGAACTTTGACGTACTGGATGATACATCAAATTTTGGTTCATAGTTAGGTACTTCAGCTTGACGAACAAAGTCGTATTTTATTCAAGAACCTAGATAAGTAGATATCACAACTGCTTGGCTACTTATATTGTCATCAACATCATTATTTTGTCAAGCATTGTTGTCACGTTAATGTATTTAATTCGGGTCCGTGGTTTGTTCTCTATATATAGAGATTGCACACGACTGAGATATATACAACTCGTACCTAGTAGGTACTTAGCTTAGTTCCAATTACTAATCCAATTATATTCGAAAACCCTTGCTCTATTTGTACTAACATAGTTCTAGCAGCGTCAGTTTGAGATTGGTTGGAAACCATTACACCAAATAACGGCGGCCGACGTATGCTGCACTCAGTCTACGAAAACCGTTAGCTTGTAGAGATTTTCGTGACTAGATCGTCGCTTGGAGTAATTGGCGGTAAGTTCCAACTGCGAGCTCCTGTCTTGCCGAAACCTTTGCTGCAAATATCGTCATTAAAGTTGCGACATAAAGAGAGAACAAAAGACACAACTAGAAGTCATTTCATTGCTCTAAAGTAATTAGAGTTACGAGACACATCCACACGCGTTAGTTCTAAAAGTTTTCTAGTTTTAAGAGCTTACTAAGTTTTGGTGTTTTGCATTTAATTGAAAACTTCTGCTTTATTTATAGCAAAATTATATAGGTCCAATTCCTAGATATGAGAGTTTACCCACTTACTAATCATATTCGTTAAATTCTGATTTCCTTTTTGTCCTATCTCATAGGACCTAAACTGTAAACATTATGGTATACCTTTCTACAACGAGATCTTATTATTTACAGTGTATCTATATCTATTAGTAATAAAAATTAAGAATAAGTAGATATGATGATCGTATCCATACCATTACGAGGTACACAAATAACACAGTATTATTTTACAATCATCTTTAGCCCAAAGGTCCGAGTATATAGACAATGTAGTATTCGGTATAATATTCGATAGCATTCGAAGTTAGTTATTGGTTTTAATTTTTAATTTTAATTTTTAACGACAGTCTGTCAATAGTTATTTATTGAATAGCTATTAATGACGTTGTTAATCAACCTTAACTTAATCACATTAAGGTTAGTTAAGTGCAAATTAAATCAATAAATAAGGCTATTTTAACTATAATTCTTATAAGTAAGTTTATGGCTAAATAAACTCTTACATCACAGGGTAACTTAGTTTACGAGTTCTTTGCCGAAAGGAGGAGAGTAAAAGTTTTTCGAGAGTACCTACGTAGGTAAGTATGGTTTGCATTATGCATTCAGGTTTCTTAGTGGCCTCTTGTAGCCTAAAAAGCTTGAGGTATATTAATTTTAATATAGACGATTCGTCTTGATCGCGAGTTTTATGTCAAACGATATGATCTTACTTATTGCAACCAAGAAATCACTATTCAATAAGTAATATTCCGAGTAGGGTTGATACCCGTACTATAGGTATTATACATATAGTACCTATCTATATTTTAATCAATTGCACTAAGTATATATCTAGTTGGTGCCAAAAATACTAGGTATATTTTCATCGCCAATTCAACCATTTAACTGTCGTGCTTTTTAGCGCATCCCTTATGGGGAAAATAAAAATGTACAAATGTGTGTATAAATAATGTTGAAAAATAATTTAGTACTATTTATTTCCTGAATTACCCCAAAATACCTACTAACTATCTATTATTTTGTTAAATCAACGTTTTTGTTAAGATAAATACTATTTTACTTTCAAAAATGTGGCAACCCTAATTCCGTATTATTTCGAATAATTCCCGTCTAGCGGCTCTAGGTCCGACATGCCTCAGGGTAAATCGGAGCTCCAATTCAAGTGAGCAGCGAACTTGTTTCAACATCACGCGATCCGAGCTCGCCGCATCAATCATTGGAGCACTTTCTAAACTCTTTTGTTGGTGTGGTTATTTGAAGCTTTTGTTACGGGCGTTCTTGCCACCTTACCGTGTAGTTTTTTGTCGTCTACCTATCGGGAGATAAGCAATCTCTTCGTCAATTACCGTATCTATGTTTATGTAACTTCTTGAATTCAAAATTTAATGATCGCAATCTATAGTACACAGTCGAAATAACAGTAAGTGTAACACTTTGGAATTTGTTCTATCACGTTTAATGAGTACCGTTGAAGACGTAAAACTTTTTTCTTTTTTCTGTTTTCCATGTGGAGAACCAAAAAGGGTCAACATTTTTATAGGTAAAAATGTTGACCCTTTTTGGTTCTCCACATGGAAAACAGAAAAACAAACAAAAGAAAGAAAAAGATGCACGTAGCCGTAATCACTTCAACGGCGCGACGCAGCCTGTTAAAGGAAGCGGGAACAATGGTCGAGAAAGTTTTGCTAGCCGCTACCATTACTACGGTATTCATCCACTTTATAGGTCACCGATTTCTTTTTTAAAGTTACACTAGCATACCCCGCGACTTTGTCAGAGGTTCTCGAGAACTGATATGAAACCTAATTTTGCTTACCCCATAAAAAAATCCTCCACTCATTTATGAACTAAAATTATCCATGTACTTTCTCAGTAAGTCATTGACACGACAAGAGAAAGTAAAACTTAAACGTATAATTATATCAAATAAATCATAACATATCGTTAATCATGTAATAAATCTTCAAGTTTGGAATAGTAAAGGGAAGTATCTTGTTTCGTACAAAAGTCCATTTTGGATTAAAAGGTTTGACATCGTTCATATTCGCAACTGAGTTTTGTAACTGGCTTATCTATATGAATTATATTTTGTAACCAGGTTACAAAGAAGGAATAACTCAATTTTTTGTTATAACTATTAGAATTCTATATAACTTGTTTTTGCCAACCATTTGTCTTCCTAGCTAATAGGATTATACTAGGTAGTTATTGTTTACAATTATTTGCTCTGACTGCTACGGCCGTAGTTGTTTTAACTATGGAATGAACAGCTAGGAGAGGAAAAATCTTAGTTTGGAACCATATTAATTAAGCATGATGTCGCAGTTCAGTGTTGTCGCAGTTCAGTGTTGTCGCAGTTCAGTGTTGTCGCAGTTCAGTGTTGTCGCAGTTCAGTGTTGTTGCAGTTCAGTGTTGTCGCAGTACTGAATTTAGCAGAACCATTATGTCGCAGTTCCATGGTCGAGTCCATGAAACCTGCCAAAGAGTTCCACCGCATCACGAAACCCAATAGCACCAATAGTAAGGGCGGGTCGTTGCACCGCCGAGTTCTAGTTCAGGCGATAGCGGATAAGGAACAGTCAACACGCTCCGGCCAAACAAAGGGCACACTTGTTTTGCTTTATTTCGCAATGAAGATAATGCGCCATTTCCGGTTCGTATGGCAATACTGAATGACAAGGCCATGGTAATCAAAGGCTAGGTCATCTAATTGAGATATGTAGCATTTTGTTTTCAAAATGAACGTTATATACAGCTAAGGCCTGTTTATAAAAGGGCAAAAAACTATCAAATACACGTCAAAGGTGTGCCTGACTCCAGTCAGTGCAGGATTCTTGGCATTAGTAGGTATATGCGAGACCGGCACCACTTGAATGGCTATTTCTTTCATTGGCAGACACAAGAGATAGAGTTGTATCTGTGGTACTGCTAGTCAGTAGTCAGTGAATAATTTCCAATTCAATTAAAAACAGACTAGCGATTTTCTACCTGGCTAAATAACTGAGGTGCGATGACCACAGTTATAATTATAAACTCTATGACACATCTCCTTTGCTTCGTCAACTCTATCATAATTATGCATGGAGATGCAGGTCTAGAGTATGTTTAGCATAGTCTTGACGACTCCAACAAGCTAAACAAGTATATTCAAACTTAAGTGGAAGTGTCATTAAATATCGTTTATCTAATGACACAAAAAATAGTTATTTTCTTAACGAAGGCAAACAGCTATTCTTCAAAAAGCCTCCCCCTCTGGCCCCGCGCTGTTACTCAACACAACACGGCTCATTAGAACCGGGCCGTGGGAAGTAGCAGTCAAATAGTGAGGCTCCCGTGGCAAACAACCATATCGATAATTTTCACACCACGCCATCGCCATCGATAATTGAATTAAGCAACCTACATATAACGATCCAAAACAAAGAAAAACACACATTTATTGTCCCCAGTAATCAGGCAATTCGATTCAACATTTATCTACCCCTTCATAAAATGACGGTCAACTATGATAAATCGGCCCGTTTGACCCCGCTTTGACTACAGTTTGCAAAATATATGTATGTGCAAAATCGCGGTGAAGAATTCCTAACCTAACGGTCGACATTTTCCAAAACAGTTTGAGTTAAATGTTGACATTGGACCGATAGATAGTGGTACCTAGTACCTACTTACGTAAAAGATACAGTAAGGATAAAAATAAATTCACTAACAATAGAATATTTTATTAAAAGCATTCGCAAAATTAGACAAACAATAACAAAAAGTAAATGTTTTACCTTGTTTTACATTCGAAGGTCGTCCTAGATTAATCGCGGCACGTGAAGCCTTGATAAATGCTGATTACGAGTGTTTCTCACGCCACTATTGTACTCGTATTATTGCACTAAATACTTACATAGCTCCTATAAGTATCTTGTACTTATTGTGTTTTGTATTCCACAATTATCTTACATGAATTAGACTTATCCGTCACATCTAGAGGTTGATTTGAACCAGATATAAAAATATTTACCATAGCAAGTGCAACAACGAAATAATATATCATACAAAACAAGGAGGTATATAATTATAAGGTTGAGTTTCTTGCGTTTACCAGAAAATAGGATAAATTATGCGTCAATTGAATCATATGCAAGTAAAATCACAACACAAATGCATTGCGTATCTTATACAAATCTCCCAATCTAGGTCGTTTTATCGCCCAGATCTTGTAGAATGCCCCAAGAGTTACACAGCACATCAGTGTTATCGAGTGTATAAATGGTACAAATAATTAAAACCATATCACCTCAATATCTCAAACACTATCGATATTGTTTACACCGAAAGTAAGTGCAACGTGCAACCCTAGCGGATGGCAGTGCTGGGTTTACTAACAACAGTGGCTGCGAAGTAGTGAATACATACGAGCGGTGAATACGACTCTTTAGTTTCAACATACGTGAGAATAGTGATACAATGCTTCAACTTGCAGCTAGCAACGAATAATAGAGAAATACGTAAGAGGCAATGTTTCATATAGCATCAGTTAATTCCGACTAAATTTATTATACATGCGGTCGATCAGACTGATTTCTGACTAACCAAAGGTTGCATTGTTGTGCATAATGATGCCAAATTATAACGAGTAATGTGATCGTAGGAAAACAATTCATAGTGTGAATGCTGTGCATGGGAAAACCCCATAACAGACGGTAGACTCAATAAATCAAACAATGCTCCAACCTATGTATTTATAAACACCTTCCAAGCTATCGATTACATTATGCAAACTTGCTCTTCGAATTAAATTCCATGCAAATAATTTGTTCTACTGTAGCATCATTCGGCGCGAAACCCTTATTAAGCACTCGCTTTTTACAACTACTTACGTACAACGATACCTACACCAAGTGTATTTGACAAATACATACTTAGGTAAGAACTTGTAAGTACGTACTAACGGACAGTTACGCTGCGTTCACAAACAGACAAAATAGCAATTTGATCGTCACGATTTTGCCAACGTCAAATAAGCAAAAAACCTCGAAAATGTGGCTAGTTGTGAATGAACCTCTAAACAGAACAGACAGTTTCCATTTCTCTCGATACAAATGCGAGCGAGATGTAGACAAATTACTCAAATTACCTCGATGATAGGTATCACAAATCATACGCCAAACGGTAAATAGCGATCGTCATTTGGCAAACCAGTATGAATAATGTGACTACGTGTGGACTTGTCCTATACCCGATGAATATTGATGCGGACAGCTAAACGCCAAGTGAAAATTACAGCCTTGATAACAGTTATTCAAGCAACAGTAGAGAAACAAGATGTACAGCCTCCCCTTGCCTAGTAGTTTTTAATTTCGTGAACGCTATAGTAGAAAAAAAAGAAAGAAAATTTACATTTGCTAACGAACCAAATGCCAACCCCATACATTTTTCTTTCAATTCTACTAGCGTTAACGAAAGTGAAATACACTTGGCCACATAAACTTTTGGGTTGTCAAACTTCTGTATCCGAAATATAGTTAGACTTTGACATAGTGAGGCCGCAGTTATCCGGCTTCTTACTGGCCAGAAAGAGGGAGGTAATGTTATTCGAGTGTACATTTATGTCGGTTCCTTTGTGGTCTAGTCTAAACGGCTCGATGGATTTACCGACGTATGAGGTGTAGCGAGATTCTATAGTTTTTGTAATAATTAGAGTAATCATTTATGCCATTAAGCTGACAAAAAATTCCATCAGAGAAACGCCGAGTTCTCTCCTACTTTCCATATCACAAAAGTTATTAGTAGGTATTTCTCAATACAATGCACAAACTATTATCCTAGTTAACGTATACATTTACTGTGCACATTGCGCCGAGAGTTGCTAACTCTACATTCAAACTCGGTGTGCAGTAAACTCATTAGCAGAAACACGTAAAACTGCTATCAAATAGTCATCACAATCACAACAGATGTTGTATTAAGTATTTTACTTATTAAAATGTTATTAATTTAATGAGTAATATCAGCACAGTAAAAACTCTTGTTAACAAAAATGTATTTATAAAAATGTCTAAATCGTTCATAGATATTTTCGCTAGTAATTCAGATTTGTTATTCCTTTTGTTCAGACGTTGCCTGGAAAAGGCCGCCTGCGTTGGATAAGTTTGCCTTTGTCCGCTTAATCAAATCGTTCTTCAAATGACTTCTATGGAAGTATGTTACAATAAAAAGTGTCGAAATGCTAGCCAATACGCCTCCACTCATATTATACAAGATGAAAGTCGAAATAGCGCAGATATAAATTAAAACTTCAGACCAGCACATTCTAATCTTGTTCATAACTTTTGAGCTCCTAAGTTGGAATTGAATTACCAGCTCTAAAAGTTATCCAAAAATCTGGAACTACCCGCAAAAACTTTACAGAGTATCGCAATAAAGAAGTGACATGTAAAGTATGTATAATCATAACATCTAATTATAGACCGCTATTTATATTTGTAAAAATAATTTTATGTGCAAAACTGGCATAACTACAGCCACCTTAGCTTAGATGGAGTGGTTTGGGAGAGAATTAGGAATGTGAAAACAATTCTTTATATTCTTATTAATAAAATGCACATTCTAAGTATAGATCAGATTGGACCGAAATAACTAACACAAAGAAGAACCTATAAAAATGGACTACGATAATTTTAACAGTGTTTATAAATAATGTCAGGTTTACGCATCTTTTGATCAGATAGAGATGTGGTACGGAGATAGGTTAAAAATACATTGAAATCGCGATATAAAATAGTAATTTCGCTGAGGTAGATCATAACTTACGTTAATTTCCACACAAAAATGTTTTTACGCGTCATAAAGTGTTCATTCACACCTGGAAACTATCCAAAGTGTCACGGAGAACGTGGAATGTTCTGCTGTCCATTGCTCTGCCACATACAAAAGCTGAACACAGCTTCAACATAAGCCGCAATGTACATTAACATACGTATTACTAGAGTAATTAAATTTTATATAGGTCGAATATTCTTGCTATAATAACAACGCGTCTACGATATAATGTCGGATGTTGACATATTATAAGACCATTGGAATTAAATCATTACAATTGTAAAATATGAAACTATTTGTACACAAAATCTTATTGTACAGCTAACAGCAGATCAAGTGTAACACTTTGGACCGTTTTTATTTTCTGCGTCGTAAGAGTTGAAATCGTACTGCAAATTTTACCATTGGTCTGCTGTTGTCCGTACTACACATTGTAACATTCATGATTTTACTATGCATGAGCTAGTATGTCATATACTCAAATGTAATAGGTAAATGTGCGAGCTTTAAGATAAATATTATTTATGTCATAAAAGAATTAGGTAAGTATATAAAATAAAAGCTTAAAGTAAACAAGTACCTAACTAGAATACGCACTTACTACCTAACCTACTCATTTTCTGTTGTACCTACTCGACTCGTATTTCTACGTGTTTATCATTTCGCGCACGTATGGGGGTGATTCGCGTAGCGAGGAAGGTCAAATGTTGCAGACGCGACTTGAGTCGTTGAGACGAGACTACTCTTATTTCGAACATGAAGAAATACAAATGTGTATCACTTTTCTAACTTACACGGTTAGTAAACATGGTTATTAAGATAGAACGGGGAAATATGTAGGTACTAAGGCATAGCAGTCATACATAATTTTGAGCACGAACTCAGCGTGAGCTCGCACTTACGTCTATCAAAATTGTATGTAAACTGGTAGTTATAAGACCGAACTCAAAACTGTCACACTTAGTTGGATTGTAACACTTATTTGCGTAATTTTTTACAGATCTTTTTACTTTCGTATATCATATGGCTAGGTGATGTAAGAGCAAAGAACCACTGTTCATAAAGTTCATATCAGTTGATATTTGTTGATATCAGTTGGATTGAGCACCTGATACATGTTTCAATATTACAGTCACCAATGGTCACGAGTAGAGGATATAGTTTCTTTACACTTAGCTTAAAAAATATAAAATTGTTATATAAATAAGAAGAAGCTACAGAGCTAAAAAAATCATAGAATAAGAAAATTATCAAGCATCCTCATTATACAATAATTTTACTTTTGTATTAATTATAATAAAAATAATAAAATTTATTTTACGGTAACTAATTTTTAATAATTAATTTCGAAAAAATCTCAACATGGTGAAGTTTAAAAGACAAGTGGACAGTGTATTCCCCTAGAATATAAATATGAGCCGTTATGCTGGCATGTCTATTCTATTATTGTAGTTGCTAGTTGTGATAATCGTTTTTGTGACGTCACCTACCTCTTCAACAGCAGCATGATCACAAATACTGGATGTAGTAAGTATAGGATATAATCCAAATGTGGTATATTTCCGCATCTCTAACTCCCATAGGGTTAATAAATAATGTCGCATGCGGAATTTAAACTGCACTGCGCCACTGACTTTCATTTCATGCCACATATCCGATCGTATATCATTTAACGTAATTATTTGACCACTCCTACTACAGACAAACGAAAGGTCTAATAAATAATATATTAATTCGTGGAATAAGACAGATGTATGTAAGTACCTACTGAAAATAGGAGCATCGATTGAAGGTATTTACAAAAATATAATATAATCCACTCTTGTTCATGACCGTTTCCTGTAATTCTGCTATCTTAGATGTCTAAGATAGCAGAATTACAGGAATAATCCTGATTACTATGTATTACTTGTCACGTTATGTACACCTTTAAATAAATAAATAATAATAACATGTTATTATACTCTAGTTCTAACCATTGGGATTCAACATTCGAAAAAATATTAAAAACGTAGTCACTCATTATCTGTGGGCATAACTAAATACTTATATCTCTTTAAATAAAAACAAACATTTTGTTTCGAAGAAACGCTCACTTGCCTCTATTACAAAATACTACCTGACTCTGTGTAAAATTAGCCCGGTACTTAACCGGCACGCGTTTCCGGCTAATCAGTCTGGGAAATCAGATGAAATCTCACTATTCGTATAAAAATACTTTGCCTACGCGGTGCTAAGCTACAAAAATGTACAACAGAGCACATCAATGGTAACTCTGAAATAAGATTTAAACTCTTATTACGCTAATAATAAGAATGCGAATGGCACAAAGTCCACAGTATTCCTTGATTTGCTTTCGAGTAGGTATATCTACTATTTCAAAGTTCTTAAACAAACCTTTATATTCTTTAACAAGTCGTAAGAAGTGTTGTGAGGAATGAGAGCGAAATTACACTATCCTTTGTTTTAGTGCAATATAAGTTGGGTCATTTCCAATGCCTTAACCTTGCATCTATATCACTCAACTGAATGTCAATCGCAAAGTTCAGTGAATCGCAAAAAAATATTCTACACATAAAACCCATATGGCCGAAAACGTTCGGATAGTCGGCAGATGTCCGACATCAAGACGTTACGGAGGGTAATCCGGCTCACATGTTGTACGAAAAACGATCAAGTTATATTCCGTCCGTATCGATTCTGAGCTATTCCGTTCATCGCGATTCCGCAAGGATTCTGAGAAACCGATATGTCGTCGACGACGTCTAAGTTGGAAATAGATTCGGATATAGGTATCGACGGTCCCCGTAATAGATTTTGATATGCGGATCACTTCCATGAGATTAACAATGTTTTCATTTTAGGTACCTATGTTAATTTAATATGTATTATTTGATTACTTAAAGGGCTACGGAATTATTTTACCTAAACCGTAGCCCAAATCAAGTGTCTTATTTTGTAAACAAAAACTACCCTACGCTACTAACATTTTAAGCTGTTCTGGGATTATTGCATAGTTATTTTCACATTATTAGATCGGATCACTTTATTTTCGCAATGATGAACAGGTTAGATCAAACAGTTCCTTCAGTGTTACATCACAACAAGTAATTAGACGATACACCAACAATGTAATGATTTTTTTCAATCGTTCAACTAGTTTCGGAGATAATCTCAACGTTGTTAGAAGTCCGTCTACACTTTTCTCTACATAAGACTGTAAGTATACACATTTAAGACTAATTTATAGTTCACTCAACCTACTAATATCTGGCGTGGAGTGTGGATGTGAGTACCTATCTGTGGCGCAACACACGCTTGCTAAAGCAATTTTCGTCTGTGGATATAATTATCTACCGTTCATAAAGCATTGCTACCTGCCCGAGACTATTGAGCGAGTTTACCTAAATACGGGCAGCCTTGCGTTCAGTTTACACTAACTTCTGAGAAACTCCGCCGACTGACGCAATTCCGGTCATGATCTCGACTTCTCCGTTCTCAATTCAACAACTCTTCGGGCTAATTTCCGAACGTCACTTTGTTCTTTATTCAATTTCCGTTATTGAATATTCCACGAACCAAACTTTGGGCTGACAGAGCAGTCAATGACGTCAGAAACATATTATTGTCGCAGCACAAGTTGACACCTGATAGATATTGATTACTAATTATTATACTGTGCAATAGGAATATAGGAACCAGTCATATACATTTCGCAAGTTAAATAATAAGCCACAAAACCTGGAATTTTCCCCATAACTAAATGGAATTTGTCAGGAATCCAAACACTGTAGCTTTTAAATCTGCAGTAATTTTATCTTGTTGTTTTTGCGGAAACTAGATTTCTAGTATTTAATTTACAATAATATATTCATCAGGTTTCAACGTACGACGATAACAGTTTTTGTAGAGTGTCAGCTCTCGGTCTCTTTTTAAATCTTGCAAAAATACGACGCCTAAGGGTAGTGTTACAAGGAGCATAATGTTTAATTAATACAATTTGATGGTAAATTAAGTACAAGTCTTTATATCGGAAGAAAAAAGCCTTTTTCAGCGGCCTAAATTAAATTCTGCGCCCGGATTAGCTTCAATTACGCAATTAGGGTAAATAAATTATTTAGAAGAGGGCGACGCGAGAAACATAATACCTATTCCAAATTACATTTCTGAACGGAAAGCGATTCTATTTTTCCAAGGCCTACATTTTGTATACTTTAATTTAATGCAGTGTAGAATATAACAAAAGAAATATAGATTATACGGATAAAATGAGAAAGAGAATGATTGATACGCGGGGGTCGTGAGAGAAATTTTGCATTTTTCTCTGAAACACTGCGTACCTAACCTCCCCTCCCCCTGCCGGCCGGGCCGTCATAACAGCCATCTCGGCCGAATATTAAATTTGCCTCGTCAGTGAAATGCCAGTACGTTTCGCAATATTGTGACTTTTGTTAGGATAAATGGTGTTTCCTATGTTGATTACGAACGGAATTGTTAAAATAACCAGTTTAAATAATTGACATACAAAACCTGAATTGCAGGTTTCCGTTGTAGTTTGATCATTCAATTTACTTACAAAACTAAATATATTATACATTACGTATCTACATATGCTAGTTAGAATGCAAGGAAATTAACAATGCTTATCAATAACGACGTCTGATAATAATATAATTGTAATTGAGTACCATACTTACCAAATAATAGTCTTGGCAAAAACACAATTGAGCAGTTTGATGTCTTACCTGTAAAAGATAAAACAATATCATTAATAACTTTGAAAGTTTTTGAGTCACCTAAAAGTAATACTTTGAATGTTGTATTCAATCAAAGTGACGAAGTAATAAAATATTGTAGAGCCAGTAGACGTCAAGTGCAAGTAATTTAGTCACTCTTGTTAGGTACTCTATGCTACGAGAATACAATCTAGATTGCAATGTTTTTTGTGTAAAGTTGCATAATGTCGACTGTATCTAAGCTTTATTTTTACAAGACAGATATAATATAGCAATGAGGGTTAGTTTCGAAAACTATAGTTCTGTACTTTTCCGACTGAGAATTGAATTGAATTCTATATGAAGTTGTAATATCTATAATAGCTACACAATAACAATACATTTCTATTGTTCACCGTTGATTTGCCATGAGTTACAACATCTATAGATAGTAGCTATAGAAAAGTAAAAGTGTTTCCATAGTACAAGTTTTCACCGCGAGCTAGCAATCTTATATAGTTCTCAGAAACGAGGCACGGAGCATTCATTACATTGCAATCGATCTATCAATCGTAACTATTGGAAACTCCACATAGAAACTTGCCTTTTCACTCACATTTGGCTTCGAAAGTTTCATTTTCATTTAGAGGCGTTGAATTTATCACATCAAGTTTGTTCTACAACTTCTGAAAATTAAAATCGAAAGAATAGGTAGGTACTAGTGCTTATAAAAACTGTCTAAAAAGAGAACACTCAAATAGCAGCAGCAGCCAATGTCACCTATCATGTAAGTACACCCAAAGCACATTCGTGCAACATTTTGGACATTGGACTGTTCTACTTATTATCTGCGTTGTAAGAGTTGAAATCGTACTGCAAATGTTACCATTGATCTGCTGTCATTCGTATATGAGTGATGAGTGTGACTGCCACAAATTCTATCAGATATTATTAGAATACTAAAGGACCCCTGGCTAGCCAGCAAGGAATAAATACTCAAGCATCCAAGTAATGTATTATGAATAAGTAGAGTATGTCATAATTTTGTTTTAAACACCACTAAATTACGCTATCATAACTGCGCAGACGTTACTTCTAGTGACAAATGTAGGACCTGTGGCTTTAGAGACAGATGCTAGCTGTTCTAGGAAATTTAATTACGAGATATCAAATAGTTGGTCAAAGATCAGAGAGACAGTTATAAGGTGGTGATGAAAGGTCCAGTGGAAAATAGGACTTGGAAGTCTGTTGCCTACGGAACAAAGTACCTATAAACATACACAACCTACATAAAGGTAAAGACCTATAGCAACAGCATTTATAGGATATTTACTACCTTGGGGACAAATGTCTTTTTGGGGGGCAATAGTAATTACAAATTTACTTTCAGCTATCCCCTATCTTGGTACTATACTTTTTAATTGAATTTGTCAATTCATATGTAATATTATTATAAGCCATGTTACGTAAGTTCACAATATTACGTGAAGTATATAGAAATGTATATGGACTCGCGGCATTTATCCCTAACGAGCCATCCAGATATTCCATTAGCATTTTTAACGATTATAATAGTATCCAATTTGTATCAAGGCTTATATTCTTGCATTTTTTTCGGTACCGCATTAAGGCAAATTCTAGTTGCGTTTTTACACTAAACTAAAAGGGTAGGTTGTTAGTTAGGCAGCTGTATAGGAGCTGTAATACTGTTCTCGTTTTTATTACACTTTTATTTGAGTTTTATTTTGTTACAGCTGCCTAACAAACAACCAATTTCGGCCTATACCAACCCATGTACCTACCTATATTACCTAGTTCAACAATAATGGCCTTAAAAATAAAAACGTTTCTAAACGATAGCACCGATAAGTTTACGATAAAACATACAACAGCTTGTTAACAGAAGCAGTCGCTTTTAAACGTCCTTTAAAAGTATCAAAATACCATAACTCTTCCTCTCGACCCGTTGCCGTGCAATTAGGAAGAAAAAAAACAAGACGAGAAAAAAACGAAGTGCATGCCCCCGACAGATGTTGGCGCAGTGCTGAGCGATCGCGGCAGGTGCATCGCAATAGGGTTGGCACGCACACCTTTTTTTAATTACGTTAATAGTATGTTTCCTACATTATTTAATTAATAAATGCATCTCCCGATGTCAATAACATAGTGGGTATATGTTAATTTTATATGGAAAGTTTACACTAATTATGATAGGTAATATAATTGCAATTTTACGCGGTGAAATTCATGTAAATAAGTTTCTACCGACATCCATCGAGTTCCGACGATAGTAGATCAAGTGCATTCCTACGCGATGGCAATACCTACGTCCTAGATTGTAATAGTTTTTAGTAGGCTGATGTGCTGATGATTGTACTAACAGAATTTTTGCTATAAATTGTTTCATGTTTAAAGATTTGTAATTTTATACGGTAAAATAGCATCTACAATTTAGAAAACAAAACAATATGTGCGTCTTCTCATATGCAAATAAAAAAATCAGACCAAAAATTACGTTAGAAACGATTTAAATTAAAATACAAACGTTTCCCGAAAACCGACCGCCCGAGGGTAGAAATACGAAAGCGAATCATATCAATCGAAATTGAAAAATACACCAAATAAATTGAAACTAGGCCTACATATTTCTAAAGTATCTCCATTTATTATATCGTTATTTTATTTCCTATCTATCATATCCGTGAAATTGTAAATTTTATGGTATAATAACTTACACCTAGCTAGGATATTCATTATCCACATAAACGTCAATTTAATGTCCTCCAATGAAACACCATCCCCTTGAAGGTCCATAGATCCAACAATTTGGTAAACCGAGCAATTATCACTAATCGCCGTAGTTCCCCGTAATTTGTGCAAATGACGCGTTACTACCGAACTGCTCTTCGACTAATGAGTTTATCCACGCAATAATTTGCGCAATCGATCGCCACCCCTTCCTTTGCTAGGCACAGCTAGGTCAAATGTCTGTCTACGTGCAAAACAAAATATATTACGAATGTGAATTAGGTACTAATTTACAATCCGGGCACTCGCCTTAATTAGAACCATATTATAACCATAATGATACCATTCTGTATTAAAAGTTAGTATAGATATAACCCCCAACTTATTACTCTGCTGGTTTAGCGACCCGAAATAGATATTGAATACTGCAATGAAAAGACTCTGTAGAAACAAGTCTCCGAAGATGTAATCATGCATCCAAATTCATGCATGAAAATGTAATTATCGTATTTGGAAAAAGACTGCAGAAATACTCATTATTAATCCGGGTAGATTTTCTGTCATTCATTATCTCATTGCAAACTCAGTTACGTGGATTTATGTTTTGTCATATAATTAACCGCTAAAAATAATAGAAAAAAGCGACAACCCTGAAACGAACGATAGAAGAATCGACAGTGCGACCGTTTGTTGGCCGCGTGCTAATCGACCTATTAATCGGTTGGCCACCGCATACTTAACCCTCCATCCACTGGAGATAAATAACTACGATATCTCTACTACAATTCACTTCGTTATCCGTTGTTAAAATGACCAGTAGCGTCAAGTCGAAATTAAGGCTCATCATAATTAGTCGATAGGAAGCTTTTGGAATGCGATGGATTTCTGAACATCCTGGCAACTTCATAAGAAGTACGTAAAGTATACCTATAGAAATCTATAGAAATTCATTGCAATATAGGACGTATTACCATCGCGTAGAATGCCCGTTAGATTCGTCTTGATCACTGGACTGACAAAGGGTATGAGCGCATGTCCAAAAAATGCCAAAAAGCAGTCTGTATTTTTGTGATAATTATTGATGTGCCTCTATTGAAACTTAGATGTTGATTTGATTGGTATTTTTTAAATAAAGAGAAATATAGAATCTCATGAGTACAGTTTAGATTAAACTATCCAAAAAAGCTCTTCTACAATATGGAAGAGATTCTAACAAAGACATTCCACAAGTCCGGCTTACGGGCGGCTGGCCGCGGCCGCAGCGCACCCCCTCTTCCTTGTTTAATTCCATTAAACCACCCCTTTTATCTTTTCCGCTTTTATCTTTCCCTACTATTGGATTACCGAACAAAATGGCGTGCAAGAGACACACGCAATCTTTTACTGTATTCACCTCTACATTCAATTTATAATACGAGTAGCATTTTCCTAGTACTGTGGACAGCTTCCGTGCACTATGTGATTTATCACTTCCTTTATAAATTGCAACGTGTCTGTATTTTCATTAATAATATTTTATTAAATAAATAGTTCTCTTTTTACAGGCGAGGGTATCTCAACTCAATCATTTTCAGCAATCGTAGAATTTAGAGAAATATAAGATGTCTACCGCGGCGATGAATGATAATGTTATATCACGGAGAGAAGTAGAACTCTTTACTGCTTAAGCGTCTGTTTACAAAGTCTAAGTAACGTAGCATAGTAATCTAATTAATATCTACAATTTACCTCTCTAATAAAATGATAAATTATTAAATAAAAATATAAAAGAACACAAATTATACAAATCCAAGTCTTTATCACTCAAAGCAATACCTTCCAGGCAACCTCAGGCGTAGGGATATAGGCTGAGTGTCAATATGATAGGAAGATATTCAAAACGCTTTACGTGGATTTCCTGGAACCAAAATCAATGGGAGCAAAGAGATTAAATAGATAGAAAATAGGGTGGCATGAATCCCATACTACACCTTCCTGTCGCTTCATCTAGTATTTGAACTGTCACGTGGAAGGTGATTAACGAAAACAGTATTAAACACGGAATCCAATAAACTTAAGGCACTATAAGCACTTACATATTAATTAATCCGCGTTGACTTCCCATGCGCCCCTTTAATCTAAGTGTATTTCGCGTAATAGACCCCACATAAACACGGTTAGATTCAATTGAAACTACTCCGGATGAGCGTAGCGGCACAATACATATCGTAAACAGTAGGAATGCTTCATACTGTGTCGATGTCGAACTCATTCCGCTTAACTCGAATCTCAACTCCAGTTATACGAGCGTCAGTATTTCCTTTCGATCCTAATTGTTAGAATGTGAAGGCAACTTCACCTCAGATCTAAACTAAATTGTCCGTTCGCTTAATATATTCTTGCATCGTGTTATGATGTAGTTTCTTGCATCATCAGACATTGATTCATCATCAACATGACCACCTACTAGTTGGTAGTGTCCTGACCTGCCTGACCTTATGCGAGTGGTACCATGTTCCATTCCTAGTCCGAAAGGTGTGTGTGTTTAGGTACTTACCTATATAGTTAGTAGGTGTTATTCCTTTTCCATGTCTGAGTGCCCCTAAGTAATTGATGATCGTATTTGTGTATGTCACCAGATCCATAGGATATCATAGTAAACCATGTAATTAAGTTAGGGCCCTGAGTATGTTGGTTCATACCCAAAAATATTGTAGCCTTTTTTACATTGAAGCATCAACCCTAAGGCAACCCGTTGGAGCGCAGGTGTAACTGGCTCGCTCGAGTTTAACAATTAGCTAGGCTACTGTATAATATGTCGACTGTGGCAGCGGTGTGATGTCAAGTAACATTGGTTTAGTTTGAATGACGTTCGCAAATTGAAATACTTGGAGACAGACGAGACGCAGCGAACCAAGCGGCAAGGGTTGCCTTACGTCAGCAGTTGTTTTGATTTCGCTCGGCATTCGTTGAATAGTTATGCTGTGACCAGGTGACACATGTCTCGACTAAAAATGCATAGTACACATCAAGTGTAACACTTTGGACCGTTCTTATTATCTGCGTCGTAAGAGTTGAAATCGTACTGCATGTGTTACCATTGATCTGCTCTTGTCCGTACTAAGAGCACTAATGAAACCTGTCTGCAGGCCTATCGAGCGAGCTTCAATGAAACTATTGAAATCACAATTTATACTTATTCCTAGACGTCGTAACAAGAATACAATGACCACCCATACAAATTTAAACAAGTCCACACTTAAACAAGGTATCTAAAGTAGGTATCTATCATGAAAATGTTACTACTTATTCAGTTCGGGAAAATTTTGTGGGAACATATAGATAAAATTCATTGGTTAACAGTTGGTCGTACCTACTGACATGGTTAACGTTTAACGCTGACCACGGCCAAGCCTTTTCAATCATTCTGTTAAAATGTAACGTGCAATGTATTTAAATTGTCACTTTAATCGGATTCATATTTTGATCAAAATGATCAAAATTAATCATATTTATTACAAAGTTCAATGTGAGTATAAAATTAAACTCAATAACATACCCAATTAAAAACAGATCAAAATTACGTGTATGTACTTTCCTATCCTAGTTTAATTACTTACCAATTATTTTCATCATTTTTTGCGTCTTTCGTCTGAGTAAACAACATATTCAGGAATAATTTTATCCAATCTTCTCATCTAATCTAAAAGTAATTCCGTTACTGACGAACTCAACTAACATGACTCAAGAACTTATAGTTGGTGACAGTATAACATTTTGTAACCATCAAAGTGATAGCCTAAGTTGGCGTTCAGGTCGATTAGGGTAAGTAACAAAACTAATTGTAATATGTTTCGTTAACGGCACTTACATGAGTTCCCGCTTGCCGGCGAATTTTCATCGAGTAGGCGCTGCCAGCATAGTTGCTTAACTAACTTAACCTTCTACATGTTAATCAATATGCGACACTACATTATATAGGTAGGTAAGTATATTGGAAAACACAGATCTGTACCTAATTCACGAAATTTTGACGATACATGAAAAATAACTTAGTAGGTACCTACTAAGAAATGTACCTAAAAAATGAGAAACTACTATCTCTACTACACTGGATTTAAACAGTTTACGTGTTTCTGAAATATAATTGTCATATTTTGAAATTTTAGATTGGTCTAAATACCGACTTCCCGAAAAAACTAGTTTCGTCCATTTAATATTAAAAACTATAGTTAGTTTTGTGGAATCTATCACTAGGTACATTACTTGAGTCGAAACAGGACTAATGAGTGTACGCATTCTTAACATTAACATTGATACAAAGAGAAGAATGCGTGTTCGACGTGTGTGAGAATTAGGGCTGACAACATACGATAGTTAATTAAATTAATAGTGTGAATTAAATTGTCAAAGCTAGTGAATAGCTAAAACCGATATAAGTAAACAAGTAATTCGCAATTAAAGCATGTTTTAGAATTAAAAAACTATAGTGAGCCATTACTACAAATTATCATAAATAAACGGATATCACTCACTTATATTGCAAACTTATAAAGCATGTTGTAAGTAACTGTTAAAGATTTAGTTAATTCAACATGATAGAAAGGTAGTTAAAACCAGTCGTGGAAAAATAGCAAAACAAAAATGCTACACGGCGTACACGATATTCTAAATGCCATTTCACGAACGAAAATGTAGGCACTCATAATATCTATTTACATATGCTTATAAAACAAAATTGCATTTCAACCCTATTCCTAAAACAGCCGTTGCGTTCCACGTTCCATATTCAAACTGGCCACTCACTTTCCAGCGCTCGCGCACCGAATTGCATTGACTTAATTACGCGTGCCATGAGCGTGTGCGCACGAGTAATGTGTGCCTTTTTGTGCACCGATAGTCTATGGTCTACGTGTATTACGTTGGCTATATTATTAGGAAATACAGTACGTGGTTCAAATCAATAATGAACTTCTACTCTAAAAGGTGTAGCGTAATTTCTAACTTATTCTACTATAGA
The DNA here is from genome assembly GCA_963506565.1 of Tachystola acroxantha. NCBI lineage: Eukaryota > Metazoa > Arthropoda > Insecta > Lepidoptera > Oecophoridae > Tachystola > Tachystola acroxantha. Next base: position 8,024,980 of record OY735880.1, read on the forward strand.
TAAAAAAGATAACGCTATTTGTTGAATACCACCGTTAACCTATTTGTTGATAACACTGTTTGGTGAATGCCATCAACAACTAGGCTTCGGTATATCGTCTATGTTTTGTACACCCTGTTTATATAATTATTTATGAGAAAGGGTCAGTATCACCTGCTAGTAAGTGGTCGTCGTTTAGAAACATCTGCAACACTGCATTGCTGGTTCGTTGAATACCTTGGATAACTCTATTCACTATTTTTAAATTTAATATTTTCCTAACTAAATTCCTATTGAATTTACACATTTCATTTTCTTAGTAAAAAGCGCCAATCGTTACAAAACCCTACTGTTTTTAGGATATAATAAATCTTTTTTCAATCCCGTGATCAAGACGAATCTAATAAACATGTATACCTCTACTCTACATGAAAATCCATTAAGGCGTAGGTATTGTAAACGCTAAAGGAGGTGATAAACGAATGGACATACATACACTCAATAAACATTACCCTCCTACATTCGACAGTAGGATAAAAAGTGAATCAGTAACTATTCTATTTGCTGACATCACTTCAACAATAAACCAGTGTCAGACGCAAGCATGAACGCTAGCAGGCCTAAGCCACAATTAATGGGAATGCTGAAACCAACCCCCGGCGGTGACGTAGGCATTTTATAACCCTTTGTGATCAGAATCACTTTGATCGGAAACAGAGGAAGGTCGTAATCAGCCAGCGATTGTGTGACAGCCGCGTCGCGCTTACACGGAAATATCATTGTGGGGTTAATCAATAATTCCTTGTGATGAGTTAAGCTCTATTCAGTTCAGACGGACCACCACACGACAGGTTACGTAGCCTAGTTTTGTAGAATCAGAATCTTTCTTGCAAATGAATACAGTTCTTATATTTTTGCACGTCAACATTTCTTTTTTGAATTTACATTTACACCACTTTGCAGTGAAAAAGTGCCGCGCTGACTAAATAAACAATCAAGAACAATAAATCTAGTTTTAGCGACAAGGAAAAGATAACATTGCTGTACTAATTGTGTACAAGCTTCAATAAAATATTGAATTTTTCAAGATTCCGACTAGAAAAACTTGCGTCTTTTACGAATGTTATTTTCACTCTAGCGAAATGGAGCTTGTTGAAAAATAGTTGTTAAAGATACCAAAATATATAAATGTGTCTTCTCAGTTGAATATAATATTAGAACTTAGTTGGTGAATACTATAATCCTTAAGGAATTCACATCAGGCACATCTGCAACGAAGAGGAAATGTAGGAAATTAGATTCCGCAAATTATTGCGTTGGAGAGGAAATATGAACATGTGAGGAAAATATGAAAGTGATATTATCTGCTCTTTCTGGAATTATTTTACCGTGAAAATGCTCTGACAATAATTACAAACAACAATATCATAATGCCTCTATTTATTATTCAGTGAACAATCTCGATTGAGAACAGAGTAAAAAATGTCAGCATTCTAATATCAATCTGACCAACGGCTGAATAGCGGCCAAAATTGCTTGCCCTGTTTATCTATCGAAAGTGCTAGTCAATTTCAATTCGTGAAAAAGAGCAAAGTTGACTGGCGATTGGTAAACCTACAGACGAAAGCAATTATCAACTGTATTTTTCGATGAGGCAGAAGATGCATACAACGCGAAAATGATCGAGTTCATTGTCATTGATGATTGCAAATTTAAAATCCACATTGCATTTTATGTACATAAAGATAAGCGGTTCAATTTCACCAGTGGAACGTAAGCGCACGTATATTAGACTTAGAGCGTCAATTTCTTTTATGAAATACTCCGACCGCGCTGCTCCCATTACCGCATCCAATTTCAATCTATGAAATGACTGGGTAATGATGCCTCGTCATGCGTTCCACGGCTAATCTCCACGTTCATTGCCATTGTGCTCACACAAGTCATAAACTGAAGTTTCATACACATGCCAATGGGCTGACAGGAATCAAAATATCCATCCAGTCAGTAATGTATTGGTGAATTCAGAATTCACGAAATAGAATAATAATGAATTTGTATCATTCATCTAGTTATATTAGGTTCCTAATCATATCGATAGTCGATGATTTCCAAAGTCAGGTTTTCGTTATATCACAGTCACAACAAACGATTTTTTATACACCAGATTAATAGATAGAGTACCTACATTTCATATAATCGTAATGCTTTTAAATTGTCTGAAATCGTATTCATGCATTAGCTTTCTAATACCCAGTCAATCTAGGTTTTTTCTTCATCTGCGGCATCAATAATCTCCCTACGCTTAGGTACAGCTCAGGACTTAGGAGGGTCGCATACATACATGATTGAAAAGTAGGATGTGCTTGGTACACATTTCGCCTTGTGTCTGTTTTGGAGAGCTATTGTTCCTTAACATCAATGCACACACGACGGTAATACTGCCTATATTGCAATGGTTCATGTGCTGCTGTTGACAGAACTTGCAGCGATAGGTATTTGAGAACAGAGAGCTGGCTGCTGTGCAAGGAACATCTTTGCTTAATGCAGAAATGTAGGGACAGATTCTCATTTTAGTTTCGCAGATGACTTAATAATTTTATGCAATGAAAAAGTTTAACGATCTACTGGAGACCACTCCGCAGCGCAGATCGTTAAAGCACAATTGAAATCGCCGCACTATCGGTTAAGTGGCAGATAATTTATTCCACATCCCGGAAATACCGATGAATCGATCCCGATCCCAAGACACCCCCCTTAATCCCTTGATGGATTCCACCCTTTAGACGCCGGAAAAATACCGGAAAAGTGCACTCAGACAGGAATAATGGGAAAACTTATGTTTCAGATTTCCATGAGCAAACATTTGAAATATCTACGAGTATCAGGAAATGTTTTCTTACGATTACATATTCCAACATTTCCAACCAGAATTAATTCGTCTTTAAATATACGAGTACCTACTGAGTAGGTATGAAGAAATGATAATTGCAAGAATTTTAAATCAGCATTATTAAGCACAAGAGCAACTTTAATTAAAAATACCTCAATTATATAAAAAGCTGCAGTAACAGGTTGCGCACGCGTCTCTACTGTCATGATGACGAGAGCAGCCAACCAATGAGAGCGTTTCCCGCCGAGTCAACGACCGCACGACCGGCCAATCACGATCTGATATAGCGCTCGTCATCCGAGACAAATCGGTGTTGTTCATTCTTTGGTTTGTCACGATTGCTGTTATGTTATGCACTGGGGACCTGGCATTGTAAATTCCAAATTAATATTCGTTTTAAACTGAGGAAAACCCACGGTAAATCAGAGACCTACCTAAGTACTCAAAATAAGTTTATGCTACGCAATTCCAGAGAATTCACCTACATAGCATCTTAGATGTAAACATACCAATCATAAATTATCGGGAATCTTGTGCATGTTTATGTATCTGGATTATGAATTGCACAGGAATCCGCTATGCGTTCCGCTTCAAGCTCGGTGGACTGCGCCCGTGTGCAACCAGCATTACGGCCTAACAGTGCCTTCTATAGGTATTTAACCTCAAAGACTAGACGACTAGTCAATCATGGATGTGACTTCATTTGCTAGAATAGTTTTACAACCTCCAACATTTTGCTGTATGCGGGGATGAAAAACAAAACAAAAAATAATCCAAGAACTCTCAAATACAAATGGAGAACAAAGGCATGACTGCTCAAATAAAGATTAGAAGACATAAGACAACAGAAAATGAAGTCATATTTAAAGAAATATCAGTAAGGAATTTGTCTGAATAATTAGGTAATGCCTTTCAATAATTCCTTCCGAAATATTAATACCGAAGAGATAATTATGTATCTCGCTTGTTATAAATAACAACGGATTAACAATACTCATACAAGCGAGCCGCAAGATGCATGCAGTGGATGCCGGCCAAAAGTCGGCCGAGCGAGTAATGCGCCATTTGCCCCCTGGGATTAACAATTAGGTAGGTAAGTAAGTAGACTACGAGGGTAGTTATTAATGTATTGCAATGTGTTAAGAATTTCTTTTGAAAACAATTAGCAGAAAATATTGTAGACAAAAGATTTTATTGGTCAACTCAACACGTATGCTATTATGTAGGTAAGTATGAAACAATTTAATCTAACAGTTAAAGATTACATAAACACACAAATTGAAGCAGATGCTAAATAAATCGTATATAAAGATCGAAGTAAATATATGTATATGAAACCCGCAGTGAGTATCTACCGAAATTCCGCGTCTCGAGCACGAGTTCCGCTCTTAGAGCAATCCAACCGCTGCGCAAACATACAACCATCAAAGACAGACAGTGTGTTATGAAAACAAGCAACCGAGAACAAACACAAACAAACACGCAAAACAATTGATGAGAATGGGACGGGAGGGGCGAATGTTGCGTACTCGTTGTTTCACGAAGAATATCTTGGCTGTAAAACTGTCAACACGTGCGTTGCGTTCTTTTGTAGAATTTTGAGAGAAAGTAAACACTACCCTTTCAGCTGACGTCACGAGAACAAAAGTTGTCACTGTCAGAACAAACGAGGTGTATGTATTGAATTGAAAATTAAATTGCACAGACGAGTTTTGCTCAACAGGTGAGCGTAATGTGATACGGGCAATAGTCATTTAACACCCTTACGAGTCCTTACGACCTGTCACGTGAGTGAATACGACTTCATTTCCGCAAGTGTCGAGTATAAAGCCTGACACACACAGAGGCGGCCTGCACGCGACTTGCGGCCTGCGACCAGTTGAAACGCATGTCTCGCCCTATTTTCTCTCGTAGTTAACGTCTAGTAGGTAGCGATCTGATGCAATCCGATACATGCTGAAAAAATGTAGCGGGCATTCGTTTCAACTGGCCGCAGCCCGCAAGCCGCGTGCAGGCCGCCTGTGTGTGAAAGACTTTAAACTTCAGGCTGTGCCATCTATCATGCATGAGGAATGAGATTGGCACAAAGTTTAGCTCGCGCCGTGGCATCGCTAATGTGAACTGAGCTGAAAATAAAGCAATTTTATCATCGCAGTTTTACAGACGCAATCAGAGACAATCTCTCGGTCAGCGTCAAAAATTTAGGCGATAAAACTGTTTGATTTTCATTGTGAATGCAGCTTTACACTAATCACCTAAATCCTATGTATACGAGTACTATCATGCTATCTACTGGTGCAGATAGTTGCCGTAGGCGAATGCGATAGAGAACATGCACAGTCCTGGCAGATTAACATGTTACCCGCTGTCCTATTTATAGAATCCCCTATAGGTAACAATTTGGTATTTCGAGCATTGAAACCACATCGAATTAAGGGGCTTTGAAAGCTTGAAATTCAAACATTTCACTTGTATTTGTTTCATTCCATAATCGACCTTCACGAAACCTTCGTCATGTATTTTGATCACAAAGTAACAGATACGGCTTCATTATATCGTGACTGTGAAGGAAAATTCGTTTGGCAAGTCCATTATTCTCGTAGAGACCCATTTCAATAGGGATTGAGCATTCGATAATGAAGTAGGTACCTAAACATTTTAGATGTTATTTTCGTATATCTCAATCATTGGAAGATTCAATGAAAAGATAATATTTATCAGATTCTATGCTTCTAGGATTTAATTAATTATGAACTTGGGAACGAAAGCATTAAGTGACTGATAAAAGATAAACTAGTAAATTTTGCTTGGGATAGTATAGTGCAAGGGCATGTTAGTTAAACGGGAGTTGTTAGACGAATAGCTAAGTATTTTTCTAAGTAGGTGCTTCAGTAATTTTACTATAAGTTAACATGATCTATAGTAAGTTAGGTAACTATTCTTTTTTTCCTATCACCTGGAGTTCCTATAAAATAGATCGCTTTAGAGCAATAAGATTGCCTATGTTAGCCTATTGCATAACGTAAACTTAACCTTAATAAGCTCTGTGTCGGAACAGAGTTATCTACTGATAGTGGTTTTATGTGTAATAAAAAGTGTATCTATCTATACTTAGTGTTATAGGTAAACTCTGCAAGTTACCTAAAATATGCTAAACACCACGTGATAGCTGTTTATAATAGAAGGTTGTATATAAAGACTTCAGTTTACTTGACGGGCGCCACCGCTCGCTACCCATTTATCGACAGGATGTCGCGCGACATTGCAAATTGCGTTTAGCCTAACTCGATAACGATAAAAACATTTCGTCTCAAACCCACACTTTTGCCTTTCCGCGCATTACAATTCCGCCACTTATTTTTTAAATTTTTAGTTGTTGTTTTAAAGTTTTAAACGGTAACGAACTCATCCAATGTAAATAAACTAATTTGTAGGCGGCCATATTGCAAAATGGCGGCTATCATAACCTCACTTTATCGAGTCCATTTGGCCAGTGCCAGTCTTTTTAATAACGTGCTTTAATTTTATGTCTCTGTATCTCGAGGATTATAGCTCTTAATTGAGGTTTTTCGTGTTTATGCATTGTGTTAATTTGTTTTAGCGCCCAAAAGATATTTGAGGTTTCATATTTTTAATTAGTCTTCCAAATAAAGGCATATGCATTGCAAAGGTGACGAATGTTTAATGGAATTTACCCAAAAAATTCCCGCCGTGGAATGGAACCAACGACGTTCTCTTAACATATCTATTTACGTAACTAGAGTAAATAAGACAACATATAAAACTACCAACTTCGAATAGAAGATAAAAGATAAATAGCTTTAGAGTTACCTATACACACACATGCCAGTCATTACAAATATTCAGTTCAGTTCAGTTTCATTACATAAAATAAACGTGTCAAGAAAACATCGACGACCAAAGAGTTAAAACGCAATCGAAAAATACTTTAAAAAATGATGAGGAGACACATTGCATTCAAAGTAGGTACATCACAGCTCAGAGGATGATAATGATACAAACCGCCCGCACTACAAATCCGGTGTTAATCATTAAACAAGCTAATTTAACGAGTAGGCACTAAGTCCAGTCAAATAAATTAACTCACAAAGAAACAATAAGAGCACAGCGTAAATCGGGGAGAAGGCGATTTTTACAGCCCCGAGCGGGCTGCCTAATGAAAATGTTTGATTGTTAAACTCCATTTGATTGTTTTCTTACGTTAACGATCGCTGGTAAAACTGTCGATATGAGAATGAACAATTACACAGGTTTTATTCGAATTCTACACTGTTTCACTATTTAAAATCCGAGCTAACACAAAAATTTAAGAAGAGTTTCAAAAAGTAATGACAATTTTCATAATATTAATGTGATAAAATCAAACAAGCGTAATACTAAATGTTGATAACGTCATATTTTCGTTAAGAAATTTACATTGAAGTACAAATAAGTTATATTCCAATCCAATAGACAACTGCTTCGATACAAAGAAAAATTCAATCTTTATAAAGAACGTAAACTATTAACAAACACAAATGTAACAGTTCAAAGGCGAGAGAAGCATTCTGGGCAGAATCTCCACGAAATGCTATAAATTTTTACTAAAATAAACAATTGGAAGAGTGCAAACAAACAGCGGCCGGCGAGCATGCGCCGTCTCCCAAATGTGCAGGGTATGATGTTTGAATATGAATAGACAACCTACATTTTAAGTAGATGCATTTCAATAGAATTTAGCTAAATCACGACGTTAATAACATTAACAATGAGTTAAACAGTCTCATTCTAGCTAGATAACGTGAACTGCTTATCTCTTACTATAATTGACTATAGTACTTATACTTTTAGTGACTCTAGTACTTATACTTATTAATGACAGCATTGAGTATCATTAGTTTAATCGCATCTGAAGGGCTAATATTTTAACAAAATACTTCAAATATTCGATTGGACAGGTTTTATTTCTAAATCTGCTGCCATTATAAATTAAAACATAGATTCTCAACAAAAATATCTCACGTCTTATTTTAAGTCGATAAATCACCAATATTGGACAGCTCCTCGAGTATTGGACGGAGAAAGAAAAATGAAAATCGTCTTTAGTCAATTACCTTGAACAAAAGCGGAAAAATATTTACATTCAATATTCATTACAACGTCGGCAGCTCAGTCTGACAAGTTAATTAATAAAATATAATTCAAAACGAGTCTGTTTTTCAGTGAGACATTTAACTAAATACAATAAGATAGATTTCAATGAAGTTACGAGTATTTATCGGGTAAGGTAATCTAAGAGAGGAAAGAGAAGTTTTAAATAGTCAATGCCTCAAAGGAGTTGCACGAACCCAAGTTGAGATTGATAGATAGATCAAAAGGAATTCCGGGCTGTTGGAGAGAAAGTTTGGAGGAAGGCTGCATTCGATAGGATTGCTTGACGAACATTTACGAAGTACTATCTATCTATACCGAGTACCGACTTTTGGCCTCCTTTTGTTGAGTGTTCTAAAGAGACAGATAAGGTTGAACAGGTCGTGGAAATGTCAATAAATTATTAACGTGATTGTCATGGCCTCTTTGAGCCTTTAACAGCTTGGAAATAAAATATATTTCTTCTAAAAACCTTTACAATAAGGACTATTCTTAGATTACATCACATTTCTTCACTTTCGTGACACTTTTTTTTACTAGTTTTTGTAAACCCATTATCATGATCAATACATAGTCTAGATTATAATATGACCTATCTGCTGTAACTATTACAAATTTCACGCTATTCATAAATTGTTTTACGAAATGTAGTCTTCTACCGTTCCCTTACTTACACTTTAATCTTAGCCTCTTCACAACGCGACGGCGGTCGTAGATTCTTATGGGGTATCCTTCTAAATTACAAGTCATTTATCTATAACCGGCTTCTTCATAAATCCCAGTATATTTTACTTGATAGCGTAATATTCCAAGAGCAATTGCGTGCATCAGTATATTATAGCATAGTTGTTGACCTTGAGGTATACGATGCACTCATTTTAGAATATTATGTAGCGTGTACCTTTTATAAGCTATAGGATAGCTGTGCTGGCTGGCGGGGTGTGATTGGATTACATTTGTATTATAATAACTGTACTTACAATACTGTAAGAGAATTTTATCTGTGGATATCTACTAATAGTCTGTAAGACACTTAACTTAGTAAACTAATGGTCATAGATTTTGTCAGTAATATGCATGTTCGTGTGAGTTTGATGCAATGCAATATAAAATAAGCAAGTAAATATAAAATAACAGTAGATATACTCTTCTGTGTCGGAAATTGAACATGCTATAAAATTGTAGGATCATCGATGTAGGTACCTACTCATTGAATTCACTGCTCGAGGGCAATCGTGCTCAAGCCGTCTCAGTGTTACACCTAATAGCGTCGCTTTGTAATCTTTGTGAGTAATTACAGATTATAACGTGTCTTTCTATGATAATAGATTGTAGGTTTTCCGTAATAGATTTGTCTTCAGCTATATAATAATAGCCTTTTTGTTTTAAAATGTGTGCCTCTCACGATCAAGATTACCTCCCATTGCATAGCCGACAGTACCTGAACCTACACAAAACTTATATGGACTTTAGCGCAGTAACACCGCGTAGTGTAACTTGGCTGCACATACATTGAATCTGACATAAAAAATTATAACAAATATTTCACGAAATGTATAGATTATATTGTGGGTACTGTTCACTGTTCAGCCATATCAAACGAAAACCACAGCGGCTATATCCGAAATAGATACTTTTGACCTGGCCCTTACTTAACGGAATCAGCGCAGGACACACATGACCCTGTGGTCTGTAGTGGTTTGTTGTGGTTTTCATACGGCACTACAATGTAATGCGATCGACAAATGTTTTTAAAGTTGAAATTCTATAAACATAGAACCACACAAACGTAATTTTATTTAATATTTATCGCACAAAATGTCCACTACTGTACCTATGCGTTTGTTTTGAACTCATTGACAAATACGTCCCGTAGCAGTCCACTGATAGACATAAACATTTTCCAAAGCACGCCACTCACTCAGTCCGAATATCGGCTTTCGTTCAAAGTCCTTTAGACAAAATTTTGATCAAAATATCAACGCAGTCAAATAGTAGGTGCAGAGGACGCTCTGGTTCTGTTTTCTGTGACTTATTTACCAAATACTTATTTTATGATAACAGTCAGATGAAATAGGAAGAACGTTAAAAGGTATATACCTACACAAAAATAATAAGAAAAATATGTGGGCAAGCAAAATAAGTAGGTACTAAAAGCTTTTCTGGATAATATTATAGTCCTGCGGCTGCGAGTTAGGTGGGTTGAGAGTTGAGACAGTAGTAACATGAAGTATGTGGGACTATCCAATTACAGAACATAAAGTTCATTTATGTACGAGTCTGTGTTATTCCAATGCGAAACAAAGATCTGCCCACCATTTTCTTCAGGCGTCCCTGTCTTGAGCCTTTGGCCGGAACATAATTTATTACATAAAAATAAAACGCAGCACGCATGCCAAACCGGTAACATTTAATATTTCCATGCCGGGGGAAGTCACCTTCACAAGTCACTGAAGGGGGATCGGTCGGCAGGTGACTCCGCATATGCCTCCCTAAATGCCAACGACCCCCGCCCTCCTCGAAACGAAATACTTTATTGATATTTATGGCTGTACAGCTGATCTTTAAGTGGTTATTAAACAGAATGCTTATTCTAACGTGCCTATTCGTATATGTGTAATTTGTGTTGAACCATCAAGCGAAACGTGGTCAGTGAAAAAACTGCATTTGACTTAATTCAAATATTTTATTATGGGAGAAGAGCAAGAAGTAATTGTGCACGAAAAGTCTTTTCTGTAATTATAAAATGACGCCACTAGGAATCACAATCAAACAGGAAACTAGGAATCACAAACAAGTCACCAGAATCACTAGACCAGGAATCACTACTTGATGTCGAAACCTTAAATCTGAAAACGGGAATTTTAATAAAAATACTAAGAAGGATTAAGGGGATAGACAGCGGGATAGACAAATGAAATTGGAAAATTCAACAACAGTCTCTTTTTTAACCAACAGTGACGGAATGTAAAATATTAAAATTGAATGATGAAATCAGAATTTAGATGGAACAGACTTTAGACTAAATGAAAATCAATGGAAGTAAAGAATATTTTGTGTTATAAATTGTTGAAAACTATAATATAAGGTACATAATGATGTGTGTAATGTCTTTATAGCGAATGTTAATTTCCATTCCAACTAACAGATGAAAAGCAAATATTTGGTTATATTCCCAACGAAACCTACGTACATTACGATACACGAACGCTTCCATAATGATTTCGGTATAAACATAAACAAAATAATTTTAAAAAAAATCAACTCAAAGTCTATCTTATCTTTACCTACCTATGGGCGCTAAAGCTCAAAATTATGTGACAATTGACAGGATACAATGAGTTGTAAGGATACCTTATTAAAACCATTTTTACAGGCACAAGACCTACACAAGTGTGAAGATTTCCTTGCGATGTTATTGCTTCATATTTTTGAAAATATTGTGGTAATTAAGTTCGTAAAGTAATTATAATAAACAGTGCTCCCTTGATAGTTGTAAATAGTATTATATTTTTAGATTAGGTTTAGTTTTTAAGTAGGTATATATTTTGTAGGTTAAATTCTTTATTACTCGTATTTTAATTATTTAATAAACAATAATAATTGCTCTCTAAAAACCAAGACACCACGAAAAGCCCATTGGTACACAATTATCATTATCACCAACCATGCATCTACAATCTATACTATAACTATACTATACTATAATCTATACTATAACGGAAGTCAATAAATCAGCGTACGACCAACAGGTTCGTTTTCAAATGACCTATCACATTTCAGAATAACTGTGATATAAAATAGCCTGTATTTATAACAAAATTAGATCCATTGATAAGAATAATTCCCCCAAAAATTGTAAATAAACACAAATCCGCAACCAAAAAGTTGTTCGCGTAAAGTTCGCGCATTCGACACAAGCCGGATGCTCGCGGCCGTTAATTAATAACTCCGTTAAGCCCCAGTACTAAAGCTTAACACATCAACCCGTGGGTTGCGTAAGTTCCGGTCAAATCCCGCGCTTCCACCCGCAACCACTTCCGGTCACCGAAACTCTGACGGAGGGCTTATAGGTACGGTCCTGCAAGAGATTACCTACAGAAATAGAGACAGCCATTTTAATCTCAAAATTGGCTTTTTAGTACTAAAATTGACTTGCGTTTACACAAGGTCCATATTGGCAACACTGCGCCTGGGCTAGCGAGACAATAGTACTATTAGTTATTCTGTGACAATAATAAGCCTATGTATATTAATATTGTTGTGGTTGTATGGGCTGAGATCATTTGCCTACAAACTGAAATACAAGATAACAAAAAAAAGGGACTTTAATTTAGTTGTCGTAATTACTCGCCACAAATATTTATTTTTGGTAGATTGATTTTAAAATATATTTAAAACCTGATGAGTTTTAAAATGTATCATATATATATTCTAGGATAAATACTTACATATATTTAACCCATTGCATAGGTATGATACTCATAGTTAGTCATAAAATAATATTATGCATCAACGACTATAAGGCTTCCGAACCCCTTCATCCTTTAAAAACAATATTTTGTCTGAGTGTGTACTGGCCCAAAAATTGTTCATACCACATTCAAAATTGTTGTATAAAGCCTACCGCACCTCAGTAGGCGCAGTCAACGCAAAACTTGCAAGCCTCTCTGAAATCCTGTGGCGTACCACCAACCTCAACTTGGCACAGATTAGCGGACATTTGAGATACGAATATTATTATACAAAATACGACTAGGTCTAATATAAAGACTGATTTAAAAAATTCTTTACTAGTTTGATTTCAAAAGAATACTATTTATAAACGGTCCAGTAAGTTAGTAGTTCTTGAAAAGATCTCAACCTCCGGCCTCCTTATTACGTATTACTTTTCTCTATTTTTGAACGTACCTATTTAGTACAATTATATGCAGTTTCCCATTCCAAATTTTACACAAAGAAGTTCAAATATCCAATGTTCTTAAATAAGAGTACAGTTGGGAAAAAAATCAGAGAAATCAATACAATAGTGAACGGCTTACAGAGCTTTTAAAGAGGTATATTAATTCCTCAACAACACATTAATTAATCTTAACAAACCCATTGCAATTTAAACCGTATTACACGACGACAGTTGATGCAATTGTTTTTGCTGCCGAATGTACCCAGCGATATTCCAGTACATCCATCTAGTTAAAAGTAATGTCAATTTTGTCTGGCCTATTTACGTAAGTATAAACGGTTAAATGTCACTGGTGTAGTATGCCCACGTTCATTTGGAAACCGAGTTAAATTCGCTACACGTATTCATAACTGCGGACTGCAACCCCAAAAAACCTAATCAAATATGGACGAGCCCTCGCGCCAGGTGAGGACTAGCAGGTGTAGAACAATAGCCGTTTGTCTCTTTCACACCTACGCATTTTACTATCGTCGCTCTCGCATGTCGACATAATGCTTTTTTCGTGTGTTATTAGTTTTTTTAGGGGCCAGGATACGCATCTAGCTGATATGAACCGATGTTATTTGACTTTTCATAGTAACGTATTCGAGTCGACATGCATTCGAAAAATTGGCTTTTGAGTCAGTTGGTATTGTCCTTTTGTTTCGTCCTAGTTTTTCAGCGCAGCCGGAGTTGTGTTCGTGTTCTAAAACTGTACGGAGCTGGTCGACTCATTTTTTTAGTTTAATTAAAATATGTATAGCTTTTGCCAGTACGACTCTATGAGGTTCTGAATTACTCATACCCATTGATTCGTTCATGCATCGCATAGGATCCCGCATTCCGAAAGGGTATTGCTTCAGCCCTAAATCTAAATTCACTCTTACCTTCTAATATATTACTTCTAATAATATTCTTCCATGTCTGGCTGGCGTGGCTGTATCTAGCTTGGCCTATAATAAATAGAGAAACTAAATATAACATTAGTACGATTACTTACTCTGTTAGTTATATTTGAATAGTAGGTATCTACATCCTGAAATATCAAATAAAATACACAAAACAATGTACATTATATACCACTATCCAATAAAGCCATCGTAGATAAATGTATTCGATAAGTTATCACTGGATCAATAAATCATAATGAAACTTTTGTAACATAGTAAAGTCGACAGCACATGAACATTCATAGCCAATGCAATAGGAGTTGTTTCACCATTTGTTAAGGTTAGTGTGTATACATACTTGATATGTTGTCGACTATACTATGAGATTCGTAATATTAATGGTGTGTAACACAGTACGTGGGATTTGAAAATAATGGATTTTGTATACAGTCTGCTTGGGTGGATGTTGAAATTACAAGTACGATCAACAACACAATCGCCGGTAAGTCACGAGCACTTAATGTTATGGTAACATGGCATACTTTGCCTATACAAACAAACAAATGTAGAGTAGGTAGGTGGCTAAACAAATGGATACGTATCTACTTAAAACTATGCATAGAGAGTTGATACTCACCAAAATCATAGAATACTAAATATACTCAAAAGGTTCTATTTTTACGTTGCAATAACACTAAAAGCCAACCCATAAAGCTGATTACTGTACTAAAGCCAAATGTGGAAACGTAAATGCATTTATGAACTGTAGCGACCAAATAGACAGTGATTTTCCATAATTCGCTTCCGCGAAAATCAGTCTACGTATGTATATCATATTAAAATATCCAATAACCTATAATTTTATCAGCTCCAAATATTTATGTACCATTAAAATTTTTGGTATTTACTGTATTCGGTAAATACTGACTGAATTGTAGCGCAAAAGCCATTGTTTATAATGTTGGCCATTATATTAAATGTTGAAGGTTGGCGAGTAAAGTTTTCATCTATAAGACCGCGTCGTTACTACAGTAATAAAATAAGATTTACTATGAAACAAGAGAAACAAGTCACAAAACAACAAAGAAGCTTTAAAAATTAAAACAATACTTTTTTTAAACTTTTTACTTGTAAAGAGAAAGGAGAAAAGTTGAGGTGCCGAGCGCTGAGCTCGGATAATTTATTGCAATAATTTAATAACGCCATTTAATTAATGCGGCCATTAAAGTCGACCCTTGTGAGAGTCCGGGAGTATTAGCGTGATTAGGTGTCTTGTGTGGCCGCGCCCTGCGTCACATGGCGTCTACGAGTGTGGCTCCTGTTTTATGAAGTGGGTAAATTCAAAAGAGCTCGGTGGGGCGGTGGTTTCAACACTGGACTCTTATTACGGAGGCCCGGATTGAAAACCCACATTGACGATATATATAATTAGTTTTTCCCGAGTTTTCGAGAGATGTGAAGTTTATATCGATTGTTCTTAAAACGGTGAATAAAATTATATGTACGAAACCTGGTTCTTCATAAGTGTAAAATAGGATAGGACATTTCCTATTAAAATTGCCTGACAAAAATGAATGCATGAGGGTTGAGCTTTGCACAAAGTGGATCCTAATAGAATCGTAAAAAAAATATATAAGTAATGTAAATGCCGGGAGTTGAGTATTGTAGGTATACTTATGTATGTAAATTCAAAATGCATGGTCGATCAAGAAGTATTTGAAGCACACAAGTTGTTGCAGAGTAAGTACTTTTCCCATACCTATACATAACTAAACGATCAAAAAGTCATTTAAAATTAGGTACAGGAGATATTTTCAACTATGAAATACGTGTGAAGTAGAACTTTGCGCTCAGGGACGAAAGTTACGAAGTAACATTCACAACTTTCTACTTTACGGCCTACCCGCTACAATTTTATCACGAAAATAATATTTTTTTTCTATGTCACCCGGCAGTGTCATAAATGTGGACATGTCACTTACATATTATATGAGCGCGTGTGTGATATATCGTCGCTGTAGGTAATGGAGCGTTCGCGTGTGGCCGCGCCCTTACCGGACATTGTTGCTGGTTCGCCGCGGTGTAGCCGCACCCTTAATGCGCTCATGAAACGCTGATAAGGTGTTTAAAATGCACTAATGAGCTTAATCACATATGCAATGTCAAATTTAATTAAGCGATATACATTGTTAACGGAGAACTTTTATGGAATTATTACTACGGTATGACAGAATTATTATTTTAGAAACTTTTGCTAGGTAGAGTCAATTTTATAGTCATGGGACGGTTTAGTGTTATTGCAACAAGTAGAAAAAAATATTAAACTCTACATGATGTAAGCATATAACAAAACACGTGTTACCCCCTATGGTGCTAAGTTCACTGATAAATTGGTATAAAAAAAAATATTAGACTTAACCACTACATACTAAAATCAGAGTCATTTAAAAATCGCATTGAAGTGTTGAACTAAACTGAATAAGCTTAGCATAAGAAATGGTGTAAAATCCAAAATGTTATATTTTGCGTGCTTTTGACTGTAGATACCTACTACTATGTCATAGTATATACCAACAGTTACTGGAGTATAAAATTATAAATCGAAAATAAATATTGTAGTGTGCACCTAGGCAATAACTTTTTTACAGTAGATTAACCGTGTTTATTTCACGTTAATCAGCTAATATAAATATCAGAGCCGAAGCGGAGCGGAAGGGAGCCGTTTATCGCATCCTTTATTAAAACATTTAATTTCGCTTCACGCCGCGATATTGCAGTTCTTCGCTGTGGGTTTCGAAATATTTAATTATCTATGTAAATTTTATCCAAGGCTAGCTAGATACGCATGGCTAGGTGCATAATTGTTTTAAAGGCATCATATTGCGAATAACAATTACTTTAGTACATAGAACAGCAGCTCTACATTCCAACGAGGAAAGAAATTCTAATAGATATATATATAATGCAATTGTAATAATAAAGGATTATGACATCATATCCACGTCTCCGAGAGGTCAAACGAGGCAAGACCTAAAGTATTAGCAACACCATCTACTAATATGCTAATAATAACTCTATTGTAGCGGCCTAATGCATGACGGCCATATTGTATTATTCTTAGCCACATTTTTTGATAGCATCACAAATGTCCACATAATTCTCATATCACTCCTTCCGTGACTCTACTATAAAACTAGTGTGGGTAGGTACTGCTGAATACTGGCTCTTACAATGTTCGCACCCATTCTAAAACTCATTAAACTGACATGCAAATTAGTTTCAAAGTTAAGAAGTTTGAAAATCTTATACACTTAATTTTTTCTCACACGATCGCCATAAAGTTTAACTCTTTTGTTTTACATACATTGTTTAACAAAATGATGCTAATAATATATTTAAACAACATTCTAAGGCCGAAACAGATTGGTATCTAAATGGCATTAAGTTAGGGTTATTTCTCACTATTGTGTCAATTCAGTTTTGGTTTCTAATAAGCTAATGGATTACGAGTACCTTACCTATTAAATATAACAACTGTTTTTCAGTGTGATAATAGCTGTAAGCAAACCTGTTTTTGGCAGAGTTATTCAGGTTCCGAAGGCCTCTGACATGGCATGATGACATGTAGAGCCACAACAACGTGATTTCAGAGGTATGGAGAAGCTCAGATAAAAATGACACTAACGGAAACCTATCCAGATGCCGATTGCGTCCAAAGCTGCTTAACTTGTATGATGAATCGCGTACTCGCAACTGGACCACAAGCCTCTACTTATAACACATAACAAGTATATTCATAGGTTGTGCTTCTAATTAATATGTAGTATGTGTTACCTACGAGATAAGAAAGGTATTTGCAGATTGATAACATGTTAGTCATCGTCAAGTGCTACTGTAAACTAAGTACTTATAATACATTGTTATTTCCATATATGTATAGAATACCTAGGCTCGCCAGTGTAAGAACTTTTTTATGAAGCTATTGAATTCCCGTGGTCAAGTGCATCTAGAAAAATATTAGAAATTCTTTAGAAATATGTAAAAACTTCGTATAGGTAGTAAACTCTTGATTGTGGTCATGAACGAATAGTTTATTTAGATTTTCTTTAATTATATGTTCTCTATTTATATATTTATAAATCTTAACGCGTTTGTATCTGTCTGGGCATATTATAACACTTATTATATGTATAACTCAAAAACCGCTAGACGGGAAGTAATTCGGGCGCCAATTCTCAGTAGCCACAGATTGCTCAAGGAAAGTTTAAGTACCTACTTAAGCCATACCAAACATGAGGCTAGAGTATGAAAAATCAAATATGGAGACAATAAAATAAAGTCCACAATTTTTAGATGGTCACCAGCGTTATTTTCAGCAAGCATTTAGTTAATTTCTACATTGAGTTAGGTGTACCAAAGAGATTTCATGTGCTGATAAGTGTCAATGATAGTTGAATGATTGACAAATATACAGGATGTTTGCGCACAGTTAACAAAACTAGCAGTGATGAGGTCATATACTACTTATTCAGCCTATTTTGGACCCATACTTGGCTGTGAGGGTTTTAGAAAAGTCTATTTAATTCTTAAATCAATAAAAACAGTTATTATTATTATTTAAGTGGGTACTGTTATTTAAAAGAATCGATTTCTCCAAAATCGTGGAGCTAGGACCAGTTGAATAAGTAAGTAGAGAGCAGGTGGCCTAACAAATTGTAGTCAAAGAGTAATATAAGTGGAAACAAGAAGACCCATCCTGTAGGTAGTCAAAGAGTAATATAAATGGTAGTATCATGATTACCACCATTTTAACTATTTCTTATAGTCACTATTAGGTAGTATTAAGCTAGACCTCGAACTAAAACGTCGTCATGGCTTTTAAATAACAATACTTTAGTTTAACAAGAAAAATTACATTATACCACAATACAAACTGCGTCAAATAGCGTGGAAACGTTCACGTGTGGTAGTTGAGTCGAGATTCTCAGGGCATTGTTACATGACAATGTGTTGTTTTGTGCAATATTGCTGGATTCGCAACAGTTGCAACACCGCCTTTATGCTAGTGATGTGTTAAAAAACAGTTTTGGTTTTACTGGTTTTAACCACGACCATAAGATAATAATAAAAGATTAAGTTTTTCCTTTTATTTTAATTAAAATAGTGTACTTGTTAAGTAGCTTTTCATTACGTGTTCTAAAATAAAATATAGTTACAGTATTTAACTTTAATATACACATTTCTTACAATAATACCCAAATGAAATGTAATTTACTTATTATTAGTGAATTATGCAAAATTGTAATTTATGTTTGAAGGTGTGAACGTCATTAAATAAATATAAATAATCTGATTGGCATGCATTTGCTTGCTATAAGGTCGAAATCTCCAAATCAAATTCCACTAATGAAATAACAGACACAGAGATTGAATAGGTAAATTAATATATTTTTAATTAACTAAATGGGGCGTCTCTTTGCTTTACAATATGAGCCTTGAATATTGGGTTCCAAATTGAAGTTAACTGCTGTTAGTCACCCTTTCGACATTAAATACATAATCAAATATTCAGTTTTAGAGCTACGTATAAGCAGTAACATGCTCAATTTCTTTGCCCTTAATTTTTAGACCGAAATTGACGCATGATAAGAGTATCTTTAATATATTTTCTGGTCTTAACATTTCCTTTCTATATTTATGTATAATTCATGTCCGTTTGACCGTCAGTTTGTCTTTTTGCATTGTCAATGTGTTGTGGAATTCACAAATGGCACTTAGTGGCGTATTTTTACAATATACATTCGGACGTTTTGCAAATGATATATGCATCACACGTGTTACTCATATGATACTGTTACTAGGGCCTTGAAACAAGCCGGTATCCCACTGCGACTTTGCCTATCTGAACTTGCCACATGAAAAATATCATCAGACTAGTCACCTAGGTATCTAGGCAAAATTCAGTTTAGAACTAGCTTAAAGAACTACTTCTTTCAAGTTCAGATAGGCAAAGCCGCAGTGGGATACCGGCTTGTTTCAAGGCCCCAGTAACATAATCATATGAGTAACACGTGTGATGCATATTATATCATTATTCACAGAAAATTATTCAGATCTGAATACAGAAAATAAGTCATTTCAGTGTGATTTACCTAAATGGCATAAATCAGGAATCAATTGGTTTGTCAATATGCTATGTTGATTAATTTAAACCAATAATATATTTGGTGTTAATTGCAATATCAAGAAACTAATTATATTTCTTGGTAAACACTAACTTTATCCAAATCCTTATTGGCTATTTTGTTAATTTTTTGACATTGGCAAATTACCTCTCTAAAGCCATTAAATTATAAAATAGAATTGAATAAAATAGAGAAGTTCATTTCAGATGTATCTTCAGCCTGATTTATTATTGCATCAATCAATAAATCGTGCAATAATAAATGTTAGTCGACTATGATGTGAAATTGTGAACATTACAGCAAGCTTGAGAGCGCACGAGCAAAATATTGCATATGTAAACTTCGGCCAGTCAGCAAAAACTGTATATGTGCCGAATTTCTCATCGGCCCGAGCGCCCGAAGCGCTATCTCCACTCAGCAGGACCTCTATCCATTTAATAGGGTTACCAAAATTACATGAATTTAAATTTCTGCTTACGCAGTTAACGGCTTGGGACTTTAATCGCGGAAACCATGTCACAGACACTTAATTATAATGATACTGATGTGTTATAGTTACTAGGTAATATAAATAAATTAGATTGTAGAATAGAAGAATCTCTATATTTATAAAACAATGCGTAGATTAGATTCTGCGTCTAGATATTTATTCGTTTAGGTATAAGTTTGTAACTCAAGATCCGCAAGACAGTATATAGGATGATATAGGTAATATTATGGCTAATTATCGCTACAGATTTGCCCAAGGAAAGTATTAGCCTAAAAATCATAAAACTAAAGTTGAGAATCTTAAAATCTTTTGTTAAATAAGTACGTTATATGCAACAAAATTAAATTCGCCATTTTGTACAGCTGTCACCCAATTTTTATTTTATTTTTCTTCATCATCATCATCAGTCTATTTATATTGCCCCACTGCTCGGGCACAGATCTTCCCTTACATCGAGGGAGCTAGGGCCATAATGCCTGCGGATGCGGATGCGGATTGGCAGATTTCACATGCCTTAGAATTTTTCTTCTTTTACGGCATGCAGGTTTGATCACGATGTTTTCCTTCACCGTTTTGAGAGCACACGGTAAATGTACATAAGTTTTTCCGTCTAAACCACTGAGCCACCGAGCTCTACATTTTACAACTCTACATTTTATTTTTAGCCAGTACCAATTCCAAGGAGGTTTTACGCATTAGTGTAGTTAGGTTACCTATATCTAAAGTAACCGCATGGGAACTGCTTCATTTAAAAATAGAACTTACTTTGCATGTAGTGAAATTGGCACATCCATCAATTTGCTCTTGTGTCAAGATTTATCTGCCTTACTGTCCACAAGTAATAATGCTTACCAATTAAATTAACATCTATGGTACTGAGATGAAACATACCTGAAACAACATAAAAAGACACAATTAATTTGAATTATCTTTTAAAGGGATCACAGTTCTATTTATACTCGTATATTAGGTAGTTATTTCAAAAGCGAATGAGATGTGACGTCATGAAATTGTACATAAACAAACTGAAACTGATAAGATCATACATGCTGTCATGCGATGTAGGTAACGTAAACAGGCGTAGATAGATACTCTTTCTACCGTTATTATTAGTTAGGTTAAACCCATTTTAAAGTAAGTAATCTTTTAATTTAATTACCTTCCAGCAATTACAGTAATATTTGGTATCTTGGGATATAGTAGATTTTCAAATAACTTCAGACGAAAGTTCTACTTGTCTAGTGGTTCAATTCCCCTACATGCACCACTAGTATATTCGTAATCGTAGGTAGGTATAACACGTACCTCAATTTTATATCTCCGTCAAATGATAATGCAGTTGCATATACACGGCCAAATAACGGAGAATGAAACTATACCTAAGTCAATTTGTAATGTCATTGTGTGTCAATGTATCAGTAAATTTATTTATTTTATTTATTTATTTGATTTACTAGTATTACAGATACAATCTTATTCACTAGGTATATGTACGCCAAACAATCAGCCAATCACACATTCATATTTATGAATATTCATGGCAATGATAAATGCTATAAAAATATGGTGAAATTGACATAATTTTGGTTGGTTATATACCCAAGGAGTAAAGAATAAGATTTGTGATTGATATTACGTAATATCTATACATATAATAAGACTGTAAAAAAGGTGTGTCTGTACATTGGATATTTTTTGAAAAGAATAATTGTAATGTGTTTTAGGATCGATACTGATGCCAAAACAGTAATTTTTAGAATTTTTGTCTGTTTGTCTATGGCTTTGTGCGAGTATCATGCCATAACTACTGAAGGGATTTTGATGGGAGTTTCACTAGGAGATAGCTGAAATATCCGGACAGATCATAGGCTATAAGCCATGGCGGTATGTGATGTGGAAACTAGGGTAAAGAGAGGAAGATCTTCCTCCTGATCTCCTCCATCCTCTCCAACCTCTTCCTCTACGCAAACGAAGTTGCGGGGTACAGCTAATTCTAAAATAAAATTAAGTCGCATTGATGCTGGGGGCGATTGCTGGGATATATGCAAGGTTCACTGCTCTCTTATTCCGTACTCTGTGGTTATACCTGTATACCTGGCCACCCTATACTATCAATCAGTATAACCAAATTTTGTGTATGAAGCAGGCAGTCATATTCCGGTCATATTTGCCGGGGCGCGGATACCGATCGCGAATGAATCCGAAATGAGGCAAATAAGCAATTACGCGCTCATATTCCGGGCTCGATTACGTACTGTGGGAAATTTTAGACGCACCAGTGGACATTGCCCGTCGAACACTGCCACCACTGATCGACAGCATTATTAATGCATACAATATTTATTGCAATGAATTTTGTATGACGACAATTGTCGAGATGAGTATGCCTTTTATATGATAAATACATACGTGAAATGAAAGACCGAATGGTGGCATTCATTATTGCAATATGTAGGACGTATAAATGTAGGTAATTGATTTTTTTAACGTCACGCCATGACAAGGTCCTGCCCACGGCTAGACATTTTGCATCATTTTAAATTTGTTCGTCAAGCTTTGGATAATGCATAAAACAAATTCTGAGTAATTGATTTTAGGTTCAGAAGCTCTTAAAGCAGGTTAATTTACGCGAGATCAGGATAAAAAGCTATGCACCATCCAGTAGTATAAGTCCTGTTGCCTTAAACGCACAGAGCACCGCTCTGTGCTTAAACGTGACTTAACGTTATTCCATGGTTTAAATCATCGGTCTCTTTCTAACTTAAAGTTGTTTAACGAAGTGTGAATACGATAAAACACAGTTTAAGGGACGAAAGGTTACACCTGGTTAATGGCTTACAGTATCAGTGAATTACAAATTAATAAAGTGAGTCAAAACTGTTCACAATACCCAATAAAACGAAATTTATAAACGCTGGGTAGGTCTTTCTCCATTTTAAAATAACGTAATGAGGAGAAATATTTCCACGAGCCCCACTATCTCGGATGAATGCGTCTAAAATTTTATCAACAGAATTCATGAGGGATCGCATTTACATAATAAGCCTCCGCCCGCATACGCAACACGTCACATATATTCAGATTTTCGTTATTATTTTACCTCATTCAATCCGCGCCGGAATTATACGGCGAGGTCGGAACAAATTCATTGACAACAGCCCGGGGTTGTCTTACAGTGTCGCGTTTATGTGCGAATTGGTAAGTAGAAAAAAGTAAAACATAATCCATCAGACGAAAAATGTACACAACGTGCTTACTTGCAATGAAGAGATTTGACTTTGACTTCGAACATAAATTCTTATCTCATCAGGTACTACCATGACAAGATTCTGGAATAGCTGTGCCTCTAGTAGCCTTGAGCGTTACTATCCTATAGTGCGTGAATAAAGGTGGAAGTAATCGGTCCAAGGATTATTATGTACCTATTAATAATTGAATTAACACATAACCATTCAAAAAATCAAAAGATATTCATTACAAGGGCGGCCTTATCGCTCGATATCTTCCAGGCAACCACAGGCGAAGGCATAAGAAGAAAACAATTTATTTTCCATGCACCAGCAGAAAGTTGAATTCTTTAAATGTTGAATTCCCAAACAATAATTACAAACCCAATTACAATTTGGAATTCCCAAAACGTTGAATCCCATAATGTTCAAATCTCACAATGTTGAACTAACAATTCCCATAATGTTGAATGCAGTAGGTTGGATTGTTATCACTAGTTCCAGTACAGTTCCATGATGACTAGTGAGACTTTATTCTCATTAGTCCCATTATACAAAATTTTGACACATTACAAAAACAATCGTCGTACTAAGAAGAACCATTGATGTGCTGCAAAGTACCTATACTCGTTAAAGGTCCTGATGAGAACATAAAATAAAACGGGTCGGTCAGTCCGCCAGAGACATCGCTTTGGTCGCGAGCCAACCGTCCTCGATGTAGAATAATATCCTCGCCGCACTAACTAAAGCTACTAACTAATCAAACTGTCGAACGAATTTAATAATAGGCGCCACAATAACTATTGGCATTTAAAACGCTATACAAAGTAACTCACTAATTAAAATAAATTGCCTCGTTATTTCAGCACGAAGAGCGTGGTGTTGTGGTTAGGATACTGGACTTCTGGAAGCCCGGGTTTGAACCCATAACGATGTACCAATGAGTTTTACTAGGTTTTTCGAGAAAACTTACGTACCTCTTGTTTATAAAAGGAAATTTTCGTAAGGAAATCCGCTCAAATTGTAAATTTGTGGAAATTGTTAATTTGAGACAGGTTAATTTTTAATAAGTTCAAATATTAACAACAGGAAGAACTAAACTATACGCACGGCACACAATTAAAACCCATTATCAGTCTGTGGGAAGTCCTAATCAATTAAGGCTGGTTAGTTATAAAACGTAGGTACAATTTTTTCAAATATTTAAAAAAAAAAAATTTAAAGAAATAATTTCTACAACAGGAATGTCAATGTATAGTGCAGGGACAATATCTAAACAGAAGTATCAACTCAGTTGACATGTAATAAACCCCACTGTAATTCTGTGGAACCCTGAATGGTAGGTCGCTAACTCATAGACTAAAGCACCTAGCCGCACTCGCAGACACGCGTGGCGAATGTTAATGCCTTCATACAACACAATCATGTGGAATTGTCATGTGTAGGTACCTATAGCAGCTGTATAGTAGGCGCTATAAATCATTGCTCCGAATATGGTTAGCTCCCCGTACATATTTTATGTCAAACAAGACAGGACGATAAAGAAGAATCCCATCAGAGAAATCGAATCCTAATATTAGGTAGTAAGTGGCCCATACATACGGCGTAGATTGCACTTGTTTAGCTTGAACTGCTGTCGACTGTACCCTATATAATTCCTATTATCTCAAAAAATACAGCAATATAAGCGCAAATACTAAAATAGAGTCCCCTCAATTGTACAATCCGACGACTACGTGAGTAGAACCACATGACAAGGATTCTATACTCGCCCTTAGCTCTGATCTGTCCACGGTCCCAATACAATTTGAAATTATTTGGTAAAATGTACTTATTAATTTGAAGTAAGTACTTAATCTTAAATATAGAAAGAAAGAGATATTTTCTATAATATACAGGGCATTATGCAATAGATTGTAGGTAATCGATATAAACAATCGCAATAGGCACAGGCAGTATGACCTCATTTCAATCATCGCTGAGCTCAAAGATGATGCACGATGCATTTTAATTGTTACGCTCTAATGCAATGCAGCAATACACACAATGGCATTACGACGACATCATTTTAATATTGCTATTTTGTTTTAGAAGCATTGTACTATACTTTTTTAGATATAGATCATGATAATAGAAAGTTAATAGTAATTAAATCACACTATAGCGACAAGAGTTTTAATTAAACCCTGGCTGATACAAAAACTGCAATGAAATCGTTAAATCGTGTCAGGTATCTTCTAGTACGCTAACTGCAGATCAAGTGTAACACTTTGGACCGTCTTATTATCTGCGTCCTAAAATTTAAAATGGTACTGCAAGTATTACCATCGATCTGCTGTTGTCCGTACATTAATAATAAGAGCAAAATCAACAAAGACATTCATACATGAAACAACTAAAAGCTAATACACGTAATGTAACTATTGACAAGCTTTATCACAGTCAATTTGACCGCATTAAACTAACAGATCAAACAACATTGTAATGCAAGGTGGCTACTACATATTGTATTGGCACACATCGTGAATACGTCAACTAATTATGCATCTCCAGCATGTGTAATAAATGTTACAGAAGAGATTAGAGCAGCTGTAGGAGATTTCTTCACGTCGTCGCCGATTCAGCAATTGCACTTGTGCGATAAACGCTAACAGTTGTAACTTTCATGCCGCCAGATTAGCGAGAAACAGACGGTATAATGAAAACAAGCACGCGTTTAGAATTGCGAAACTGAAATATCACTACAACATCAACTAAAGTTGGAAAAGTATGCATAAACCTACACTAGAAATATGATAGAGTTTGAACAATGAAATGCATCAAAAATAGCTGTACCATATGTGCACTGAATTTGGTTTGTTTAACCGCAATTCAAATAAAAGGATGAATAGTTAATAGTATGTCAATACTTAATCAATATTTCGAACACATATCAACAATAGAAGAGACATTCCTTCCGTCAATAAACCTTGTCCCTTCAATAGATACGGGTATGGATAATGTGTGCGAAGAATAATAACTTCAATCACATAAGCAAAGATTAGTTTAAATTGGCCAGTAGCAGTGTTTGAAGGGTAACTCTTTGTTTTCAGTCATCAAAGTCTGTACTATTCTACTGCTGGACGTAGGGAAACCCAAAGGTACCCCTTTTAAATGCGTTGTTCTGTTCTTCGCTAATTTTTTGATGATTTGGCTTTACCTACTTGCAGTTGAGGGTAATTTCAAATCTGGCACCCAAACGCCAATTTCCACCCATCCGAGTCATGAGGCAGATCATAAATCGAATTGTGCGTGAAGCGCCAACGAGGTTATTGGTATGGGAGTGCGGGACAATATGCATGACCCAGTGCCACCACCGGTTTAATATTCAAGTGTCGTGTATCCGCGGCGCGCGCCTCGCTGTAATAAAAGCACGCTCCGACGCTTAACGAGCCCGACCGATGAGCTCCTTCGTATTTCAAACAAGACGTCCTACTACGTGACCACAACGGTCCAACATAATTTGTGCAGTAACAAGAAAATTGGGAATTATTTTCCGTGTAACATTGCACTTACTCTTCCTCAGCGAGATTGCTCGTTGTGTGTGGAAGTTTGTTATGATGAGGTGTTTTTATATGCTATAGCAAGTAACGGATGTTTTAAAACAATTCTAATTTTATAGGTAATTATGAAAAAGACTGAACATAAGGAACCAAATAAATCAGTACCAAGTAAAAGTACGAATGAGAGCGTGAATATTTCGCCTGGTGTCAAGTGTCTATTTCTTAGTACATCCAAGCCCTATCAACATTAAAAATACCTTGTTCATCATAACGTCCAAACATGAAACTCCTAACGGACAGCTGGATCCCATGCATCCAAAATGCACGACATGTTGCTCTCCAGTCATCAAAGACAAGCACAGCTCTTCGAAACTTATACTTCCTAATTCGTCGCCAAATGGGAGGATGTTATAACGGATGTGCCAGTATTGCCCCGCAAGCAGTTCCCAACTTAAACTTCCCAGACGTAAGGAAAGTTATCAGCAATCGAGGGGCCATTGATTGCGCACAAAGAGCCTTTCGTCCCGCGACATTCGAGTTCGATTTTCCGCTTACAATGCGGGCCTCGAGTTTCGTCTTGCATTCCGGATTATACTTACACGGTTCGTTCGGCTTGGGCTCGTCGGGTACCATTGACATTGTCCGATTTTCGTTTAGCATAGGACCGGATTAAGTTCGATCGGTGAAAATCACACCTCTAGTTTTGATTCTAAAATCACTAGGTACCCTGTTTTATTCATTATTCGCACATTTGTCTCATGCAATGTACCTACAATTATTTTCCAAGTTGGAAGCCAGTTGACTGTGGACAATGTTACGTACAGTCAAGTACTTGAAAATGGCTTAGCTGAAGTAGCTATATACAACTTTCTTTGCTCTGTTCTCTTAGCCACGCCGACCAACTGGCTAACTACTTAAGCACTTGATACTTCTCAAACACAGCACTTGGCACTTGCACTAATAATGGTTACATTCAATACCCACTTTTAAAAACTTCATCATGAATAAAATTGCTCTAATGCCAAAGTCATGTATCTAGTTAAAATTCCCGTGTAAACTATAGGAAATAAAATGTCAACCAATTCATTTACGCTGGAAAGCATGAATAACTTTGTCGTATAGAGCTGAATGACGACATTTGTCAAGCTTCGCATAACAATATCATCGAATTAATACTTGTGATTCATAAAGTTTCACGTCGATTTTGGCTGGCCGCCAGCACGCTTGCACAATGCACAATAAATACCTGCTACTACGGGCACTCTTAATTAATTCACTACCATACGTACGTATGCGTACAAAGCACTAGATGGCCCATAAGTACGGTTTGCAAAAGATATAGGCAAGGATATTAAAGGAAACTACCATGAATGAGACAAATTACCACCGTGTGGCGGATGCATAATACCTACATAGTAGAAGTTACTAAAACACACATAGGAACGTAAGTAAGTAAATCGACGCTGGGTTTAGTTTAGTGCACTGGACGTTCTGGGAAGTGGTAATTATGGGACGGAACTGCTAAATGATTCGAACTAAAATTCGTGATATAAAAGGTAAAAGTGGCTCTCAAAACAGAACGGGATACGGTTCTAGAAATTCTTTTTCATCCCTCAAACGTTAAACGAGGCTTTACTCTCCTTGGTCCACGTTCCTCGGGCGATCGACAGTAATCCGAGGTGCAAAAGCGATTGGAACAACCGTGCAGGGCGGTTCAGCTGTACTCAGTGCATATGAAAACGGTTACTCGTGTTAGGAGCTTTGTTTGTAAAACAAGCCAGTAGTGTGTTTACCGTCCTGTTAAGCCTCTTATGATAGATACTAATCACAGTGAACATTTTTGTACAGAAGTATCACTTTCGTTAGGTAGTTATTTGATTATCAATCTTTACACCTGCGAAGGGTTTGATCCAAAACACAAATGTCTCAAGAAGCCAACACTCCAATCATGAGAACTTTGGCATCAAAGATATATGCATTCATGAGAAAAACCTTTATCAAAAATGCTCCTCTAAAAACTGTTCTACAAGCCACAAAGCTTTGCCATTCTAAAGAACAAAATCAACTAGCAAATTCAATTAAAAGTTTTCCACGAGTAACCGAAACTGAGATAGACAAACCTCGATTAATTATTACTCAGTCACCTAATGGACAATAGCACCTCATTGCAGCATCAGACAAACAAGACGAGACTGATAGACAAAAGCTTGAACGTAACCAGCAATCGCTCATTCACGCGACTAGGAAAAGCGGAGCCGGGAAAACTATCCTTCTCTCTTCACCTTTTAGCTGGAATATGTCTGTCTTTATCTGACTGGGGAAATGCGGGAGCTATTTGTTTTTACAGCCGAGCGCCGACGAACAAATTAGGTGGACAAACTGTTGAAGCGGTCGAGGTGTCTATATTCCACTCGGCGAAAATTCCTCTCTTAAAATCGCTCCAGAGAGAAAATGTCGCAGCGATCGTACTCGAGCGGGGCAATAATTTTCTCTTTAGTTCCTATTGAGACATTGTTCCTTCGATCTGCGTATTATTGGCAGATGCTTAAGGAATTTTTGTGAATGGAAAAGATGTGCAAACGTTACATTTTTCTGCTTTTTATGAGACGTTCCGTGTTTTTATGAAAATAACATGTCCAACTATAACTAATACGAGCTATATTCACGTGTTACGTTCCTACTTAAGTAAGTCTGCGCGTTCTCTTTATTCTTTATCAAATATAATATTTACTTTCGCAAAGTTCAACAAATGGAAAGCCCAATTGGTTACGTTTACAAGCGTTTAATTATACAGTCCCAAAAGTTGGGGAACATTTCAGAAGGAAAATACTTTGCTTGGTTGAACATAACATACTTTGGTTGACGTAAGTTCATCATTTGTTACTAAGATAAAGTAAAATAATCAAATAATATTGTTATTAGTTGCTTATAGTAGAGCCTACTCTACTCGGTAGATAACGCAAACGAGGGAGTTTTGTCAAATTCTCAGAAACCGTCCTACGGTTAAACGAAAACAAAAGAGGAACAACCGACTATTGCTAATACTGGCATCCCATAATTTTCAATTCCTTCACACATTTTATTCAAGGATAGTGCAAATGTACCAACTTAGATTTATTTTTTTGAAAAATGGTGCAAGGATCTTTACAGAGCTACAGTAACACCACATCAACAAACTTATAACCACGTAAGGTTGCCGCAGAAAGTTTTGCAAACAAAATGCCAACGAACTTCGGAACAAAAGATGTTACAGGTTTCAGGAAGCCATATAGCTCGGCTGTCTGTCGGCCGTTAACCGACGACGACGGCGGCCACGACAAATCAAATGACTGTTTGCCCGATTAATTGTCCAACAGGGGGAGAAATGATTGATCACAAATAATGTATCTCAATAAAATATTTCTTTTCGTTATGAATAACATACCCGAAGACATTCTAGACATTAGACAACGCATAAAAAGTAGGTAATGAGGCACACACAGATTTAGATTAGAACCCTCTGAAAATGTAAACCTAGATTGCGAGTTTCATACAAAAATGGCGATTTGGCTATACCATGACTAGAATGTACCTTAGAAGTATAATATAGTTTATCAAACATTTAAGTCCAATTAACCACCTTATATTAGGCATAAGCAACCAAGATCTTACCATTTTATTTGGTTCTGCTTCTGACTGAGAAACCTATTATAAAGATACCGCTAAAGCTATCTCAGAATAGCTAAGAGATAAAGTGAACGACGCAACAGCAGCAGCAAACTTTGTAGACATTACACAAAAACTTTATTACACTATCACTATCACAGAATCTACAAAGTTACCGTATAGAAGAGAAGTAGAGCAAGTACCCTAGTATTATAAAATCCCAACTGTGGAGGAACCTATTGTCAAACAAAAATAGACACCATCGGCGCCAGACTCGCCGGCGCCCCGGCGGCGCCCGCCCCGGCGCGTCGACGTCGCGCCGCCGAGACGACCGGGCATGCGTGAAATGCCCCTCGATCCAGGGTTGCCAGGTGCTCCGTTGGTACATATACCAGCATTTAGAGGTATTGGAAAGGAGTTGGCAACTAAATTGTAAATTATAGGTGTTCCACGATGAATATGTTTTTACAGCTGAGAAAGATACGGTAAAAATGTAATTCTGAGATATTTTCTAATTAACTAAACAGCACTTAGCCCGTGTGGTGGACCGTGATCGAATCCCCATAGTCATCGGACAAAGGGTCCAGAATCAAAGAATCGAGAATTTTGAAAATTAATAATTACCTAATTTATTTAGGCAAGAGAAACTATGTAATTATCAATGCAGTACCAACTCCTAAAGACAAAACAAGTAGACCTACCTGAGTAAACAATTGTGATGTAAGTATCCACAATGTATCCTCACTAAATTGCAATGACGTCCTCATATTCCTAATAAGCAGAACCACGCTACTTTCTATACATCACATTTTACAGGTTGCAGTAAATAAGTGCATTTATTTTGCATTTCTATTTTTTTTAATTTACTGCATTTTGCCAAGTTTTCTAGTGGCATCCCTGTCACTACAATGGTGATACTGACATCCTTATCTAACTTAGTTTCAAATTACAATACTCCTACAGAGTTGCTTTTGACTGAAGATCCGAATAAACAAATTGTTACCGACGCAGCTACTTTCCATAGTGGAACAAAAGGTGCGTTTTCATATGATGAGGTTCCATCATGGTGTCATACCTATAAATGCAGAAGGCGATATTTAATACACTACATTCGCGGATCAGAGAGAATGGACTGAGGACGAAATGAAAACGTCTCTGTTGGACACACTAAGACATTATAAAAGAAAAGAGTACGTCACAATAAATAATTATTACTGAGATGAAGATGAAGAATCTTCTGCTCTATAATAATAGATTCAAACCTAACCGTAATGTACATAATTTGGAAACATGAAAGAACTACTCGTAAGTATTTTAAAATTACAGACCAAACAATTTAGCAAATAAGGAATTCTAAATAGTCTATAATATCTGTGGTGTAATGATGTACGAGGTTGCAATCAGGTATTGTCGGTGTATAGTTAACCGCATGAATGATTGCACCCACGCTATGTGGGCAAAGGGCTTGTTTGTTGCCCCTTCGCTCGGCCAGTGCATCAATTCACATCAAAGCGACGACGACGCAGTGAACCAACATTGACTTAAGTTGCTTGAACGACTGAACGGATAATAATGAAAATATTATAACGTAGGCAGATATTCTGATATTCCATAAATGGCGTGTAATTATAACTAACGGATTAGAAAGAAAGACGGAGCCATAGTGAAAGGAATGTGCGATGAAAATGTGCTCGTTTTAATAGATGTAATAGTTTAAAATAGATTAAAAGCCGTTTAGAAGATGTTAGTGAGCGAAACTAAATAGCATAATTTATTACTGGACAATGCCGTTCTCGATTATTGCAGGTTCGTTTCGAATAATACATTTTATGAATGAATGAAGTTTTATGAATCTTCAAACTACAACAAAACATAAATGCGAAAGTTTTGATGTTTACGAGGGGATAGACGCTTACTAAGATCATAAGTGAAACAATGGAACCGTTTAAAATGCATCGAAATGAGACGATTCTCCAACGAAGACGTGTAAATTCTAAAGACCAATAAAAGACGAAAACTTCAATAGCTTGAACATAATAATGTGAGGAACAATAAATAGAATCTACTACGATTGATCCTACAACTTATACAAGAAAAGATCCAGGGCAGAAGAGGGTCTAGCTAGAAGAATAAATACATCATGGTTCAATAACATGTAGGTACAGCAAGAGTAACAGATATCGTTGTTGGCGAGAGTGCAAATTGCCGTAACCACGGAAGTATGAGAAAAATGAAGTAGCCATTTGAATGTTACTAAATCACGCTCACGAATCACGATTTTTACCCTGTAGTTACCAATTTGTACATATATAGATACAATCTCGGAGTTAATACATAGAATATTTTACCACGAATAAATATCAGGTTCCACAGGCAGGAAACTCGAAAAACGTGGACAACGTTGCGGTCGCGGAGCGAAATGCTATCTACCAAAGTAGTATTTTATATACTCGTATCGTACAGCTAAGTCCCTTGTGTGACCAATATCTATCTACCGCTGAATACTGGCCAGACAGAAAGCAAGTGAATGCGATATCAATAAGCCATTTCTATTCTCAAGAGACTGCATTTGCAAATACGATCCTCTAAGCTGTTAGATTCTATTGTTCCTTATGCATAGTAATAAAATTCCTATCGTTTTATTTCAGACAATATTTTGTGGGATTATGGAGAGCATTTCAATGCGGGTTTTTTTGCAATGGCTTTGGACTTCAACAGGGAAGATTCTTAGACAGACTATTATTATATTATTATATAAAAGTATTAATAGTATTTAATAAAGTATTATATTCTTACAAGTATATATTATATTGGTATATAATAGATATAATTTACATGTTTAAGTATCGTAAATTGTGTTACCTATCTAACGTAGATATTACTATTTATTATATTTACATACTATGCACTTCTACCTCTTTCTGATATATTTTTATAATATCCTCTGCAGTTGGTTGTCTGGAAGAAATCGCTTTTAGCGATAAGACCGCCAAAATTGTACATGCTTCTCATTTATGTAATGAATACTGTATTATGGTGCAATAAAGTGTATTTATCTTATCTTATCTTATCTTATATTTATTTCGCTGTAAAATATACTTAGACTTATACACAATATTATATAGAAGAAGGTATATTAGTTTACGGTTTTTGTTTACCTTTATAGAATCTTACCTAAAATCCCATTCCACGTTAACTCTCAAGGGGCCATGAAACTGTCATTCTGCTGATCGAAATTGAACCTTTTTTTAGAAAGCTAACGCGATTATGTATTTACGGGCATGTTTTTCTATCATATAATAAAAGAAAAGTATATAAACAGTAAACCGAGCCGTTTAATAGGCAGAGACGATGGACTTCCATCGACTGTGATCCTGAAGCCTCACTTTCGCGTCTTCCACATTCATCAATCTCAATTCATGCACGCTCGTCGGTTTTTAGAAGACCTGTACTCGGCCCTGTTTTAAAACTTACAGATTCAGAAATCAACAAATGTAGGAAAATACGTCTGGTTATTATCTAACAGTTAAACAGGAAAACACGCATGTGGCCTGAGGAGGGTGCAATGAAGCCTCGGGTAAAACAAGCTATTTATAAAGCTGTCCATACTCGGGGGAGCCTCTGAAAGCGCTGAAGCGACATCTACTCTATTTGTCTCGACTAACACAACCGCTGCCCACTTCTCGTCGCCTACTCGCCAGTTTGCGCTGAGGATTTTATCGCTTTCCTTTAGGGCTGGCCTTGAATGGATGTTACATAGTTTTTGGGAATTAAGAGTTTGTGTCAATCATGTATGATTATCACCAGTTTAAACGTTTGTATCATGGAAATACTATAATTACATTAATGATTTTTTTCTGTCAAAAAAAAATATTTTTATCCATTTTAGTATCCAATACAAGACAACAGAAGACATGGACCAGTTACGGTCTTTGGTGGTCAAACTAAATCCACGGGGTCGTAGAGAAAACGGAGTAAATATGTAAATATCCATTCACACCTAATCTCTTTCTGGGGAGCAAAGAATTATGAGTAGGTACTATTCTTGCCAATTTTTAATAATACACCTCTTTCATTTGATGCATAATTTAATATCCATTTAATATTTACCGGCGAATGCTACCGAAAATCAGCAATTAAATTGCGAAATTATTTTGCGAGAGCGAAATAATTTATTATTAATTATTTAGGCTGAATTCAAAATATCGAAACGTTTGCAGAAAACAACCCGCGATCCTGTCCGGAAGTGACATGGCGCCGCGTAGCCCCTAGAGCTGCCTTTGACATATCGATAAACAGCCCCAAACCGAACCTTCGCCTATTGGAAATAAGGATTGAAATAGATAGTCAGTTCGGAGCAATATAATCTTTCGTCCCGTAGCTGCCGTCGTCGCGAGGAAAATTTCCTTTTATTGTGTTAGCGAATGCTTATTGTATATCCGAACGTTTTCCCCATTGTAACGGCTACGGAGCCGCGCCTCTTTGGCATTACTTTACAATTGTACGATGACAAATCGCTAAAGCGATACATTAAGTCCTATTCGAAAGGGGAGTTCAGAAGGCGTCTAGTTTCCATTAATAATGTATATGGTGCCTTGACGATGAATGAAGGGAAGTTGCGGTTTACTGGCACGGTTATATCATAAGTGACTTACCTCTTCCTCAGTGGTGGCGGTGTTGACGGAGTCCATGCTCTGGCAGAGTGCGAGCTCCATGTTCTTGTGCTGTGGAGAGCCGGCCCGCGGCGAAGGCTGCTGTGGCGGCACCAGCGCGCCTTGTGTCGCTCCTGCTGCTTGCTGCACGCCTGCGCCTCCCGTCGCCGTCGGACTGTGAGCCGCTTGCAGATTCTGCGCTGCTTGCAAGCTCTGGGCCGCCTGCAAACTCTGTTGCGCTTGCAGATTCTGCTGTGCTTGCAAACTATGTTGCACTTGCAGATTCTGTTGCGCTTGCAAACTCTGTTGAGCTTGCAGACTCTGTTGCGCTTGCAGACTCTGTTGGGCCTGCAGGTTTTGCAGAGACTGATGTGCCAGATTCAACTGATGCTGCTGCACGATGCTCTGTTGCACTATGCTCTGCTGCACTTTGATGTGTTGGTGCACTGCGAGCTGATGGATCGGATGTAGGGATGCTGGGGGAGCGGGGTACGGGGGGGAGAGCCGCTGGCGCTTCACTTGCGCACTCTGCAGCGCTTCGTGCAGCCTCTTCACCGGAAGCGGGCTCTGGCCGAGGTTATCCACGGCGGTGGCGGGGCGGGCCGGCCGAGTCGCGCGACTCTGGCGAGCACCGACTGGAGCAGCGACAGGCGAGGGACCGCGCGCGGCGCGATGCGGTATCGATATCCAAGTATCGACAACGGCGCACCACTACGCTCGTTGTGGTAAATTTACTAATTGACTTATCGACTTTTATACTGTTTAAATAACTACTCGCCTCGAAGCGATTGTTTTTATATATTTCAGCGCCTTAGCACTTTATATTTAATTAGTGTGAGTTAATCCTCTGCTTGTAAACCACTCCTGTAACAAAGAAAATAAAATATTATTTTAGAACGCGTTGTTGAAGATTCTAAAATGAACATGTTAATTTATGGAAAAGGCAGCCAGCCACGCAATTGAATACCCATTTGATCAGCAAATGCGTTTAGGGTGTTAATTAAACTTATTTCAGATGTTCGTGATGCCAATTAGGCAGTGAATCCTCTTATCGCGCCTCTTACTGGAAAATCGATATCGTGAGTAGAACCCAATATGTTTGTGTTAGGTACTCCCGTTTATACTTAGATTTGATATTAGACATTAGTAGTACCTACCTGCATTCGACATGATATTATGAGGTAATTATTAGATAATATTAGGTAACTATGATCATATTTTAGTAAATATATAAGTAAATAGCACTTGAAGTCCATTCAATTGTGTAATAATAATAATGACTATTATTAAGGCTTTGTTCTACAAATAGCATCTAGTTAACGCTGTCCTTGAAATAGTACTCAATGTTACTATAGAAACTGATAAAATCCACAAACACCTACAAACTAAACATCGTTTTAATCTCTTAAAATAAGATACGTTTTTGTTTGGCGAAATATTTTTATTTTTATAATGTCAAAGAGTGCCGATTGCACTAGAGTGGGTGTAGGTCCGCCGTTTAAATGGTTACGCATCGCAATAAACAACTGGAATCATCTAAATTACGGAGTAGACTGATGGTATCCGTGGCCCATTTTACTAAAATGACCATGAATGATGATTATTGTCCTATTAAAATAGCCTGACAACTTCCAGACGATCTTTGACAAAATTATGCTTAGACGGAAGATAGATTTTTTCTAAAATGTATTTTCATTGCAAATTATGAGGTATTGAATAGCTTTTAGTGAGTGAAGAATTGGAATTAAATATGAAAGAAATATATTATTGCTACCTATTTCGAGTGAGGTAATTTATATTCACAACTGACGAGATACGAGTGCTTTTTTAAAAGTAGAACCAATGTCTATTTCCTACCACTAGTGTTTTACTTGTATCTTTTAGTGAATATGTTAGGTTAGGTTGTTTTGTTCATTAGTTTTTATTATTATTTTGTTCTGTCTGACCAATATGACTTCTTCTCCACCTATAGTATAGGTAGTCCTATACCAATCAAATATAGTTAAGTATACTAGTGTTGAGCCAGGTATGACGTAATCTGCAATGGGATTCTCAACGAATATTTCCCAATTATCGTATAGTCGAAATACATCAAGTATTCAATATGCTCCACTCTTATTGATTGTACCCCATGAGATATTGTATAAAAGTTGAAATTGTATTTTAATTGGGAGGTGGTATGTACGGTGGGACACAGAGAAAGGTGTACAGGAGAGTTTTTAAGGTTGATATTTTCTCAAAAACTACTTGATCTATTGCAAAAATTATTTCACTGTTTGATAGATAAAAGTGAAAAGTATGTTACTGTAAAAGAATAATTGAATTCGGTCCAGTAGTTTTTGAGAAAATCTCAACCTTATTGAGGCCCCCTGTATACTTATCTCTGTCGTCGACTGTACCTACACAGTTATTAACAATCACAAGAATATTTTATTTTAAGTGTGCCATTAATAATTTTGGACTAGATACAATACCTTGTTAATATCGGTATTATATCTATTGAAGAACTTTTAGATAACAAACAACTATAAGAACTTTAAACTTTTTTTTAAAGATTTTGCCACATTTTTGTCCACAGCACCCATTCCTTGCAGAATAGTGTACCTAAATTGTAAATTATAAAACAAGTTGACGGGCAAAATTAATATAATGCATTTACTTGCAAATCTTGCAATAGACGATATAAATCTAATAGATATCAATCACGAGCATACCTATATCTATGCCTCGATATATATTTTTATTTAATTAGATATCGGGTGTAATTTACGACCTTTATCAATAAACACGTACATAATTCGAGCAGAACCGGAGGTAAGTATAAGATAAATGTGTATAGAAAATAACAATCACGTAGGTATAAGAACATTTGCACCAAGGCCACGCCACAGCTTTTTGCGCCAAGCATGACTAAGATTTGGACAAAAAGTTGCGAGCACGTCGCAAATTGTCTCTGTAGGTACACATAAGAGCCTTATATTACATTTTGAAGCTACTAAGAATTAACTTTTGTGGAGTAAAAAAGGACCTAGAAATAAACGTGGATATAGGTACCTACTTAATTAATTAGTACAGTATTATGGCAAATGCATAGTAGATAATAAAATAATTATTTGTGTGCAAAATCGTTTCACACACAAATGTATTTTTTTAATCTCTGAGGATTAACAATTTGACCAAAAATAGATAAGTGCCTACTGATTACTACCTATGTCATTTTATAGCAGGTAGTTTCATTGCAAAGGACGTTTAAAATTCATCAAGGTATGATGGTAGAGTCGAGTGAGAGCACATCAAATCTTTGTTCGATTCTTGTCTGCACCATAGGAATTGAAAACGTACTTCAGTGTTACTATTTGATGTGAGATTATCACAATAACTATCTTGACAAATTCCCGGGTAGTGACAGAGTTACGAAGCAAGTCAGTCCATAATATAATAATCAGTATCGACACGGTTATAACGCTAATCAAGTTATTCGCAAAAACTCGAAGGTTTCTTTTATTAGATATCATTTTGTGCTTAAGTCTTGTATGCTTATAATATGGTATAGCCCAAAGCAGATCCATTGTAACACTTTGAACTTTAGACCGTTCTTATTATATGCGTCGTGAGTGTTTAATTAAAATAGTACTGCAGGTGTTACCATTGATCTGCTGTCGTTCGAGCGTTACATACAATATAAATAAGTACATAATGGATAAAATAATTATTCATCCAGGACATAGCTCTGAATTGAATAAGCAAGCTGAGGTGGCAGTGGACTGGTCACATCTATCGTAGAACTGATGGAGTAGACGTGGATACCATGAACGAATAACAATATGAACCCCACGGTCCGTAGAGGGATGACCTACGCAAGGTGGCAGGTATGTACTTGTATGCAAAAGGCCGAGAGCCGGGTTGGGTGTCGCACCTTGGGAGATGTATGTTCAGGCCAGCAGTGGACTGATACGGACTGGTGATGATGAGCGATAAATGCTTCTTGAACATCAATGGCGACTTAATTGGGTAAGACAAATTATGTGGGAGGATTTCAGAATGACTCTTTATTGCAGTAGTAAGCACGTTGTGTATATTTTTGCATCTCTAGATTTTTTTGAATTTACACACACAATTTCACACCACTTTGCAAAGAAAAGGTGCCATGCCAACGCTGAGGAGAAAAGTGACAAATACGAAACTTTCAGTAGCACATCTTTTAAAATAAGAAACAAGTAGGTAAGTGCTTACTTATTAAAAGTTTTGCATGAAAGAGGCATTTTGATGAATCGCCTAAAGGTGGTAAAGAAAGGCTTGTTTTCAGCTGTTCAATAGTTGAGGAAGGAATATCTCAGTATTTTCTTTGCCAGTTCACTCTCTAGCACGATGCTATCTAGTATATAGCCGACACATCCTGGCATTAAGTCCCGTCGAAGTCCGGGATCTCCTGGGGACTTAGTAGTTTAACAAATGGAAAGTGGGAGAGTTCACCCGGACTTATTTACGGGGAGAGCCACAGCATAAACACGCCGCGGATTAAAGTAGTACTCGACAAAGTTAAAATACATATCGCAGACTACCCACACAATACTGAATTACTTTTCACAGCATTTTACAGTTGCGTTTACGTTTATATGCGTACTTATGTTACGTACCGCTTTTGTAAATACGTTACATTTGTAAATAATGTGGTCGATGTTTGCGATCAATTCTACCATATTTTGTTTTAAATACATATTATACCTATGCAATTTTATGGCGTAAAATGTAGAGTACATACATTTTATTGCATTATCCTATTTCAGGCCCACGGTCTACAGGAATATAATAAAATTTAGGCTGCCGTAGAAGGCCATACCTACGACATACACTTGAAAAGCATTACGCTACTCCTTGCGACAAAAATATTATTAAACTTTTTAATAAAAGGTTTATAAGATTTTTAAATGACGTCTAAGTACATAAATGTAGAGTCAATTTAGTAAATTCACATGCCTGTCCTCTTATTAAAAAAAAACACTTTTATTTATATTTTATTTTAATAACCGTGTGGTTTTGGGCTGTTTGGAGAATAGATTAGGTAGGTACCTATTATACTTCGTGTAGTGAACCCAACAAGCTGCTTTAATTTAATTTGAGAACTATGAGGACGGCACAAAGAAATAGTTCGGCAGCTTCGGACTTTGAGCGGAATTATTTCCAAGATACCGAGGCGTAGGGATGTAATGCCGGAAAGTGGTCTGAAATTGGGTGAGAATTAGGCAATTATTTGGACAGTAGACATTATACATACCTATTGTATGCAATAGACAAAATAACAAAAATCTATCCCTAATAGCATGCCCGACAAACAATGGGTATCCCCTATTTATACTGAAAACTGCAGAGATTGGATAGATTAGGTACATAAATAATGTACATAAATGTCGCTATTAAAACCATCCCATTCAATTAACTGCGCCGACCTGAATAATAGAGCTAAGCAATTATTATAATGGAATTTTAATCAAAAAATTCGTTTAATATTCTTAACATACCTTCATAAAGGCTATTTTAAGATTACAAAATACGTTCTACTTTCGTTAAATTCTTCACAGACCAATCGTAAGTATGAACAGAGTGAAACTTACCTGCACTACTATCTAATTAACAGTAATTTAGTAAACATTTCTAGCCTTAATTCAAGAGAAAACGTAGCGTTGTATGACGCGAGCCCATATTCATAGTGAGCGCCTCGCAAATTGAATCTAATTGTCTGAACGAAGTGTTGAATCAGGCCGACCGGGCGAGCGCTGTCCTAAATTGCACCTATTTACCCACTTAGGATGAGAACACCCACATACCACCTGTTTATGGAATGAAATTTTCCCGAGCGAGTGACATCAACTGTTGTATGAACCGCCATCTTGATTCTAGCCATTTACGAGTAGTCACAATGTTGCTTCCGCTTGCAAACGCGCTGCGGTAAAACTACCACTCTAAAGATAGAAACTTTGAGTTTATAAACAACATGCTAAAGTAATGAGTTAATACTCTCTGCATGCGATTTAGTAGCTATCCACTACACTTTGGCTAAACGAGTTTTGAAAATTATATGCGCCGCTTTGGATAGATAATTATCTACTGTTCGAGATATTACAAGTTTTTTAAAAAACACTTTAGGTTAGGTGCCTAGTTTTGCCTAACCATATAATGTAACATACAATATCCTTCTGATACAATGATAAGAAAACTAGGTATTTTATCATAATGATGCTGAAGGTCGCTCAGCGAGCTATGGAAAGAGTATAGCTCTATCCATAGCTCGCTGAGCGACCTTCATTTCTCTGTTAGATAGAATAAGAAACGAGTATCAGCCAGAAGACAAAAGTGGTTGACATTGCTCATAGAATCAGTAAACTTAAGTGGCAGTGGGCTGGTCACATCTGTCGTAGAATCGATGACCGATGGGGTAGACGAGTTCTCGAATGGAGGACACGAACGGATAAACGTAGTGTGGGATGCCCCTCGATCAGATGGAGGGATGATCTTCGTAAGATTGCTGGCAGAGACTGGATGCAGAGGGCCGAGAATAGGGTTGAGTGGCGTGCTTTGGGAGAGGCCTACGTCCAGCAGTGGATTGATACGGGCTGAGGATGATGATGATGCTGAAGGTACGTACACTTGCAATGATTCGCTACTGAAGAATTAGCTAATTAATAATGTGCAATTATACCTCAATTGGCATTATCTTTTACTTAAAACTGTGTAAAGACTAACGAGATAACTAATTAAATGCTGTCCTAACCAAACACGTAAAGCTACCTAATCCATGGCTGAAAAGGTTCTCGGTTTTTTTTTCAGATGCGAACGTCCGAATGAGCTTCGGACTGCTCAGCGAAAAGAAAACAAGTCATGTTTCATTTAATTAATCACCCAAATAGATTTTATTGCGGCAAATATTTACATTTACCGAAAAGCGGAGTTTTACGGCCGTGGGGCTGACCGATGCTCCAGTTTTAAGGCAACACTTTTTTAGCAATTTTATTGACGCG
The DNA here is from genome assembly GCA_963506565.1 of Tachystola acroxantha. Classification (NCBI taxonomy): domain Eukaryota; kingdom Metazoa; phylum Arthropoda; class Insecta; order Lepidoptera; family Oecophoridae; genus Tachystola; species Tachystola acroxantha. The sequence goes on from OY735880.1 coordinate 8,067,592, forward strand.
AGAAAATGTTTAATTTGCCGCGATATGAATAATGAACATTTTTTATTTCTGTAACCTGAATATTTTATAAACCGCACGAATAATTTAATATGAGTCTTGACTGTAGTATAGAACTGTAATTTTCAAATAAGTATTTAATCCAAAATTTAATATACATTGCCGGTGTTCAACTCAACTTTAATCCATTCAAAATATTCATCGATGTTTGTTTTCAGCGGTCACTCACAGCGATACCATTTTTACAAAGTGATGATCTTGTTATTTTTTCCACGCTGTTGCGTAGCGCGGCTCATTGCTGCCTCTGCGTGTTGTGAAAGAGAACGAACCACGGAAAACGTGACAAAGCAATATTTTTTATTGCAAATCAATGCTATCCGATCGCTTTCCGGAACACACAAAACAAATTGCTAGTCGGCGAAAATCCTCCTGTCGAACCTATTTTATACCTGTGCTGTGTGCATGCGATGTGATGGTTTTTCAATATCTGTTGTCGTATCATTGTTATTCATTTCAATATTGATATTTATAGGATAATTTAGGTATAGTATATTTACGAACAAAGTCGTCTATACAATCTAGGTAGTAGACAAAGACATCATGTTCCGTTCCTGTATTAAGAAAAGCAAAAATGATGCATTCAGTTACCTACTTGACTAATGTCACAATTTTTCCACAATCTTATGATATTAAACATGAAGCAAAAACAGTCTCCGATAGACTCTACATAAATTATCCATCAAAATCCGACAGAACTCTCCAAAAGATTGGTAACAAAGGAGGTCCAAGGTCATACACATCCAAACCTCAATGCATAGATCCTTATCTAGAGCTGCTACAATTAATTTAACAAGCGACTATTAGTCGCTCTCGTGGATCGTGGTCTCGTAATGTCGTGACGCAACGAAACCGGCACAATAGCAGGCCTTGGTACAAGTGACTATTCCGAATGGACTCGACTTAGTAATTACGGCAACCAAGTACCGGCGAACGGATTGACGACAAAAAACTTTAATAATAGATGTGGATTGAGAACTGAACTGAGAAACGTAAATGTACGACAAAAAATATATTAAGATAAATGAATTTCCGCGGGTTTGGAGTACACCAATAGCTACATGACAAGAGCCAGGCTTGTAAATTGACACCCCAGACATTCAAAGTGATAGGTACATTATTTCCAGCAATGTTTCCAATTTCAAATATTTGGCATATGATATTGAATCAAAGTGTACATACATTGCTAGAAATTAAGTAGCAAGCAGCAACAGCATTTGAAACCCAAGTAGAGCCAGCACTGTCGACTTCTCAAACAGAAAGAAGAGAAAAACAAATAAAAAGGCTTAATCTCTTGATGGAATGAAACAATACCATTGTTTTCAATTTCATAGTTTTAAAACGTGATATCCATGCCATAAAATTCAATGTACCGATTATATAGTGTACTTTGATAACACTAATAAACCATTATACTTTTTTCCATATAAAATTGTAAACAGTTCAAAGTTAGTTACTAATTCTACACATCAAAAGCAACATCATTTATAAACGTTTCATTACTGACTTCCATCTACGTTATACTTGGTGAAGGTATCCAATTTCAAGTTGTCTCAACCAGACGATATTATTTGGATACAATTATTACCTTTCCAGCAAAAGCCTAAGGCAGTGTCCTGTCGAGTCCAATGTTCGCCCCAAATAACATTTGACCAGGATAATCCACATAAGGGCAGCTAGCAATGAATTCCTACATTCCCTCTTCATTAATTCAATTAAGGTCTCATTTCTTTGGACAGTCTTCCTTATGGTCATGCCGGCGTTCTTGAGGTCATTTTCATTCATTGGGATCAATTAGTCAGGTCAATCATGTTCAGAGGTCATGATAAGTCATAAATTAATGTTACTTCGAAGTGTTGTTAACGATTATGAACATTGCATTGTTAACACATTACTAGTGAACATTTACGCTCTATTGATCATTTTAAATATTAGCATTTTTAACATCTAACACCAACAATCAATATTACTGATATTCTTGGCAATCAATTAATAATAGATAATGTTTTAGTGTAATTTTCAAACCTATAAGTCCACTTAGCCATCTGTCTGTCAAGTCAAAACTAAGACTATGCTATTTGCGCAACCACCAACCATGAAAATTACATCCATCCTTATATCATACGTCAATTTCTAAAACCACCAGTTTTTGTACCACGATTTATTATAATTATGATGGAGACAACAGTTGCAATACATATCGTATGAACGTGTTGTAATCGATCTCGTGCTAGGTAACAAGAGTTATTATTACCTTCGAGTGCCAAACGATATCCTCTTACGTGTAGCTCATTGGTGAACCAATTTCAACATGTCTTTTCGTAATATGTTCTATGAACAAGACGTTCTACCTAGCTAGCTGATCTACAAGTATTTGTATACTCTATTTAGATTCTTGTTGTATATCAGCATCAGTATTTAACCATTATTCCGATTCGCTCGCCATTCTGTATTGTACTCATTGTTATGGTATGTGTTGTATTTTTCCACACCCTACGAATTTGGTTTACTTTGCTCAACAAAATTAGATTCACATTTACAAATACATACTTATCTTCAAAGACTTAAAGGTGACCTTCTTGTTTTGAAATGCTAATTGTCCATTTCAGTTTGAAGAAAATATGTTGGTGCTTTAGCTAAATGAAATATTAAGATATCTTCCTATGTTGGAAGAAAATAGTGATGATTATTTTATGCAGTAAAATTACTCCAATAATTTCACTAATTATGCCATACAAAAGTATTAAACGTTTTTTGAAATATTTTCGTTCGTCACACAATAGGTTGGTACTTCGAATATTTCAAGAATGAATAATACCTAATTATTACTACACAATCCAGTCGTTTTCACTGCATAGTGAACCTACTGTCGATATCTTTTTTCAAGTTGGGTTAGGTACTTATTAGAACAGACGGTAGTTTGAGCTTTTATTGATATTTTATTACTTTTACTATTCATATATATTACATTATTATCTTCTGCGTAAGAAACTCTTTTTAAATTGTAAGATTGTAACGTTACTCAAAATTTATAACATTATCAAGGTGGGTATTTTTAATTGTTACCTACCTACCTATTTCATGGTTCCTACTTTCAAATGTTGTTTTAATTGTTATTAACATAGCTATATATCCGTTTTTTATTTTCTCCGACTTTGTTCCTTAACGAGACATAAATCTAGTATTCTACAACACGTGACTCTGGCTGGCTATTTTTATTGGACCCAATCAAACATCTGTATTGATCACGCTTTTCAAGTTTTCATGTTTCCCCGTGGTTTGACTGGAAGCATACAATGTGTAGTTTCGGAAAGTGCTCTCTCCGCCGTCAATACTTGGCAGTAATTTCTACGCATTGTTGTGGCTCTTTTGTGTATCACGGGAATGACATGATTTCGTAGGTTTCTCATTTGGACTTTTATTTCAACGCACTTTGCTAAATTGGGAAGTTAGTCCTATAAGACAATAAATTTGACATAAAATTCTGTTTTTCTTCTTTCTAACACATCACTCTTAGTTGAATTTATTTTACCATTATCTTCATTTTCTTTTTAACAGTAGAATTTTCTTCTTCTGCATGAGTAAACTCAATCAATCAACTCATTAAACATGTGAATGACATCGCATTCTCATTACTAGCCATTCTAGCCAAAGCCTCTCCCAAATCTTTCCTTTCATAACAGTTTTAGTGCTGATTCAGGTATGTATGTTACTTGTATGTATTTTATAAAACGCTAGTTTCTAGTGCCATATAGTGTATTTTTGTAATAGGCTAGCTAGGCACTCGTTACTGCGTTAACAGTAGTGTTAGGCTTATCTAAACCGGCGCAAACAATTAACGGGCCATAAATTCGTTGGCATTAATAATAAGAGTTGCGCACTTTAAAGAAACTTTGCTAGAACATGTGCGGCGCGCATAAATTCACTCTTGTAGGACCTCGACCGGTATTATCATCTCGCAAACAAGTTTTCCCACAATACCCGCGTGGGAAATCTAATAAAAGTGAAATTAAAGACTCGCTAACGATGGCATCGGTTAATAGTAAATAAATTGCATCGGGCTGCCTTTTCTTAATAATGCCGTTGTTTGTTACCTAGAAAACAATAGCACATCTCACAATCACACACACTGCTCTCGTCGGAAATCGCACATGCACAATTTTCCGAACACCGGTTACGGACACTGCGTCGGTCGCGTCAGAGCAAAGGGCGGCACATACAAGCGCTGCCTCTGCACGCGATAGACTGACGGCTCGCGGGCGGGCTCGCGCGCGAGCGGGACGCGCGGCGGGCGTGCCGGCGCTCTGCGCGCGCATGCCTCCTCTCAGTCCCTCCAGCCAACCTCCGATACGACCGTCACATTCTCGCATGCTCGAGCACACCTTTCGTTCCCGAGACAGGTGTTCCTATCGTTGTGTGCGTCCAGATACGGCTGGTTTCGCGTGTATGAGCGCTTCCTGCGGCGGCGGCGGATCGTTTTTTATGCCCGGCAGAAATTATAAAAAAATAAATGGAGGGAAAATTAAATAAAACGTTTACAATGAAGCGTTTTCCTGTGCGTTTTCAATGATTCAGGGTGCTCTATTTTTCAGGGCGGTTATCATCGCGGTATCATGCCCGGAGTTGTTACGGCTCTTTTTACGGATGTTTGAGTGATGTAGGCGGGCAGGGCGTAATTAGGCATGGGGCGGAAAGGTATATTGATTGCGGTGACGCGGCTGGTGGAAAAATCGATATTTTTGTATTAAAGGTGGCACGCGACGTGTCCGGTGCGTCCATGGATAAGCTGGGTTATCGATCCATAGCCGCAAGTTTCGACCCCAATTTATGGCGCGCACTATAACTTCGACCGCACTTACGCGCGTTATAAAGAACGCTATAAGATGGATGACGGCTTTCATTATAAAAACTACAATTTATTTATCGTTAATTCGTCATAGGTACTTATTTTAAATAATTGTAATAAAAATAATAAAGGGTAAGTAGGTGTGTTTCGTGTATATTAAATGGACATAACTCAATTTATAATCCAGGGATTAGGTGCCTTTTCGGATTTTTGAGAACGTTTTAAGTAAATATTAGTAGCAAAAAATACTTGACGCGAAATATATTTTAAAAAATATAAAAGGAAACAAGGGATTTCCTAAATTTCGCTTTTTTGCACTGTACACTACACTATTTACAATTACAACAGTACCTACTAAATACTGTATTCCTATGTAAATACGATATATGATAGTATTTCAGAACGTTTTGCAGTTGTTTTGAATCCGTTGTCGTAGGTATAGGCTCACAATATTTTACTACCAACTAAAAATATAAAGTAAGTACCTACTTACCTAATAAGTAGTTCGAATATTATATTTTATGCAAACAAAGTTTTTTAATCTCGGGGAAAACACAAATTAGTAGTTACCTACTATGTGCCTATATGAAAATATATTTAAAAATTTGTTGAAATACACGCGATAACGGAGAAATTATGTATACTCAAGTTATTACTTAACAATGGTCTGCGGCATTCTCTATCAGTCTACTGGTAGACAGCTGTTGTGTACCTAAGTAGAGCTTATTAAATAGCGTGTAAACCTAAATTTAAGTCTTTTATTTCAGGCATATTGTGTCCATATGGGTTAGTTACAATAAAACTTACAACTATGTTAGAATGTTACAACCTAAATAAGTACAGTAAGTACATGTAGAATGTCGATGTAGGTACCTACTTTTAGAGGCTAGTAAAATAGTAATTGAAGAATTGTCCTAAATTATTACTTCTTCTACACAAACAACTGGTCAAAATAAATCATTGCCTCCCCACTAAAAGGTAGCTAAAAGCTCTATCAAAACTTCTTGCTCAGTTATAAAGCCTTCACTATCCCTAACTTTCTAATCTAATTTCAGAACTGGAATTTAGGGGGTTGCTTCAAATAAGCACCTGTTCAAACTTTACTACCCCTAAAACACTGGAGTGGACCCCTAAAGCTGCCAGATTTGATGTCGTACAGTTCTGGCGTCGTTTTCATTTAACAGAACATCAACTCTACCTTCATAGAGACTTCAATGATTATAAAATAAACTAGGTAGCATTATCATAAGTAGCCGAAACAGCTAGTGTAATAGGAATAAGTAATATAATATACAGATGAAACTAATAATAATAATAAAAACCGGCCAAGTGCGAGTCGGCTGTCGGACTCGCGCACCGAGGGTTCCGTGCAATGCAACTTATCCCCGTAATTTTGCTCTAACGAAAAGATAAACTCGATTGAAGGACCAACTTATCTTTGCCGTTCCCAAAATAATATGCCCATACTTCGTCATACTCCCCGACTATTTTACCAACAGTAAATATAAGTTTGTAATAAGAAAAAAAAATGGATTCCTTTTTTCCTCTTAAGGTACAGAACCCCAACAAGTGTATTTTAAACATCCTATAATAATTAAGATTCATCAAGTAGCTTCCGCCTAATCGGTTAGTTAAGTATTTTAATTTTAACATAACTAAACTTCTAACAATTTGGTATATCGGAGAGTAGTCCAACGACAGTGTCTAATTGTCTCTTCGCGTGTCATTGTAATCACGCAAGTCTGCAGTTGAATGAATAATATTGTAAAATTTATTCTCTGCACTCTTACGTTAGTCACTCACTTAAAAAACCAAGGTTTTTTCGTCGTCCTACATTGGTAGGACAATGTAATAGAACTGGGAAATATTTAAAATATCGGGATCTCTGTAAAAGGCCACTTTGCAGTACCATTGAATAATTTGGCGAATATTTACTTTTGGGGGCAAATTGTAGATGTAGAGTAAGAACTACAATTTGCCCCCAAAAGCAAATATTCGCCAAATAATAATTTGGCCAAACAAACAAAACCATGTCTTACATTGTATGCACTCCTAACAATGTCAGAATATAACCTATAAGTCATAACAGGGATCAAGTAAGGGTTATCTATTACTATAAGGTGGACAATCAATTACTTGTAAAGTTCACTAGTGTCAGCTCAATAGTTCAACGGGGCACACGACTTGATAAGCTATCGATAGAAATTACTAGTCTATTACCCAGGGTTTGAAGGTATTTTCTGTCTCATACGTACTTCGTTGTGGCCCAGATATGGATCATGGCCTTCGAAACCAGGAAGACGTCGTCACAGATTATATTGAAGGAGTCCGTGTCATCTGTGTGTTTCAATTAATTAATAATTGAAACAAAAGAAAGGTCGTCCAACCAAATCACAAGATTTGTAGGCAAATATTTACTACCTATTCGAAAGTTCTCTATTCGTCGGGTTTGTATATTATCGAAAATGAAGAGATTGATGAATGTAGAGAAAGCGGGAGTTGAGTTCCAGGATCGCAGCAGATGGAAGTCGTCTCTGTATACTCCTACGGGAAACCGGCGTGAGTTTATGTATGTATATTATCGTCGATGAGGAACGATATGGTACAATTTGTACGGACTGGCCATTTGAGGCTTCGTATGCGCGTATTTTCAGTTTTTCTACAAAGGCTACGGCACTAACTACTAAAATTAAACGTCTGAAAAAAATATATAGCAATCTTGGGGTGTCTATTTAGAGACTGATGAATACCGATACACGATTGGACAAACTTCGCTCGATAGAAAAAAATCGCAAACATTTATTTTAAAATGAAAATTATATCTATACCTAAATAGTAATATATATCAAAATGTAGGGTACTATAAATACGAGAGCTTGTTTTAAAAAATCTGATTTTTGTTGGCGTATTTTTATTTCCATGCCAAAATTCATCCAAAATTAATAAAAATACGAATATTGAGGCACTGCGCAGTGCTCTTTACTCCGCCGCTACGGGGCATCTTCTGTCTCACTTTTAGCCAACTAGCGCCGCCAATCTTAAAAAAATAATATCTTCCAATTTAATCAATTTTATGAAAAAATCTATGTACAAAATGTTTATATGTAATAAACATTAATAAACATACGGCGCTAGTTGGCTCATGTAAGGCCCTTAACATAAATTAATTTGATCATACAAAGCATTGCAGGTATTGCAGAGCTTAGTTCATTCGAGTCTACAATAGTGACTATTTCACGGGCTCTTTGTCGCCATAATAGTATTTCGTTGCACCCAGCTCCAGATGCTAAAGCACTTAGCGGCTGCACCGCTTTTATTATGAATAGCAACGGAACTAGTATTTTGCGGTTTCCCTCTCCAGCTAGACGCAAATTAATGGCCGAGCTTTCAGCTGAAAATTAATGTAATGCACCTAGGTTACGTAGCCAAATTGTTGGCATCCAGTAAATTTTGCAAAGCGTAACGATGCAAATGTTATAATTGAATTTTTGATACAACAGGACCTTGTGCATGTAGCATGAAGTGTCGGGTCAGTGTCGCACTCGTATATAATAATGTTAGTACAATGCGTGTAAACCTACATTAAAATGTACTAAGCATTAAGTAAGTACTATTTGATAATATACGTATTTTTACCTAATAAAACAGAGGCTTATTAATTTCCAGCAATTACGGATTATACCTAAAGTCAAGGGATGGATTTGAGTACAGATATTTTGACTTAGATAATACTACATTTATATAATGGCATATACATACCTAATGGTATGCCATATAAATACGAATAACATAAATTATTAATAATTGAAAACTCCTGGATCATAGCTAATAAATACTACTCTCGATCAAATCTTTAAAATAACTTGTCGTGACTGACTGACTCAACAGTCAGTCTTTGTCGTCTTTACGTTGCGAAAGCCAAGACTTCGTTACTTTGTGAGCACTTTCTTGAAAAGCATTTTATTCTTGCTGCAAAAGAAAATATATGTACCGAAACCTTCTTGTAATGTAATGTGTAGTTAAGTATATAGATCAGTCGCAGCCTTAACTTCCGAAAGTGTAGCATCACTTAAAGAGATTAAAAAGCTTATCGTGTGAGCTCCTTGCTCGTTTTTCATTCTCTTTCTGAGAGCTTTTACTTTCCTTTCAGTTTACATGTTTCACTCTACTAAGTGATTAAATTTAAGAACCTCTGTTTTAACATCGCCCCTTTAGACACTTCAATTTATTTTATTAAATTATATTAAAAATTACCAGGTTACTAAACTAAATATGCTAGTTTTATAGGTAAGGATTATTCGGTGAAAGTCACATGTTATGCATGGGACCGAAACTCATTCTATCAATAAACACTGATTCGAATATGTATTGAGTCGATGCACGTGTAGAGTCGACAATTCGTTTAGTCGATATTCTAAGGCTCGAATATTCATGGGGTCGAATGCTGTAATAGGTTCGAATATTAGTGAGATGGAAATTCGTAGCCTCGAATATTCATGAGATAGAATGCCACAGCCTCGAATATTTGTTGGGTCAATATATTATTAGAACATGATGAAAAATTTCTTACATCATAATAATAATATATTTGAATTACGCATTATCCATGCTCGGTGAACAAAATGATGAAAAATTTCTTTCAGTAGGCAGGACTTGAACCTGCGACCTTGTTATTCCTGTGGCCTGTGGTGCTCAGTTGGTAAGAGCGTGTCACGGAATGATAAGATTGCAGGTTCAAGTCCTGCCCACTGCAAGAATTTTTTCGTTATTTTGTTCACCGAGCATGGATAATAATGCGTAATTCAAATTCCAATATATTATTATTATGATGTAGAATTTCAACAACGTTTTTTTACTCTTTTGTTTAGAGTGAGAGGAATATTTAGATATTCGACGTAACAATCCTTAATTCTGTAAGCTGTAATTTCGATTTACAAGACTACTTTTTTACGAACCTATTTTAACTGATGTTATTAAAAAATGTTACGAACGGACATATATTTTATTCACACCTCTACAAAGCCTTTCATGGAATATGAGATGCCATTTTGCGGACAGGAAATTCACATACAATATGGAAACATTTTTGGACGAATTTTTAGAACAAGGTACAGTTGGTGTTAATAAACGCTTGTTAAAATATTTCGTCAACGAAAACAACGTGTTGGTAACGAACCGGTGCGGTGGAGGGCCGGAGTGTCATATCAGTCGCCGAATCTTTTTTTTTATCAGTGTGATATTCTAATCAAGACCATGAAGGAAAATATGTCGCAGCGCTCCATGAAGAGAGCCTAAAGTGTATTTTGTATGGGGCCAGGTCTCAGCCCTTGTTGATTTTCACTCTCATATGAAAGTGAAATATGTTTTTATATATTCACCTTCTAATGAAAATTCAAACAACTGGAAAACAAGTGAGTGGTAAAGACGCGAAAAATTGTCATGCAAGAGCGGAATCTACGATGTAAATATGGCTAACTCCATCGGCGGTTCCTTGCTTCGTGAAGATATTGCAATACATATTTTCAAAGAAAAACAATTCAATTTGTAGAACAAAAAGCTTTAGCTAGAATAATGGAAGTAATGTACAAAATATTTTTATTTTTCATTATCTTACAAATTAGTCACTTTAATGTCAATAACAGCTGTGTAAAGAGAATTGAAATAGGTAAAAAAAAATACAGGCACTTGAAAATCGGGAATCTAGCAAAGAAGCGACAACAGCAGTTGTTATTATGTATGAACCTCTACATTAAATGCAACCACTTCTGCTGCCGCTCCGTTGCTTTTCCGTTGCTTTATCTGTGTGTTTCAGTATGTATACTTATATTTGTATGTGAGTGTACTTATAGCGTTACCATGACCACAATATATACGGGGGGCCTCAATAAGGTTGAGATTTTCTAAAGATTTGTTTGGCCGATACAAACCGTGAAAGTTTAAAAAGTGATATCTTCTGTACATCTTTCTCTGTGTTCAACCGTACCTATACACTATTAATTTGTATATAATATAATAATGTGAAACATTTGCATGCCGTAACGGGTTAAATGTGCGAACTTAATCTGTAGTACCATTCTGTATCACCACATTTACAGCAAATAAAGTACTTTGACTTTGAATTATTATGTCGGTCTTGGGAATGCCAGTATAGTATCAGACCCCCACATAATAGGTACTAATAATGTAGTAGGGTAGGTATGTAATGTACATCTGTAGAAATAATTCAGCACAAGCCGGCACTCCGAAAAAGCTGAAGCTAATTGCAGTAAGATACCGTCCTTTGCTAATACGATATGTGTTACACGGGGCGCGGTCCAGGGTCATTTGTTTCCCACACAAATCAGACACAAACTCAACGTAAACCCACCTTTTAGCTGGGCGAAATTAGAGTCGATTTTTGTACGGTAGAGTTAAAATTTGGGCCGTTCCTATGATGGGGCTCCTTAATGGAAATTGTGAGCCGTGCCCGTGTCGTTACGTGCTGCAAATGTACATAATGTGTCGTCAAAAGGGTGAAATATACTTTAGTAGGTCGTGATTTCGTTCGTACAGCCGGAGCCTAGGGCTTTTAAAAGTTTCATCCAATGAGATTTACATTAGACGGACGTGTACACGCGACACCTGCCTCCAAAATACGAGCCTTATTTTAGAGGCAACCTTCTTTAACATGCTTTAAGGTGGATTTCAATTTTCAATGATTAAACCATCGATGTCAGTTTTAAGGCCAATAGTAATAGATAGTTTTGAGCATGAACTCAGCGTGAGCTCGCACTTACTGTCAAAATTGTATGAAAACTGACAGTTGCAAGACCGAACTCAAACTCCACTAATACTCAAAACGGTATATATGAATATCGACCTTAATGTTAAGACCAGAGAGACTCATTCATTCATAAGCTATCACGCCTTTATTTACCCCAGGGGCAGGCAGAGACGATGGACTTCCATCTGCTACAAGACAAGTACAAAATAACTATTTTAGACATCATTTACAGCCATAATCAAATAAATTAGAACTGTTTGTTCACCTCTAGAAATGGATTTATAAGGATAATAAAATGAGTAGATTTAACATTGACTTAAAAGTGTTTTTTTTAATTTCCAAACACACGGCCCCACCGTGGTCACCGTTTGGGAAGTCCTGCTTTAAATGATGAAAAAACTAGAGAAAAAAGCTGTCCCCCATAGGAATCTAACCCTACTCCTCCTTCTCCGACTTCTAACGCAGCCAGGCGCGTTGCAAAATGACGATAAAATCTGACGTCATGCGTCCAATTTAGTCACCGCTTGTTTCACATTTTTATGTAAACACTTAATAGCTCCAATCAGTTGTTACATCTACCTACAACATATAACTGTATTTTCAAACAATTAAATTACTTATGCTTTTCGTAAATTATCTTTCAACAACCAGCAACACACAAAGCGACGTGCTGAAAATAAAAAGGTATTATTAAATTCTTCTTTACATTTTATTAACTTGGGTGGGAAAATGCCGCTCGCTCAAGGAGGCTAAGCAAAAAAAATCAGAAGTTTCATGGTTCTTACTAAAGAATTTTATTAATGTTGCCTTCGGTGTTTGTTGTCGGGAAAATGTTATTTTAACAGAAACAAAGCATTTGCCAAGCTTGATCTTTCTTATGTAATTTTTTTTTAAAGGTTAATGGCAACAGCTAGATGTTACATTATCTAGGTACCTAGGTTAACCGGGATTACCAAGATTCCGGACAAAGAAAAAAAAATATTTCAACCTTCACTTGTCTTAACGCAGTCAATTAACATGCAAGAGAATAGATCTAATCTATCTTTTATTCTCAAAGTACTTTATTTGCTTTAAATGTAATACAGGACGGTCTTACAGATTAAGTTCTCATTATTAATATTATTTTACATAACCTAGTTTAAGCAGTAAATAAATTTTATTAATATATAGTCAAGTCATGCGATCTAAACAAAACATAATATCATATTCACCAAAAAATTTATATTATGTAACTCGTGATCATATTGATGCAACGTCATCGAAATATTGGCGCACAGTCATCAATGTTAAACACAGTATAATTCCGGTTTTATACTTTATCTTGATCTCGGTAATGTTTATATACCGGGTAAGTTTAAACAAGAATATACACGGTGTATCGGAAGTAAGCCGAACGGGTTCAGTATCGATAATTAAACATATTTTGTTCTAAGACCTTTCGAGTTACAAATCGATCAGAGGTAATCGGTACGAAATATATGAAAATATCCCAAAAAATTGCAAAAATCGAATCCTGTGGCTGTTAGCAATACACCTAGTTAAACTTCACTTACTTTAAGGTTTTGTCTTTCACACTTCGTTTCAAAACGTTAAGTTAGAAAGGGACGGTAGGCTTAAACAATGGAATAACGTTAAATCACGTTTATGGCTAACGTGTATAGCAATCCTTTAGTATAGCAGTACAGCAAGACTAAACAGCGCCGTTACGTTGCGAGCACGACGTAACCTGGTAACGTTCCAAAAAGCCTATTACGGCCGCGGCTCGGTCCGCGTTATGATAAATGTCAAAAAAAACCTGCCGCATTGCAGGATAAAGGCCAATTTGCCAACGCCTCAAAATGCACAAAAACATTAATGATACCAAAATTACATTAAAATTATCATCAAATTGATATCGTCGCTATAATATCTTATTTAAGGGTCATACCTTAGTGGAGCCCCCAACCTAAAAAAATCATATTTTCTAATATAATCTATTTTATTAAAAAGTCTGTGTATCAAATCTTTATTACGATAAATACTATTTTTTTAAATAAACAATACCTATTTAACTATCTGTAATGCGGCTTGCATTACAGATAGTTTATTTATGATATTTATTTGCATTCAGATAGTTCAACCGACCTTTTGTATGTACATATAGTTTTTAGTTTATATTTTTTAGAGTAGTTTATAATAGTTATTTGAATTCTTATGGTAATATAAATAAAGGTTTTTATTTAGTTAGATATCATACTAAGCTAAGTTGAATATACTTAGAAAAATTGCGAAAAACAGTGCAAAATTCTATTTTCTACATGATATAACTTTTTTAAAGTTAACTTAGGTCTGACATAGCCCTTAAAAGTATCATCAAATTCGTATCATCCCTATAATACCTAATTTAAATTAATTTATTGTCACACACAGCTCGCCGGCGCGTTCGATGCGAATTAATTTCTGATTTGAATTTAATTTAACATCAGGCACAATACAAATCCTCAGTTAATTAATGTCGGAGTGCAAATGAATGTTAGTTTTATTAATTGGGGGTCGAGTTTAACTAGAAACTAATTAGCTGATGCGCCCATATCACGATAACATGCATTAGTTTGGTTGTGTTCAATTAGAATTTATTTAGCTTACAATAATTATATTACCGGCTTAGTTATTTCATCAATTAAGTTATAATACCAGCATATAGCATTACTACAGGGTGTAACGTAATGAACATAGCAATTAAGTCAAAATATAAGTATCTAATATATGGAAGAGATCGCTTTGATCGATAAGACCGCCAATTGTAATACTAACTGTACTAGCATATTTCTTTTGTGTAGGTAATTCTTTTTTTTTGCAATAAAGAATATTTATCTTATCTAATAAATAGGAGGCTATTCCGTAGTTCTAAACTGAACAATTTATTGTTCGGACAACAGCATATCAATGGTAACACTTGCAGTATGATTTTAAATCTTACAACGCAGATAATAAGAACGGTCCAAAGTCGAAGGTGTTACACTTGATCTGCTGTTAGCTGTACTAAGACTTTCTAAAAAATCTACAAATTGCAAAAATCAAAAACATATTAAAATATTTTCATTATCTGAACTAAAAAGATACTGAACTTAGGCTTACTATACCCGTGACGTTACACCTTGTATAAAATATTTAAAGGAACATGAGATAGATATAAATTGCAAATCATTGTACAGCCAAATACAGAGGTATGTACAATGGACCTCAATAAAGTTGGGGTTTTCTCGAGAACTATTTGATCTATTGTAAACACTATTTTACTAGTAGATAATTTAGAGTACTTATGTAATAGGGTATTTGACTCAATTTTTTATCGCATCAATTAACTCATACATTATTGCTGAAGATAACTATGAAATCAGTTTTTTACCGTATATATTACGCGTTTATGTCAAGTGATGGGGGATGCTCCATCTCTGTTTAGCAAAACGGTTTTTAGTATGTAGTTTGTATGCTACCTAAATATGACGTCACAGCCAAAATACATCTTGTACTGTTTCTGTCTCTGTCTAACACAACTTTTGTAAATGCCTGCAATTATTTCATTTTTCAACTGATTTTGATTTCACAGTTGATCATGAATTTGTGTCTATTTTTTAATGACAATGGAAAACATTTAATTTTCGATACTTGTCAAATACTAATAGGAATTTTCCAAAATCGGTCAAGTTTTCAACTTTAATAACTCTCCTGTAAACCTTTCTCTATGTTAGACCGTACATGGTCCAACATTCGCCGTCACGTTAGCTCGGTACAAGCAGAATTATCCCTTTGTGTATAAAAATCCTTTGTAAAGGTATCCTTTCATATTTTATGCGGAGAAAATTACTGGCCTACAATGACGCTGGGTGAATAGACACTGACGGATGGAATACAGACTTTTCCGTATATTTATTCCGAGTAAGTAATTATATTGGGCGAAGTTACTCTGTTAATATTAAATTATCCTAATTTATCATTGGACAAATCTGACCACTGTTAAAATAACCTCTAAAGCAGCGTTTCTTAACTTTTTTCAGTCCACGGACCCCTAGAAAATCAAGCACAATTTCAAGGACCCCCTTAATAAAAAAACACAGGAATAAATTTAGGAGAAATTATTTTAGTACTGAAAAAAATTACACTTTATAAAAAATAAAAATACTGGATTAATGTGAAGGTTGTGGCTGCTTTTTGAACCGACTTTCAAAAAAAAGGAGGAGGTTATCATCAATTCGTCGAAATATTTTTTTTTTTTTTTTATGTATGTTACCTGATTACTCGAAGACGCTTGGACCGATTTCGAAAATTCTTTTTTTGTTTGAATGGGTATACCTCACAGGTGGTCCCATAGTCATCAGGTCAGGATCTGATTATGGGATCATGGAGAAATCGAGGGAACTCTTCAAATGTTATAGGCACATATAAGGTTTTTCATATATTTTCTAAAGCTATGCAAGTATCTACATCTGGTAGTCATCAACTTAAGTTGGTAAGCTGATGATGGAAGGTACAACTCCTTAACGATTAAGAGTTGGGGTATAATTCTTTAAATATTATAGGCAAACTTAGGACGTAAATTTTAATATTTCAAGTTTGAAAGGGTATACATCCCAGGTGGTCCCATAGTCATCAGGTCAGGATATGATGATGGGATCCAGGAGAAATCGAGGGAACTCTTCAAATGTTATAGGCACATATAACGTGTTTCATATATTTTCTAAAGCTATGCAAGTATTTACATCTGGTAGTCATCAACTTACGTTGGTAAGCTGATGATGGAAGGTACAACTCCTTAACGATTAAGAGTTGGGGTATAATTTTTTAAATATTATAGGCAAACTTAGGACGTAAATTTTAATCTTTCAAGTTTGAATGGGTATACCTCCCAGGTGGTCCCATAGTCATCAGGTCAGGATATGATGATGGGATCCAGGAGAAATCGAGGGAAATCTTCAAATGTTATAGGCACATATAACGTGTTTCATATATTTTCTAAAGCTTTGCAAGTATTTACATCTGGTAGTCATCAACTTACGTTGGTAAGCTGATGATGGAAGGTACAACTCCTTAACGATTAAGAGTTGGGGTATAATTCTTTAAATATTATAGGCAAACTTAGGACGTAAATTTTAATCTTTCAAGTTTGAAAGGGTATACCTCCCAGGTAGTCCCATAGTCATCAGGTCAGGATATGATGATGGGATCCAGGAGAAATCGAGGGAACTCTTCAAATGTTATAGGCACATAAAACGTGTTTCATATATTTTCTAAAGCTTTGCAAGTATTTACATCTGGTAGTCATCAACTTACGTTGGTAAGCTGATGATGGAAGGTACAACTCCTTAACGATTAAGAGTTGGGGTATAATTTTTAAAATATTATAGGCAAAATTAGGACGTAAATTTTAATCTTTCAAGTTTGAATGGGTATACCTCCCAGGTGGTCCCATAGTCATCAGGTCAGGATATGATGATGGGATCCAGGAGAAATCGAGGGAACTCTTCAAATGTTATAGGCACATATAAAGTGTTTCATATATTTTCTAAAGCTATGCAAGTATTTACATATGGTAGTCATCAACTTACGTTGGTAAGCTGATGATGGAAGGTACAACTCCTTAACGATTAAGAGTTGGGGTATAATTTTTAAAATATTATAGGCAAAAATAGGACGTAAATTTTAATCTTTCTAGTTTGAATGGGTATACCTCCCAGGTGGTCCCATAGTCATCAGGTCAGGATATGATGATGGGATCCAGGAGAAATCGAGGGAACTCTTCAAATGTTATAGGCACATATAAAGTGTTTCATATATTTTCTAAAGCTATGCAAGTATTTACATATGGTAGTCATCAACTTACGTTGGTAAGCTGATGATGGAAGGTACAACTCCTTAACGATTAAGAGTTGGGGGATAATTCTTCAAATATTATAGGTACACATAGACTGTCACTTATAATCTTTCAAGTTACATACTTACATATTATATATTTACACCACTAAAAAGCAAAAAATAAGTTATTTTTAAATAATAAAAAAACCGCCTTCAAAAAAATAAACAAAAAAGGAACTAAAAAGCATAAAATAATTAATTAATTACATCTACATACGAATATTGAAATAAAATATTATTGCTATGTACCTACTGATCTCTTTTAAGTCGGTGCCAAGCCAAATAGGTATACGATAGGGATACGTAACTTACTACTTTCGTCGCCGCCCCGCTCCCGCTCCCGCCCCCGTCGCATCACATACATATAACACGCGCGCGCTTTGGCTTGGCACCGATTTAAAAGAGATCAGTAGGTACATAGCAATAATATTTTATTTCAATATTCGTATGTAGATGTAATTAATTAATTATTTTATGCTTTTTAGTTCCTTTTTTGTTTATTTTTTTGAAGGCGGTTTTTTTTAATTTAAAAATAACTTATTGCAACTAAATTAGTAATATTCGGTTGATGGTTTTACTTAGTTGTAAATTCAAATCGGACGGCGCGGACCCCCAGGGGTCCGCGAACCACCAGGGGTTCGTGGACCACAGGTTAAGATACACTGCTCTAAAGGACCCCGAAAGGACAAGTAAACTATCTAAGTAAGACACCGTGGACACCTATCTAATATTTATCTATATCGCAGCGGATCAACGTTTCCCGAAGTGTAAAAAACAGTTATTTATGCGTTGCCTAAGTCCAGTGAATTTAGGGAAAAAATCCCCGAATGATTCTCGATTTTTGACTTCACTATTTTTCTGTCGCGAGAGTTTGGATAAAAATCTCCAAAAATAAAATCGGAAACTACAATAATCGCGGAATGTACAAGGCGAAATTAGGGTGATTTAGCTCCGGATTTTTGGGACACTCTGTATATGTATCTCAATCTTAATTAAAAGGTATTTAAGAATCGGAACACGAAGTACGGTGCTACGAAGACATATTTTACACAAAAGAGTTACTCTACAAGTAGGTACGTATGTAACGGCTTTGATCTCTAACACGTGAGTCGCTCATTTGCTTTTTAGAAGTACCTGTACGCAAAGTATTACTCTACACTGGCTGACAAAATAAACGTCCCGTGTAAATTAAAATATTCAATTAATTTTGTATGCTCTAAGAATTTATCGTTTGTTAAATGAATATCACTTTGTAAAGGCACACGAATAAATAACTACGAGTATTTTTAGATTTATGAAAGTTTGTGTACAATTAATTTCGAACTTAATTAAACGTTTAACGTTTCCACTTAAGGTTTATAAAGGTCAAGCTAGTAATTAAGACTACCCAGCTCTATACATGTTAATGAAATTTTTTTATACAATTTAAAGTATACTACCTATTATGTATGTAGGTAGTTTACGTGTTAACATCCTAAATTAATTAAAAATGTGTTCAGCGAATATTTACAAAGATATTTGCAAACATTCAACGGCAATTTATTATTTCACTCTCTGATACTGTTAATATTCAAACTCACAAAAATTAGATTTGTACCGAGGAGGCTCTTCATCATCAGAATCGTATGTCTTTATTGCAAGTTGCGTACATTTTTGCACGTCTCATTTTTTGTGAATTTACATTACACCACTTTGCAAGGAAAAGGTACCACCATCGAGGAGAAAGCACCTGCACATCCTATAAAATAATAAATAATACTAACGTTTTTTATAACTCTAGATACCTAACTCTTAATCCAACAATCAAAACATAATTCTGGTACTACTTCATCTTCTTGCAAGTTTAATACCGAGGAATTCGTCCCCACGAATATTTTAGTCCACGAATTTCGACTGATCGAATAGTCGACTCTACGTACAAATATACAAGCCAATGGCATTCGACCCCACGAGCCAGGGCTCATATTATTATAATGAATTTCAATCCCATGGGATAATTGATTGTATCATTTAATCATAACTTTAATATGAAGTGACGATGATTATATATTTGATGGTAACGATGATTATACATTTGATGGTAATAAGTGCCAGTCTAAATGAAATCACAAATAATCATGGATACTTTTCAGTGGCCTATCGTGTACGGTAAGTACCTAAAGCTTGAAGTATTCATAACGCTGGGGGTGCCGAGAACTAGACTCGACTTTGCGACTTAGGGGTGTGATGTGACGCAATTGAAGAAAATAGATTGAGAATTTTTATTTTTAAGAACTAATGAATCACCTGAAAGTCATTAGTTCTTCCACTCTGATACTTTAAAGATACTCAATCAGTTCTCGTTGAACGGATATGGGATATTAATACTAGCATTGACGGTTGAATTTGAAATTTATGGTTAATATCTCAGGTTAATAGTTTGAAGTTGTACTTTGTATTTTTTTTGTTTTTCTTTGTATTGTAATTGTTTGTCTTTTATGTACGATAAAGTGTATTCGAATTGAATTGAAAACATGTGAAACATCCAATACATTTAATACTGACAGTGTTATGAGTCGTCACTAGAGGTCGGCGGGTCAGCTGAAAGAGGGGGTGTGGGGTAGAGGTGTTGCCATGACAACCGCGCCCTACAACACACCGATGCCGCGCCGCCGCCGCCGTGGCGCCGCGTCGTAGCCACTATGCTATGTATATTTTATACAGGCAATGTTGGTCTTGGACTGTGCAACTACAACGCCACATGAGTAAGTACACTAAACTTGACAAATACACACTTTAAATATTTCAAGCCATGTTTGATGGCCTCCTAACTTCTGTCCAGGTTAAAATAGAACTGTTCTAGGTTGAGTTAGACTTGTATAATAAATAGCCCCTTCAGAAATCTAATTACCAACCTGACAATGACTTGCCAATCACGTAAAATACTTGTCATTGCAAGCTGGTGTTAGACATACGTTTGACAGTCGATAAATTACAATTCTTCTCGGCCCCAACTAAGCTAAGAGCTTGTACTAGATGTTACGTATGTACATGTACAATAATCATAAGAAATTACAGCTATGTAAGTAGTAATTGGGCGTCATAACGGGCAGTTTACCCTGGGCGGCCATTATAATAAGTAATAACATATTCTGTGTGGGTAAGTGCCTGGCACACGCACAACTGTCTACTTACTAGGGTTGTATTACGACGTAACGGATTATCCGTAATAGGATATATGTTACGCATGTTTATGTGCATCCTTGTGGATATCCGCATCATCAATTATAGGTTCTTGATCGGCTAGGCTGTAATAAGTGACAGATGACAACGCGACTGAATATAATTTTGATAACCTTTGCCGAGTTTCTTTAGTAACATGAAAAGGTTTTGCAAGTTCGATAATTTTTGGTTTATACTATAACTTAGGTAGATTATACTTTTACTAATTGAATAATCCACTTTACATGTCGAAGAAAATATGAAGGACGAGCGAGGTACCAAATGGGACTAATATAAATAATGCTTGGCGCTACCATTACTGCCAGCCATGACACAGAATAAATAATAGTAAGTACCTAGCCATGGTAAATAAAATTCTCCCGTTGCTTATCGATCATTAAGCTGAGTACACATACATAGATGTACCAATTATGTGTGGCGTGAGGAGAACAGATCGAGTTAGGAACATAACTCTGCGATCTAGGAACGGCGTAGCAGACGTGGCCGGCAAGGCAGCTACTTTGTTGAAGCAAAACTTACGTTCATTTAGCTACTCGATTGGTCTCAAAACGGTAAAAGAAACCATTGTGACGAAACCTGTATTATGGGTTATTCTCATTTGCGCAAATTAAAATACATTTCTTTAAAGAATAAGGTCGAGAAGAATATGGATATCTTGGCTACGCCATCTACGTTATCGAGAGCGCAGATGCCTATTAATGAACGCCAACATTCATAAAAAGATGGCACCGTAAATCCGTTACAGATCACGCAAATAATTCCTGTAATAATAACATAATAATGTATAGGTATATTAAGGCAATGTATGCCTATCAGCCTGGCAAGTCCACTGAGACTGCGCTTCACCATGTAGCGAGCAGAGCTGAAAGAGCTTTAAGTAGCAAGGAGGTCTGTGTCGGAGCATTTCTCGACATAGAGGGAGCCTTCGATCGCACAACTTTCGATGCTATAAACATTGCAGCATCAGAGCATGGCATTGATAACACTATATGCAGGTGGATTCAGTGCATGCTGAAGGGCAGAGTTGTTAAATCAACACTGCTGGGAGACGAACTATGGGCAACAACTACAAAAGGATGTCCGCAAGGGGGAGTGCTATCACCCCTTCTTTGGAGCCTAGTGGTCAACTCACTCATAGACGATCTCAATAAAGGGCCACTATACACAGTGGGATATGCGGATGATCTTGTCGTATTAATAAACGGGAAATTCCCAAATACAGTGACAGAACTGATGCAAAAGGCTCTGGATACGATAGAGAGATGGTGCA
The DNA here is from genome assembly GCA_963506565.1 of Tachystola acroxantha. Taxonomy (NCBI): domain Eukaryota; kingdom Metazoa; phylum Arthropoda; class Insecta; order Lepidoptera; family Oecophoridae; genus Tachystola; species Tachystola acroxantha. Next base: position 8,089,639 of record OY735880.1, read on the forward strand.
ACAAAAAAACATATATCTATCAATCCTAGCAAAACAAAGGTAATTTCATTTACAAGGAAAAGGGACCTTTCGGGACTAAGAGACCTGACCCTATACGGTGCCCGGATCGAATGGTTCAGGTCTGTGAAATATCTGGGTGTCACCCTGGATAGAACACTGACCTGGAGTACACATGTGGACGATATAATATCAAAAGCGAACAGAGTTTTTGGGATGTGTCGTTCCACTTATGGCAAAACATGGGGTTTAAAGCCAAAGGTCCTAAGCTGGATATACACGATGATGGTAAGACCAATACTTATGTATGGCTGCATCGTGTGGTGGCCGAGGACGAAAGTGGCAGTATGCAGGACAGAACTCACTAAGGTTCAGAGGACTGCATGCATGGCCATAACGGGGGCGTTCAGAACTACACCCACGGCAGCACTGGAGATCTTGCTGGATCTACAACCGCTGTACATTGTGATTCAGTTAGAGGCAGCCAAGTCCCTGCACAGATTAGCTGCAAATGGGATATGGAATGATAATATGCTAAAAACTGAACACACAAATCTGGAGGGACTAAAAGACCTCAAGGGAATAATGAACATGGGCTGCGATAAGATCCAGCCCCAGTTCATATTCAACAAAAAGTTTAAAATACAGGTCCCTACACGGGACGAATGGAGACGTGGTATGCAAGCTCCAGACAACGGGAGTCTTATTTGGTATACCGATGGGTCCAAAATGGAATCTGGTACTGGAGCGGGCATATACGCTCAAGACTGTCACATCAGTCAAAGCATGGGCATATATGCAACGGTCTTCCAAGCTGAGACATATGCTATTAATGCCTGTGCCAGGGAGAACATAGACAGGGGTGTCCGTGACAAAACTATCTATATTCTCAGCGATAGCCAGGCAGCCCTCAAGGCCCTTGACACACCGCGAACGAACTCTGGCCTGGTCCTCGATTGTGTTAGATCACTAAACAAGCTAGGTCAGCACAATCGGGTACGGTTGGTCTGGGTACCGGGGCATGTGGGCATAACGGGCAATGAAGCGGCTGATGAACTGGCTAGAAAGGGCTCACAGTCCTCGCTAACAGGACCTGAGCCATATGTGGGACTCTCAATGAGTACCATCAAAATGGCCTTACGGGCCAAGGCCAAAGACTTGCACAACCTGGAGTGGAAAAACATCAAAGAGCTGAAACACTCCAAACTTTTCATTGGCGAGACAGACACAGGCTGGTGCAGGAAAATCTGGAAACACAACAGAAACCAGATGCGGCTCATAATTGGGGCACTAACGGGACATCAAGCAACGAACGACCTGTTGCACAGGATGGGGTTAGCTGTATCTCCAACCTGCAGAGCCTGTGGTGACAAAACGGAGTCCATGAAACACCTACTGTGTGAATGTGACTCACTGGCTAGAAAGCGAATGAGTCTCCTGGGGTCGGCCTATCCGGAACCAGAAGACTACAGGCTCCTTCCCATGAGCTGCATAGCGGACCTACTGAGTTATATCTTTAGGGAGGAGGAAGGAGCATAAAGGAAAGGGGAGAGCACAAAAGATCCCAATGGGTCGAAGTGCCGCCACATTGGCACCCAATCAGGATAAGATAAGATAAGATAAGGCAATGTATATTATCTGCATCCGCATCATCCGCTGTGTTACATATTCCCATCCCTACTACAGAGCTACAATGCGAACAGCTAAGACTGAATTCTTTATTACGATGTGCGTGTTTATTTGCCAAATTATTAATAAGCCTTCGTTTTGTGTATTAGGAGTACGCGTGTGTACACGTGTGTAAACGGAACGCTAATTAATACTTTTAATATTGGATCACATACAAAATTACAAAAATAAAATAGTATTCTTAACCGCTCGAAGAAGATGACAAATCTTGACTGTAGCGGTATTTTCCATGTGTCCTTTACCTATCAGAAAGAAACAACCGCAGTGCGATACCATTTTATCATCGTCAACCTACATATTTAAAGGTCCCACGGTTAAGACACCAGTTGTAGGCCTTCCCTTACATCGAGGGAGGACAGGCCACAGACCAGGCGGGCCCAGTGCTTATTGCTAAATTACACATAGCCTTAGATTTTATGTCTAATTCAGAATAATGCGTATAGGTGTCCTCGTAATAATTTCTTTCGCCGTATTTTCTTTTGAGCAATCGGTAAATATACGTACCTATGTACTACCTTTTTTCGAGGAAAACTCATTGGTGCGACCTTAGGTTCAAACCCATGCCTCCATAAACAGTTACCAGTTAATAAGTTCCTAAATGTATATTAACTAATGGTTCGACAATTATAATTCATAAATAATCTGATTTTTATTAAAACTATTTTCATGCCAACGTAAGTATTGGATGCACGAAAGTGCGTGCTACACGCATACATTTTGCCTGAAACCTGAAAAATCTGTCGCGTGCAAGATGAATAATGAGCATTTATTTAACATGTATTAAATAAAATACTGAACGTATTATTAGAAGCCCAATTAGAACCAAATATAAGGCTAATTAAAATTTAGTAAATTTCACTTCTTTTTGTTATTTGTATGAAAATGCAGTAGTTTGCTTTCGTGATTCTAAATTAACAGAGCTTCAAATGCAGGATATTTCCTTATAATAATTATTTATTTTAATTTGGTGTCCAAAATTTGTGCTCGTGCGAGCTCAGTATTATAAAAAAATCCCCAATACTATTCCCAAATAATACTCAATTAGGTAGCGGCAAATGCTTTAACAAGTATCCACCCAATGGTGGGTATTCAACTTGTGCAAGTCTCCTTTTGCCACCATATTTCACGGTTAGGTTATTTATTTACTCATGCTATCTATTCCAACAACTCTAGGTATATCTTCTGGCTATCTTGATATCTACTCCCTAACCTTAACTTCCTAATTTTACTGCCATCAATCCAACGACAAATAGAGCTCCAGTACTCACAGACAATCATTTGAGCCAGAATGCGAGAATTAATGCACAATAAATTATATTTAAACACGAAATGAAATACTCTATTTACTTGTAGAACGGGAAATAGATGGAGAGGGTTTCACATACATAACTATATTTCACATCCAGAGTGCACTTAAATTAATTAAAAGAACTGCAGCAAAATTAATGTCTCACATTCACGCTTGCACTCCGCTATATTCGCACCCTATATTATGAGGACGTCACCCACATTGTGTCATTTGTGTCAGTCCCATTAGTTTTCTTTGTTCCATGGCCTTGTATGCAGCATCATTTAATGTAAATGAGCCTTAAGGCTGTTGCTATGAGCTCACCTGTCAAATAAATTGTTATCAAAACGCATGTCGATATTTGGAAACGAACTTCCATGCTGAATGTAGGAAATATAAATGTATTTTTTTTACTGGCCATCAATAGCGTTGTAAATTGATGGTCGTACTAAATTGAGACAAAACTGATTAAACCATTCTTAAATAGGTAATTTTCCCATCATGAGGTTTTATATTTATAAATAGGGATTTTTATAAGGGTATTATACCTTGTATAATTACCAAACCTGGATCCTATTAGAATCTGTGACTAGTCCGTCAAGGCATAAAAGCTGTAAGTGCCTATAATATTCAAAATTCATGAGTAAATGTTTAATTTATTTACCCTACTCTTAATACATTATACAATGCTATCCGGTAGCCTTAGAACTTGTTTTACAATGAAAGTACTTTTAAATGACCCTATTTCGATTTAAATCGCGGTAATCTATCAACAATCGTCAGTATAGTCTAGTACAGTAGTGGCACCGGAAATTGGCGCACGGGTCGGCGCGCGCGCTCGCCGGAAATGAAATCGCGTCCGACATGCTCATTGGTCTATTGTGCGGTGCGCCCGCGCATTGTACTTGACTGAATATGGACTGATTTATGAAATTGTGTACAAACATTGGTACACAATTGGTGCCAAAGTTGCCCAAACGCATTTAGGTAAATGGAAATCTCTACAATGTAGGTAATGCTTTAGTATAAATAGTCTTCTAAACATGGTAGGTACCTACAGTGGTGTACAAGAATTTATGGGCCCCTAGACATTATATGTAATTTGGGCGTGCTCACTATAAAATATATAACAATTAAATCAAGTTACTAACTTGATTTATTTAGTTAAAAAACCTGGAAAATTAGCAAGTGACTAAACTCCTCCTATATTCGATCGTATACTAGGCAATTTTGATGCAGAATGTGGCAACTCCTAGTCTTGAAAATATATAAAACTATCTATATAACTAGGTTATTCGAATGGAATAAAGCTATTAGAGCCAATAATTAAGTAATTTAATTCAATTAGATTTCCAATTATCGACTTTACTTTATTATTTATAGATTTCGAATAATAGGTATGACTAGGTAGTAATTTGCACAAAGGATCATTTGAAAGAGTTTGAGTACACGTAGAGTTCTACATACAGGGTTCGTAGAGCCTTAAGCAGGGTCTGCTGCGCCGTTTTTCATTTTTGGGAACTGATTTAACAAAGAAAATTGATAGGCCTCGCCCCTAAATCTCATGATTCCGTGTTTCGAAACTCAGAAACACGGCGCATCAGTAGTGCTTTGGACTCTATTCGTAAGTAGGTGGTCTAATACAATTCGTTAAAAAGTCAGTCTGAAATGCTTTGCTTCAATACAAACGATAGTGCATAGTACTTAATTTACTGTGTATGTCAATAAAGTAGTTGCAAACTCAGCCAAGTTAGGAATTAAATAGTGCCTCAAAAATCCTCGTTCACGGCTATACCAACCTGTCAGGTTTATTACATTTCAATAAGTTTTTAATTATATATTCGAAACGAAATAGAGCAATACACTTAATAAAAACACTGATTGCATATGTGTATGTACCGTTGTATTTAAAACCAGTTAATTGTTACACCAGTGCATCAAACTGTTAATACTGCCGTATAGCCCTAAAAAGCTGATAAATTATTATAAATAGAAATCGATCGAGTCGATGCGGTCACGGGGCTGCGCGCGCGTCGGATTCGAAATCGCAACCGACCAATTAGGGCGCGCTATGATGCGTTGCGGACCGTTTTGCGCGTCCGATGTTGGCACACGGTACTAGTACTAATGTTTTTATAAATGCTTTTTATTGATATTTAGGGCCGCACTCGGTGGCGCAGTGTTTGGGTCATTGGACTTACGAGACGGAGATCCCAGGTTCGATCCACGGCCAAGACAGAACACGAAGATAGAGATATGTATACAAGGGGCACCAATAAGGTTGAGATTTTCTCACAAACTACTGGACCGAATTTAGTAATTCTTTTACAGTTACATAGTTTTAACTTCTATCTATCTTACAGTGAAAGAATTCTTGCAATAGGTCATGCAGTTTTTGAGATAATCTCAACTTTAAAATCTCTCCTGTACACTTTTCTCTGCATGTGTTAGACCGTCCGTCCGTACCAATGAGTTTTCCGCGGGTTTTATTTTCGAAGGAAAAACATACATACCTTCACCGAATGCTCTAAAAAGTGATGAAGGAAAACATCGTAATGTAACCCGCATGCCATAGATAAAAACTAAGGCATGTGTAATCCGTCAATCTGCAGTGGGTCTATCATGGCCCTAGCTCCCTCGATGTAGGTAAGGGAAGTAGGTCTGTACCCGAGCAATGGGGACAAAACAATAGACTGATGATGAGGGCCGTACTGTTACAAAACCAATAGCCACAAAGGCGCATGTAAAAATACTACATATAGTAGGTACTATTACTTCTTATGGCGGATTTGGTGAGGCCGATTTTCCACAAGAACTATATGGATCGATTTAATTTAGCCGAAAGTTGAAGCATACTCTTGGCAAAATGCGATTTTGTCAATTGTATTTGCCATTGAAATTAGATACTATATAGGTACATTACTATTTCAATGTTCTAATAAAAGTACAATACATACATATCATATACATATATAAATGATTACATAGGAAACGTTCTGAAATTATAATTACCTTCTAAGTTCCGCTTTCCTTGGAAACCTAAATACCAAACGGCATGATTCCGATTTATAATTGCTTATACCTAAGCTAATAAAAATGAAAAACACATAGAATGTGATACAATCGTACCTAATAGGTACAGTCAAACAAAAATGAAGTTAAACCCAATAAAAGCGTATATGTAGGTATGCGATTGTTAGATAATAAGTTGTTTGGAAAAACCTGTCTCTGATAAAATCTAGTAAAATTCCGAATTTCCTATGTGACTCGAGCTCGCACTTACAAACGTCAAACTAAGCTGAGAACTGTATATGAATCACGAACTTAGACTACAGATAATATTGGTTAAAGGCAAGTCACTTTACTGTGACTTGCCTTTGACGTCATGAAATAAATACTATCGGCTCTGCTAACTCTTAATTACCTATTATTTTATTGTTCAACTAATTCCAATTATGATAGTTTATCAATTATCATTCATATATTCCCATGGCCATTCCAGGATTCCCTGTGCCTATATAGAAACGATCACAACTGGAAATCGAACCCCCGGGTCGTCCCCTTCCACAGAATGCTGACGCACTACCGACTAAGCCAGGTACGAACGACAGCAACATGGTAACACTTGCAGTTCCATTTCAAGTCTTCCGACGTACATAATAAGAACGGTCCAAAGTGTTACACTTGATGTGCTTTGGGCTGTACAAGCCGTTTTAATTTCCGAAGATACTTTGTGAATATTGTTTCCTACTGTACCTGGCATCATGCGAAGAAACTGCCCCGATCACGCGAGCCGCGCCCAGTGCGCCATTCCGGCCGGCATGCGGGCAAATAACTGAAAACATTCTATTGACACACGCCGACTATGCTCGCCCACATTGACTCACGCACGGGGGGTTCGAAGGGGTTACAACCACCTTTAAAACTCCTTGGCATGTATTATAAGTAATCGCGATTTGCAAGCTACGCAGCGGGAGCAATGGTTTGAGGATTTTCTTTACCCAATAACTTTTTTAATGACAAAGGAAGTGGTATCCGTTGCCTATAGATAGACACTAGACGACTGAGGCATTGCTTTTTGATGGTATAAATAAATAACGTCATTAAAAGTTAGATTGATGATGAAATGTGGAAAACAGAATTGAAATTATTTGAAAAATAATAAGAAAATTGTTACAGGGGTTATGAAAATCAGGAGTCAGAAAAGAAGGATATAGTACAAAGTGGCGTCACAGATTATTAACGCAATTCAAACTAGGAGAACTGTGGCGCTAAACTTGATCATCAACGAAAATAAAATATCAAAAAACGCATTTCCGTTTTATCTTCAGCATATTCATGCGAGTTGACTGATGAAATAAATAAAAAACAGAATCTAAATATTGTCATTCAAATGAACTTGCACATCGGATGATCGAATAGTGATCGATCATAAATGTCATACGTAGGTACAGCTGACAGCAGATCAAGTGTAACTTTGGACTGTTGGACCGTTCTTATTATTTGCATCGTAAGAGTTAAAATCGTACTGCAAGTGTAACATTTTTGATTGATCTGCTGTTGTACGTACGAGTATGTCATGCGTGAAGAATCTATGTATGTTTGTAAGGCTGTGGTCCCATTAGGCAAATAGTTTGCGCCTGACTGGCGTTTACCTCCCATATATTTTATATGGATTGTTGTACGCAGTTTGCGGCGTTTCGCTTGCCAGTCATTCAGTAGCAACAAATCGCGCACTATTTGTTTTACTGCGCCAGCGTTACGCAAGCAGAGTAAAAGTTTTCATCCAATTTGCAGCTCAGAGTCAGCTAGCCGACAGTCAGTCGCAAGCTATTTGCCTAGTAGGTCCACTGCCTCATACTCATCTATTTTGAGGCTATTTTCAGTTCAAGCCGAAAGCCAATCTAAAGAGACTATTGAAAGTGACAATGAACTGTAAATGTAATGACTGGTGGTTGAAAACGATTCAATTCAGGTTTCAGTGACCCTGTAGTAGGAATATAATAGTTCACATCAATTCGGCACAACATTAATATTGCCTAAACAGACTTTTTTATGTCACTTTTACGCCGAGTCATGGAAAAATGTAATTTGAACGCGGCTGGGTTGTCTTAACACACCCTTATTTGGCTTCCTGTCGCTTCCCAAGTTTTCACTTTGTCAAGGAAATGAGTAGGCAAATACAGGCCTAATGTCTTTCTTAAACTCTCTACGCCTAGTTATTATATATTATTATATTATATTAGTGGTTATGTTCTGTAGAGTGTAGTCGGTCTAGTTTATATGTATATCTACTTATCAATCATTTATTTAAAAAAGCAGTGTAGGACACTTGTCTGTTTCCCGGGTAGAGACCATAAATCAACCTACATAAAATCATTGCAATCTAGGCGTACGTCTTTCTCAGTAGGTACCTTCTCATAGTGTGCCTGCCCCATACTAATTATGCTTCATCCACATTCATCAATACAATCTTATAAAAACTGTGTCGATCTGTAGACCATAAAAAGGTCATTTTCATTTGAAATTGAAATGAAATCGTCAATTTGGTTGATGTACGAGATGTGATAGGTAGATGTGCCTATGCCCATCCAGTAACAATTACTCTATGTTAATTTACTTATGATTTTTACCCGCAATACCTGCTGGCGTGCCATACTAATATACGGACAACAGCAGATCAGTGGCAACACTTGCAGTACGATTTCAACTCTTACGACGCAGATAATAAGAACGGTCCAAACTGTACACTGTTACACATTGATGTGTTTTGATGTGTACCGGGCGGGACCGATATCTCTTTCGCTATACGCGCCATGAAGTCATTGCTACGCGCCAATATATCGCGTTGCTACACTATATGGTTTATTTACTTGACCTATGATTTAATTACGAAAAAGTACTCACCAAATGATATTTGTCTTGTCAAAGAGGTAGTTCGTACAAGGTAAGTCCAGTTCTTCCTGCGTCTCAGAACACGTGTAAAAGTTATTTATATTAATCCAATTTTGATATGTATAAAGAATATTATAGCTCCTAATTGTAATAAATTTGCGGTAAATATTAAAGGTATTTATAGCTACAGGCACAATATTGATATGTATTTTCGTTTGATTTCTAAACCTAAGTCATCGAATTATCTAATATTTAATTTGTTTTGTCGCAGTTATCTCATCAGCCTATCTTATATCAGCCATGAGAATGTTTATAGATTTCTGTCACTATTTTTGAAGATGTAGAGTTCTAGAGTCACTTCTCCACCCATTTCAGTCCAATATAACACTTTATTTTCACATTTATTTGATCAAGTTATGGCGGCTTTTCTGTTTAGATTGGTTAATTCACTAAAACACTTCTAAATATAAACGAAAAATACAGTTTCTTCATCGAATCAATAGAAAAAGCAACTGATATTGTTTAGTATTAAATGAAATTGGTGCAGAAGTTAAATTGCTTGTAATATAGTGAAATATTTTGCAATGTTTTCAGGATAATATTTGCTTGGATGTGATTTTCTAAGCGTGCTGGGGTGTCAGTGCTGTCAGTGGGGGCACATGCGCAGTAGGAACGGTTTTGACAAGTTCCGTGAAAGGTTGCGTTACGTCGATAAAACAGTGGAACTTCATGAAGACTGTATAAAGGCAGTGTGACCAACTGGATTTTGTAAGCTATATGGTAGATTTGATATTAAAATATGTAGGTTCTTGCTCTAAGAAAATATGACATATAATTTTCCCGGCGACTAGCAAATTAAAGGGCGACAAACTTTTTGTACCTAAGTAATAAAATAATTTGCCAGCTGTGGAATGTTTTTGCGATAATTACCTATATTAGATAAGCTTCAAATATGTACTTAGTAATATAAAATGAAAATGCCAGATTCTGCCCCACCATCAACCGCATGATGTACAAGATCAAATGAAATATATCCGTTTTTTATTAAAATTATTGGTTTAAAATAAAGTTTTGTACAACATGAGAGTCGAAAAAACAGCTTAATTAAGAATTCAGACAATAGTAAGAAATCGAAGCTAATTTCAATATTTTAAATATTCATTGTCTTTGTTATCATTTTCTACTACTCTCGCAACTCCTACTGATTATGATTATGCAATATGAAACCTGTAATAAGTACCCAACAAAATGATATATGAGCTTCAATGGTCACGTAGGGACATACATATTATCATATTTATCTCGAATTGGTAAAGGATTGGTAAAGGCTACCAAATAAGGATCTCAGTCCATTCCATACTTACTTAAATAGGTACCTACCTCCATACTTTTTAATGTACTCCATTTTAATAATAAAGGAGGTTGATAAAAATATTAGGTATGCAAAAGGTCACGCGTGAGTCACGCCAACAATGTAAAGCACGCGTGAAGAAATGAAAAAAAAAAACGTTAGTTACTTGCGTGTGCTGAAAACCATTATTCATTAGAATAAAATGGCACTGAACGATAGTGAAGCATGAGTGAGGTCATGCTTACCGTGTTCCGTTCTTGAAAGGAATAATGATGTAGCTGGAATTTAACAAGTACCTAGGTGCTGAATGGGAGTCTTCATTTGCTGGATGTACAGAGATAAGTATACAGGGGGGCTCAATAAGGTTGAGATTATCTCAAAAACTGCTTTAATAATTTTTTTACAGTTACATAGTTTTAAATTTTATCTATCTAACAGTGAAATAATTATTGCAATAGGTCAAGTAGTTTTTGAATAAATCTCAACCTTAAAAACTCTCCTGTACACCTTTCTCAGTGTTCCACCGTACCTACCTATGTCTTTATTTAAACTTACTTCAATTATTGAGACACATCTTGTTAAGGTGGAAATTTGTAATAAGCGTTTTTAAGTATTAAGTAACCTATTAGTTACAGTTATTATGCACTGTAAATCTTCCTTAAAGTGAATAAATCGTTGAAAAATGAGACAGTTACAGACCCCAAAAAGCAGGACAGAGACGGCAACAGCTGATGAGAAGCGACAATATGACGTTATCTACTAATGCAATTAAATTAATAATTAAAAGCTATATGTACTAGGAAGGTGTCGCTTAAATAAGAGAAGTATACAATGGGTTTCATTAATGAAACCTTAAGGTTAAGCTTTCCTCAAAAGCAATTTGATATGTATGTGGCCTCCAGTACGGGCGGTTTGTTGATTTTTACGTAGGTATATGAGGTGTCGTTAGATTCGTCTTGTTCGCGAGAATGTCATAGGATACATTTATGCCAAAAAACAGTCGTTTTTAATTTTATAATAAGCAGAGTACTACTTATTCATCCAAAGAACTCTAATAATATTATGGGCACTAGAGATTTTATCGAGAAAATCGTAAGCTCCACTTTATTATAAGTAGCAACGCTATTACAATTTACTAGCACTTACTTTGTGCTGTAATATTATAATATAACGTAGCTTGGAATAAAATCGTTCGTTTTAATAGTCACGTGACCCACGGGGCAATGACGGGTAAATAGTCGTAATGTACAAGTTATTTATATTCATGGCTGTTGAGAAAATGTACAGCTTAATGGGATACTCACACGAAATCCATACGAAAGTAAAAATTGCTCCACTTTAGGTACCAATGACGACCTAAATATTTAATACGGTAAAATAGTGATATTTTTTATAGATGCCTACGTAAAACTTAAAGAAATTTTAAGCGAATTTAAAAAAAAGGAGGAGGTTCTCGTGTACAATAACCGAATTACCTACTAAGTACAACAAGTTTATTATCGGAGAGTAAAAGAGTTCAACGCGCGTCATTTATTTTATTTTACAATTTTGGGAAGACCAATAGCTATATAAATAAGCATGAGCGTACCCAGGTTCTGGGCCGGGGGGCTATAAACTCGCCGAGTTTCTAATTCAACTAACATACGAAAGCTATGAACTCAAAAAATTAATAAGATAAAAAAAAGATTTCTAGATTTAGAATTTCTAATCCGGTGTATCCTACTCAGGTGACAAAGGAAGGTAGGATTTCAAAAGTAAAAGTTTTCCATGAAAATAATTAAGTATTAATCTATTAGATTTTTTAAGCTTAACTAAAGACAAGTGTATAATATTGCGGCCATACTTTTCTATTAGGTACGGACAACAGCAGATCAGTGGTAACACTTGCAGTACGAATTCAACTCTTATGACGCAGATAATAAGAATGGTCCAAAGTGTTACACTTGATCTGTTATTAGCTGTACTACATTTACGAAAGAGATAGCTATATAATCACGTCAAAGCAAACCCCACAAGCGAGAAATGCTACCTGTATATAAAATATTAAAAATAAGCCACACAGAACAAAAAGAATTAGGAGATAAGCTCATCGCAACGGAGAATCCTCTAGAGCCTGTGATTTTCATATGAAAAAAATAACCGCCGTGTTCCGTATTTGTATTTACAAAGCGCCCCAAAGCCCCGGACAATTTACATTTTGTATTAATATTGAAGAATAAGCAAGAAGCATACACGTAATGTTTAGTACCAAGTGGATCCAAACCCTTCGTCAGGGCGAATCTGTGGTTGTTTTTACAGAGATTTGTGAAATAACCGATATGATATTTTTAAATAATTTAGTACTATAAGTAGGTATATAATTTTTAGATTTGTGCAAAAAAAATCAGAAATATCGTAGACCATAAGTTGTTCTGATACTGTGTCCTTTGCGATACATCCAATAACTACATTTAATATTGGTCAACATCCATACATTGCGCAGCAAGGAAAGGTTATTTACTCTTTTGATGTTATTCATAAACCTAGTTAAACCTCGCTTCCTTTAAATCGTGTTGCTATCCCTTTCACACTTCGTTAAAAAAGGTTAAGATAAAAAGGTGGCTAAACGGTGGCGTAACTTTAAATCACGTTTATGAATAACAGCTAGCCTTTGTGAACGGGCCTCTCTCAATGCGCATTAAACCCAATAATTCCTCAGAAGACCCACACTTTCAAATCTGGATTCGGTTAACGATCTAGCGAGAACATAACTTCTCAGTAGATCCACACTATCAAAAAAATTATGTACTGAGGAAAAAAAAATATCCTAGATCCATACATGATGGATCTGGAGTCCAGATTCTGGACAATGGATCTACTGAGATTGATCGGGCTTTTTGCACCCAGTCCCTGCCTTTTAGTCCTCTGTATCTTTCATAAAAGTATCTCAATTGTTTGAGCAATAAGCTCTTATTGCACATTAAAACCGAACAATACATCTAACATTATATTCAAAGTAAATGGTCTATAAAATTAATATCAATCTGTTATCTCCCATTGTTTACTGTGAATTACGAGCAGCCTTGGGCCACCTCTGCAATGGGCGAAGAGGCCGCTAAGAGGTGCAATTAGAGATCCGACTCGAACGCCTTTGCATGCCGCCGAAAACAATTAGAACTCCGTCTAGACTAGGCCGGGAGCCAATTAGCGATATTATCAATTCAGTGTGACGCATCGCGAGTGCAAGCGAGAGTGTTGCTTTGTTTCTAGTGTTTTCCTTTTCCCTTGTTATTAGTTCGACACCTTTAAGGGTGATGCTCCTTCTGTGCGTTGCGTTGCGTCGTCGCATCGGATTTCATATTGAGGCGTGCGACGACGCAACGCACAGATGTATATGTCACAAAAATATATGTAAAACGACGCTGCGACGACGCAACATAACGCACAGACTCCCGTGCTATTTTTTTTATAACTCTACGTAGTCTCTCAACCTCGTTCACTTACTGAATTTAACATCATTAATATCTACTTAAATTGCCAATTAACCCAATAATTGAAATGGTGACTGATTAATTATAGAAATAAATATTATTAGGCATATCTTCGCACTTTATCCTTTGTTGCGGAATATATTATGGTACATACCTAGCTAATTAAATTAAATTTCATGAATTTAGGACAACATCCGTACCTACCTGCCTTGTAAAGATAGCAGATTATATTGTCAATAAGTATAAGTAATCAGTAGGCAAGTATCAAGGAATCAGAAATATTAGTAATCGGATTCGAGAAGGTTAAAAAATACTAATACCTATTTGAAGCACAAACGAATATCATAAGCTGGAATTAGTGGATAAATCAAGCGTAGCACTTTGGATGAGTGTATTTTTCTTATTGTCACATCACCATAGTCTACTCTATGAGTTGACGACGTAGATGCCTACGTGCTATCGAGAGTATAAGAAGAGAAATGAAATTTCGAAACAAAAGGCATATCCAAATAGACATCCAAAAACCCCAAATTGTAATAAAACGAGTCCATATCCGAGTATACCATTAAAAAGTGATCTCACCAACGCGCAACGCGTGCGCAACCCAATCCGCGCATCCAAGATGGCGCATAGAGCACTGCGCACACGCCATGTCCGTCACGCTTGACCGGCCAAGCGAGGACCGTTTTTTCTACATAAACATTGTTCGTGGTAGAGAAATCGACGGGCGTAACTGCAGCTATTGTTGTACTGGGGCTAAACTCCGGGAATATTAGAGCGTGATACTGTAAAAATAGTGGAACTGTTAGGCTTTAAACAAAGTTTAGAATATCCTGTTTGTAGTGGTCAATGGTCATAGAGCACTGCCAGGTACGTGTAAGGAAGTATGCCCACCGAAACTCACCGTTCGCCGCCGCCATGCTGTTTCAGAGTCCAGACTTAGGCCAAGATTGATATGAATCCCCAGGGTAACTTGCAATATAAGATAACCCTACAGTTAACGACTTAACCCGTGAAAACTCTATACATTTGGCTCGGATTAAGTCGCTAACTCTAGATTTATCTTCTATTGCAAGTTGGGATAGTCATCCACCACTAACGTAACACGTAGGGCATATTATAATTATCTACCACTGTCTACGAAATATCGTGTTAAGTGCCGAACCCTGATCCAACCAGGTAACTTGAGGAAGTTGGTGAATGATGAGATGCAATGGGATGTATGCCGCAGTCTCACACCTTAGCCATTTGGGATACCTATAAGTGACGTAGTGTTGGAACATCCATACATCATCTACCATGATATCTCCAATTGTCCTGCATTAATCCGATACTATCAGTTCAATAAAAATAATCTATAAATATCGTTGTACCGTGACTTTTTTATGTACTTACCTACTTAAGTATGCTCTGGGTATATTTACAACCGAAATTAAAGACAAACTTATCCATTATTTCATCAGTAACCATGTCCGTAGTGACATAATATATACTCGAGAACCAGTTTTGTATATCACTTCCGGTTGTTTATTATTCTTATGATATCCTTTGTTCGAGTCTGTTCAGGCGCATCCATTCAAATTACACATATCTATGCGCATACGCAATGAGCCCGCATGCGTATCGCTCGTTACAGTATCGATCGTTGTACCTTATGTAATTATAACCAGCCTTTATTGTATAGTCGACAGCACAGGAATGGTAATTAAAGTACAACTTTTAAGATACAGACGTTACAAAGTCAAAAGTAATTTGCTGTGTCGACTCTACCTTTGCAATTAAACAAATTAAATAAGTTTTGTATCAAAAAACCTGAACTCTACATAAACAGAATATCTACATAAGTATATATAACCTTTATTTTAGAACTGAAGCTTAGTAAATCATACAAGAAATAAACTTTATTTTGGCCAATATTGCTAACTGTAACTGCATACGTGATAAGTAGGTAAGTATTTATAAAGTCGGCATTTAACAACAACTTTTTTCGGATTGTCTGAAGTTTCTGTGGTTTCGAATAAATAAAATTTACTCTCATCAACTCTATTAGCTTAAATTGATCCTTTGCAAGAAGATTCAATAACGATAGTTAGGTACCTATGCGCAAATTACTTAATTCGACTTAAAATAATGTTTTGTTCCATGAAACTTATCTACATATTATGTAGGTATATTGCAACTTATAATGAGATTAAATCCGTGATATCCTAACCTAACCGAAGTATGTATACAATAGTTACCTAAATAATAACGATCTAATTAGATCAACCACCAGCGAGTACTAGGAAAGTAAGTTCAACGACTCTCAAACAAAGTCCTACTTTTTCTTCGTCATGCCTTCGTTAGTAATTTTCATAAAAAATAACGTTTGAAAAGTTTGTTGACCTATTCCGTAGACATCACGAAGTAGAACTAAACAGAGTAGGTATATATTGTTAAATTCATTAATTACCTAGATTTAATACAGTCTACAGCATATCAAGTGTACACTCTACGCGGCGGCGGCGCGGCGCGGCGGCGGCGGTAATTGATAGGTACCTACAGCTGATTGCAATTGTTTTGTGTAAGTTGAAAGGATGTTGGCTGTACCTAGAATGTAATTCGGTAGGAGTATGTTAGCAAGACTAAACTAGACGCCCAATAAGAGGTCCGAGGTCGATTTACCCGTCATTTTAATATTTAAGATGAGTAATAGATTAGCCGAAAGAATTAATATCATTGAAAATGGTTCGATAACCTGCGTTGAAAATGTAGGTAGGTATTTAAGCATTTTAATGTTTAACACGAGGTTAGAACTTAACACTGTGTTATCTCTTAGGAAGTACTATAGCTTGATGCAAGTGGTTCTAAGACGAACAACATATATTTTTCGTAAAACTATAGAACTTGGAATTTAACTATAAAACTTAACTTAACTTTTTATTATCAATAAGGATCGGTTCTAAACGACATCTTTCTAACAGAAATAAAAAAAATATTAAAAAAAATTAATGAAACATTACTGATGAGTAAAATAAGTACTTAGTGATAATTATTTATAAGCGGGACACACGACGCCATATCCAGGCGATTTGAAGTTGATTAAATACTCATAGTCAGAGTTGTCTACAATGTTTGGATATAGTCGTTACTTTGTGTAAAAATACATAAAGTATCGATTAGTTCCCAGACTGTTCTAATAACCTCAATTTGCTCATAAATTATTTCAATGTAGGTAGGTGTGTCACGCTGATACTACTAAGGTATTAGCTGGCACAAATTGTTACTTATCCTTACTGTATCTTGAAGACATCTGTGACAATTCCCACTGTTCATAATAATTTCATTTTCCTTCGAAGTAGAAATAATAGAGCCAATTAGACTATGTAGGTCTTGGAATAGGTATATCTTTATCTGTCGACCTATATGTACGTACAGTCGAAAGCACATTCAAGTTTGGGTCTTACTTTTTATGAATCTGTTATAAAAAGACATTGCCACATTTCAATGGAGCTTTACCCCACCTACAAAGCTACGTGACCATTTAAGCTGTACCTATCATTTTGTTGGGGATTTAATACAGGTTTCATATTGCATAATCATAATCAGTATCATTTTCTACTACTCTCGCAACTCCTATAGAAGAATAACAAAAACAATGAATAATTCGCTTCGATTTCTTACTATTTTCCGAATTCTTAACTAAGCTGGGTTTTTTTCGATTTGCAACTTGTACAAAACTTTATTTTCAACCAATAATTTTAATAAAATACGGAGATATTTTTTCATTTATTCGTTATCTTGTACAACTTGCGATTGATGGTGGGGCAGAATCTGGCATTGTCATTTGAGACCGCATTTCAAGTTTTTCAATTGGCATAGGTACTAGGTACTGGTGCTATAAGTAAAATAATTGGTTGGCCTAAACTTAGATTCTGTTTAATTTTAGGTCCTGCATTTTATAATTCACTAAATACGAGGACCTACTACCTACTACTTAGTTATTAGGTACTGTTTCGGTAAGATTTCGTAAATGTAATTCGTGTTGAATATTGCATAAGAAAGGAGAAATTACCTTTACTTTAAAAAAAAGTAATACCCTAATACTTACCTATGTTCCTATGAAAAACAAAAACATTTGCTCGCTCTACTTTGATAACAGTCCTAACAATACTTTCCACTACGTTGTTGGACTTTTTATTTGAGCATTGAACACGCAACAATATTTTCAGACACGAATGTCGTTTGGCGGTCTCTGTACATAAATTCAAAAGGGCAATTCAGTTCGCTGACTTATGAGCTACTAAATAGGGGGCAACGAGTCATTTCTCTATAAGTAATAATTACATTATCGTTTATGTACTTATTTATCACAATGAACAGCCAATTTAAACCGAAGCCCAAATCAAGTGTCTTATTTTGTAAAACAAAAACTACCCTACCCTACTAACATTTTAAGCTGTTCTGTGATTATTGCATGGTTATTTTCACATTATTAGATCGAATCACTTTATTTTCACGACGATGAACAGGTTCGATCAATCAGTTCCTTCAGTGTTGCATCACAACAGGGAATTGGACAATCATATTTGTTTACAAAATAAGACACTTGATTTGGGCTGCGGTATACATCCATACCTACACCCAAGAAACGTATTTCGCACTAGCGTAGGTCGCGCGAGCGTACAGCTAACAGCAGATCAAGTGTAACAGTTTGGACCGCTCTTATTATCTGCGTGGTAAGATTAAAAATCGTACTGCAAGTGTTACCATTGATCTGCTGTTGTCCGTACCTAGTGTCGCACAAACGAGCGCCGCGTGGCACTGGTGCATTGACAACTAGTCATTTTCTTGTATGATGGACGTGAAACCTGTGTGAAACATTGGCAATGCCGCAGCCCTCTCGACCTGTCGAACGCGATTACTTATTGTAGCGATAAGATGGATGTTTGTGAAGGCAATCTACGTGTTTCGCACTCGTCCTTTTCATGGTGCGGTGCGAGAGTAGAAAACTTACTAACTTTGGCAAATTTCGAACCCATCGTATTCTATCTAAGAATTTTCTCAAATATGCAAGTTTCCCCAAAAGTTCACCGTTGGTAGAGCAAGCGGTAATGTACTTAATTAGAAACCACGACGTAGGTACTTACCTACCTACTTATACGTAAGTGCCTTTGTATCTTTCCTATAAAATAATCTAAGTATCATACTTTACTAACAATGAATAAGTAGCTATAAAACATCATTTTTCTTCCTCCCATAATAAAATTAATGTAGCATTACCCTCCAACAAGCGTTTCCGCGACAAAATGGCGGGCGAGCGTCGATAGCTTTGAATGTTTGATACACTCGGCGCCGCTACGACATGACGCGGGACGGCGAGCGTGAATATACTCACCTTTTCCAGTAAATCGTGACCTGTCTAAATTAAGCGGATCATCCCCGGCTCACCCTTTCTAGTAAGACACCAAAGAAGCATGGTAGCTCTCCTTACGCTGGACACGACAACGCGTACGTTTGGTCGCATTAAATATTTAACTTTAGCCTAGTTTTCATAATATCCCCTTTGAATTTACCATTTAATTCCGTCTAATTGCGGAGTTAATGGCGGACCTATATATTTTTCCCAGAAATGGGGAAATATAGGTGGTTATTTGTGGAAGTTATAATCAGAAAGATTAAAATGATGGTGGATCAACCACCCACTACCGTTCCTCGTACCCCGTATTACACGTAAAATTATTACAATCGGCGACCTTGATAGGAATTCGAACAGTCGTCAGTCCATGCAATCGATCTATCAATCAACCCAGTTTGGTTCAGAGAAGGCTGTTGTTATACTGGATTTAAATAATATATTTAATAAGTATTTGTGCTCTCCGACTCTACATTACTAGATATTCTCTATACATACGGAAAACACTGGCTCCTATCATCCCATCCACCAGAAAACATTTGAATGAATGAAATGAAATAAAGTTGTATCTTTAATATCGACTGTAGAAGTAACGTCAAACACGACAGGATTTAAGAGATTTGGGAGACAAGGATCACAGAAAATAATTTCCCTAATTTATCACGTTACATATTACTGTATCATATTATCATTTATCTCTTATTTATGTTTACTGGGAAATGTTCTCGCAAACTCTTTGTTTGCCCGTTAATTTCGTAACAACCGGATTGCATGATGTCGGGTCGAGACACGCGAATATGCCATTTTCGATGTGATTTGTTCATTTTTTAACTATTTTATTAGTGAAAAGATAAACTTACGGGTGTTTCCGGACCCGTAAAGGGTGGGCAGAGACGGCGACTTCCATCTGTGAATTTGTTTGTTAGCTGAACATAAAAACATGATTACTAAGATCAAATGGCGTCCAATGTCTATTTTAATCAAATCAAATATTATTTATTGCATAAAAAAAACAAATACATATAAAAGTGTGAATTAAAAACAAACAAAAATTCCATGCAATAGGCAAAATAATGATTAATGATTCGTTGCCGTGATTTTTTCTAGGCATTTTGAGCCGAAAAATCTAAGGCTTCTCCAACCGATTTATATTTCATGTCTGTACTTCAATGAACTTTACTTTTCTCATATTACACTTACCCCTAGAGTGCAGAATAGTTTCATGACATGATTTTAAACTAATAGGGTTTTCAACCCTGCATTTGGGTCATTCACAGTAATAAAGGATTGTAATGTAATAACATATCTATACTCTATTGGATCGAATGCTCGAATATTTGTTGAGCCGATACACGGAGAATCGACAAATTAGTTCAGTTGAAATTATATCATATATATTCTGCTTTTGCCATAATGCTTAAAAACAGATGTTATTAATTAAAGTTACGTCAAACGACTTATGGCTCGTGTGGTTGTCGCGGGGCCCGTCAGAATAGAGTAAAAAAACGGCCCAGTGCGAGTAGGACTCGCGCACCGAGGGTTCCGTGCAACAAAATTGCTCTAATGAAAAGATAAACTAGATATATTGAGAAACTTATAAGTTGGGCTAGATTGCTCCAGCGAGAACTGGGCCAGCTGCAAAGATAAGTTTGTAATCACAATAATCGAAAAAAAAAAGGTTTTGGGTAATGTAAATACAAATTTAGTTTTCGGATTTTTTCCTTTACTTGTGCTATAATACAATGATACTAGGTCAACGAGAAGTACTATAGGTTTTGATTCCATTGCGTTTTCATACAAATATGCGCGAAAACGCGACATAAACAGCAATATCTTTTGATTGCGTTGACGTAGAAGTTTGATTTTTTTCACGGCTGCATGAGATTACAGACCTATACCCACAGAGCACCCCCACCTGTGCCTATACCGAAGCCCAAATCAAATGTCTTATTTTGTAAACAAAAACCACCCTACCCTACTAACATTTTAAGCTGTTCTGTGATTATTGCATAATTATTTTCACATTATTAGATCGGATTACTTTATTTTCACAATGATGAACAGGTTCGATCAATCAGTTCCTTCAGTGTTACATCACAACACAACAGGTAATTAGACGATCATATTGGTTTACAAAATAAGACACTTGATTTGGGCTTCGGTATACGTATTTCATATTAATTTTAACTTGATACGTCCCCGCGTTTCTGAGAAAAAAGTCTTGACGACAGACAGACAGATGGCCAACAAAGTGATCCTATAAGGACTCCTTTTTCCTCTTGAGGTACGGAACCCTAAAAAGCAATTTAAATGGATAAATAATATACGCCATGTGATGTGAAGTACTACTTTTTAATGTATCAAAACAATACATTTAAATCAGCACACTGGTATTCTACATAGAGATCTTCATCAATTGGTCTATGACCTTGGTCTAAAATGAAACTGCCGTCAATTTAATTACTACCTATACACTATACATATCTACTTAGATCTACAAAATACAATAGCAGCAGTCGCTTTGGGAGACATTAGGTTTTCAATGTTTTGGGTAACTTTTTACTACAGGGTAACAATATATTACTATTATATTAAGATTTAAGTGACATATCCATTTATATACAATTAATATTATATTATATATGGTCACGAACATGGATTGTTGAGCTCCAAGTGACTAAATGTAATTTGGCCGTGTTTTGCAATTCAATAGCTAAAGATTCACAAAGAAAATATCGCTAGAAAGTCATAGTGGCGACACAATTTTAGAGTTCGCCCAATCAGACGTCGGTTTTGATCACTTTCGACGGCAAAAGGCAGACGATAAAACGCAAAAACCACCTCTAAGCTAAATTCACAATCATAGCAAAAACCGCGGTTACAGCCAACCAATCAGCGGACGACATTGCCAACTTTCACGCAAATATGGTGGCGGTATCAGCAATTTTTTTGAGATTCTGAAATCATCTTAAAGCTAGATTTACATCGACCCCTCATTAATAGGGCCTAATTTGTAGCAAACCACCTCTAGTATCACCCCTTTCAAGGAATGTATCGAATTTCCAATCACCCTGTATATAGACAGACAGTTGTTTTTTTACATATTAGATTGCATAATATACCTACATTTTATAAATACTGGGTTCGATCCTGGTTTGAAGTTTTTCGCTATACATACATGTACTCGTAAAAGTAAGTAGCGGTTTTTTTTTACTTTTGGACAGGAGAGAGATGACATTATTTTAGTTTTTTCTTTTTCTTTTTTTTCTCGTGTGGTTTAGTGACCAAACCTATTGTCAGAGTTATTCAGGCCGCACGTAGTCATTATTTCAGTTAGACAGATAAAACGACACGACCTATTGAAAAAAAGGAACCAGAATCGGCCTCAGTATTATAACCAAATAAAATCGTGAAGCAATGAAGTTTGGCCCTGACCGGACCGCGGGGTTCATTGTTTCATGAATATAAATCATAATTACAGAATAAAAATAATAATATACCTTTACCTAATATAATTTTAAATACCTGTAATATTCGCATTTCTCTATTAAATTCAATATAGGTTAACATTACAAATAATAAGTTTATTATTGTAATTTATAAGCGTAAACGAATGTACATTTAACAATAAATGGCAACAATAGCTTAAAACAACTTTACTTATTTCGTAAAATCTACTTAGGTGTAAGGGGGCGTACTATTTATTACCTTAACAGAAAATGATAATGGAAAAAAACTTTTGTTTCATTCACGACTTTTCCATATTTGCGATTTTTTTTATTTTCTTATTTTTGTACAGCTAACAGCAGATCATGTGTAACACTTTGAACTTTGGACCGTTCTTATTATCTGCGTCGTAAGATGTATAATCGTACTGCAAAATTTGTACGAGACGTTGAATTACTTTTATTTATTATTCGAAAAGTCTTAGAACAAAGTTATTCTTTACATTCAGTACGTATGTACATGTATTGCATGTGTTACGTTTTGTTTGGGCTTTTGGAACAAACGAATTGAGCGAGGGAGATTCAAGAAAGAGATTCATAGATCATAGAGCGCATGATAGCGAAAGGGTCACTAAAGTAGAGAGGCACAGGACATTGGGTGTACTTTACATATCAATAGTATGTTCGGAAAGACAAACGACGACGACGCGACGCGAATAAATTGAGAATTAACATTAAATATTTATTTGACAAAACTTTTTAAGTTCATATAATTGTCAACAAACGTTAATTTTATTTCGCTATAGACTGTGACATTTCCGCGATTTTAATTAGAAAACTTTTGATCATCAGATGTGTTGGAATAACAATTTATTTGATAGAGTTTTTAGTTTGCCTCCACGTTGAATTATAAAATAATTAAAAATCTATCAACAAAACAAGTTAAAGTCACTTATCAGACTACCACGCTGTCCACGGAGGCTGGTTCATTTGGCTTATAGGTACATTTGTCATATTGATTGGTAAGTTGACTAAAGCGTAGCGCATGTTATGCTTTCGAAGAATTTGCATAATTTTCGCTCCATTGCGTCCCAGGAGAAATGCTGCCGGTATATTCACTTCTTCATCCGTTCTGAAAAATACAAATAGATTTATGTTACGTATTAAAAGCATACCACTTGTATAACGATTAATGATGACTTTAGAGACTGGAATTCAAAGTAATTTAATTTCATAGAAATAAGTGTAAGTAACCAAACCAAGTCATTTCATGTTCGGGGATACTCATACGAGCCTTGACTAGACACTGCAGGCTAAATAAATATGCCTGTCTGATACTAATGCCTGTAGATTCTGCTGTGAATTAGAGGAAACTACTATGCATATGCTCTGTGAGTTGACACTCGTTCTCATTCACAGTAGAAGCCGGGTTAGGTGGACACTTAATGCCCCAAGGATATAAAAACTCTCTCGCCCAAGTGCATCATATGTTCCTGGTCTTGGGTGGGAGCGAGATATAAGAACTCGGTGTGCGGTCCCAATAGACTGTTGAGGTCGCAGTGACCCTTCGGCTTGTACAAACACCCTGATATCAAATAATAATGTAACTTACGTGTCGTCATCCACCATTTCGATGATATGGTCCAGTGCCGCGTCCCACTTTACAATGGATTCTGTAATGATCATCGCCCGGGCGCCAGCCTGCTGCGCTTTGGCTGTCTTGTGCACAAAGGGACACTTCCTGTAACATTGGACATTGAATGGTTATTAATAATAAGGACAATAGGGTGTGATTCTGTCATGTGGGGCTATTACTCTAAATGAATTAATCATACCATATCATGGCACACCGAACAGAGACGCCGCTATACCAACGTAGCACTGTCCCTGTTTCGCACGCCATGACATGGTATGATTTTATCGTTTTGATAATCATAAAATAATATAAATATACTTTATTGCACCATAAATACAGGATTTATTACATTCTTATTCTTAAAGGGGCTGAGAGACTCTGCACCGACTCCACGAAGGTGGGAGTTTTGTGCATTTCCTCTGCTCTGTCAGCTCAGCCACCCCAGCTCGCTGAAATAGCGCAGCAGGGTTGCCGGCTGACAGCTCCACTGTTGCAGGCTTTCCGACACTGATATGCTTGTATCCATCCTCATATCCATTTTTTGTACAGTGGTGGTCTTAGGGCTAAAAGCCTGTATCATAATAGCCTGTTTGGTGACAAATTCCCATTAATGATTATATAAATGCCTGTGTACTCGGAATTTGATTCCATTGAAAGCTTACCTTGGTAAGCCATACAATCATAGAATAGGATCAGAAGAAGTGATGTCACATCCTACTAACCCAATGCAAATTCTATACTAAGTTTGTTTTGTCACAAAATGATGATGTCCTTCGCGAATTTGATCATTAATATCTCTTTCTCTAGTATCAATTGGAATATCGTAACACAAATTTCAGATGTTTCTAAAAATGAATTGCAAAAGATAAAAATCTTGTGAGTTGATTTATGCAATAAAAAATATTAGTCAACTATACACACACATACATTTGTACACACCTAGACAGGCAGCATAAAGCAAATTTATACAAAAAGATAATACCTACATGTTATGGGCTTCACCCTATTTTAAATGACACAAATACATATATTTGACATTGAACATAGGATAATTTTAGAGTTTAGCCGATAGTTGGTGTAAGAGGCCCTAACAAGATTACTATATTAATTCAAGAACTCACCCTCTCTCAGATAGTGCGATGTGGCCAACCATGTCTTCATTGTTTACAATATCGGAACAACTGTGCAATGGAATGGTTGGAACTAAATGGACTCTCTTCAACAGCACGCTTTCATTCTGGAAATAGGTATATCATGATAGTATTAGCTAAGATTTTAGTTTAGTGTGATGGTGGATTAAGCAATTATGTATAAGGGCCCTCTCAGTTAATGGCCATTATTTGATTTGGTCTTTGGTATACTTAATTAAATTTTTTAATTTGCCAATATTAAGTACACAGTGAAACTTACAAAATGGGCTCCAAAATCCTTTGCTGGCCGTATACGATATGTGTATCTCAGTTCAGGTGGGTCCAAGATTTCAAAAAACACATCCCCACCTATTATGTCAGCTGTAGACGATCCATCATAGAAATGCAGATCATTGGCTAAAAATAAAAAAGGTACATGGAGTGTGACAGAACAGTCAATTCATTCAAAAATAAATTGGACGATTATTTTAAAAAGTTTAACAAGAATATACTACTTAGTGATAGAATCTATAATTAATTTATTATTAATATTTCATTATGAACAGGCAGCTCATCACTGATCACACATCACTAATGAAATATTAATAGTAAATTAATCAGAAAATGTTTGCCAATATAGGTATGATGGCGGTGGTATGTGATCTGTATTTCTGCAGTTCCAAGATCAGTTAGATTCAAGGTCTCACTGTATAAGTAGCTCAGAAGTCAACATTGACTACTGAGCTCCTTTGTCCAAGGTTGCAGTCGCTTTTAGGCGACTCCTCTAGAGAAAGAAAGGAAGTATATGTAAAACTAGATAATTAATGCGAGAATAGGGTGGGCGACCTGAGGAGCACCCAAGAAATCGCTGGAAGGACGAGCGTTGTCAAGAAGGACCTACTCTTATTCCAGACCCACACGTGGCGAAAAGAAACGGGGGGTTTTGGTTTAGTTTTTGTAATAATTAGCATGTTTGAAGTGTGATGTTGATGGATGGATGTAAAAAGGAAGAGTGCAAAGTATAATTACCGCCTGCGGACACCATAGCCACAAATATAGCAAGTAATAAACAGGAGTATATTAACACCGTCTTTTTATAATTAATGTGTGGCATCCTAAACAATTTAAAAATAGTAAATAAAGTGCACAATGAAACACTGCACCAGTGAAAAAAGTATTCTATTTTTATTTAATGGCTTCTCCTCTTATTATAGCGGTAATTGCGCATAAGATATGGAGTAATCAAGTAATTTTAAATAGAAAATAACAAGCACAGCACCGCAATCACCTCCAAGCACTTTTTTCCAAATCCAATTTACATATTTTTTTCCCCCCAGCAGTGTTGCCAGATGTAGCCTGAACCAAATCGCCAAAAATTTGGCTTCAGGTAGCCTAAATCGCCCAATTCAAAAAAATATTAAAATTAGCCTAAAATCGCCCAAATACGGATCAAGTAGCCTAAGTTGCTTTTTTTATACATACCACAGTTAACTTTAATTAGCAGAACACCGTTTTTTAGGCTTGAAATACACCTCAATTTAATTATTTATAAACATGACGTGTTCCTTTCGCAAAAATTTCCTTTTCTCCTTGTATATGTACTTAATGTGATTTTCAAATAGTATAAAAACTAAAATAAAAATAATTTAGATTTAAAAAAAAAATAAGTAATGTAGTTTGTTTGACGTTGACTGGATCATGATTTACAATTTAATTGTGGCCTCGATAAAATTGGAGAGCCAAACCTTTGTTTCACAAAAATCTAAAATTTGTAGAACTGACCGATACTGAAAACCCTCTCTTTTGGCTTTATACTCTTTCTGTTTCCTATTCCACAATAATAAATTGCATGAAAAAGTTTTATTTTTTAAATTGAGGCTACAATCAAAAAAATCACGGTCCAAGTCAACTTCTAAACAAACAACATTGATTCTTTTCTTTTTAGTTTTTCTCTATTTGGAAATCATATGAAAATACAAGGAGAAAAGGGAGATTTTATCGAAATACATTTTGCAAACTTAACAATTTGCGAAATGGACATTATGAGAGATTGATGTTTTGAGCTTGGTGACATGACTTAAACAACGTTGCTAACCCCACACTACATATTCTGTATTGTGTATTTCTATATAGAAATACACAATACAGAAATAATTTATTGACGATGGAGGCAATTTATTAGCATTGATGATGAATAATATTAATCATCATGTAGGACCTAATAAAACAATTTCTTCTAAAATACCTCCATCGTCATAATTCGCTGAAGATTGCTGGAGCTGTAGAGGCCAGCTGATAATGTGGAAGGATCTGTGGGTTATGTGGTTTTGCCAGTATATGATTATATTAGGAAAATAAAACGTTAATTGGAAAATTATGGCAAGATTTATTACATTTTTCTCTATTTATTATTAAGATTTATTAGATCTGCTAAAAATTTATCTAGCTGTTCGTTTGTAGCCTAAAATCGCCCAATTGTTTTTTCGGGATAGCCTAAATGGCGACCAGTCGCAAATCACGATTTATGGTCGCCCCGACCCCCTTCGAGATAGCCTAAATGGCGATAAGTCGCCTAATCTGGCAGCACTGCCCCCCAGATAAGAGGTAAATGCAAGGCTAACAGGAGCATACAGCCGTCTGCAAAATTCGTTTTTATGGTTTTTGAACAATAAACTATGCTATATTTTTAAATTGACATATCGGTAGTGCCTAGAAACTATACTTTTTAAAAATTTATATAAAATTATTACAAGATCGCCCAAATATCGATTACTGCATTTTTTCATGAAATGAAATATCATTTATTTGTAAATATGGGTAAATAATATATTTGTGTCTTAGAGTCTGGCTAACGAAAGAGTGTCCTGGAGTTTCCTTAAAAGTTTATAATAATTGCTTTAATATGGGTAAAACAATAAAAAGTAACGTACGAAAGCTGCTACATACTATGATCAGTAAGTTTAAACAAAAACGAGAAGAGAAAACAGTTGTTTTCCATGAAAATAAACAATGTTTAGGTGCCATCTCGGGACTTTTTAGGTTAGTATGACTTTGTAATCTTGATCTTTGTTGACTGAATATTAGATATATTTACGATATGTTCATACTTTTTCTTATGTTTATAGATAATCTTGGAGATATTGAAGGACTCTGCTAAATTAAAAACATTGTTGGAACGAATTATTATATATAAACGGATATCACTCACTTATATTGTTAAAGTCGGCAATTAGACCGACAGTTTCGACCGATTTCGACGGTCTTTTTCAAGGTGAGCGCGCCACGCCCGCGTCGCCGTTGACGTTTCTTCGCGCACTGCGGATGAGCGCCCTCTGTGCGCGCTCCGAGATAACTTGTCCCGCCGACGACGACGGTGCGTTCGATAGCTGTAGCTGGATTCGTTGATCGATCTCACTTGTCGGGGAGTTACCGCCACTCACGTTAGGTCCCGTCACGCAGTATGTACTCACTGCGTCTACACCGTATACTGCGTGACGGGACCTAACGTGAGTGAAGAAACGTCAACGGCGACGCGGGCGTGGCGCGCTCACCTTGAAAAAGACCGTCGAAATCGGTCGAAACTGTCGGTCTAATTGCCGACTTTAACAATATAAGTGAGTGATATCCGTTTATATATAATAATTTGTAGTAATGGCTCACTATAGTTTTAATTCTAAAATTGTTGGAACGCTAAGAAATTTGGAGAAAAAATGTTTAATAGTAACTCAAGACTATATTCTTAGAAGAAATATCTTCATCTTCACTAACTGGTATGTACCTGCATGCATCGGTTTAGAGTTTTTTATTTGTTTGTTCCATTTCACAAAGTTGTGTTATTTGACGTCATCAAATTTCATTATTAAGTATGCATTTTATACTTTGTTTTGCAGAGGTTGGTGTCACGACATTAAAAAAATTTAAAGGAAGGATCTGCGAATGAAAGGATGTGCAGCACTCCAGAAAAAAACGCCCCCACAAAAGCTCGGTATCTAATTAAGACAGTTAATCTGCCCGCAAAAGAAAAAGAAAAAATGATAAAAACCTCGTTTGACCGAATAACTGCAGAAAATTGGAAAAAATGGCGGACCATGTAATAAATGTGGAAAATAAATACAAACAAAGAGATCACATAACAGAAGAAGTATTGAAAGAATTCATAATAAGTGCAAGTGATGACGACTCCACTGATACAGGAGAATCCTTAAAGGTTGAATTTTTTGAGTACGATGATTGAACATCATCAGCCTATTAAACATGTTAAAGCAATTTAATGAACTGAATGTTAAGTAGGTGAATATTATGTATATACTAATAAAAAATATCTACACACTCGTTTTTTTACTCACATCCATAACAGTCGAGGCTCCGACGCACCAAACACAGCCTTTATAAACAAACGACATTTTGAAATGTGGTGTTAACCATGAGGTTATGCACATTTAAAGAATTGGTGTGTTTCTTAAATTAGAAATTAATTTCGTAAGCAACTGTTATACAAATTGATAGTCGTAAATACAAAAAAAATACTCAAGTATCAAAACATTTTTCTCCTACTATAGTCAGTAATACCACATGTAGATTTTTTGAATTTCCCGCGTTTTCTCAGGTCACTCTTTCGTTAGCCAGACTCTAGTACCACCATATTCAGCCCGAAAGCGTACAAAT
Organism: Tachystola acroxantha; assembly: GCA_963506565.1. Taxonomy (NCBI): domain Eukaryota; kingdom Metazoa; phylum Arthropoda; class Insecta; order Lepidoptera; family Oecophoridae; genus Tachystola; species Tachystola acroxantha. The sequence continues at coordinate 8,119,601 of OY735880.1, forward strand.
TTTGTGAAAGTCTTTTGACTTGGAATTACATAATACTTTCTGACAATTATCGCAAAAATAGAGTGAATTATTATCTCGTTGTATGTATCAAGTCATTGCGTTGTATGTACAGACATGGCTGTATAGGCTAGATTCCCTTTGCCTGTATCATGTCGCTGTCTCGTCTGCTTCCTCTAGTGATGTGCGGATTCGATTATTTTCAAAATAGATGAATCGAATATCAGTTCTTTCTACAATCGAATAATAACCAATTATTTTGTCAAATAAAATAAAATTAAAAGAGCACAACCTTCTTTATGATAACAAGCCCTGAAAATTACACATTATAGCACATAGAATCTACGTACATACACAAATTCACGCCTACGCCTGATTCGGCTTAGGGGTGGGCAGAGACGGTGGACTTCCATTTTGTTGCGATCCTGGTACACAACTTTCGCTTCCTCCACATTCATTAATCTTTTTAATGAATGCTCGTCGGTTTGTAAATAGAACGCACTTCACCCTTTTTTTTTAAACATCGCCAATTTGGTCGACGTACTACAGTTAACAGCAGATCAAGTGTAACACTTTGTACCGTTCTTATTATCTGGGTCATAAAAGTTGAATTCGTACTGCAAGTGTTACCATTGATCTGCTGTTGTCCGTACGTCCTCCTAGGTCTACCTCTGCCGACCCTTCCATCGACATGAGCTCTATGTTATAATCTAGAACGAAATATCTTTTATAATTTATTTTCGGCACGAAAATCGAACCCGCTACATTTTATATTTATACCACGCGGGCCCAATGTGGATTGGCGGATTATATGTACAGTCTACCCTACTACTGTTACCCGAGATAAGTATCCAGTGGAGGGGACCTCAATTTCTCAAAAAGTACTTGACTGATTTTTTAAATTTCTCAACAATTAAGTACATAGTGTGTACTCTAAACAATATACTAGAGAAAATATATTTTACAATCTGTCAAGTAGTTTATGAAAAAATCTCAACCTAATTGAGCCCCCCTGGATACCCTTATCTCAGATTTTCTTCTACGGCATGCGTTTTGTCACGATGCGATGTTTTCCTTTACTTTGTATCTAAAAATACGTAAGTTTTCTCTTTCGTAAGGAAAAACCAGAAAACTCATTGGCACAAAATCGAAACTGGGAGCCTGGGATCTCCGTATCGTAAGTCCAGTGACGCAACCACTGCGCAACCACCGCGCTGTCACCACGAGCTCTCAATAATCGATTATTCATAATCGATAAGGCTCGTCACTACCTTCGTTTTTCTTTCATCATTCATTCGTTGTTGTCAAATTCATTTCATATTATTTCATTGTCAATGGATAGCGGTATTGGTCGGTTGGTGGCAGGCCCCTGACACTCTATACTCCTTTGTCGTAGTACAGCTTGGCATGTCAATGTTATGTTTATTCGATTGATGGTTTGTCGTGTTTGTCAGATCTCGCCAAGAGCAATTTATGCAAACGATTAGATCCCGTAAAAGAAAACCCGCTAACACCAAACAAAATAAAATATATGTTAGTACGTATACTCTTTTAAAAAAAAATTAAATAACATTCGTTGTCATGACAACAAACAACAACCAAATCCGTTTTATTTTAATTTAATTTGTTTCCGTTCTATGTTTTCTGTTTTCGAAGACGCTTTAAATATTTCGCTACATAATTTCAAGCGCATCTTAATGGCAACAAAATGTATGCTGAATGCTGTTTAATGTATACGGGCAATAAATAACAAACACCGTGCAATAAGGTTTTTTTCCATATAAGTTGGAACGAAATGAATGGACTATCTGGACTCATCACAACTAGCAGAACGAGGTTCATACAAATGATTAACAGAGGTACATATCAATCAAGAGAAAACGAGGAAGATGATAATCAGTGGTAAGTAAATACTGTTTGATATCATTCACTATTTGCCATGGTCGAGCCTGACTATAGTCACATCATCACTAAAGAGGGTTGCGGTCATTCTATGGAAATAATCACATAATCCCCTGATCTTTGGATTGCGTTAATCCTAGCTCTTTCAAATTATTTTATATAAATTAATAATTACAGTTTATAATATTGATTCCAGAAAAACGAAGAGGCGGAGACGATATCAATAAAATTGTAAGGAAAACACCGAACGCGACGTATGTTTGCTAGTCGACCAACTTTCATTAATTGAAAAATGAAATCTTATTAATTTCCGGAAGTGTGGAATTAAGGAACAGAAGACGGAACAACTTTTTACAAGCAAATTATGAATACACTTGTTTTAATGTTCGAAATTGTATTAGGTAGGCACTTTTGTGAATTGTATGTGTATAGGTAAACATGAACAAATTGTAATAAATGCCTTTTAAAATATAATTTACCTTTTTATTAAATTAAATTATTATAAAATGCAATATTTATAAGAGAAATCTATCGACCCCTAGTCGATAATAAGTACAACCCTAATTATCGATTTCAAAAAGCTTTTACAAGACCAACACTATATCTGGCTTGCTATTGGTCGGATATCTGTCAGATTTGTTGGGCTGACTGACAAGCTATGGAAATAATGCGTTCTCCTTAGTGTCCTATCTGTTTTGAATGGAAAACTTATATCTTTAATCTGTGGTTGGTGGTTTCTTTTTGTCAAGATTTGTACCGGTAAGTTTTTTCTCAATTCATTACTAAATTATTATTTATTATGTTTTTTGAGTTTTTTTTATTAGGATTTGTTGATATTCTTTTATAGTCTATAATGTAAAGTTCTTTATTGCAGCCAGCAATCAATGCAATTCCAAATGAATATTGTGAAATTTCCTAAAATTTCGAAAAAAACTAAACATTTTTTTTGTTATCCTATCACTATGATAAAAATGCTGTGGCTACTAATATACCCTTACAGGGCCAAACTTTATTTCGTTCTTAAAAAATTAACCACAAGCTCAGGTACAATATAATACCTAAATCTGCAGTTAATTCATAAATAGGTACCTCTTCAAACTTAACCTAACCGAAAATCATATAATACACCTTTTTTATAGTACTTATCGTACTTCAAGAGGAAAAGAAAATTCTTATAGGATAGCTTTTATCAGCCTTTGTTTCACCATAGGTATGTGCAGTTCAAGAACATGACATTACATGACACTTTGCCAATTGGGCATTTTGTGAACATTCTGAAACAAATAATTTTACCTTTCATCATCATCATCAGCCCGTATCATCCACTGCAGGACATAGGCCTTTCCCAAAGCATGCCACTCAACCCTACTCTCAGCCTTCTGCATCCAGTCTCTGTTAAAATGGGTGATTTTACCTTTATATTATGTTTATTATCAGATAAAGATAACACACACAATGGATGAGAATGGTGAAGAGCAACTTAAGTCTAGACCATATCAGACCCAGTTGGAGGAGATTGCTATTAACAAAAACACAATTATTCATTTACCAACAGGTTTGTTTTCTTAGTTTTTAACCTTATAATAGCAGGGCCTGGCTATATAGCTGATTGTACACCGACTAAACTGTTTAACCTACCCAATAAATTATTTAGTTGGTGGGCTACCTTGAATAACTAATGCGAGGTGCATGCACATACATCACTAACTCAACTCAATCGAGACAGTAGTGGCATCAATCCAATTAAATAGTTGAGTTGGCTGTGTGTGTAGCCATTCACATTACCAGTCACCATACACCAATATCATTTTAAATTTCTTTAAAATTTCATTATTAAAAAACTTCACATTAATCTAAATTTTACTGTACTGTAGATACTGAATTGGTTCATTTTATCAGCCTATTTATTTAATCTAATTCCAAGAATTTCAAATATTCCAATAAACTGTACCTATAAATTAAATAAGATTAGAAAAGAATGAAAGTTATAATATATATTTTTTACAGGATCAGGGAAGACTTTTATTGCAATTCGTGTGATCAACAGACTAAGGGAAGCTTTAAGAAAGCCATGGGGAGAAGGGGGCAAGAGGACCTTCTTCCTTGTCAACACAGTACCTTTAGTCGGCCAACAGGTAATGATTTTTATCCAACTATAAAAAATAAGTGTAGATAAATCCAGGTTCGATCCTTAAAACGATGTTGTGATAAATTGTGCACGCCATTTTTCTTATGTCTTGAAGTAGTATACTACTTCAAGGGTCTTATAAGACCCTTTTAAAAGCCCTAAAATACTAGATATTAAATGATAGTAGGTTTTTTTCTAAATTAAGTAGTATATTTCATGTATTATGCATATGCCACAATGTTATGATAATAATACATCTGCCTCTCTTATTGTACTCATATAACTAATACTTCAGTGGTTTGCTGGAAGAGATACCTTTCTGAGATAAATTCGCCCTGGTAAACGTTTATTATGGTAGGTATATCAAGACGTATCTCTGTATATGCTTGTGTGTAGAAATAAAGTATTCTAGGTAGGTATATAAATATAAGTAATCGTTGAATCAAGCAATCAATCAGACACAAAAACTGTTGCCATCTAAGTGATAGTGAATTATAGCTGTTATATTTCAATTCTGGGAATGTGTACATTGTATTATCACTCAAATGACCTTTGATGAGATGACTCACACTCACATTTGTGACTAAGGTATCTCAAACACAAAACAAGGAAAGTGTGTGAAACTCCAAAGCAATGATAAACAATAATTGCTGGTATGGGATAACTACATCGTTAGATACAGGGATGGGTGGCTGGAAGAGGCTCAGGACAGGGATGGATGGAAGAGGAGGGGGGAGACCTTTGCCCAGCAGTGGGACAGTTTATAGGTTAAGAAAAAAGAAATAAATGTGATAACTCAATGTATAAAGCGAGTATAACATTCCCAATCACTATTGTCTGCAGTAACATGTAGCTTAAAAGCGTACGTCGTAAGGTGTCGACTGTACAAACAACTAAGTCGATGTTATCATTTTCAAGAACATTCTGGTTTACATGCCTTGTTAGTTCTGAGAATTGGCAGCTACGCTCTGATTGGTTGGTTTGAGATAAACATAAATAGGTATATTGGAAAAGTGTGACTCTTTGGATTATGTGCGGACATAAGGTTTGTTTTGAAATAGTAGTGTAACATCGATTCTCCGTGCCATTATCGCGCACTCCACTTCAGTTAATGTTTAGGGAATTTCTCTACTTGCCAACGCCTCTGGCTTGCGTAGCATACTTGGTGAATTGTATGTTGTATAGTATAAATCAAGTAGTAGTTAGTAGGGGATTACCCCTAAATTAAAATGCAATGCGATGAGCATTGCATTTTAATTTAGGGGTAATCCCCTACTAGTGTTGTTTAAAGAATGAACTTCATTGTTGCTTGCCCTCATTTCCTTTAATTACTATATTTATCACAATTGCTTTCTGTGCTTTATATTCGGTTTTAACCATCTCATGCATTACCTTACATTATTTTCTAGGATTTCTATTATTATCTAACATCATGTACACTCGACAGCATGTCGATAGTAGGTTACACTTGCAATACGAATTAAATACTTATGACTCAGTACAATACAACGTCCAAAATGTTATTTTTGACGTTCTTTAGCCTGTACCTCGCTTTAAACTGTACATAGTTCGACCGAAAATGTCGGAAACAAGTAGAAATTGTTTCAAAAAACAAACAAAAACCCACTGCAAAAAGACTATCCCCTTTTGATTAATTTTATACCCTATGACACTCCCGTAATCAAGACGAATCTAACGATACCTCATACACCAAAATCCACCAAGCCGTTTAGGCTACAGGATTTCAGGGAAGAATGGACATACATACACACGAAAAACATTACGCTCCTTCTGGGGCAGTCAAATAATTACTTGCGCAACTTAAGGAGTATTTATTTAAGGACTAAGTAGCTTTTATTTATTTATAGATAATAAATAATCGTTGTGTATGGATTGTACCTTAGGTAGGCCCCTTGGGGTTGGAATTCATTTTAAGTATCGATGAGCGCTGAACGCCGCTGTGGGATGTGTACGAGACGTGTCAGAGAAAATTATACCGAAGCGAAGGGCCCTAATTTGGATTAGATTTGATGGCCATGATAGAATCGCACCTACTGACATTTACATACATACACAAACTCAACATTTACATAAATACGACAGACCGATACTACTGACAAACATGTACAGGCTCCGGCCTATTTGGGCTGGGGAATTACACGCCGAAATCTATATTTTATGTCGAGTTCTTTGGTTTATATAGCGTTTCCATGTCTATAAAAGACATTGCCACATTTCAATGGAGCTTTGCCCCACCTACAAAACTACGTGACCATTTAAGCTGTACCTATCATTTTGTTGAGGCCTTATTACAGGTTTCATATTGCATAATCATAATCAGTATCATTTTCTACTACTCTCGCAACTCCTATAGAAGAATAACAAAAACAATGAATAAATCGCTTCGATTTCTTACTATTTTCTGAATTCTTAATTAAGCTGTTTTTTTCGAATCGCAACTTGTACAAAACTTTATTTTAAACCAATAATTTTAATAAAAAACGGAGATATTTTTTCATTTATTCGTTATCTTGTACCACTTGCGGTTGATGGTGGGGCAGAATCTGGCATAGTCATTTGATGTGTTAAATAAAATAAAAAAAATAAAAAATATGTTTGTAAATTTCAGAAAAAGGTCATAGAAAGTTTGAGTCCGGTAAAGGGCGTCATCGGCTACAGCGGGGAAGATGGCGTCGACTACTGGAACAAAGACAAATGGGATGCTGAATTGGCTAAGTATCAGGTATGATATCAGCCATGTCACGGAGCATTTTGTTTAGGTACTTCGTTGGCTTAGCGACCCCAAAAAGCGGCATCGCAGACTGAATCTCTAGCAAGTCTTTCTGCGACTCCTTCCAATTAATAATGTAATTCTTATTATTTAAAAAAAATTGCTGCTGAGAGAGTTGTTTTGACAGTTTTTCTCCTCAGCGTTAGCACCTTTTCCTCGCAAAGCGGAGTAAATGAAAATTCTAAATAATGTTCGTTGACGTACTGCTATAAAACCTCTTTGAGGTTGGTTTTTTTTCTTCAATATTCGTTTATAATTTTTTTTTAGTTGGTGTGATTTACTTACAAAATATATACCTACACAAAGTATTTTTTTGCATTAAAGGATTTATTATTCGGATTCTATCTATATTCTTATACGCCACTTTTGTATCCTTCGTGGTGTCACTTTTCGGTGACTCCTCTCGAGGAAAACTATTAATATAAAGAAAAGATATTAATTTTATTAATCTTTAACATTGGCAAATGACAAAAACTGCCGTATCCATTAATAAGAAAATAAAATTATTATATGCGCAGGTAGTAGTAATGACAAGCCAGATCCTGGCGGACATGCTCACGCACTACTACATCAAAATTGAGGACATAAACCTGATGATATTCGACGAGTGCCACCACGCAGTCGTAGACCATCCCATGAGGTTGATAATGAAGCATTTCGAGAACTGTCCCGCCGACAAACATCCTAGAATTCTCGGTAAGTTTGTTCATAACACAGACAAATACATAAATAACATACAGAAGAAACAAATTGGTACAAAGAGCGAGCTTATCTTAAAAGAAATTGAGATGTTTGCTGTGTTCCATACAGGTTTACAGTTATAACTCAGAGAAAAACCTAAATACTCGTAGTCCAGTTGCGAGTACGTGCTGAAAACGGTAATACAAATTAAGCGTGAATACTCGAGGTATGTAACCGAATGGGTGATCGCTAGTGAGTGACATTTTCATCTGAGGCCCTCAATGTCTCTGAAAGCAATGCCGTTAATCTCAGTTGCAAATGACAGGTTATCTAAGAGGGTTCTAAATTAAAATAGCCCACCGTGCTAGGCAAGAAATTTCGAGTAAACCGTTAGTTAAAAGTGGACGGTAGCACCAGGTATAGTCGACAGCCCATGAACCTATAACTATAAGTACAAAATAATTGCGATCTATGGCGTATTACCTACACATAGAGTGTCCGTGTGGCACGCATGATGTGATCGACCGTTATTTCAATGGCTGTTTCCAGGGTTAACGGCGACCCTTCTCAACACAAATGTGACTAAATACAAAGTGGAGGAGTCTCTGCGGATCCTAGAAATCACATTCCACGCTACTATTGCGACTGTGAATGCCCTTGGCGAGGTTTTGAAGTAAGATATTCTGTTATTCTAAAGTGTTCGATGAGATTCACCACCCATCACACCATGACCCACGTAATGGCGTCCGACGTAAAGACATTTTGCTACAATGAATGCGTCAGATGGAATTCCGTCGTCTCTGCCTCCTCCTATGGGAGACGGGCGTGAGTTTATGTATACCGCAGCCCAAATCAAGTGTCTTATTTTGTAAACAAATATAATCGTCTAATTACCTGTTTTGATGTAACACTGAAGGAACTGATTGATCGAACCTGTTCATCATTGTGAAAATAAAGTAATCCGATCTAATAATGTGAAAATAACTAAGCAATAATCACAGAACAGCTTAAAGTGTTAGTAGGGAACCCGTGTTTACAAAATAAGACACTTGATTTGGGCTTCGGTGTATGTATATTGACTTTGTAGTTCCGTATGTATATTTTGTGGTTCTGCTTCTGACCTACCTACCATACATGAGAGCCACTACCATGAGTTGTCGTAGTAAGTTCGCTGAGTCGCTCGCTAACGAGTACGTTAGGTACAGCGTTCGAGATTAGTGAGATTGTATTTCCTCTACTGGCCGCTAAGGGGTGCAACAATCTGTGTATGGAAAAAAGTCTGTGGGGTCGTTGTAAAAATACTAGACTCTCGTTACAGATAGATAGATAATCATTTATTCGTTAAAGATGTTGTAGATAAATACAAAAAAAGATGTATCACTATACGCCAAGTCCAACAGAGGCCCAGGCTCGATCACAAGTCGCGCATTACCGATGATGAATGAATTTATTCGGGGTACATACATTTAAGAATACGATTGCTTTTATAACGGTGAGCATAAGCATCATGAGAAAACTTGCACATATTATAATAATATGTGAAAATGACGCAACAAAATAGTTTTTTTTTAAATAATTATTAGAATGTGTTTTTGACGTAATGTCATTCAATGTCAAAAACATTTTGTCATAATATACACATTCGTCACCTTTGCCTTCCATTTCGCCGGCTTTGTCATCCTTTAATTCCTAAACATTGAGGCCGACGGTCATAGACAGTTTGAGTTGAGTGGAGTTTGAGTTTGGTCTTACAACTGTCAGTTTTCATACAATTTTGACTGTCTTAAGTGCGAGCTCACGGTGAGTTTGTGGTAAAAACTTTCTATGACTATCGGCTTTAAGACTGGGGTTCCACTTCATGTTTTAATTCTTTCATGTGTCTTAAAAGCTTCAATTATTTCAGTTATTCGACCAATCCACACGAATTGATAGAATATTTCAAAATTACGCCTCTCACATCCGCTGCGAAGGAAGCGATTGAAATACTCGAGGATCTGCAACGGACAGTCATCTCTATTAATTTGCCATTGCCCATTGGTAAGCCAAACATCAAACTGCAGAAATGGCAGGAAGACATAACTGCAGATCCTAAGAAGGTGAGAGTATTTAAAAGCGCATTAATATGTAAAACTGGAAGAAATATAATGTCGACATGGCAGAAATTGAAGTCCGTCTCTTTAACTTTCAGAAACCAGGACAATTTATGTACATTTACTGAATTGTCTCAAAAATGGTATTGTATTCTTTCTTCTTCCAGAGCAGTCCCAGAAACGTCTTTAAACGGCCTATTCACTTCAAGAAAATTTAATTTGCCCAATTGCCGTATATAGTAACACGGTAGTGCAAGTCCTGTCGTACGTAGTTTCGACCTCAAAGGTGCTTGAAAACCGAATATTACGGCAATTGTCGTATCAGGAAGAACGCTGCGCCCGGGCCGCAGCGATTTAGACTATTAATTTTACAAGCGCGCGCTCCATAGTAAAAAGTATGGAAGACTTGCGCGTAAAAAGGAAGAATGTTTGATTGAAGATAAATAGTTTTTTTGGCTTTGAATGATATAAAACTAATACGACCAAATCGTTCTTCACTCTTTTGTATCTGGCCTCAGCGCTATAGAATTTTAATAATTTGATTCGTTTGCTTCTTATATTACCACCCAAAAAGGTATATTTGGTCGAAAATTGTAAATTATTGTAAGAAGACGATTTTTTTATATCGAAAACAAGATACAATAAAAAAAATGTCACGGCCTATTTGTAGTCTGCATCTTTAATGTTTCTACAGATATATTTTTTATTCAATTTGAACACATTTTGTTTAAGACATGGGAGGCCGTATGCAGTCATTTTCAAAAGTCAGTCCTTTCTTTCAGATAGTGAAAGAAGTGCGAAACATGTTGGTCTCAGCTGTGACGTTAATAGAAGAGCTTGGCGTGTACGGCGGTGCTCTCGGCGTACTCGCCTACGTCATACTGCTGGAGCGACTCAAACGCAAGGCACTGAACGCGGAAGAAGAACGTTTATATAAGTTTACCATCACCGGGGTACTCAAGTGAGTTTCGATGAATGAATGATGATGATAGAAAAATACAAAATATTCTATTTACGAAAAATATTACATTTAGGGTCTCTAGCGTTCAAGTCTGCGTCTTCTAGTTCGCCCGATACATAAAATGTAACAAAGATTAATTAAATAAATAAATAAAATAATCAGTAAATAAAATAAATAATAATCGATTTTAAAATTAGAACGTAATTTTAAAATCGATTATTATTTATTTTATAGTATATGTATGGGTTTATTTACTAACTGTGTGATATGTTTCAGAGCGCGAATGATTCTGATACAATCGATGAACGATGACAAAGGGTACGACAAAATCATCAAACATTCATCCTCTAAAGTGATCCAACTTTTGAATGTGCTGAAGGAATACAATCCGGCTGTATTCAATGCCCGTGGAGGTAAAATATAACAGGAGTATTTAGATTTTATGCAAATGCCTAACCGCGCTTGTAACCTTATTTCTTTTTCCTTATTTCTTTGATAGTGTAATTCAGTACTTCACGAAGTGTCTAGAGCCTTGACACATCGCGAAGTACGCGCTGAGGTTAGACAGATACTTTATTTAGCGCGAGTTTCACGGTCTGTCTAAAATTTTATAGTACGTCGTGAGTCGAGCTTCACGATGTGCTACATTTTCTTAAGTCAAATGATGTAGTTAGGCGCGATTCTGTAGCGCCACTAAGTCCAATCCTAAACATAAACGCAACTGTCAGTGATTTGTCACATGCCGTAAGAGTGAGCGGGAACACTCGCTTAGTGACCGTTATGGTGGCACTTCACTTGGCTATTCGTATTCGCTATTGGATTTTTGTCGTATTTGTCAAATACTTGACGTACATACAAATAAGGCGAATATTTTGTCAAGCATACCAGCCACACATGGTAATTATGACAAATACGAATAGCCATGTGAAGTGCCACCATTAAAATTAGCGTGCCACACTCTACCTCTACAATTATCTGGCTAACTCGACGCGCACTTCACGATGTGTCTATACACTTCGTGAAGTGCTGAATTACAACATCTGACTACGGCATATTTATCTGGTAGCGAATATGGATGAAGATTTCTAAGATTTGTTGGAATGGCGGGGTTCCTTGTTTGTATCCCAGTCGTGGCGATTTAATTCTATTGCGTATGGGTATTTCAGTAACGCCAAACGTACATAACCGCTAATATTGAGAAGGTACCTACATTCACATTTATGTGTGTTTGTTTTAACACTTTATTGCACAACACAGACAAATACATATAAACATACAGAAGAAACAAATTGGTACAAAGGGCGAGCTTATCTCAAAAGAGATATCTCTTTTGAGTTGTCTCGGGTTTGCTGGTAGAAACCTACCAGCAAACCCGCGAAAGAAAGAGCAGGATTAAAAAGTGGTAGTCGTCGTGGTGTACATATAAAAGATGTAAATAAATAAATTTATGGTATATGTGACTACAATAAATCTTTTAAATTTACAGTTGCAATGAGATTCAATACTGCCCGAAAACCATTATCGGGAATTATATTCACTAAGCAAAGATTCTCAGCGAAAGTGCTGTTCAATCTATTGAAGGATGTCAAGATTGCCAACCCGGAGGAATTTGGATTCCTAAATCACGATTTCATCGTCGGATTCAATATCAGTCCATTCAAAAGCACAAGAGAGCAGCACTTCATGAAAAAGTCCAGTGAAACGGCTCTTCTAAAGTTCAGTAACCGGTAAGTACCTAACAATTGAAGTTATTTATGACATTTTTGCATCCGCTACGCTTTTTTGATACAATATCTCCATTAGCCGAAGGCTGCCTGGAATAAATCGCTTAAAGCGATAAGGCCGCCTATCTGTAGAATTTACTCTCTATTTTTACCCGTCCGCGCAAGAAGGAGGGTTGTGTTTGTATATATTGTGTTGTGAGTATGTATTGTATGTATGTACTACGCCCTGCAGCCTAAACGGCTTGATGGATTTCAGCCGAATGACAGTCAGCCGCAATCTATTTGCCTAATGGGTCCACAGCTTAATGATTAGTCAATCAATTTATAGACCACTCCGCTCACAGACTCCGCTCCGCTTCAGTGAAAACAGTCTAAAGCTGTAGCACACGGGATCAACCCGGCGCCGCCCCACCAAGCCTCGCGCTGTCAAACAGTAGTCAAAATAATGCGAGGCGATAACTTTACGGAGGCGATTAGTGCGCGTTGCAGTATGAAGTTTCATACAAAGAATACTGAACGACTCGAGTTGATCACTCTCCGCGGCGTTACAGCGTGCGACAACGTAGAGCTGAGGAAGGCGTTTGCAGTCTATTACATAATAAATACTTGTTTCAGAGAATTGAATTGTTTAATAGCGACGAGCGTTATAGAAGAGGGCGTAGATATACCCCAATGCATGCTGGTTCTACGGTACGACGCGCCGTTGGAATACAGATCCTACATTCAAAGCAAAGGTACTCATGCCACTACATTCATGCATTCATGGACTACAAGTCTGAGAACAAATCTATGGCTCGTGTAATCCCCTAATCCGCACTGTACCCACCTATTACTATACAGGATTTGTTTACTATACAGGGTGTAACGTCAAGGGTATATGAAGCCAAAGGGAGGGTGTTCAGTATGGGTAACTGAATAACTATTGTTCTACGATTTTTCGATTTTCGCAGATTTATTTTTGAATTTTTCATACATTTATTTACCGGTCAGCTGATCGATTTGTATGAGACATTAATTTATTTTTATATTCGAAAAGTCGTAGAACAAAAGTTGTTCAGTTACCGATACTGAACACCCTCCCTTCGGCTTCATATAGCCTTTCCGTGACACCCTGTATATTGCGTCACGGAGAAGTATTGTAGGTTCTAATAGAAATTCAGGGCTGGTCACGGTCGTCGTAGAATAGAACCAATAACCGAAAGGACGAAGGGTAGACGAGTTTTTGAGTGGAGACGAACAATCGAGTAAGCGTAGATAACCGAAAGGGTAGACGAGTTTTTGAGTGGAGACGAACGATCGAGTAAGCGTAGTGTGGGACTCCGTCCAAACAGTGCACAGTGGGGCGAAGATCTGCGCAAGGTACCTAATTGACAGGGCTGAGGAATCGAGTGACACGTTTTGGGAGAGGCCTAAGTCCTGTGGACTGATGTAGGTTAATGTTATCATCAACATAATGATGTTTCCACTATCGCCCACCAGAGGCGCCCTTCATCTTCCATAAAATATATTTGGATTGTTATAAAATGAATACTTTGTATGTTCTTGCTTACATAAAGTGATTTGTTCATTAGGTAAGAAGTTTTAAGTATTATTGATGTAAATTAAGCTTACGAACAATGGTGGCGATGTGTTGCTGAAAGTGGATGTTAAAAATGCTTTTAACTCAGTCGATAGGAGCACCCTGTTGACAGAGGTTAAAAATAAAGTTCCGGACCTTTTCAATTTTTTATTCCAGTGCTATGGTAAAAATTCAAAATTAATCTACGAAAATGACCTCCTATCGTCTGAAGTAGGCTGTCAACAGGGTGATCCTCTCGGGCCGGCTATTTTCAGTCTCGTGATTCACCCTATCATTAAACGTCTCGAGTCAAAATTTAACGTTTGGTATTTGGATGATGGAACTCTAGGAGGCGACGCCAATACAGTGTTGATAGACCTATCCTTCATCATTTCTGAATTTAAAACCATTGGCTTAGATCTAAATTTTAACAAATGCGAATTATTTTTGTCGGACTCATGCACTTCCAAATCTGAAATTAAACAAATGTTTGATGCACTTGCACCAAACATCAAAATTATCGACTCTAGTTCGCTTCGTCTCCTAGGTTCTCCTATTCTCGATGAGTCTATTTCAGATTTTATTGAGGATAAAATTCAAAATTTTAGTGAAGTTTCGGATAGACTTTCAAAAATTAATACTCATATGGCCTATGTCATCATTAAATTCTGCTTATTTGTGCCAAAATTTACGTATTCATTGCGATGTTGCCAACTGTGGAATCACCCAGATCTATTACACAAATTGGACAGCATCGTAATGAATACGCTCACCACCATTCTCAACATCCCTTTGGACGATCGTACCTGGTGCCAGGCATCTCTACCAATTCGGTTGGAGGGCCTCGGCATCAGAAAAATTTCCTGTGTTTCATTACCCGCATTTTTGTCCTCGGCTATAAGCACGCAAAAATTAGTTGACTCGATTTTGGAAAAAAGTTTAAACACCACTGTCATCTCCTTCGTAGCCGAGGCCATGAATGCCTGGAGAATAGCCTGCCCGAGTACAAGCCTGCCCAAATGCCCTTCCTCGCAGAAACAGTGGGACGGCCCGCTCTGTGAGTTGGTACGGAATAATCTTTTAAATACGTCCACCAATCTCACGGAGCGAGCACGTCTCATAGCTGTCTCTCGCTGGGAATCGGGCCTTTGGTTGCAGGCTCTTCCATCCAAAAATTTAGGTACTATTTTGGATAATAACACCTTCCGTTCAGCCGTATCCTTACGTATTGGTGCTCCGTGTGTAGCACCACACAGGTGTGCATGCGGAGACAAGGTCGACCGCCTCGGCCACCACGGACTCAGCTGCAGCAGGAGCGCGGGCCGCATTGCTCGCCACAGCGCAATTAATGATGTCATCCGTCGGGCCTTCGGAAGTTCCAATGTCGCCGCCGTATTAGAGCCGAACGGACTCATGCGCGACGACGGAAAAAGGCCTGACGGAATGACACTCATTCCATGGAAGATGGGACGGCCTTTGGTGTGGGATGCCACATGTGTCGATACACTGGCGCCGTCCCATCTTCCTGAAACATCTCAAAGGGCGAGTGGCGCTGCTGTAGCGGCTGAATTCCTCAAACGGCGCAAGTATTGTGGTCTCGACAGAGGCTACATATTTGTGCCGTTTGGGGTAGAAACGCTGGGTCCGTGGGGGCCGGGAGCGATGGAGATCTATAAAGATCTCTCGGGACGGCTCGTGGAGTCCACACGTGACCAAAATGCTGGCCTGTATTTCGCCCAAAGAATTAGCTTGGCTATTCAGAGGGGAAATGCCGCCAGCATTTTGGGCACGCTGCCGGACAACGGGGATCGGTTGAACTATCTGTAATGCAAGCCATTCAGATAGTTCAACCGACCTATTTTGTACATATAGTTTTATTTTAGTTTAGTTATATTTTAGTAAGTATTTTTATTTTTAGTTTAATATTGTAGTTTAGTAAGTTAGTTTATATTTTTAGTTATTTTAATAAACTCCAAGAGCTTATCGTCGTCGCTTTTCGCCACTACGTGAGCTATGGCGTGATGTTGGCGAACCTCATCACCGTCTTTTTATAGTACTTTAGATGTACTTGATCACATAGTGGTCCCACGATTACGGGTATACCTCATGGCTGTTATTCATAAACGTGATTTAAAGTTACGCCACCGTTTACCCTTTCTATCTTAACCTTTTTTAACGAAGTGTGAAAGGGATAGCAACACGATTTAGGGGAAGTGAGGTGTAACTAGGTTTATGAATAACAGCATAACACTTCAGAAAATCCAACTATGTCGTAGCCAAACGTCAGGACTGTTGTTTCTCATTCTCTACATCCTACCACCTGCCTGGACGAGCATAACATACGAATAATACATAAAACTGGCTTCTGCCCCCGACTATGTCTGAGATCTTTATAAATTATAGCCTATGTGTTACTCTGATTTATGAGCTATATTATTGTAAAGTTTCATTAAAATACATACATTAGTTTTTGCGAGAAACACCAACATCCATCCATCCAAACTTTCGCGTTTATATTTTAGTGGGATGGAATAGATTAAAGTGTTTTAAAAATCAATTTTGAACCGAATTAACTGCAAATAACTTGTAACTAAATGAAATTGTACCTCGACGGCACATCAATGGCAATAGTGTTACCTATTTATTTATTTAGATTCTCCAACAACACATACATTATACATTTACTAACATACAGTATACCTACATTTGATAATATGCTTTCGACTCTACATAGACTAAACACACCTCTACAAAGATGCAGAGGCAGTTGATCAAATTAGTATTTATATTTCAGGCCGTGCAAGGAGCTCCGATTCCACCTTCGTCATGATGATTGGCGAAGATAACAGGCAAAAATTCCAGAAGCAATACGTATCTTTTCAGCAAACAGAATCTTATGTACAAAAAGTAAGTACCTAAGTATATTACAAATAAATATTTTGTGAAATTCACATAAATTGATCAGGGCCCTGAACATGAACTCTTATAGCAGGATTACTTCAATAATACTTTGTTATTTCGCCCCATGACGTCCTGAATAAGCTTTAAGGTCGTCATGATACGAAACAGGCTGCCCGCACAGCTCAAGGGCAACAGCGCGCTCACTCGGTTTAAAAATAAATTAAAACAAATGTTATTGCAGAGGTGCTTCTATACAATAAAGGATTTCCTAGATATGTAACTTTAATCTTATATAAATAATAGATGTGCAGATATGAGTAAGTAATTAATAATAGTAATAATAAAAAATCCTGGCTACGCTTCGGTGACCTTTTTGGGGAAACTGAGGGTTTTGTCTGTGCAATTATGGACGAAGTTATCAAGACGAACAACTACCGGAAGTATATCCTGAAAGACGGTACGGTCGACATATGTCGAGCATGCCACCGTCCCGGAGAGTCACTCAGGCATATAGTTTCCGGTTGTTCTCATCTTGCTAACGGCGAGTATTTGCACAGACATAATCAAGTAGCCAGGATAGTCCACCAGCAACTTGCCCTTAAATACGGTCTTGTCAGTACTGAGGTGCCGTACTATCAGTACGCACCAGCGCCAGTTCTCGAAAATGGTCGTGCCACGCTCTACTGGGATCGGTCTATCATCACGGACAGGACTATTGTCGCCAATAGACCTGATATCGTGCTGATAGACCGATCGTCGCGTCGGGCAATTCGGGTTGATGTCACCATCCCCCATGATGAGAATCTCGTGAAGGCCGAAAAGGTAAGTAGATACTTAGACTTGGCTCACGAGATTACCGCCATGTGGGATGTGGACTCAACCATAATTGTTCCGATAGTCGTAACAGTGAACGGGTTAATAGCGAAGAGTCTTGACCAACATCTTAAGAGACTCTCGCTAGACAGTTGGGTCAAGAGCCGGATGCAGAAGGCAGTGCTGCTGGACAGGGCACGTATTGTGAGGAGGTTCCTCACTCTGGGATCCTAACCTCCGGCAGCTTGGATGCACATGCATCCCGCTACCGGCGGGTGGCTATTTTTTATATTTATATATTTTAGTATTTGTTTTTTATTATTAAAATGTATAAATGTATTAAATAAGAAAGAAAAGGTATAAATACAATAATAATAATATTTCGAACTTATTTGACATGACGCCTAGTAATGTATATTGTTTTTTTTTGGGGATTAGCTTTTAATTTATTTTTAACTTATATTTATACTTAATTTTGAACACAAAGTGATTTGTTGACGACTAAATGAACTTGAATAACAAAGTATTATTGAAACAATCCTGCTATAAGACTTCATGGTAAGGGGGCTGATCCTACACTGGGGTGTCCCTCAGTGCTCTGATTATCAGATAATGGTACTATTCTTCAAGTAATGGTCATCACGCAAATATTTGCCCCCGATGATAAACTAGCAACCTTCGGCATGGTTTGTAAACATACCTAAGTGACCGTGAAGTGAGTGAAGAGCTCGTCGCAATACAATTTTTTGTTTTGTTTTTAACGATCCTAGATTTCCATTGTAGAGAAATACACCTTTGATTACATTCTTAGCCATAATCGTAGTTAAACCTGGATTCCATTAAACCGTGTTTGGTCAATTTCACACTTAGTTAAAGAATATTAAATTAGAAAGGAGAACGTTGGCTTAAATCAGGGAATTTCTTCTATATAACTAGTTTAACGTCACTTCCCTTAAAACGGTTTAAGTCCCTTTAAGTAGCTTTCACACTTCGTTAAAAAAAGGTAGGGACCGAAGGCTTAAACCGGGTCTAACTTTAAATCACGTGTAAGGCTAACTGATAAGTCTCTTATAGATATTGGTGGGCAACACTGATGATCGCAATGCGCCGAGTTCCGGCGATATCCAAGAAGGATTGTACGACGACGACGAGATTCCGCCGTACATTACAGCACATGGCAGTGAGTATGGATTTGAGGGTGATAATGACAGTGAGGATGTAGTTCATTGATAACTTTTTAAAAAGTGCTACTTTTAGTACCACAAAGTAGTACATCCTGAAAATCGTTAAAACTGAAATAACTCGGAAACTGTTAGACTTCAGATAACCCTATTTATTCAATGAGTAGATATTGACGTCACCGACCACTGGTCTTCGGTATATCGTATATCCGTCGGACATCCTGTATAAATAAATATACACATTTATATATTGGAGTTTTGGAATAATTATATGTAAGAACTAAGAACTGCAGTTTCGAGCTAGATTCAAGGGTGTCACTTTTATGGATAGTTATATTACTCTTTGGTCAATTTGGTCCACTACAGAGCTAGGAAGTTCGAAGCTCGTCCAGCGCTGCGGGTAACGGAATAGGAAGCGAAGACTACCTATGATATAATGGTACATTTACACGCTTTCCAAGATTTTTAAAAACGCTGGAACACTATTTATACGCTTGCTAGTAAGTTAGGTATGTTCCAGACATGCAAACATGGCAGACATGGACGTCGATGTTGTTTTGGCTCTTGCGCCTGTGAGACTCTAAAACCGGGCCGTGTAAATAAGTCGCAAGCGCTTGACGCAAGCATTCTTTGATCTGTGTTCAAAAACCGACACCGGCCCGGATCGACACAAACTCACGCAAGTCAAGCCAACACCCGTTTGTCGAGGCTTGCCAAACGTGTAAACGTACCATAATATAACTGTTATATGATACTCAATCTGGCAAATTACGAAACTGTCGTATCCATTAATAAAATAAATAAAAACTGACCTATTGTTAATTTCACAGCTCGCTTATCAGCCGTATCAGCTATCAGCCTGCTGAACCGCTACTGTTCCATCCTGCCCCACGACCAGTTCACTACGATAACTCCTATGTGGATACAGGAATTGGTCCAGGATCCAAAGAACGATAACCTGTCTCTCGTCAAGATATACATGCCCATCGCGTGCCCTGTTAAGGAAACTATAAAGGTATGACGTACACATAGGACATCAAGTGTAACACTTCCGTTCTTATTATCTGCGTCGTAAGAGTGGACATCGCACTTCAAGTGTTACCATTGATCTGCTGTATCTCTCTCTTCTCGTGTGGTTTAGTGAGCAAACCTATTGGCAGACACTTAATAGTGCGATTTCTAGAATGCACACGCATAATATTAGTCGCCTCTCGTTGCGTTCGCTGACTCCATTCATTGAAAGCTGTTCGCTGTGGTGATAGTGCTTCCAAAATCCCGCCTGGCACTGCGGGACGCGGTGTGCCATGCGTCTCGCCCCGCACCTACGCGCGGAGGTGCATGTTTCTCCGCTTGTAGGCGCTTGTTTTGCATGAACGCGCGTGGATGCATTTTCTGTGTTGGACTCTGCGTGTTTTCTATACAAATGAAGATACTTGCAACGTTCTAACATGCATTCACGCGCTACGCTGCATGGTACGTGGCAGTGTGTTAATCGCCTTACGCGATATGGCATATGAACGACAGCGACAGTTGCGTGTAGGATTAGGATTCGACTTAGTGGCCAGGTACATTGTCAGGTTTAAAAAAGTTTACCACCAACGTGTTCTGTGTGAGTTCATGCCGACATAGTTTTGTATGCAGAATGGGCCTGGCGTTGCACCATAAGACGTTTTGAGCATTCTGTGTTTTTAGAATATGATAGAAAAGAAAATTAGTGTGTGGGACACTAATTAATTACACAAGCTTACAAAAAGCAAATAAACAATAAATTTATATGATAAGTGGTGTGGCAAAAGATACTTATACAGGGTGTTTTTTGGTCAACGACGAGCGACTCAGGGGTGGTGTCTTTACTATTTTTAATATAATTACTATTAAAAAATATCTGTTCAGGTTCTCTTGAATTTATCGCAGAGCTTGGCAGCTGTCATTGTGCGGTACAAAATACACCCGACGCACGCTGTTGGTGGCCTCGTTCATATGCCTGGTATACATGTATTAGTGTGTATGTAACAATGAATTTTATTATTGAATGGATTTTTACAAGAAAAATAAAGGTCTTTTTATATTTCTTTTGACATCAGTATCGTGTATATTATCACCCCTGAGTCGCTCGTCGTAGACCAAAACAACATCCTGTATATATTTTGAGACATTTTGCTTTTTAGTCTTTATGATAAGGACGGATTACATTGAGCTACTACTGTGATATCACACCGTCATTCTATGCTTACTGTATTTCAGGGACTACCAGGAAGAAACTTGAAGTCTGCGAAACGATCTGCGGCACTTAACGCCTGCATCCGATTGCACGAAGAAGGCGAACTGGATACCGTAACGCTGCTGCCCAATCGATATTGGTATGTTATATAGAAAGTATAGTCGGACCGCGAATGCTGTACCGCGCCTTGTGTGGCGACAGACGTACGAGGGGAGGAACGCGAGTGAGTGCGAGAGAGATGGACGACGAAATGACAGAGTGAACCGAGCTGTTTCACCCCTCGTATCGCCGCACCGCTACCTTTACCGAAGGCGCGGTACAGCGCTTGCGGTGAAACTATACCGAAATATTGTACTAATTGATTTCTTGTTGTAACTAATATTCTATTAATTCATTCTCATATCATATCCGTCGATTATTCTACCTAAAGGTTTTCTGGAAAAGATCGCTTTCAGCGAAAATACAGCCAATTGTGGTACTAATTGTATAGGCATACTTCTTTGTGCAATAATTATGCAATAAATAATATTTATCTTATCTTTATACTCACACCTGCCTGTCTGGTCTGTTTGCTTCTAATTATTACTCAAGAACCGTTAGAAAGGAAGTGATACCATAGCTAATTATAAATACAAATTCGCCCAAGGTGGGTTTAAGCCTATTATAAATAATAAATATATCATCAAGCTATTACCAAACTGAAGGCACAAAGTACATCATTCCGTGTTTTGTGCTGAAGGCGAGAAATGAAGAATAAAGATTTGTAAAATATGGCGACATGTCAAATTAGTCCGCCATTTTGTCCAACAGTCCCGCTTTTTTTCGCCCAAACCTATAAGGGCGATGAATGTGATGTAATGTCGTGTTTTATAGTGTAGTGGACTTCGATCGTACTGACGTAAAACAGTGTTTCCTGAACTGGCCGTGGGACAACGAAGAACAAGATGTCGAGGGTATACCCAGACCTGGCACGAAGAAGAGAGTGCGTAAACACAAGAAAGTGGTAAGTTCTTATATGAGAGCCCCTAAAGTCTGTATTCCTGCTACGATGATGTCGTTGCGTATGTAGGGCGTGAGTACGAATATACTATTAAGCTTTATTTACATGTACAGACACTGAACGTGTCTGACACGTGCGGTGGCAGGCAATATTCTTTTATACAATGTGTATGTACACGGCCGCGCAGACGCGGACAGACACATTGTATATAATAATATGATTTTGGCTCATTGTAGATGTAAACGAAGCTATACCGCAGCCAAAATTAAGTGTCTTATTTTGGAAACAAATATGATCGTCTAATTACCTGTTGTGATGTAACACTGAAGGAACTGATTGATCGAACCTGACCATCTTTGTGATCTAATAATGTGAAAATAACTATGCAATATTCACAGAACAGCTTAAAATGTTAGTAGGGTAGGGTAGTTTTAGTTTACAAAATAAGAGACTTGATTTGGGCTTCGGTTGAGCATGAACGCGCGCGTGGCAGTATATTCGTATGCGCCAACGAATTAGAATATATCTTTATTGCAAGTACATATTACTCAGATTTTTTTTATGTATTTTGCCATGCTCGGTGAACAAAGGGATGACAAGGTCGCAGGTTCAAGTTCTGCCCACGGCTAGAAATTTTTCATCATTTAAAATACATTTTTTATGTTTTTGCATGTCACCATTTTATATTTATACCACTTTTGAAAGGAAAGGTGCTAACGCTACCTAACTACGCGACATAAGTCAGCGTTGCAGGAATGTAGGACTAATACATCGTGATACCGCATTTAGGTACACAAACGTTCGTCGAAACATTCAACGAGTGTATAAATGTGGTACTATACAATATGTCGTGTTAAATCGGCGAAGTAATCACATCTAATTATCTAATGGTTATACCAATACATTATAATAAATTCGAATTCGTTTCATCAACAGTTCCCATCATACTTGCAAGGACCTAAAGACTCGTCAGACCAGCAAACGTACTACCTTCACGTCATTAAATTAAAGACAGTATTCAAAGAGCCGACCGACTCGAGGGAGAAGGCATTATACGACCTTCTACATCGAGAGGAGACTTACGGCTTTCTGACGCTGCAGCCTTTGCCTCAGCTATGCGACTTCCCAATGTTCACGACTGTCGGTGAAGTTGCCACCTCTCTAGAAATGAATTACGCCGTCATTCAACTGGATGAGCAGTTGTTTGCGATAGTTAAACGGTAAGCTTTCTGAATATAATTATTTCAGTAGTTGAAATTCATTATATTATGAGCAAGCATACCACGAAGGGTCGAATGCCATTGGCTCGAACATTTGTTGAGTCTACACATGCAGATTGAATATTCGTTCAGTAATACAATGGCACAGATTCAAAGAGGATGGGTCCCATTATTCCATGGAACAATGACGTCATCGGACACAATGACACAATTTTTGTTCCATGGAACAAATGATATTTTATTTTCTCTATTTGTTCTATACACGGTGTCTTTGAATTCATTCGACAAATTGTACTCATGATAAATATTAAATTAGTAAGGTTTTTTAGTAAAATCAAAACTGAAAAAAAAAAAACTAAGTACGTCACAAATTCCATAGAACAAATGACACCTCTTCAAAGATATAAGTTAGATCTAGTTTCGGAGCTTGTGCCCATTGTAATTATTTAAGAGCGCAGATAAAAAGAACGGTCTAAATTGCTACATTTGATGTGCTTTGGGCTGTACATATGTGTAATGGTGGCACTTCACATAGCTTTTTGTGGCTTATTCCACTAATCCCCGTTGACAATCCCCGTCAACGGGGATTAGTGAACTTTTTGTTCATTAATCCCCGTTAACGCCAATTGGAGCTTATAATGGGGATTAATGAACTAAAAAGTTCATTAATCCCCATTACGTTAAAAATAAAATACTAATGTAAGAATCAGGTACCTCCTATTTATTATTAGATAATAACTCACTTATTGATTATTTTTATAATGGATTTAAATTTAAGCCTGATTACAATACTTAAAAAAAATTTCCTTAAACCATTTATAATAAAATCAGATTTTTAACTATTAGTTACGTTTCTTCAGTAAAATGACAGCTATTAATAAGAAAACATAATAGTACTTATGTTTTCTTATTAATAGCTCTGTCATTTTACTGAAGAAACGTAACTAATAGTTAAAAATCTGACTTTATTATAAATGGTGATGAATCGGTTGCTCAGGCTCAGAGGAGCTCTGAATGTTTTTAAAATAGTCAAGGTAATATAAAAGTTGATAGCAACGTTTGTGACTCTGATTTCTTTTTTTGTTGTAAATTTTTAAGTAATTTATTTTAAGTATTGTAATCAGGCTTAAAAGACATTGCCACATTTCAATGAAGCTTTGCCCCACCTACAAAACTACGTGACCATTTAAGCTGTACCTATCACTTTGTTGGGGACTTATTACAGGTTTCATATTGCATAATCATAATCAGTATCATTGTCTACTACTCTCGCATCTCCTATAGAAGAATAACAAAAACAATGAATTAATCGCTTCGATTTCTTACTATTTTCTGAATTCTTAATTAAGCTGTTTTTTTCGAATCGCAACTTGTACAAAACTTTATTTTAAACCAATAATTTTAATAAAAAACGAAGATATTTTTACATTTATTCGTTATCTTGTACAACTTGCGGTTGATGGTGGGGCAGAATCTGGCATTGTCATTTAATTTCATTATAAAAATAATCAATAAGTGAGTTATTATTATCCAATAATAAATAGAAGGTACCTGATTCTTACATTAGTATTTTATTTTTAACGTAATGGGGATTAATGAACTTTTTAGTTCATTAATCCCCATTATGAGCTCCAATTGGCGTTAACGGGGATTAATGAACAAAAAGTTCACTAATCCCCGTTGACGGGGATTGTCAACGGGGAATAGTGGAATAAGCCCTTTTTGTAATTGCGTATTTGTTATATTTGACAAATAATTACCATGTGTGGATAGTACGTGTGACAAAATATTCGTCTTATTTGCCTATTCGACAAGCACAACAAACTCGCGTTTCCGCGCGCTTGTCGGTTTCGACCGACGATGTTTGTTTATATTTGGCTCTCATGTGTGGACGGGCTTTGTTAGTATTTGCACATTGGTATCTACGTCAAATGTTTTGACAAATACGACAAACATCCAATAGCGAATAGCCATGTGAAGCGGGAGCATAAGTATTTCAAACAAATATTATTATTATAGCTTCCATTTCTTCGTGTTCGACCAAGTGCTGGAGGTGGCGAAAAAGTTCACCGTGTTCGACGGCACTGTGAACTGCCTGTATGTGGTGCCGCTGGAAGTCAACGACGGATACGACATCGACTGGACAATGATGAGAACGCACACGCACGTCCGGCCGGTTGCCGAAACGAACTTTGAGGTTAGTGGTTGGTTGAAAAATTGAGAAGGTGAATATCAAATGTGACATGTTCTGCTTTCCTTTTTTACAGAAATCGATAAAAACCGCTACATTTTGTAATCTTCGCATATTTTGACTTAAAAAAATTGTAAAACCTTTTGAGGCGTTTTTAAAAAATGACAACTCTGTCAATTTTTTTTAGTACAATAGATGGGGTGGGGTTAGCTTAACGTCATACCCCTTTTATGTGTCAATAAATGTCATATATATTATTTAATTTTATCATTATGGCCCAATGCCATTGGCCAAAATGACTTTGAATTCACATTATAAATACATTTAGTACATTTTATAACTTATTGTGAACTACTCCGGTCAAATAATGACCCCTAAATATTGGGAAAATGAGAAGGCTACAATATTTCACTTTCAAGTTTTTGTTTCATCCTTGTACTGCCATCTTGTTTTAAAGATGGATTCTAACAGAAAACGGCTGATTATGTGAAAACGCCTACGGCACGTCAAAGGCCTACGGGATCGAACCTGGGACCTCCGTGTTGCAAGTCCATTGACCCAACCACTGAGCCACCATCTAAATATGATTTTTTTTCTACTTTTTCAGGAAAGGAGATCGATGCAAGTAACCCCAGAAGACTATCGCTATCATGTCGTCAGTCCTTGGTACCGAGGCAGTATACTGCCTGACAGGTTAGTTATTTTTGTTACTATTGCTTACCTTTAGAGTATGGTAGAAACAATCCATTAACACTTGACGCGATTGTAATACGGCCTTCTCAATTCGATAGTGCACTATGATGTGCTATCGATTGTACGCTGTAAATAATAGGAATTTTGGACAATTTGCGCCTTGGACATTTTGCGCTTTGGACGTTTTGAGAGTTTTGGTCATTTTGTGTTTTGGACATGCGCTGAACCCAAAAAACTACTTTGTACTCATTTGTAATAAGTATTTTCTAAATAAACAGATTCACGGCGTTCGGTTTAACCGGATCTCGCCATTCCTTGACACGCTGTTTTCCAAAACAGCTACCATTATTTCGGATCTGTGCAGCTATTTCCATTCTCAAAACGGATGAAATGATATCATGACATGGCGTGTATGACAGGGACAGTGTTATCGGGTTGTTATTACTGTCTCTGTTCAGCACGCCATCTCAATATCATTTCATTGTTGGTTGGTCCTAACTTCCCATATTCATCTTAGGGATTTGTAATATTTTAATTAATGAAGTAGTAAACCTACACATAACCGTTGCAATCTATGCTGTATTACCGACACGTAAAGTGCCTTGATATGCTTTCAACTGTGCATATAACAGTTTTACGTTTTGCTCTAAAGGTACATAGTATCTAACGTGCTGGAGTACATGACGCCTAAATCGCGATTCGACTCGGCCACAGAGTGTTACGGCACATATGCCGATTACTACTCCAACAAGTATAACTTGGAGATCGTCGGCAAGAAAGACCAGCCTTTGCTGGAGGTAAGTTTTATATATCTAAGCAATTATTTAAAAAGAAATCGTAGAAAACTTTCCTAGGTGTGAAAATCACTGTGCACAAAACGGCATTTTTAAAATATGCCGAATGATGCCAATTTTCGAATTATTCAAAATGTATTTGTATGTACACACATACCGAAAGATATTTCAAGCCCATAGGGTACAATGGGAATATTATATAAACTATATTTTTGTAATACTCTTAAATCAACTCTTGTGGTTATACTGAAGATTGTGAATATCCATCTGAAACTACTTTATCGATGTTCCCAACGCAAGATATATTATTGGTCAAACTCATTATTCGTCTCTTTTTAAGGCGGTGCCCTTTGAATTCGATGCGGCTTTCTTTGACAAACGCGCAGCACGCGCGCCGGTCGGCACCTACAAAGCGCGACACTATCTAAGTGAACGGACTATACACGTACACATTGTATAGAATAACAATTTTGTATAACACGGCACGTGCCGGATACATTCAATGTATGTAGATGCAAATTCAGCTTTTCTCATTTTCAGATGCCTGTAATGATTTTATTTTTCAACAGATTTCAATTCTGTTTCCACAACCTTCAATTTACAGAATAATTAAATTTTGAATATTTGTTAACTAGACACATTTTTGTCTAGGTCCGCAACATCAGTACGCGAATGAACTGCCTAATGCCCCGAGCGGCCACCATCAATTCGTTCACGGACAAGCAACGGAAGCTGATTTCCTTTTCGCAAGGCGACGACAAGCCTAAGGGTTTCCCTGAAGTCTTCATCCCGGAGTTCTGTATCAAGTACGACTTCCCAGGCGTGCTGTGGTACAAGGCCATGCTGCTACCGAGCATTGTCCACAGGTTAGATAACATAATAATATACTACCTGTACCCGCAACTTCATATACATAGAAGTCGCTGGTTATTATGGACCTCCACTAAGTACTTTCAATGTACTGGGAGGCAGCTCTTCGTCTCTGGTTAGGTGGTTCCCATCACATACCGCAATGGCTTATAGTCTATGTGCTGTCCAGATATTTGAGCTATCTCCTAATGAGAGTCCCATCAAAATTCTTCCATTAGTTTTGGCGTGACGCCTGAATACGAAAATGACAGACAGATAAACCGACAAGAATTCTATAAAATGGTGTTTTGGCATCAGTATCGAACTATCGATCCTAAAACACATAAGTACCATTATTCTTTTCAAAAAGTACAGAACAAAAGTGGTTCAATTACCGATACTGAACGTGTGCCGTTCGGCTTACTACTATACGCTTTCCGTTGCACCCTGTATAATTCAATTCTCCATTGTGGTAAAATGCAAATAATAAAGACGTAGTTTTTGATAATTGTAGCGTTGTTAGTTGCGGTTGGCATTCATATAGTTAGGTTAGAGCTTACTTTTCTGTCGTTTGAATTAGTCACGTATAATCCAAATGCAATAAGCTATAGTATTTTCATATGGTTGAACCACGAACGTTGTTTGACAAAGGCTAAACTTAATCGTGTCATCAGTATTGCAATATTTTTCACTTTCATTCTTTAGAAATTCACACAAATGAATATCACACGTGAATTTGTTTTTTCACCTATAATTTAATCGGCAAGAACCATAATGAATTATTTTTTCGGTATCTAATCTATGTAGGTACTAATTTTTTAAAACTTAAAAGTGTCTTATTATTATTTAATTATTCAATACATTATTCAAATAACTTTATTTACAAATCTATAATCGCCTAATCTTTGATCGAATATGCGCCTTATCTTAAATCGGGAATAAAATAACACCGTGAATTGATCCCGGAATTCTATTGTTTTTTATTGGATATTACAGCGAATAGGACTATAAATAACTAAATTTATTTTTAGGGTGTCCATGTTATTGGTTGCCAATGAGCTCCGCGTGGAAATTGCGAGAACAATCGGTTACGGTGAAATTAAACTCAGACGGGGTAAGTGTAACATCTAAAAGTACTCGTATTATTACGATGTCGGCGACAACGACCGGCGACAGTGACATGCGATCGCGACCCACTGCGATATGTGAACTTATATCGAGCGCATGTAGAATTATATTTGTTAAAAGACGTAACGCTCAAAGTTTTTTGTCCTTTTTTATACTCGACGTTGGCACCTCCTTGCAGTTGGTGTAAATTCTAAAAACAAAAACAAAATATGGTAGTCGGCACAAGGCCTTACTCATTGTATTACTTGAAATAAAAATTATAATTAGAAGTTTGCGACTGTAACAGCAATACTTTAAACAGTCAGAAGAAGGAAGAAGAGTAAAATTGCGTTATCCAAAGTTTTAGTGTAATTTTGTTTATGTTTAGTGCATTATTTGTTTATAAAAGACACGTAAATACTAGGCACATAACATGCACTTCAATACCACCCTCACTTCTACAACATTCATCAATATCTTCATGCACGTAACGTAACCTTGGTCTACTTAACGTAGAGGGACGTCCAAAATGGTTTCTGTAAATTAAAAAGAAAAAGAAAAAAAAATAGTATCTGTCCTGTGATCTGTGACCACACAGCATAGATGAAACGTGGATAATAAACAATCTTTACTTACTTTCTTCACAGCTGAAGAATGGTTACCAATTCAAGTGAACTTGGAAGTGGCTGTGAATTCGATGCTGTCTCAAATAGAAGACCCTGCTCCTATCACTAATATCGACAGGTAACGCCATTTTGATCTAGATATTGCTGTAAATGACAATGCCAGATTCTGCCCCACCATCAACCGTATGATGAACAAGATAACGAATAAGTAAAAATATCGCCGTTTTTTATTAAAATTATTGGTTTAAAATAAAGTTTTATACATCAAACGAGTCGAAAAAACAGCTTAATTAAAAATTCAGCAAATAGTAAGAAATCGCACCGAATTATTTATTGTCTTTGTTATCATTTTCTCCTACTCTCGCAACTCCTACTGATTAGGATTATGCAATATGAAACCTGTCCCCAACAAAATCAACTTCAATGGTTACGTAGTTTTCAAGGTGGGGCAAGGCTCCATTGAAATGTGGCAATGTCATTTAGTTTTCATTAGCCACTGCTGCATTCCATCTACACCTCTCGATCGGATAATGGAAGAAACAATATAGCGTTTTTTTTTCTTCAGAAATTCACAATATTTTAATTATTTTCTTGTGAGGTGACCAAACTTTGACTATAGGTCAAAATTATTCAGGCCGCCCACTGGCCTCTGATATGGCCTGACGACTGCTGCTGTGCAATAGCAACCGGGACCAACTGTTTAACGTGCATTCCGAGGCACGGAGGGGCTCAGATGAATATGTCACTAGCGTTCACCCATTCAGATACTGACCTCTCCTAGCGTTGCTTAACGTGTACGATCGTTTTCAACATGTACTCGTAACTGGACTACGCTACGTGACCCTCAATATATTACAAACTTAATTTTTGGCGGAAAAAATCATTTTTCAATCAATGAAATCTTATTATAAAACATATTCAATGATTTTATTATTCTTAGGATAAATGATCCAGTTGACGGCGACGCGCCGCGGCCAGTCCAGACCAGAACATTGAAAGAAAGCCTCTACGAATTGCAGAAGAACAAGATCAACAAAGAATATCCGTGGGACGTAAGTTCTTTTAATTACCGAACTACCTTGGAGAGCTTTGTTCACATCTTAAAGCATCCCATATTATAGATCTGTGGAAACGCGTCGGGTGGCAGCGCGAGCGGTACGAAGCCCATTTTACAGACCATTGCTATTTTATGTAATGACATTATATTACATTGCATTGCAACTGAGCAATGGACTTAGTCTACTACTGTCTTACGGTGCTAATTCCACATTTTGCACATACGCGGCAAGAAAGTTCGCGTAAAGCGCCAAGAAGTGTTGGATAATAGAATATGATTATATTCGGTCATATCTATTTTATTCATGTTATACATATGCGATGTTTATTTTATATTTTTCGTAGGTTCGTGCTGTTAAATGCAATTTATTTTGCGTTGTCCTCTTTTTTCCAAAAGTAATAAATGATGATTAACAACCTGAAAATAAACACTTGTGCTGTTTAGTTACACCCATAAACCTAGTTAAACCTCACTTCCCTTAAACCGTATTGTTGTTCCTTTCACCCTTCGTTAAAAATTTTAAGGTAGAAAGGGACAGAAGGCCAAAACGAGGGAATACCTTCAAGCGTTGTCGCACACGGACTCACCTGGCAACGCCTAGCCTCGCCCGTCGCTGTCAACCAGATGACAAAATATTGCGAGGCGATGCCGTTACGCAGGCTATTAGTGTGCGCTGCAGTATGGAGTTTCATACAAAGAATACTGTACTACTCGAGTTGAGGCGGTGGCGTTTATCCCTTTCCGGGGCGTTACGTCTGCGACAACCTTTAATCACGTTTATGGCAACGCGCATTGGAGGTAATAATTTATATTTCTTTGTCTTCCCCACAGGAAAAGAAGGAGCCGATAGACATAGAGCGTAACCTCTCCACGGTGACGATAATGGATATCGAATGTTACGACGAATTCGTATCAGCGCGCATGACGACCGCCACTGAGACCCACAAGTTGCCGGCGGTGCCACGGCCGTCTACGTCATCGGCGGCCATTTTACCGCCGCCAGCCAAGTAAGGAGATTTGGTAGCCTTTATTCTCCCGCTGATTGAGACACACTTGCTTGCTTACGCTTCATTCGGCCAATCAGGGCATAACCTTTCTGGGAAGAAAGAAAAAAGCGTAATTTATTGCGATCATTAGATGTTGATGGAGATGTTGTCGAGGCAGATAATGAGAGCTATTCACCTTGTATTTTTATAACGACGAATCGATAGATTGCAGATTTTTTTTGGGACGAAGGTCATCTAATTCGCTATTTATTTAACCCTGCGCTAAGCAGATATTTGTTATGTAAATCGATTTTATAAGCGTGCTTTTAGAACAGTCACCTAAATCTTTTAAGCATCGACCCGACAAATTCTCTTTTTTGCGATAAATATCGACAAATGTACAAGGTATCTTCAGTTCATAAGGCCTTCCTCCCAAGTTTGACGGCTTCCCGTCTTTTATTTAATATTTAACCATGAAACTATTTCTAATCAGGTACAACGAGAAAATCGAGTTCCTCTCCCGAAAACCTGTCGGCCGCGGCCCAGAACTCCGCGACATCGTCTCCGCCCTGACGACGATCAAGTCGCACGACACATTTAACTTGGAGCGGGCAGAGACGCTCGGGGACTCGTTCCTGAAGTTTGCTGCGAGCCTGTACTTGTACCACAAGTTTCCTACGCTAAACGAGGGACAGCTCACCAATATCAAGGGTCGATTTATTGGTAACAGGTGTGTTTTATTTTAAGATACGTACACACGAAGACAGAGATAAGTATACAGAGGGACTCAATAAGGTCGATATTTTCTCAAGAAATACTTGACCGATTGTAAAAATTATTTTACTAGTAGATAGTGAGTTCACACTATTTGTAGTAGCTGTAGAGAATTTTCAAAAATCAATCGAGTACTTTTTGAGAACATCTGAACTTTAAAAATACTCCTTACTCTGTGTTGACCATTCCTTTAATTTCGAAACTGTGACCTGAAGTTTGATGCGAGTCTTAGTAAATGTAGGAAATAACAAAAGTAGCTATACACTTTATGCATATTTTGGGGATCGACCCTCTCTATAGATAAAACTACTTAACTGGACACCAAACCAGTGTGGTACTAATTAATGTAAACGTGTGTAGTTAGGGTTCGTGTACACACAACCATTATAATCTAAGCCTTATTACCACTGTTTAGATTACCCGTACCACTTGATGTGCTGTCGACAGTAGAAATGTAGTTCAAGTGACATTTATGTAGTCGAGAATACCACAATATTGATCTAACTTTCGATCTAACTTTCCTTATATTCAACAGGAATCTTTACTACGCCGGAGCAAACGCGGGACTGGCCGGCCGAATGAAGGTGGAACAGTTCAGCCCAAGGAAAGACTTCCTGGCGCCAGCATTCTTTGCTCCTAAGGGGATAGAAGACTTCATAGAGACTAACCATGTGAGTATTGTACTATAGTCCGATATTTAAGTTATTCTGTAGCGAATACTAAGTCGAATCCTAATCCTGTCACAGTATGTTGTTGAAGCCTCGTACCCTAGGCCACAATTGACGCGCAACACGTGACGACCGACAAGATCGACAACGTTGCACAACATGACCAATAGTACCGTTTCGCAAGTTCCTCGTTGCCGTTCAACATGATGAGAAACATGTTGTGCAACATGTCGCGCGTGAAATGCTGCCCAGTCACAGACCACTTACCCCATAGACATGAAATTTATTTATTAAAAAAGTTTTAGAATATAATAACTATTATACTGTTATAAAACAGTGTCATATATGTGATAAGTGTTGGTTGGTGTGTGTACTCGTACAAAGAAATCTGTCATGAAATAAATCATCATTACTATCTAAATGTGTATGTATTTACTACTGCTATTTAGGGTTCCGTACCTCAAGGAACCCTTATATGATCACTTTGTTGTCCGTCCGTCCGTCTGTCTGTCAAGACCTTTTTCTCAGAAACGCGTGGACGTATCAAGTTGAAATTAATACAAAATACTGAGGTCTGTAATCTCATGCAGCTGTGAAAAAATCAAACTGCTACGTCAACGCAATCAAAAGATATTGCTGTTTATGTCGCATTTTCCCGCATATTTGTAAGAAAACGCAATGGAATCAAAACCTATAGGGTACTTCCCGTTGACCTAGAATTATGAAATTTGGCAAGAATCTAGGTCTTATCGCACAAGTAAAGAAAAAAAACCCGAAAACTGTAAATTTGTAATTACAACTCCCAAAAACTTTTTTCATTTAGATTACAAACTTATCTTTGCAGCTGGCCCCGTACTCGCTGGAGCAATATAGCCGCAAATATAAGTTTGTAAATATATCTAGTTTGCTTCTTCGTTGGAGCAATATTACGGGGTTAAGTTGCGTTGCCGGGTTTTTATTTTGATTATCACTGCTAGAAATGAACTTATCCTTAAATCTAGATAGATCATTGCCACTAGTTAATTTTTATTTACAATGGAAAACTGTATATGATAGGGTTGAATTTAATAAAACCAAAGTTTTTTTCTTACAAAGTTTATTTCTACATACAGTCATGTGTCATAATCACAATACTTATCAAATTTTCCCAAATTTTTTGGAATGTCAAGAATAGGCAGTATCGAGGGCGTATCTAAAGCATTTATAATATTGTTTATATTTTATCAACACAAACGCATAGACGGATAATACTACTAGCTTTGAATGCTCTTCTCGATTTATCTATTTAAAAAAGGTCATTAAAAACTTATTTAACTATTTATAAAAAATCAGTCTGAGACAGGCTGTATTTAGGAATGCTTCTCATTTCTGTTAAATGCAATTGCTAAATTAAGATGTGATATTGGAATATTTTCAGTTATATCAAGACCTGTATTCTTTTGACGACAAGAAAACAGGCCTGACACATCTCAATTTAAATTTGTTCCTAATTCACACCGATTTGACGTCGGTGTGCATGTCGTGGTCAGATCGTTAAATTGAACATTTCATGAAATGGTCGACTATTTCATGATATGGTGGCATTTCATGAAATCGTCAACTGTCTATTTGGTCATTTCATGAAATAGCTTGGCCAGATCAATGAATAGAAAGCGTTTGACGATATGGCCAATAAACGCACGGCTATGTCATGATATGACCAAATATAATTGACCATATCAAAGAAAAATAGCAATAAGTAGTTATCGCTACAAATCGACGAACGTTGACGATTAAACGATATGCCCAGCGCAACTTGACGATTTCATGAAATGCCGCTATATCATGAAATGACTGACGATTTCATGAAATGTTCAATTTAACGATCTGACCACGACATGCACGTAACATCCTACAAGTTAAGACCCTCTTATCTCTTGTGGCTTCTCTTTTTTAAACTATGAGATGAATAGAGATGGCAAGGGGTTTGACAGAGGGGTTACTTTAAGAATAATTTGTGCAATCCGACGTTAGCATATCCATTATTATAAGAATGACTAGACAATTTAAAAACGAAATTATTTGACTATTTTTTTATACGTAGAGTTAAGTCACTTATGGGTCTAATTATGTCATTGTACTCATTAGTCTGAACCACAGATATATCGCAAATTGTTGAAAAAGTCAAAAAAATATCTTAAAGTCTAATGTCTTATGTGGAATTATATTTTCTAAAAATATTTCAGGATTACATTAAAAAGTTCGATTACATTCTTGGAAATATACAAGGTTCTTATAAGTTTAGTTGTGTTGAATTACGTCGATTCCGAAAATCTGATGGCATAAGAAGAACCAATTATGTTTCAAAGAATGCGTAAATGTAAAGGTCTAAGTTAGGAATAACATCTGATTATAATATTTTTTCCGAAAACCGCTATCGAATTGTGTAACTCATGAATTAATTATTTTATTTAAGTACGTAATCCCGATTTAAATAAATCGTTAGATTTGATTGACAAAATTCTTGAAATTCATTAAAGATTTTCGGAAAGTTATTACATTAGATACATGGCAACGCTTTAAATTCTCATTGTACCCTGAAATATTTACACTGAATAAAATTTCACGTACAGCCTATGATTGGCAAACAGTTCTGAGCTAAACTTTACAAGAAACAGTCTCTATTGCTTTCTATTTTTCTCGTGGAACTTCAGAAACACGACAGTCGATTCGAAGATGTCTTCGATTAATACTTGCGGCGACTGTAACGCGGCGAAATGCCCACCGAAGTCGTGGACAGTTGATCTCAGTAAGTTGTGGAATTTGTCTTTGAGCACCCAGTCCGGTTGGTACACCACTTCGTAGCGGAATTTAATGGCGGCCGTCGGCACTTTTGTGGGGATGCTGTAAAGAGATACATTGGATTGTAATTATTGATCTAATTAATATTATTAACCAGGACGCAGAGTCGCCCCTGTTTATTCATAGTACTTTTTTGGGCCACCCCATTCTTTTAAAATAATAAAATAAGGGAATTGGTTCAAAACCAGGGTCACTGCAACATCAAAGTTTATATTGCTAACGTAAAGTTTATATTTACATAGCGACAAGGTGATTTTAAATTAACAAAAAAATACGTTTAATTGTTACTTTACGTAGCTGTTGTGCTGTGACGTGTTAAGGTTCGATTTTCTGCAACAACACAGGAAGTTGTCACAGTTTTCATCGGAAGAAATGTACTTACTTCTGTATAACATCTACTTCATGGTGGCTCTTCCCAAGGCCCTCTGCGTAAAGCCTCGACGCAGTAACTATGCAATTGTTGGCCCACACGATGGTTACTGTGTCCAGGACATCATCCATGTTAAGAGCCGCAAGGCCGCCGTGAGGCGTGTCCAATTGGTCGGTACTGCAGCATATCGCAATTTTCTCCATTAAGTAGGCCGCCAGACCAGCCGGAGAGTCTGTTAAAGCCACTCCTGAAATAAAAACAAATAAATATTCTCAATAGTTTGAAATGTGAAAAACATCTATGTATTTGAGAAAAAAACATCAAGTACCTATACATATAACAAAAAAGTTTAATTCGGTGTTAGAAGTTGCAGGAGTCGAAGAATATTATAGATATTGCGTAGTCGCTGTCTGTCAATTCGAAATTTTTTAATATAATATCTAGTTCTCAAAGAGTCAAAATGGTCTTTGAAGTATAAACTAATAAGAGGGCATTGATATTCGTTGTAATTATACTCATATAATAGGTCAGTGGGACTATTACGGTTCTCAAAACGATCAAAACATACCATATCATAGCGTGCATGACAGGGACAGTGCTATTGCGTTGGTATAGCGGCGTCTCTGTTCGGCGCGCTATGACATGGTATGATTTCATCGTTTTGAGAACGGGAATAGGGTCAAACCTAATTTAAAACTAAAGGAAACTATCACTATCACTCGCTACATCACATAAGAGTTATGTCCTCAGCTTTGGCTCCTTTTCCTCGCAAATGTATGTAAATTAGAAACAAAAATGTTAACGTACAAAATATACATAATGTATTTATTTGTAATAAAAGAGATGTATTTGATTCTGAGCGGGACGTTTGGAGACGATTAAATTTAGCGTGCGACACTTTGTAATCGACACGATTGTTCCGTTGCTACAACATGAAGGGTAGAACAATTAATTTAACTAGAGTTCCGAGTTGCTTCTGTATAGAAGATAAATAATAAACTTACCAATTGTGTCAGGTTTTGTAGCTTGTATGTGGAAATAGCCACTCTCTCTCATGATGGTGGTAAAAGTTTTCGACAGCGGATATAGTCTGTGGGAATATTTCCGATCAACTAACGTAGGAAACAGAGACCCGAGTACCACCTTATAATGGCTTACTGCCATCGCTGACATAGGCATGTTTGTGTGGAACCTGCAAAAGTAATATTAATTTAGTCGCAATACTGCGCAAGTAGTGCATTTCTAGTGTTGACAAGTATTGAAGATTGTAACTGTTAGCCGTATTTTTAACCTCACTCCCCTTAAATCGTGTTTTTGTTCCTTGCACACTTCGTGAAAAAAAGTTTAAAAAGGGGTTAAAAGGCTTGACCGTGGACTAACTTTAAATCACATTTATGGCTAACCGCTTAAGATTTATTGATGGCCCCTTAGCCTGGTCGGTATTGCGCTTGCCTTCTTTGCAAGGGTCCGATTCCCAGCCGGAAGATCTCTCACGCAGACTCGGAAAGTGGTACCTTTTCGAGTCTAGGTGTGATTTGTGATCATTTCTGTGTGTATGTCTCAGGGTACTGACAGCTACTTCCATCGTTTTCGTTTTCATTGTGACACACGGACAATATACCTACTCCTACATTACTGCGTTTCTCCGTCCTTTGAGGAAACTTGTCAAAATATTGTAGTAATGTATAAAATACATGTATTAAATTGAAAACGATAGCAGTCGCGGTCTGTACCTGGACACAGCACAGGGAAACCTACTTTGGACCAAGAGTGTTTTTAAAGCGGTTTGCGTTAATTTTACAGAATAGACATTACAGTATAAGGCAGGTGTCCCACCGCCGGCGAGTAAAGCGAGTAACTATGTTTTTTTTTCTCTCGCAATAGATAGTACAGTCCGTGTAAACAAAAGAGCCGCAGCGATACTCGCTCGGCGACACTTCCTCATCGATGAACTATAAATACATATTAGGTCGCCGAGCGAGTATCGCTGCGTCTCTTTTGTTTACACGGAATATACTATCTATTGTACGGTGGAACACAGAGAAAGGTGTACAGGAGAGTTTTTAAGGTTGAGATTATCTTAAAAACTACTTGACCTATTGCAAAAACCCTTTCACTGTTAGATAAAAGTTAATACTATGTAACTGTAAAAGAATTATGAAATTAGGACGAGTAGTTTTTGAGAAAATCTCAACCTTATTGAGGCCCCATGTATACTTCTCTGTCTTCGACTGTACCTTGCGCGAAAAAATAGCCCATAGTTACTCGCTTGCTCGCCAGCGGTGGGACAACTGCCTAAAGCTTTGGTGCACGTAATAAGTTTTAATGATTACCCTAATATGTCGTTGGGGAACAGCGTAGCCATATGTGTGGCGCACTGTGAGCCCCAGTCTCCGGCCTGAACATAGAACTTGTCAAAGCCCAGTCTTCTCATCAGGTTCCACATCATGATGCCGATGTGCACCGGAGACAGGCCAGGCTTGTTGGTGCCCTGTAATATCGAAATACAGTTTCGAATCATCATCAGTCTATTTTTATATCCCCACTGCTCGGGCACAGACCTTCCCTTACATCGAGGGAGCTCGGGCCGTGATCCACCACACGGGCCCACTGCGGATTGGCGGATTTCGCGATTACGGCATGCAAGTTTCATCACGATGTTTTATTTCACCGTTTTTGAGAGCATTCGGTGAATGTTACGTACATTTACCGAATGCTCTCAAAAACGGCAATGAAAAACATCATGAGGAAACCTAAATGCCTGAAAATAAAAATAATAAAATCTTAGACGTGTAATCCACCTCTCCGTACTGGTCACGCGTGGTGGATAATGGCCCGTCCGCGGAAGGCCTATGTATCAGCAGTAGGGACATTAATTGTACAATCCTGTTAAATTTGCCATTGCCATTGGCAACGAATAGTAAATGAAGAATCCGCCAGAATTGGCCGAACCACGGTACTAAAATATTTCCGTGGATCGACCCTACATGTGACATTATTATATTATGATAAAAGTGATAATTAATTATGTGACCCCTGCCTCGTCATGCTGTGGCAACGCCAATCAGACGTGCTCGTGCAGACTTTAAAGATATCTTAACTATTGTATCTAATCTATTAGTGTATTTTATTGATAGGTTTATCCAAATGTATAAAAATACAAAGGCGCCAAGAAATATTAAAATGTCTTTTAGGAATTAATTTATTGCTAAGCGCCTTGCTTTATTTTGTGGGTAGTACATACATACATATGAAAGTTCCAGTTATGAATCAGGAATACACTTTAATTTTTCAAGAACTCGTCAAGGATTATAGTTGGTGGCAGGTTTTGTATAAAAAATATCAAGGTCCATTTTAGAAGACCTGTCGTTTAAAAAAATATGATTCTAAAAGTATAATCACCTGATAAAATGCTTTTACATGAACTCAAGGTCCTAGTTTACACGTGTGTACTCGATACTGCCGGAATACTTTATTTCGAGACAAGTTCCCAGAAAAGTCGGACACGCTATTATATTAACAGAGCCATTATAAGTAAGTAGTACTGTTGATGATTGCGTAAAGTCTGGTATACAAAAAAATACACGTGGATATTTTTTCATTTAATTCAATAGCATCATACTGACTCAGTAGAATTTAGAGTTTAGGCTACCTACTTTTTTTGGAAACTTTAGGTTTTGCAGATTTATTACTAGTTGGGTTTGCTGATTATTACAAATCTGAGATGATTAATTTAATTCTATCGAAATAATAATAATAATAAAAAGAGTTGCAATGTGCTGTAGAAAGTAGTAGGTATCGACTTCAATATAAATTAGTAACTAGTACGCATAAAATTACAATCATTAAATATTTTCAATATTGTGTCATATATACATACCTACTATAACTATTTAATGGATTAATACAATTTTTTTAATAATCAACTAAATAAATAAAATAATCACATAACAATATCAAAACTTAAAATAATACAAATAATAAAAGTACCTATTTACAAAATATTTACATAATAAGCATAAATACATTTAATGGATTTACATACCTCTGAAAATCCATATCCAGGCAAGTCCGGAGCAATGACTTCGAAGATAAAATCGTATCCCTCTCTGTACGTAGTTAAAGCTGGTATCACTTTATCAAACTCCTTGGAAGAACTCGGCCAGCCGTGCATCATTAGCAATGGCAACACTTTCACGTTGTACACACTCCTTATATCGGGCTTTGCTCTTATGAAATGTATGTCGAGGCCTTGTATCCTTGTTTTGTAGTGATCGAATCTGTTTAAGAGTTCAGCTCTTCTTTTGAAATCGTATCTGGTTAGCCAATGATCAAGGACTGTCTCCAAATAGATAGTATTCATTCCATATTCAGACTGAATACCCTCCAGCGGTCTTGTCAAAGGGCGTTTGTTCCGTAACCTCTGTTTCAGGTCATGGATCATCTGAAAAAACCCAATTTGTGAATAAAGTGTACTTAGGCCGAGATTTAGAGATAATTGTGAGCTCGATATTAGTTTCAGATAA
This sequence comes from Tachystola acroxantha, assembly GCA_963506565.1. Taxonomy (NCBI): domain Eukaryota; kingdom Metazoa; phylum Arthropoda; class Insecta; order Lepidoptera; family Oecophoridae; genus Tachystola; species Tachystola acroxantha. The sequence goes on from OY735880.1 coordinate 8,160,251, forward strand.
CTCTTCCAATCGTGAAATTCCATAGACGTTTGACAGTTGGTAGTCGATATTCATAGACAGTTCTGAATGTGCGCTGAGTAGTTCGGTCTTAAAACTGTCAAGATTATTATTATTATTAAAAGATTTCAATTTTTCCAGTCGTAAGAGCGACCTCACGCTGATTTCGTGCTCAAAATTGTATATGACTATCTGACTAAGAAACAATTTTGAGAGCGAGCTTATTTGATCTCGCTCTTACAACTGTCAAAAGTTTAGAATAATTTGACACTTTCTACTCGCGGTCAACTACGAACGACTGGCTACCGGGAATGCATGTGTAATTGTGTATATTACAATAAACATTGAATTTGTTATGGGGTGTAATTTATTTCAGTATAAGTAATAATTCTGAAAATACATGTCATGTCATGATCAGTCATCGGGTTTGAGTAGCTATTAAATAACACTGATAACATTCGCTGCGTTCTCACGACATTGCTTATTAAAACCCGTATTAATAGTCTGAGCTCAAACCCGCCCAAGAGCGAATTTAGCTGATACACTCCCAAACGTGGTCAAGTATGTCATGATCTCAAGTATGTCATTTATTAATTAACCAATCTTGAGGGCGTACCACGTGATGTCTTTCTCAAGTCGCGGTTCGCCTGCAATCAGCAAATACGTCCTCAGGTGTGAGTTTGACAGTTCTCTTAAGAACTGGTTTTGTTTATTAATACGGTGTTACTCACGTGATACATGATTCCTAAATGCGCACCTAAGTTACGTTTATTAATAGGAATGCCATCTTGAAGTTGTTCTCAAGATTGACTTTTGAGCTGAGAGTGATTTATTACGTGCCTAAATCTCACACATCGAGAAAGTAATATAGGTATTATACCTATATATTTCTTTCATAGAATTAAGTGTCGTACCGTGTCGTTGAAGTCAATCGTGAACTCTCTTATGGCTGTGTCCTGTTCCCGTGGCTTGGCGCCTATGCCCCACCACCGCTCAGTGTCCACAATCGGGGTATTGGGAACCCTGTATAGAATATAGGTGATCACCATCCCAGACCCTATCGCGACCACAGCTGCGATTGATGAAAACACCTTGTACATCTGAAAGAATCATTCATTACTATGATTAATTTTTTATAGCCTATGGCACTTCTACAATCAAGTCGAATCTAACGACGCATCATATGTTAAAATCCAACAAGCCGTATAGTCATACATACTCAAATACATCCATAGGTACTCACATACACTTGAAAAACATAACCCTCCTTTTTGCGCAGTCGTGTAAAAATGGCATGTTTATTCACAACCAAAAACCTAATATATCGTAAGTCAGTCTCGGCACAAAATAAAGAATGATGTAAGTACTACGTTTACTAAGTAATTTAAATGACAATGCCAGATTCTGCCCCACCATCAACCACATGATGAACAAGATAACGAATAAATGTAAAAATATCTCCGTTTTTTATTAAAATTAATAGTTTTGTCAGAAAATAGTATGAAATCGATGCGAATTATTCATGGTTTTCTGTTATCATTTTCTACTACTCTCCCAACTCCTACTGATTGTGATTTAGCTATATAAAACCTGTAATAAGTCCCCAACAAAATGATAGGTACAGCTTCAATGGTTTCGTAGTTTTGTAGGTGAGGCAAAGCTCCATTGAAAGGTGGCAATGTCATTTGAATAAAAATAAATCCTACGTCGTGTAGTCACTTCCTTATTTTGTGGTCTCACTCGACATAAGGACGAATCTAAGGATCCTTCACATCAAATGGCTACAGGAGGCTACAGGAGCCCACAAAGGAACCGATATACATAGATAAAACATTATCCTCGTCCTTTAGGCAGTCGGGTAACAAAATACGTTACTATTGACCTATTATTACGATTATTCATGAAGGGGAAAAAATCGCATCGGCGGCCAGGCGTTCGATCCTTCATGAGAATACCTAATTTGTACATATATGTTTTTCCAATTTTTCACACGGCGTATTGATAGATGGTATAGATAGGTTAGATAATTAGCAAGACTTTGTAATTATTGTATACGAAGTTTCTAAACAAATAACAAAGTAAATAATAATAATAAAAATAGCAAATGATTGCTCCTGGCACAAAGCAGGCATCTGAGTCACATAAAGCATATTATAGAAAATTCGCACGTTGTGCCCTTGACGATATTTACCTACATCTTAAAAATTAAAAAAAAAACTCACTCAACGATTCAATATATACATTCATCGGTCATTGCCCCTTGCCTTGGGTACACGTGTGGTTTGGTTATAATAGGTGTAAAACTTAGAACTTTGCACGGTGAATTAACTATAATAAAACTAGCCATGGCAACAAGTTTTTCCGGCAACAATTATTTCTAATTCGTTTATATAGGTGTTTACGCATTGGAACGGTCGCGGATTGTAGTATTTCCTATATGATTTATCTGAATGTTTTCTATTCTAAGGTTCTCACAATAATTTAATATTTACATAAGTAGGTACATAAACTCATTCATGTATCCCGTAGGGGTAGCCCGAGACGATAGCCTTCCATCTGCGATCGTGGCAAATCACTTTGTCAAATTTTGGAAAATGTTGTGAAATTATATGGCTATTGTACGATCTTGGGCTGTAAATCAGATTTACAGTGGTTTCCCTGACGTCTCTGGGCTATATTAAATGTCCTATTTTACGGTTTAGCATTCTTCTGATCTAGAATTCTCTGATCGCTTCGTTCCTGATTCTGTCACACAATTAATTTAATAATTGTTTCTTGTCATAAATTAAATCTTTATACAATATCTCTAAGCTCTCGGGGAGGCAACGGCAACTGCAACTCCAACGAAGTTATAAGTCTATGTATGATTTGCCGCCCTTATTATAAAAAATCTAAGATTAGCTGTAACATGTGGGGATACAAGTAAGGTCATGATTACCATCAAACTGATACATAAAAACCCCATACAATACATTGTGCCATCAATGCAATGATAAGGATATGAATATTTTTATAATATGAGAACCAAATACCTGTAACCAGCACAAACCGTCTTTATTATTATTAACGGATGTTTAGGAACATGGTATCAGAATTTTAGACAACAAAAAAATGCAAGAAGAAATCCTCAGTTTTGAAATTGAAGGTAATTTAACAATACATTCGAAGCGATAACTGACCGGTAGTGGCCCGATTTATATTTTTAAAAACTGGGTCACGCAGGAAAGTATGACTTTGCAATGTTTTTTTGCTTTCACTTTATCTTGTTCACTGATCGATGTTTCTTTTATTGTAAGTTAAATTTCGCTAAAATAATAAAGTGTATTCCAATAATATATTACTGCTTACCTTAAATGTTTTAATCAATAACAGCGTCCGTAATAATCACTAAAGCAATATCCGACTTTTGTTAAAAATATAAATTAAAACACTTTATAATTTGAAATTCGCGTACCGTTTTTAAAATCTGAGAACTCGTAACACTTGTAACGCATGCGCTTGCGCCGCTTCGAATGGCGAAATCGACCGTCAAACAGACAGATGAGTGAATGAGTAGAGAGGTGGGCGATAAATATCGTGTCGCGATATTTGTAACAGTGACTTGGAATAAACAAACATATTAACATACTAGGCATATGTACTTAATTGTTGTAAGACTTAGGAAACTCATTGTATAATATAACTTTTTCATTGTATAATATCTCCAATTTTATGGGATTTTTAATAGTCTATTTAAATAGGCATCTAAGGATTTAAAATATTTTCATCTAAGTAAATTCCACTAAGATGTTCAAATCTACTAACTATAAAGATTATATATTTATTTAAATTATATTTATGTAAGTGGGAAGCTCAGGATATGCCCAGTGCGGATTGCTGGATTATTGTGCTCATTTGTTGATGTTAGTTAATGTTGTACAGTCGGCAGCACGTCCGTTCCACATAACGTATGAATACGGTAGCGATGTGCTCGTAGGTATGTTATTTTTTGTGCCCAGCGGCTGCGATTGAAAAAGATTCTTAGGTACTCGATATTTAATCGATAGTTCGTAATATTGATCCTTACAATAATCTCAACAATGTATTTCAATTATTGTTGTTTATTTAGACAACAATGAAAATACATTGCTTTGTTTTCGAAAATTATTGATCAATAATATTAAGAAATTAAAATGGTCGTTAGTTTTGTTCTGGCAAACATAGTTTAGGTTGGTTGCAAACATGGTTAAGGTACCTCCATGGCTTATTTGTAAAAAATATTCGGAATCTTAACCTACCTACATATGAAACATATTCTAAAACTTTTTCCGGGCGAAGTAAACAAAATATTGTTTAATAATAAAATATTTATTTATGGAAATGTCTCAAAATGGTTATACAATGCAATAGCACGCCATTGTAAAACATGAACTTGTTTATTTAGAAGATGAAGTTACAAAAACCTTATGGTTTTGTCAATTTTTAGATAGGTATGTCTGTCAACTTTATTTAGAAACTAATCGTACCTACCATGTAAGGTGGCGTCCCACACGTTAATTTTTTAAACAGATGACACCTCTCCGACAACATTAAAATCATTTTAGTAAACCAAATTACGCGTTACATAGACACTATAATGTTACCCGGAAACCCCAAAATAAATAATTTTTGTAATGGTGATAGAGAATAGTTCGGTGATAATATCAGATAATTGAATACACGTGCTAAGTTTGTCCGTCAATTTTGCTGAGAAACTCGCAATAATTCAGATAAGATTAGTCTAATCTGTTGATGGATTGTATGTAGACTAGGTACCTAGTATAATATGATACACCAATAATAATCTTAAACATTCATAGGTACTTGCTATTGTTTGACCTTTACGTCACTTTTAAATATTGGTAGCTAAAGTTAAATACTTATTCCCGCTTAATTTTGATCATATATAGGTATTTGAAGCCATAAGAATTTGAAGTATTTGATTCAATGAAGGTCCGCGTCGCCAGCCTTTTGACACTCTCCCACAGGGTAGTGATTTGACCTCATTTTTATTTATTTATAACTATTTTTATTTTTAATATTGTTTTGTCATAAAAAATACTTGTAAGTAAGTAATAAAAATAAAGTGCTGAAACAAATATTTTATTAAACTTGAAATTAAGGCTATGTGTAACTTAGACAGAACTTAATATTCTATTAGCACTCCACAGAGTCCGCCTGGGCCCAGGACCCGCTTACCAATTTCACCTAGCACTCCTACGTTTCAGTAGGTACCCATTCTTAAGAGAATTTAAGTAACGGCAATACATATTTGTTTGTAACACGAAACCGCCACGAGATGATAAGCACTGGCATCATTGAAACAAACATGTTTGTTGACCAGCTTTTGTCCGTGCGCGTTGATTCTGCTTTCGTTGCACGTCGTTGGTATAAAGCCTCGTTTCTATTACCCAAGCTCTTGCTTACAGGTATGACGTTATATTGCAAGTAACTTGCTTACATTTGGTACTACTTGCCAGAGCTTACATCTCTGCCCCATGATTCACGTTAACTTTCATACTACCATGTATAAAACCTACTGCAATTTTGAGACGGAATTTCCAAGTTACTTTTACATCAATGCATGCAGGTATGACCTCACATTTATCAGGGCATTAAGATTGTTAGGGTTTACGCTATAGCTAGCTGGTGGTTGAACACAACTATTAACAACCACCTTGTACGCACGACACCTTGTGCAAGTAAATCACCAGCAAGCGACAGTTGTGGGTTTGCTGTACAGTCTAAAACTACCCTCATGTAGTCTGAAAAAATAACCTTATAATTCTAAGCTGATATTCTGAGCCGTCAAACTGACGTTATTACAAGGCGTTTAACATTAGTTTAACAGCTCTGCGGCGTCGCGTCGATCGCTATCGCTGCGCATGCTAGCACCCCTTTCCACTTGTCAATCAACATGCATACAGCTCCCATAATGAAAACGCGCCTTTTTGAATATGTTATTAAAACTCCTGGGAAGATCCTTAGTTGCCTAATTGCAAATAATATAGATAGCCTATCTAGACACTGACGTGATGGTTAGATTGACGCACGCAAGTTTATATTCGCTCAGTAAGACTAGGTAATGAATGACGGATGCCTACTCGATCAAGATGCAAATGTCTTCGTGGAAAACTACAACGGCACCTAAATGTTTCTACTTTCTTACATTTCGGAGTCTCTTTCGTAGTGGTCAGAGCCGTCGAGTCTCACTGACAGTGGTGACTCGTGCAATATTAACACCAGGGCTAAATTATCACGGTATGTGGCAGAAAAGGGGGTTAAGGCAAGCACGGCCGCGTGTCGTGTCCAGTGGATTACTCGTCCAAGATATAGAGACACACAAAAACTAAATTACATCCAGACTATGAAAGAAATTATTTCAAAAACCAAAAAAACCGACTGAAAAATAACTTTTGATAAATTTTTTATACTTACCTACCCTATGACACTCCGGTAATCAAGACGAATCTAACGATACCTCATACACCAATATCCACAACCGTTTAGGCTACAGGATGGCAGGAAGGAATGGGCATACATACATACACCCGAAAATCATTATCCTCCTTCTGGGGCAGTCGGGTAAAAAAGTTTAATACCTTAAATACAAGCACCTTCCCAAGGGGTTCGAAGTTCTTTTAATTGTTATTAACTTTAATAGAAACTCTTTCTTTGTCCCTAGATCCGGCCGACATTCCTGATCGGTATGCAATTCTCCACATCGGAGGCATTGAACGGTCAGCTATCGGACGACAGCCTGGAGGTGGTCCGACAGCGGTGCGCCGACAGCGACAGCAACGCGGAGCGGGAGCCCGAGGGCGGCGCGCAGAGTGCCATGCAGTGCTACGTGCGCTCACAGGCCGTCTCCGATAAGGTAACACTTTATGTAATGAGGGCTTCACAGCCAGACCCCCAAATCTGCTAAGATATTTTGATCGAACAGTTGCATAAACAGTATAAGCTGTCCCGGCAAGCTTGACGAAGTTAACTGAGGCTGGGCCAGGTTATACTAAGTCGTGGAAGTAATTCGCAAGTCTCCCCATGACTCCGCCATAAGGCGCCGCCGGACTGACGGAGACGGAACACCGAGGGGTTTTTAGTCGGTAAGAGTCCGACATAACCTTCCTCGCCTCCCCATGGCGAGGAGGTACCATAATATGATGATTTTCCCTCCGAAAAAAAGGTTATACTGGACTCCCCGTGGCGAAGAGGTTAGGCAATGAAGATTTTCCCCCGTTAAAAAAATTTGGGGGCAGGGCCTCTCACAAAGTGTTTAACACACTCTCACAGGTTCGAAAATCGATTTTTATCTGCTAAATCGATTTTCGGACAGTCGAAAATAGAAAAGTATACATAGGGTCTCAATAAGGTTGAGATTTTCTCAAGAACTACACGTTTCTTTAGTGTTTATTCAGAGTTGCGAAAATATTATAGTGATGTATCGCGTCCACTTGTTAGAATTAAAGCGAATACTATTGAATTTCGTGGTCGGTAACCAGAATGTAACAAGTCGATTTTTGAAAATTTAAAATGTTTGTTTCAGTGCGTCGCTGATTGCGTAGAAGCGCTCATCGGTACCTACCTCCTCAGTGGTGGCATCTTGGCTGGAGTCAAGGTTCTAGAGTTCCTGAAAGTGCTGCCTCCGCAGGTAAGTTTGCCCTTTCATCAACTAATGCCAGATGCAAAGGGCTGGAACGCCGTGCCTTTTTAGCAAAATTGTATATCTATAACATAAGTAGCCTGTAAAAAATAGTATTTATCCTAATGAATGCCTGTGTATGTGTCAGGCTTAATACATGCTTCAACTACTTTGGTTGGGTTTAGTCTCAGGACAATTGTCTCCAATTTTGTGGCCACATTCCACTATGGCCTTCAATCATAGAGAGTTTTGAGCGCGCAAGGTCATCGTGAGATCGTGAGCTCGTTCTTACAACTGTCAAACGTCTATAGAATTTGACGTTTCTAAGAGCGAGCTCTCGCGAAGCTCGTGCTCAAAACTGTACTTGAATCTCAGAAACATATTATGTTATGTTAACTATATATCGTAAAGACATTTCGTATATTTTTGCACGTCAACATTTTTGATGAAATGAATTGACATGAATTTACGTTTACACCACTTTGCAAGGAAAATGTGCTAACGCTGAAGAGAAAAAGTGGCAAAATACTCTCGGCAACACATCTTTTATGATATAACAACACATCTTTTACAATATGACATTTTTAATAACTAGGTTTGTGCCTAAGAGCCTATATTTCAGTTTTATTAATGCTTCAACTATGTTCCAGGACAACTTTGCCCAATACCTGCACAAATCCCCATCGACGGTGCTGAACCAAAACAAGACTACTGCAGAGGAAATCAACCACATAATGAACTATTGCAAAGAAGACATCGAACAGATATTATTCTACAAATTCAAAGATCCATCCCTGATGCTTGAAGTAAGGTTTTCGAATATTTATTGGACCCGCTATTCCAATTTCAGTGTATTTTATTGCAGGTAAATACGTGGGCTGTTAGCCATAAACGTGATTTAAAGTTAGTCCATCGTTTAAACCTTTGGTTCCTTTCTAACTTAACATTTTTAACGAAGTGGAAAGGGACTTCAGTGATGTTTAACTTATATAACTAACAACTAACAACACTTATCTTTATAAATTACATTTATACCACTTTGCATGGAAAAGGTGACAACGCTGATGAGAGAAAGTGGTAAAAAATATTATATTCCACTAATTTTCCTAACTTTTAACCTACATCCGAAACACTATTTGCCTCATTCCACAGTCTGGTAAAAATATACTTAAATATTAAATGAAAAATAATTTTCGTTGCGACCGGGATTCGAACCAGGGGCCTCTCCTCTCTTTCTCCATATTCGTCTTATATAATAATATACCTACTGGGAAAACATCTGCATAAAATCTTTTTTCAGGCACTATCTCACCCGTCTTACATTCGCAACCGTCTGACACGTTCCTACGAGCGCCTAGAGTTCCTCGGCGACGCCATCTTGGATTTCCTGATTACGTCACACATCTTCGAGAACCATGGCGACCTCAAGCCCGGCGAACTGACCGACCTGAGGTCTGCGCTAGTCAACAATGTGACTTTCGCCTCTTATGTGGTGAAGTTGGGATTACACAAGTAAGTTTATTATAAAAGTGTGCTCACGACCACAACCACCCCGGTTCCTAGTCACACTTTCCATAGTAAATAACCGTTTTAACATTGATGAAGACCCTTAATTTAAGATCAACAACTGTCGGTGTAATGGGAAGGGAGGGTTGAGTATCGGTAGCTGAACAACTTTCGTTCTACGATTTGTCGAATAAAATAATGTATCATACAAATGGATCAGCCGACTGGTACGGTGGAACACAGATAAAGGTGTACAGGAGAGTTTCTAAGGTTGAGGTTTTCTCAAAAACTACTTAACCTATTGCAAAAATTCTGTTACTTTTAGATAGATAAAAGTTTAAACATGTAACTGTAAAAGAATTATTAAATTCGGTCCAGTAGTTTTTGAGAAAATCTCAACCTTATTGAGGCCCCTTGTATATCTCTGTCTTCGACTGTACACAATACCTATATGAAAAGTCAAAAAATAATTCGCGATAATCGAAAAGTCGAATAACAAAAGTTGTTCAGTTATCCATGATGGGCCATGATCCACGACGCGGGCCCAGTGCGGATTGGCAGATTTCACATGCCTTAGATTTTTTTACTTCTTCTACGACATGCAGGTTTCATCACGATGTTTTCCTTCACCGTTTTGATTGCACTCGGTAAATGTACGTAGGTTTGTCCGTCGAAAAAACCAAGGATAACTCATGGCTGCCCTGGCTGGGAATCGAACCTGGGGCCTCCTTATCGCAAGTCCATTGACCCAACCATTGAGCTACCGAGCTCTTTAGCGAACTTCTTTTGCGAACAAATAATGATCTTCTATTGCAGCCAGTTGCGTATAAAGATTATTTAGTTTTGTATCGCAACTAGTTGCGAACACCGATTGCGATGGCGGCCGGAGGTAATTTAACGCCCATTTTCGACAAACGAAGTCCTGTTCAACGTTGCATTTCAGGTTCATATGCTACCAGCTGAATCCAGTGCTTGAGATCGCGATGATGACCTTCATCGAGCACCAGGGGCGGCGCAACCACGAGATCGTAGAGGATGTGCTCTACCTCATCGACGAGGAGGATTGCCACATCGCAGACTATATAGAAGTGCCCAAGGTACCCAATAAAATCTTCTTTCACTTCGAAGATCAGCTCCTAGATGGCGTATACGCATAGGCAGACTTTGACATAAACTGAAGCCCAAATCAAGTATCTTATTTTGTAAACAAAAACTACCCTCCCCTACTAACATTTTTAAGCTGTTCTGAGACTATTGCATAGTTATTTTAACATTATTAGATCGGATTACTTTATTTTCACAATGATGAAGAGGTTCGATCAATCAGTTCCTTCAGTGTTACATCACAACAGGTAATTCGACGATCATATTTGTTTGATCATTATTTATACCCTATGACACTCCCGTAATCAAGACGAATCTAACGACACCTTATACACCAAAATCCATCAAGCCGTTTAGGCTACAGGATGACAGTAAGGAATATAAGACATACATACATATGCCCGAAAAAAATTACCCTCCATCTGGGGCAGTCGGGTAAATAGTAATTCTTAACGAAAGGCTATTAACAGAATTTCGTTACGAAACTTAGAAAGTTAAATTCAATAAATATTAAATGTTACGAGAATTCAATGAAAACTTTGAACGAAACTTTCGTTCAAAGTTTTCGTTGAACTTACATTACTTATAGTGAGTGACAGTCAGTTATACTTCGACAGTTATATTAAACACACGCCACACATAAAGATGCAGCGCGCGCAAAAGTTTAAAGTAATAATTATTGATTTTGCAGTTTTGTAAGTGTAGTGTAGGTAGATTCTGATATTTCTGATTGTGAAGTCGACTATCACTACAGCCGGCGCACCAAACGAAAGCGCGTTCTATTCGACGCGTGGCGCCATCTAGCGGACGGCTTTTGTAATTAAAGCAATGTGAAAGAGCTCCCACGATGTAAGGGAAGGTATGTGCCCGGTCAGTGGGGCAATATAAATAGACATGATGATGATGATTTGTTTACAAAATAAGACACTCTTGATTTGGGCTGCGGTATATTTATTTATTTTATTTATTTATTTGATTTACTAGTATTACAGATACATTCTTATTCACTAGGTAAATCAACAAGGTAAATCTATAGGTCCTATGGGTTGGGGTTTTACCCGACGTTTCAACATACCCAGACATGCTCTATCGGATTCATGTCTGGGCTTCGGGTTAGCCACTGCATTCTTCGAACACCTCGGAAAGGTAATCGTCGGTGCTGAGAAATCGCTTTCTGGCAGCCATTGAGATGAGACAGAGGCTACAAATGATGACAGAGGTTAATGATTTTGAGTGCGCTCAATCTGAAGAATAATGGAGGAACGTGACTTAGAACTAGCGTTTCCCCTTAATGTACTTTTCGCAAACGTCCGTTTCTCATAATGCCCCTTTAATAACTGTTTACATTATGAGAAAAGTAAGGAAAATCTTAAACAGTCATAGAATCCCACCCACACCCGACTGCCGAAAGAAAGATGAATATTTTTTTAAAATCCCGCTGTTATGTCTCATGCCTGATATGTGGAAGCGTAAGCCTATTGCGCAACAAATAGTTACGCTGGCAGTAACGTAATTCCTTCACGTCTCTATTATCGATGAGATAAAGCACGTCTTTAACTACGTAGTGATCTCGTCTCGCGCTGACTAATATGTCAAACTCGCACACATAAGCAGGCCTATTGTGTTGTGAACTTGTGAGACAGCGACTCGATGGTAATGGGAATGGAGTTCGTTTTTACCCGGCTGCCGAAAGGAGGAGGGTAATATGTTTCGAGTGTATGTATGTCGGTTCCTTTGCCTATTGTGAGACATCATCCTTTTAACCGACTGCTTAAAGGAGCAGGGTAATATTTTTCTAGTGTTTGTATGTCGGTTACTTAAGTACCGTACACAGATTGACGAATTTTGACTATGAACGTTCGTAAGAAAACAGTTCATTCTAGAACAAAAAACCGGGCAAGTGCGAGTCGAACGTAACCGCAACTTTGCTTTAACGAAAAGATAAACTAAATTTAGAAACCAACTTATCTTTGCCATTATCAAAACTTTATACATCGATATACTCCTGATTAGTTCATCATTTGCAAATAAAAATATTTTTGGGGTGATGTTACAACAAATAACAACAAACGGACAGCAAAGTGATCCTATAATGGTTCCTTTTTTTCTTTTGAGGCACGGAATCCTAAAAACGACCTGGGTTTAGAGCTCGGGTCTTTCTGAGAGTTTAGATTTATTATTATTGATGTTTAGTATTTTAGTTTTAATATTATTACCGATGGGGTAGACGAGTTCTTGAATGGAGGCCACGAACGGGCAAACGCAGCGACCCCCGACCAGATGGAGGATGACCTTCACAAGATGGCTGGCAGAGACTGGATGCAAAAGGCCGAGGAACGGGCTGAGTGGCGTGCTTTGGGAGAGGCCTACGTCCATCAGTGGATTGATACAGGCTGATGATGGTTATTGATTATATCACAGCTGAGGTTCTTGTCACAATCTACAAAACATACATTAGGCCTCTTCTTGAATATGGATTTCAAATATGGAACCCATATTTCATAAAGGACATCGACCTACTTGAGAGCGTGCAAAAAAAGGTAACAAATATCCCTTATAGCCTGCGTAAAAAATCTTATTAGAAAGGCTTAAAATCCTTAGTTTACAAACTCTGGCAGAACGTCGACTCAGAGGTGATCTAATCGAGACATATAAAATTTTCACGCACAAATATAACCTCCCAGATCTCCACCGTTTCTATGAGACTAAAGACATACGTCCATTGCGAGGACACCATATGAAAATCTACCGCACTATCGCCAATACTAAAATCGCCAATACTAAAAAGGGGATTGGCGCGAGCCGCCGCCGTGGAAACACCTAATTAATTCGCTCCGCTTTAAAAAATCGTAATAAATAGCAAAAGTAGTGATATTGCATCGAAACATATATCAAATTGTGCGCAATAGTAAGAGTAATTCGTTGGATGTAGTGAAAGTGACCGGCAGCAAACCGCTGAAGTACTGAAGCCGAGGAACCGCAGCCACGTGACTATACCTTTGGAATTTTTGGCATTCATCTGCATGCGGCACCTGTTTTTCACCGGTGCCCCCTAGTGTTTTGATGTGCATTCGAAGTGTACCGGTCAGGAACACAACCTACTGAAATTTTGTAAATTTCTGACTGCGCGTTTTGGTCATATTTCCATAAAACCAAAAACCACGTGGCCACGTGTTTTGAGAAACCGTGGCTTCCCGAGCTAATTTACTTTGCCACTGGATCCTGTAAATAATAGACAGTCGACTGCTGCTTCGAGTAGGAAAATAAGACAGTTTTCATAGATTTAAGGCTGTTAAGGCATTGTGCAATTTAGAACAGCATACGCTGAATTTAACCATAACCTAAAGTCATAATATACCTACCTTTTAATTGATGTATAGCTGAATATAAGAGTCCTAAGTAGTATACAGAAGGAATTAAATTTTATCTTGAGTATATTGTGAGTAGGACAAATCCTGGCCAAACGCCATACAAACTTATTACATTGTTTCAAAACTTAACTTACTAAGTATTATTAATATAATAACTATATAACTGTTAACTTGTGTATAACAATTGTTGTTACTTAAACTACATGCAATAATAACTTGACTACTCTGTGCTTTTAAAAGTATAATACTCACTTGTATAAATTTACTGGTAAATATTTGATGAGAACCCTTCGTTACAAATCGACAGACAATAACTTATAAACTCACTCTATGATTAATATTAGAATTTTCTAGTTTACTGAGTCAGAATATTATTGTGGAATTTATAAAATACAAAGAATATATATACATTACTCAGAATGTCGTCTTCCTCTAAAAACGTGAAACAGGTAAATGTAACGCATATCGGAGCCATTGCGGACAAGGCTGACAAAACGGTGACCACGGCTGGAAATCGCCTGACAAATATAGACTTAAAAACCCGAAAGAATGCTTTATTTGACAAAGCAACTAGAAAGTCAATGGACGAGGCTGCTTCTGTAGCCGGTGACGAAAATCAACCGAAACAAGGTAACAGTTCTTTAGAGTCTCTTAAAGCATCGGCTAATAAACTATTTCAGGACGCCAAATCAAATCTGGAACAGTCCGGAAACATAAAAACAACTATCCGGGAGCAGGTTATCTATGGTCTGACAGGGATGTACCAAATAATATTGAACCTGCACGAAACAAATCAGGAGATGCAGCTGCAAATAGAGAAGACAATGTCCGTAGCGCGGGAGGACTTGCTCCAGAAAGAGATAGAATGCACTAAAAGGATCGAATCCCTTGCATCAACAATCAAAGACGTAGATATACGTTCACCCGTAGAAGAAATATTGAGCGAAGTAAGGTTGATGAAACAAGTACTTCACAACACGGCCGTGTTGCCAAGTTCACAGCATGGGCCACCCAAAGCGAAATTAACACCGGAGCTAGATCCCATCCTATCAGAAATAAGAAAAGTAAGTGAAAAGATTACGGAGCTGAAGGGTGATGTAAGAGAGAACGCAAGCTTAATAAAAGGAGCGACAGATGCGATTACGACGGCTGCTTCTTCAATGAGGACAACAATTACATACGCTGAGAAAGTGGCAGGACCTCAGCGATCTCCAATTGAAAATCTGACACAAGTTTCGCACTCAATAATAGTATCATCAGAAAATGAAACAGATACTAGCGAAGAAGTAATAAAAAAGATAAGAGGAGCAGTGGAAGCAAAAAGTAGTGGTATAAGAGTGGATAGAGTAAGAAAAGCAAAAGACCAAAAAGTTATAGTGAGTTGTAAAGATAAGGAAGAGATCACCAAGATCATGGGAAAACTTAAAACACCGGACACGAAACTCCGCGTCGAGGAAACTAAAAATAAGGATCCTCTGGTGATAATAAAAGATGTGTTAACGTATAACACAGATGAAGACATCGTAGCCTCACTAAAGTCACAGAATACGAATCTATTAGAAGACATTGGAAAAGAGGACTTTCGGGTGTCCGTAAAATTCAGACGCAGAGCGAGGAACCCATACGAAAACCACGTGGTACTGCAGGTATCGCCAAAAATATGGCAGAGGGTGACAACAGCGGGAAAAATCCACATCGACTTACAGCGTGTGTGTGTGCAGGATCAGTCACCGCTGGTGCAGTGCACGAGGTGCTTGGGATACGGACATGGCCGTAAGCTCTGCAAAGAGCCGGCTGACCTGTGCAGTCACTGCGCCGGACCCCACCTGCGCGCTGAATGTCCCACTTACCTCGCGGGTGACGAGCCGACTTGCCGCAATTGCCAGGCAGCAAAATATGACAAAACGGACCATCATTCATTCGACGGAAGCTGTCCCATCCGTAAGAAATGGGACGCTATAGCTAGATCAAGTGTAGCATACTGCTAAAGTGGATTTAGGCAGCGACAGCGATGAGGTGACCCTGGCCACAGCTCAATTAACTGCTCCGGAACATAAAACATACAAGGTCATACAAGCCAATCTGCAGCACAAGAAATTGGCAACGCAGGAACTTTTGATTGAAGCTCAAAGACTAAAAATAAGCTTTGCTATGGTTCAAGAGCCGTATGTGGGAGCCATAGGAGAACTCAAACAACATTCTGGTACACGTGTAGTTCAATGTGGTAAGAACAGGACAAAACCGGTGAAATCTGCGCTAATAATATTTGACGATGAAATAGGAGTTGTTGAAAACTCAAAATTAATAACGGAGAATATTGCGGTGGCAGTTTTAGAAACCAACAAGTGGAGGGTGGGAGTGATATCGGTGTACCTGGAGGACCACTTGCCAATCGAGCCATACATTGAAGATATTAAAAACATAACTAAAACCCTAAAACTAAAAAATATTTTGCTGGGGGGAGATGTAAATGCTTGGAGTACTTGGTGGGGAAGCAAAAAAGAAAATATCAGAGGAGAAGTACTAAGAGGTACGCTAGATGAGATGGATATGCAAATCCTAAACCAAGGTACAGAACCGACTTTTGACACAATAAGAGGCGGGAAAACTTTTAAGAGTAACGTAGACATAACAGTCTGCTCGAGCGGTATGCTGCCAAACGTTCACAACTGGAGGGTAGACAAATCTATAGTTAGTTCTGATCACAATGCCATCATGTTTGATATAGAGTTAAACAAACCAACTGAAGGAAGAATGAAAAGTTCAACTCGAATATATAATACCAAGAAAGCAGACTGGACAACTTTTAGGAAAGAGCTAAAAGAAAAATTAGAAGATAAATCTTTAACAACTGAGGAAGTAAATAAAATAGAAACAAAAGAGAAATTAGAAGAGACAGTAAACAAATATATAAATAATATAACAGAGGTATGTAATAAATGTATACCAATGGTTAAAATAAAATCTAAAGTACACTTACCTTGGTGGACGCTAGAGCTGAAAAGAATGAAAAAAGAAGTAACCACGAAGAGAAGACGAATAGCATGCGCAGCCCCCCGGCGGCGCCAGCACGTAGTGGACGAGTACCTGGAAGCAAAGACAAAATACGAAAACGAAGCTATAAACGCACAGACAGAAAGCTGGAAACAATTTTGCACAAAGCAAGATCGAGAGAGCCTATGGGACGGGATATATCGAGTTATAGGGAGAACATCAAAACGACACGAGGACCAGCTTCTAGTGAAGGATGGAACAGTATTGAACCCAAAAGACTCAGTACAACATCTAGCTAGCACGTTCTTTCCAGAAGATGACGTAAGAAATGAAGGCCATGAACATCGAAGTACACGTGAAATGGCAAACAATAGTGGAAACGATTTACCTGCTGGTACACAGGATCCACCCTTTACAGAAGCCGAGCTCAGATACGCCATAAACAGTTTTAATTCTAAAAAGGCACCTGGATTAGATGGTTTTACTGCGGATATCTGTCGATGGGCAATTTATACGGACTTCCATGTTTTTCTGCAAATTGCCAATAAATGTTTGGAACTGGCTTGCTTCCCTGCACCATGGAAGAAAGCGGCAATTGTTGTTCTGAGGAAACCGGGAAAACCAGATTACACTAACGTCAAGTCGTACCGACCAATAGGCCTTCTCTCAGTGTTAGGTAAAGTTCTGGAGAAAATGATGGTGCGGAGAATAAGGTGGCATCTCTTACCCAGAACAAATCCTAGGCAATATGGATTCGTTCCCCAGCGCAGCACGGAAGACGCCCTCTATGATTTGATGCAACACATACGGGAAAACTTACAAAATAAGAAAATAAATGTCGTTGTGTCGCTCGACATAGAGGGGGCTTTCGACAGCGCATGGTGGCCGGCGGTTAAATGTCAAATAGTGAAAAAGAAATGTCCACAAAACCTTCGGCGACTGATTAACGATTACTTCGAAGACCGTAAGGTCGTGGTGCGCTATGCTGGAAAAGAGAACGAGAGAATTACAGAGAAAGGATGTGTGCAAGGCTCCATTAGCGGCCCAACATTTTGGAATATATTGCTGGACCCACTGCTTGATGAAATAGACACCATGGGTGCGTACTGTCAGGCATTCGCAGATGATGTCGTTCTGGTATTCTCCGGGCACTCAGTCGCCAAAATACAAGAAAAGGCAAATCAGACCCTCGCACATGTGCACGATTGGGGAGTCAAAAATAAGTTGAAATTCGCGCCTCATAAAACCAATGCTATGGTGATCACGAAAAAGCTTAAATTTGACAACCCGATTGTTCACATGGGTGGGGAAGATATATGTATAGTGGATGAAATCAAACTGCTGGGACTAACGATTGATAAAAAACTGACATTTAATAGCCATGTAACGAGAGTTTGTCAAAAAGCGGCAAATCTTTATAAACAATTATCTAGATCAGCGAAGATAGGCTGGGGACTGAACCCGGAGGTTATCAGAACGATATACTATGCGGTAGTGGAGCCGGTCATCATGTACGCCTCTAGCGTGTGGGTGTCAGCCACAGAAAAGATAATGGTGCAAAAACAGCTTAACACCATACAGAGGGGATTTGCACAAAAGATTTGCAAATCATACCGTACAGTTTCATTGAATGCTGCGTTGGTGCTCACAGGCCTCCTTCCGCTCGATCTTTGTATTCAGGAGGCGGCTCGTCTGTACGAAGCTAAAAGGGGCAAACCATTGCCGGCTCTAGCCGACAGACCTTTGGAAGAGCGCGTGTGCTTCATGGAAGCGATGCATCCCGCCAGGCAAATGGACATTGAATTTCAATGTTTGGTGGACATGCAGCCCGAGACAGTAGCCGAATACCAGGTCTCTGACAGCCAGATATACACAGATGGCAGCAAAATCTCTGGGAAGGTTGGGGCTGCATGCTCATACTGGAAGGAGGGAAGAGAAGTCAGGAGCAAGAAGCTGAAACTCTGGTCGTTCTGCACCGTTTTCCAAGCTGAAATGTACGCGCTATATCAAGCTACAGAAATTGTACTAAAGCTAAAAGAGAAAACAGTGAGCATCCTCAGCGACTCGCGATCGGCACTGGAGCTCCTGAAAAGGCAAGACACTTTCCACCCACTGGCCTTCGAAATCAGACAGAACTTGGTTAAAATAAAGGACCAAAATCGAGTAGTCAAATTATATTGGATAAAGGCGCACGTCGGAGTGCCGGGTAACGAAAGAGCAGATGAGCTAGCAAAACAAGCGGCTTTGTTTAGCAAGACCGCGCCGGACTATGACAGCTGCCCGATATCTTTCATCAAGCGAGAGATAAGAAAGGACTCACTGCAAGAATGGAGCAAGAGGTATGTCACTGGAGAAACAGCCGGGGTCACCAAATTGTTTTTGCCGGATCCTATATCGGCATATCGATTAATAAAGAAAATAGAAATTACGCCGACACTTGTGCAGGTGATGACCGGTCACGGAGGGTTCTCACAGTATTTACATAGGTTTAAGTGTAAATCTAGCCCAGGGTGTATATGCGACCAAAATGTGGAAGAATCCGTTGTGCATTTGTTGACAGACTGTCCTAAATACGACAGGTGGAGATGCGATCTGGAGATGAGAATAGGCATTACCGTGGCCCAGACAACATTCTGTGAAATGTTGTCCAGCAAAAATCACGGATCGCAATTCATACAGTATTGTATAAATATAGCTAAGGACGTAATATATAGGAATAGAACTAAATAAGATAAGTAATGAATGTATCTGTATATTTGTGAAAAATATATCAAAATACATTTAAACAAATTAGAGATAAGTAATAATTTGTATAGTATTGTATGGATTAGGCATAGACACTAAAAGTTATTTATAAGCGACAAAATTATATCTATAATAGTAGGAATAATATAAAGTAGATGAAATAAGGAAAGAATGTATTCGTATATTATGTGTTAATATAAATGAATATATTTACATTAATAGAGAAATAAGTAAACAACAAAGAATAAGTATAAAATACAGAAATCAAATTGGGCATTCCATTAGTAATGTATAATTGTGACATTAATGCTGTGAGACTGATGTGTGTATCTTTATATATTTATATATTAAATAAGGGCTACCGGTCGTCATTTGTACAATACGTACAACTGATATATAAATAAAGAGCAAAGTTAAAAAAAAAAAAAAAAAATGTACGCTATACAAAGTCTCCGATCACCATATCGGAGGAAATCCTGGCGAACATACATTAAAAAAAATAAAAAAAACAAAATACTAAAATCGCTCATCACTTCTTAAGTAACAGAGTTGTGCACGCATGGGACAAACTGTCTGATGATGTGGTATCTGCACCATTAGTGAACTCTTAAAAATCGCCTCGACATGTGGTTAAAAGCAAACATTATATAAATAAGCAATTATATGTAGTGAATCATATGAACATTAGACAACATAGACTGAACTTACCAACACTTTGATATAGACACACCAGCATTATGCTGCCTGTCTATCAAATGTATGATATTAATAATTATTGTTAGGTGCTGAGTGACATATTCGAGTCTCTGGTGGGCGCTGTTTACCTGGACAGCGGCGGCGACCTTCAGACCGTGTGGTCTGTCGTGTACCGGGTCATGCACGCAGAGATCGAGTCGTTCGCGCGCACCATACCACTGCAGCCGGTCAGGGTTCTCTACGAGAAGATACACGCGTGCCCAAAGTTTGGGTGAGTACGGTTTAACAGAGAAATTATGTGTACAGGGGATTGAGATTTCCAAAAAAATACTTGACCTATTGCAAAAACTCTTTCACTGTTAGATAGATAAAGGTTAAAACTATGTAACTGTAAAAGAATTATTAAAATCGGTCCAATAGTTTTTGATAAAATATCAACTTTATTGAAGCCTGTATACTTTTCTCTCTTCGTGTCGCTACTGGTAGGATCTTAGCCATAAACGTTACATAAAGTTAGGCGGTTTAAGCCACGATTTAAGGATTTTCGCTGGTTTTCGACATACAAGATTCTAAATACAAAGCGATCAGCGATTTTTTTTCAATGATTTTTTATATCTATTTTATGTTATACTCAGGATTATACTGATTATCCAATTTCAAGGTCAACGGTGATCACAGTCATCTATGTCTATGTATGTCATGATATACTTGGTACAGACTACTTTGAAGCCTTTGTACGCGACGACGAAAGGGAGGTGATATTTTTCGAGTATATGAATGCCGGTTCCTTTGTGGCCTGCAGTTGCTTTCGTTCCCTGTATTTTTCCTATATTAAGTACACCTGATACGATATTACCACAGAACACGCTCTCATTGGTTCCAATCCCATAATATAATCTATCTACAGTAATGTTATAAAGAAGGCAGGATTTGTAGTTTTACACCACTGCGCAAGAAGGAGGGGGATGTTTTTGGAGTGTATGTATGTCTAATTCTTTGGTACGTCCTACAGCCTAAACGGCTTAATGGATTTTAACATACGAGGTGTCGTTAGATTCGTTTTGGTTGTAGAAGTGACATAGGCTATAATTTTTTTATCAAAACGGCTAAAATTTATGGCAATCTTTTTTTGTTTGTTTTTTAAATTAATTTCTGTATGTTATATTCTTTTTGTAATGGATAAACTCTAAAACTACTGGACCGATTTCAAAAACTCTTTCACCATTAGAATGCATTATCCCTGAGTAACATAGGCTATATTTATCACCCGTGCGAAGCCGGGACGCGCCGCTAGTATAAGTATAAAAATAACGGAATTGAGAGCCTCCTTTTACAAGTCGTTTAATTTTACAATGTATTGCTTTTTCAGTCCTCCTAAAATTCGCGACCCAGACACACAAAAAGTAATGGTGCCCGTGACGTTCACTAAAAACGGTCATCTGGAGACAGTCTACGGTAGCGGGGCGAACAAATTCCAAGCAAAACGTGCCGCGGCTAAGCTGGCCCTCAAAATATTGGACTTATAAGCTTTTGACTCTACTCTAAGGGTGATCGGATCAAGTATTGAGGCGAACGACGCAACGCACAGATGGCATCACCCGAAGGCTACTTTTTCACCAGAAATGTTCTATGCTGCGAAACCTATTCTACGATACTATGTGACCGTTTCCACTAATGCTAAGCTATGTAGCGGAGTGAATAAGATGTGCTATTAAGGACCTGACATGAGACAACTAGCGCCGTCAATCTTTCAAAAATAATATTTTGCAAATTAAAAAAAGCTATGTAGATGTCTTTATTACGATAAATACTATTTTTTAAATGCTTATTTATAATGCGATTCAATTTCGGTAAGTTATAGTTCGTATAATTGCGAAAAACGGATGTTTTTGGCATATTTGTGAACTACAACTTAACTTGTCGCAATTGTGCCATGTATTGTATATTGAAAAATAGTATTTATCCTAATAAAGATTTTGTACATACCTATTTTAATAAAATTGATTATATTAGAAGATATTATTTTTTTAAGATGTGACGCCGCGAGCAGGCAGCATAGCACATATTTTATGGAAATGCAACGTTATCGCGTAGGCAATTGATTAACAGGTAAACCAAGTGGCTTTGACTGTCTGCTAGCCACTTGTGATTATGTCCCTGGACCCGTAGCATAGATCGATAATCCTAGGTTGGGGCTATAAGTGTGATGTGACTTACTTATAATATAGATCACGATACTGATGCAAAGAAATACTTACCTTAACCTAATAAACGCGTCGTCTGTCGGCCGGGTCTTTGGCGGCGAGCGTGATCAGCGCGTGCAAGACGCGGTTTGTACCTACGTAGTCATGCCCTTCGATAATTTCACGACAAATGAACAGATATTTTAATAGAAATTATGTTATAAGTAATAAAACACAATTATAGTAACTTAAGATTATTAATAGACTGACCACCCCTTAGTTGGGCGTCGCTGATCAAATCACGTCCTGTATAATAGGGTATTTGAAAAGTATCGAAATTTAAATGTTTTTCATAATTATTATAAAATAGACACAAATTCATAATCAACTGTGAAATCAAAATTGAAATTAGTTGAGAAATGAAGTAACTACAGGCATTTAGAAAAGTTGTGTTAGGAAGAGACAGAAAGAGTTCACGCCATTGTGAGGTAGCGCCATACAAACTTCATACTAAAGACCGTTTTGCTAAAAAAGAGATGGAGCAGCCCCCCACCACTTGACTTAACCGCTTAATATCTTCGGTATTAGTTGAGATATCGAAAAACTGATTTCACAGTTCTCTTCAGCAGGAATATGAGAGTTGATTGATGCAATAAAAAATTTAGTCAAATACCCTATAGTGCGTGTTTATTGTGAAATAAAGTATGTGTAATTTGATTGTTAAAGAGTACAAATCAGACAAATGCAGAGTTGAATATAAGTAATATATGTTATTTAGATGGAAATATCTATCGGACTTCAGAGCGATTTTATATTGTGGAGATATTTGATTTATTAAATATATTAGATTACTTATAAAGTACTTAATAATAATGAATTATTACACTATCATTTTAGCAGACTGTCCGAAAAAGGAAATGAGTCTTAATATTTTGAAAATAGTATTTGTTGCATGCAGAAACACATTTTATTTTTGATTCGTATTTTGTAATATTAGCTTGAGTTAATTGTAATTTTATGTATGTATGTACTTTGTAAAGTCAGATTTTAAATTTGCTACTAGTTAAAACGACCCTATGTCATTTTCGTGAAATGAATTTATTTAAGATTCAGTCATTTATAAATATAAATCTGTTTATAATAATATCATATTTTATTTGTTTTGTACTTTTATGCTAGTTTTAAAAGATATGGACGGCTTTGTCACTACACAGGGTTTAACGGGTAAACCGAAGGGATGGTGTTCAGTATCGGCGAATGAACCACTTTCGTTTTACGACTGAGCAGAGATAAGTAAAATAAATAGCTTTTATTCTCTTACAATTCGAACTTTTAATGAATGTTAATTTGAAAAATATTTGACATCGGCGTCTGATTGTCAGGTTTTCCTTAGACAAAGGCATCATCCACCTTTCTACAGGCTTGTCTATCATAAGCCGAAAATATATATTTTTTAAATAATTGTTAACTAGAATTTAAAAATAGGATGCGATAATCCACATATGTCCTCCGATGCTGTTTATGCCCCCCGCAAAAGTGATTCGGATTTAAGTATTTTGTATTTTTTTTTTTAGTGTGCGTTGCTGTATGGAGTTTCATACAAAGAATACTGAACGACTCGGTTCTCTTGAAAATGGCGGGAAACGACGGTTGAAATTATTTGATAATTTTATTTTAATGTCTACAGTGGTTATTTTGTTTTAAAATCACGTTAAATTAATCAGAAAATGTTCGCGAATGACAGTATGGTAAATTTATTGGAAAATTTGAGCAAGATCTGAATTTCAAGCTTTTATCAGGAGTCCCGCTACAAGCTCGGGAGTGAACGTGACTGTCAAGCTGCTTCGTCCAGACTGATGAAGCTACTGCGACTCCTCTGGAGGAATATAGAACACTATTATATTTTGAATTTTCTGTAACATGACATTGGCAAATGACGAACTGTCGATTCCATTTAAAAAAATACTGAACGACTCGAGTTGTGGCGGTGCGGCGCTTACCCCGTGCCAGTGCGACACGTCTACGACACGACACCTTATACCAAACCATACCACTTTAGTAGATTAACCAAACTTTAGGAAGGTCGTCGTCCCTCCTTGCAGGTCTGCCTCTTCCTCTTTTACCGCAGATATAAGTTTATTATTAATAGGATTATCAGCCAATGCCAATATTAAATTAGCGTAGGTATAAAAATAAAACATGCATTTTTATTTTGGGACCATAACAAAGCTGTAATATGTGGTTAAGTAATACAGGGGAGTACGACTGATTCAAATTATTAATTTTACTATTATTATTTTTTAATTATTGCTTTTGTTAGACGGATAGCTAAAGTTACGCGTTCTATGATCGGCTGCCATTGGTGTGGATTCAATATAACAGCTAAAACCCGCGTTTTTACGCCACAATGTTCACGCCAGCGCTGACCGCATTGCTAACTTTTCACGCCAATTTGGTGGCGTTTTTTGGGATTGTAATTGCTGATCGGAATCCAATTTGGTTGAGAAAAAATGCAATGTATAGGTCACATTTGAATATTAGTAATTCTATAGATAAGTATTTAGGTGTTTTTCCTGTTATGTTATTGGGCTGGTTTGCGTTTTTTCACAAAATTTTGACGGTACTAAAGAAATAAAAATTAGATGGCAACTTCCTAGACCTGAGATAATGCAGGCCAGACGCGGGCCCAGTAGTAATTTAAAATACTATGTATGTATTGTATGAAAGCAACGTTTATTGGCATGTTATAAATTAGTGGTTGTTCTAGTCTTAATATGTGGATTTGTGAACCAAAATTAGATGGTCCAATCAGAGAAATCGTGCGTCCTCCGATTGTTTAACATTTCAAAAATTAGGAATAACCAGTCCTTGAGTTTTGGTATCGTTCATTTTAATTCCTATTTATTGTTAAAAGACTAGTAGTAGTAATTAAAAGATGTGATTGGAATTTCTCATTTTTGAGTGTGGTCCTTTATAAATTGAAATTTTTATTTAAGTACTTAATAAAATATTTTATTCTTCTTTATGAGTTTTATTTAGCCCACAAAATAACGAATCTATACTCGAGGAACATTTCTTTCGTCAGTCAGGTAAAATAGTATAAGAAACGAGCGATGATTCGTTTTATGAAGACCCCAGACCCCCATTCCTCAATCGATGAAACATTGTTGAGTTGTATGTATGTAGTACAACATCAAGTGTAACACTGGACTTTGGACCGTTATTATGTGTCGTAACTTCGTAAGAGCTGAAATCACACTGCAAGTGTTACTATTGATACTACTGTTCTTGACGCGGCCTATTTTCCACACTTGGCCGCATGAGTGGCATGGCAGCCATTGTGCGTGAATGATACTACTGTTGTCTGTACCTATAGCTCGTACAGCATACGAGCAGTACAATTTGTTTAAGAAGCAATGGATGATGTGTCAGTCAGGATCGTAACAGTTGATCAATCCATCAGCTCTACCTACCCCAGAAAACCGGCGCAAGTTGTATTATACAAGTGAAAATCAAATAAAACCAGAACTGTCGACGTCACTCGATGTTTATTTCATACAATGCATGTTTACAGGAAGTAGGTGCTAGGCCTCTTGAACGCGAACTGGTTGAGCCGTTTGTGGTGGTGCACGCGTTTGGGCAGTGGGAACCTGATGCCGCTCAGGTGGAACTGTTTCACTTGAGGTCTTCGGCATGCCGATGCTTTGATTACTTCCACTTTGATGATCTGTGGAAGGCATAGAATTAGAATACAGGACACTGTTGCATCTAGGATATCATTCAACAAAATCATACATAGGTTAAGTTGGATAGTGTCGTCTTTTGAGGCATCGATTTCGGTATTCCTCCGTGCTCAAGGGCGACTCAATCCGAACTAATGATCCCATCATGTTCGTGCCGAACAACCGATCCGCTCACCCAAATCAAAATCACCACCACACATCTACTCTAAACAAAACTATTGCAATCTGCGACATAGTAGGTACTGTTGCGTAAACTGCCACTTTACACTTCAAATGTAAAATACAGTCGAGGCAGCTTCCCTACGCTCATATTGTGAACCCTGTCTGGACGCAGCTAATTAGATTAGGCAAGTATTGTGCGTAAGTCTTGTCTACCTAAATCTATGTAAGTAAAAGTCTAATCGCACTAGTGCGACACAGCAGTGGAACTTCATATGAAACAGTGAATATCTTTCGTTTTACGCCGTTGCCCAGTGTTGCCAGACCTACGGAAAAGTCCGTAGGTTTATGGATTTTAAGGCTTGTCCACGGATATACATTGGCAAATCTACGGAAAATTTGCCACCAAACTATATATAAAATACAACACAGCATAATTTTTCAGAGTAAAACGTAGAAAAACTGCAAAAAATGACGTATAGTCGTACTACTTTTCTTTACATGCAGCTCCTGCAGTAATATCAAAAGAGAGCACAAGTAGGTAATACTATTCTTTTATTTTTTATTGAGAAAATTCAAAAATAATTATGTGAGTTGCAAATTTTGTTCTAGCTTTTAATAAATTAAAGCCAAGTTAGTTATCAACTACATTTTATGGTTTCGTTAGTCACACAGCTTATTTAAAAAAATCCATAGAAGTATGGATTTTTCTAGAGTCCAATCTATGGAAATCTACAGATTTTTCAGCCACACCCTACATAATTCTAAAAAAACTGATCTGGCAACACCACCGCTGCCTATTTTATGTTATATTTGACAGCTGTAAGAGCTAGATCTAATTAAGCTCAAACTTAAAATTGTCTCTGAATCTTGGTTATGGTGACTTTAGTATAAAAGCTTAGTATCTCACATGTATGGAGTGCGCTCTTGCTCTGTGGCGCGCGCCCATGTCGCGGTAACACTGCGTGACTGCGCCGCCAACACTCAGGTCGCGGTACTCGCGGTACATGTTGTGGACACCTGACCGAGACTCATAGCGGAGCCAGATACCAAAGTTCTTGATCTTCACCGGACTCTTCTCTTGGATTTCCTGTGAATTATTTAACAATATTATTGAGTATGCAATATGTTGAGTTACGTTGAAGAGGAGTTATGTTTCCATGGATTTTATTTTATTAATACAAGTAGCTAATAAATATTGGTTTCCAACATAAACAACTAGCAATATAAACTAAACTCCTTCAAACAGAATCTAAACTGTAATTAAACAATTTCTTTACCACACATGTTGTAGGTACCCATTACACTAAAATGAAATGTGAAGTTCTGTATTATTACTGACTTAGGTACTGTTTTCGAGCAAATAACATGTTTTTAATTTTTCTCTATTGAAATTTTAACTGTGAAACTACGATAATTACGGGACCGAGTAATTCGGACGAATATTTGTCTAGCTAGACAAACCTAACACCAAGTAATACTTGGTGAAACTAGTACTTCTTAGCCCAATTAGGTATAGGTATATATCTAATAGATTTCTACATGTTTCCTCGTGTTATCTTATTGATGTTATTAAAAAGGACAGTAAATTAAATTGTAATAACATTGAAGCCATATTTATGAAAAACTACTTATGGTGTATAGGTTTTATTCTATGTACGAGGAACTGGAAATAAACTATATACTAACCCTGATTGAGACAATTTCACCGGTAGTCTTCTTGAACTTCTTCAGTTGCCGCAGGAAATACCAGAAGCGAGACTTGGCGACAATGGGGTCTGGGGAGAAGATCCTCATCTTGTATAGGGGTGGTTTGGGCTCGCTCTCCGAAGCGAGCTTGCGGCCGATGACTTCATATTCCTTCAACTGAAAACGACAACTATATCACACATACGGTAGATACCAAGTTGAACGTTCTAAACCCGAATCACAACATGACATAACCTATAAAAATATTGTGCTATTTACACATGAAATACAAGAGGGAGCATGACTGAATTTAGATAGGATAACAATCCCAATTAGTTTCATGGAATAATACTAAACAATAACCGTTGAAATACTGAAATTACCGCACAATTTACATGGCGAACACAGCGGCAACGTGTATAGTTCACGCTTGTCACTGATACTTCATTTCACACTTTTTCCACATTTCTAACTTTTGTTACATGTAGATTTTCACACAAACTATTGCAACAATAGATTTATTTAACAATAAACACGATTTTTTAGTAAACTTACCTCTCCTTTAGCCTTCATTTTTGGAGTTTTGCCTGAAAAGAGCTGTCAAGGAAACGGAAAACTGACGCGAAAGAAAGAAAGATGGCGATTGGAATGTTGCCAAAACGGAAAAATAAAATAATAAGTGCTCGTACAGTCGACGACAGAGATAAGTATACAGGGGGCCTCAATAAGGTTGAGATTTTCTTAAAAACTACTGGGCCGAATTTAATAATTATTTTACAGTACATAGTTTCAACTTTTATCTATCAAACAGTGAAATAATTTTTGCAATAGGCCAAGTAGTTTTTGAGAAAATCTCAACCTTAAAAACTCTCCTGTACACCTTTCTCTGTGTCCCACCGTACCAACGAGCGTTTTTTAAAAGCCAATAATCTTTCATCTATTTAACAACTTCGTCAAAGGTTGAAGTCACAATAGAAAATATTATGTCTAACTCTTTTTTAATCTCCTTATTGCCTTTTATTATTATATTTATTATTATAGTAATATATAGAAATCAATTTATTTTTATAAATAATTTTTCAAATAAAATCTAACCCTAAAAATCTAAAAACTTAAAACTATCTAATGTCTAACTCTAAATAAGCACAATTTTTGCGTCATAATTTTGCATCCCAACGTTTTAACGCCGCCGCATGTTTTATTTGGGTGTGAAACTGAATGAATTGCTTGTCTTGAACACTCCGATTATCTTTGGTGAAAGCTCGAAAGAGACCTTGAAGCAAATATATAAAATCCATTTTGGAAAGTATCGATCGATTTATGGGATTTTATTATTATCTCCTAATTTTTTTATACAAATATCCTTACGTTTTTAATTAGCAACCCTGACTGAACTCACTCACTTCACTCGCTCCCACCCCAACCACCCACACTCACTCTCACTCACTGTCAGTCAGAGCAGGGTTACCAGATTGGGGGTTTTTCTCGCAATTTTGGGGAAAAATTTGGCTGTTGGGGAAATTTTGGGGAAATGACATTGCTGGGGAAAAGTTTGGGGAAAAAAAATTCAGGGTGGGGAATTTTGGGGGCGAATATTCTACATGATCATGGCTGACATGGCTCAATATATTTGCCTACCCGAATATTTACATCACTATTTAAGGGTGAGATATGAATTAGCAGCCCGTAGTGGATGCTCAAACTTTCAGCCTACTGTTAAAATGATTTAAAAATTCAGCTCAGAAAACGTCTACAGCATACTCCACCGAAGAAGACGCCGAAATTCTGAATATATTTTGTTAAATACCTAATTATTTATGTCTCTGGACTTTTGAAAATGGCGGGAACGTTATACGGTTGCAAAATTACTACATAATTTTGATTGTCTTGTATATAGTTTTGTGTTTAAATGTCACAAGTTAAGTTGGAATTTTTGAATAATTATATGCAATTGATTGGAGAACGTACGTCGACCAAATTGGCGATGTCTTGAAAAAGAGCCAAGTGCGGTCTACTGATTAATGTGCGAGATTGATGAATGTGGCGGAAGCGAGGGTTGTGTGCCAGGGTCGCAGCAGATGGAAGTTCATTGTCTCTGCCTACCCCTATGGGAATCAGGTGTGAGTTTATAAATAATAATAAATATATTCAATAATTGCGTTTCGAGCTAGAGTCAAGAGTCCCATTGAGTATCATTATTGAGCTCAAGAGTGAACGTCACTGCGGAGCCAGGGTTGAAGACACTTCGACGACTCGTCTGGAGGTAGAAAAAGACGTACTTATTGAACTTAAATTATGTAAAAAAATTGTCGTAAAATTACACTATAAATACGAATTGACAAAATTGTGTATGAAAAATTACAAAGAAATACTATGTAACATGACATTGGCAAATGCCCAACTGTCGAGGCCATAAATATAACTAAATAAATTATACACGAGTCTTTGTAATGACGGTCTCGCCTATCGCCGTTTATTAAAAAACCTTCAAAAGTCTAAAATATTAAATATTTTATGTCTCAAACAAATTTGGGGAATTTTTTGGCAAAACGTATCATTTTGGGGAAAAAAAATTATCAATCTGGGGAAATTTGAAAAATCCAATCTGGTAACCCTGAGTCAGAGTCACCTGTCAGTTGTCACTCACTGTCAGTGGTCACATACAGTCTTTGACGAATTTGACCGAATTTTGTTCGCTTTCGCAGGAAAAACTAAGTTTTGTATGTGTTCTAGATTTTTAATTATGTGCAGAAGAGCTCCTATATAAAACTGTTAAAATATGTTTGCAAGAAGATTAGCACGGCTTGTGAAATACGGCATATACGGTGGTGTAGCAGTAGGTGCAGTTTCTGTTGGAGTTACTCTCCACGAAAATGATTACGATTGCGATTCCTTAGCCATCGTGAGGATCACGAGAACTGCGTACACTGCTGTGGACATCGGAAGAACCTACAAATCTATGCTGTACAGCAAGGAATGGGACAGAGATTCCAAAGAGTATTTAGAGGTTAAAAGTAGAGCTCACCAAAAAAGTGCAGAGAAACTTCTTGAACTGTGTAAAGCAAATAAAGGTGTGTATATAAAAGTTGGTCAGCATGTCGGTGCGTTGGAATACTTACTGCCCACCGAGTATGTCACTACAATGAGGATATTGCACAAGGATGCTCCACAAAACACTGTTGAAGAACTGTATAAAGTTATTAGAGAAGATTTGAAACAGGATGTAAGTATATTTATTGAAACTTTCAGATACCTACTTGTAGAAAAGTACAAAACTTTCACAAATATTGCTTTTTATGCTAGAGGTGGTTCTCTTGAAAATGGCGGGAAACGACGATTGCGAAATTATTTGATAATTTTCCTTTTAATGTCTACAGGCGCTATTTTGTGTTTAATATCACGTTAAATTAATCAGAAAATGTTCGCGAATGACAGTACGGTGAAGTTATTGGATTATTTATGCAAGATCTGAAGTTTCAAGCTTTTATCAAGAGTTCCCGCTACAAGCTCGGGAGTGTACATGACTGTCTAGCTGCTTCGTCCAGAGTGATGACGCTACGGCGCTCCTCTGGATGGAGATATGAAGACGCGGCTACCCAGGGTGAAGACGCTATTGCGACTCCCCTTAAGGATGATAGAAGACTATTGAATATATTGAATTTTCTGTAACATGACATTGGCAAATGACGAACTGTCGAGTCCATTAATAAAATAAATAAATAAATGCTAGAGGTACAGTTTCATAATATTACATCAGCGATCAATAATCTTGGCAATGTCTTTAGGATTAGATGAAAGTATTATGTTGCTTTTACCTAACAATAACAATGATTCTTTTTTTTTTGCCCTATTCACACTAAATAAGCCAGGACCCAGGGGAAATATCCTTGTTTTATAATTGTGGATAGTTTCATTAATAAACAGGGTTACCCTTTGTATTGTAATAAACATCAATAATTTATTTATGTACCAAGTTCAATGTGAATGTCGCTAAAATACCTATGTGAAAGTTGAATACTCTACATAAAATACAAATATAAATAAATATTTTCAATTGTACACTGTAATTTTTTTCAGCCTACTAAATTATTCATTGAATTTGATCCTGAGCCCCTCGGCACAGCTTCATTGGCACAAGTACATAAAGCTAAGCTGAGAGATGGCACGGAAGTCGCTGTGAAAGTCCAACACCACTTTGTACGTAAAAACATTGGCATCGATCTAAAATGGATGGAAATTATAATAACTACCATGTCAAAAGTATTTCCTGACTTTCAAATGCAATGGTTGGTTGATGAAACAAAGAAAAATATTACACAAGAGTTAGACTTTTTGCAAGAAGGCAGGAACGCTGAGAAGGTTGCAGTCTTATTCAAAAACTACAAGTGGTTAAAAGTGCCCAAAATATTCTGGGACTATAGTACCGAGAGGGTCTTAGTTATGGAATATGTTCATGGTGGTCAAGTTAATGATGTAAAGTATATTGATGTAAGTATCAATTGTCATTTATCTATATCTTATAAGTTAAAACCTGGGTGATTGTTTATTTGGACCTCACTTAAAATTACTTGCTGACCCCTGATCTATACAGTAAACTAATACATTTGCGGGGTTTGCCATAAACGTGATTTAAAATGAGTCCATGGTTTAAGTATTCGGTGCCTTTTTTACTTAACGTTTTTAAGGAAAGGGGCAAATATGTTGTAATGTAAATGATTGGCTAAGCGCAATTATGTTATTTCGACTGTACAAAGTGAATGTAAATTTACATTTCAGAATAACAAAATAAACCGATTTGATTTGTGCCACAAACTTGGTGACCTGTATGCCCACATGATTTTCGTGAGTGGCTTTGTCCACAGTGATCCTCACCCGGGCAATATTCTCGTCAGACAAGACCCTGGGGAGAAGGAAGTGACTGTTTACTTATTGGACCATGGTTTATATGCTGTAAGTTGTATGACTTTGATTTTTTACTACACTATTAATTATGTAAGTACAAGAGTAGGTAGTGCAATCCACTCCGTTTACATCATAAAAATGAAATAAAAACATACAAAGAAATCCAAAATTACCTTTTCTGTTCCAGCAATTAACAGATAAATTCCGTTACCATTACTCCAAACTGTGGCTCTCAATTATTGCGAGAGACCGCGAGGAGATGAGGGTGCATTCGGAAGAGCTCGGTATTCGTAAGGAGTTGTATGGGCTGTTTGCATGTATGGTAACTGGACGGCCATGGGACAGCATCATGAAAGGCATTGATGTGACGAAGCGGTCTTCTGAAGAGGTTAGTAATGTTTTTGTGCTACAAAGGTTATCTAGAAAGTATTATACTCTGACTTTTTTGAAAAATAAAATTTTAAATGCATGATTTAGTAAATTGGTACGGTCTAACATAACAAAAATACACAGGATTCATTATGGTTGAGATTTCCCGAGGCGATAACGAGGCGTTCCGCTCGCTCTTATGCGACGTAGTATATGAACAATGGTGACAGTTGCGTTTAGGATTAGGATTCGACTTAGTTCGCTACAAATTACCTACATTTGAAATGTATGAGGAAAAAAATTCTAACAATAATAATTTTTTTCAGAAATCAACATTCCAGAACGAATTGCCCCATTTCATGCACTACATAACCCAGTGCCTGGAGAACGTGGACCGGCAAGCGTTGTTAGTGCTAAAAACCAATGACTTGATACGCAGCATAGAATACGCTCTGGGCATGCACAACAGAATGTGCGGCTTTATGGTCATGACCAAATGCTGTACGCAATCCGTTTATCAGCTTGAATATAAAGTAAGTCGAATATTGTATGATACAACACAGAGAAAGGTGTACAGGAGAGGTTATGGTTGAAATTTTCTCAAAAAGAAATTGACTCATTTTTGAAAATTCTTCATAATTACATAGTGTATAAACTATCTACGAGTAGAGTACTTTTGACAATCGGTCGAGTAGTTCTTTATTGAGGCCACATGTATAGTATTCTCTGTTTTCGATTGTACCTGTTCTGTTTGATTTATCTATTTTTTGCAGACTTTCTTCATAGTCTAGTAACTGAACTTGTCATATGGCGAATCAAAAATAAATTCAAAAATTACATAAACGTCAATTAAATTACCTTATAACTAAGTATCCGCTAAAAACTTTGTCAATCAAACAAACCCCTCTTGTAGTGCCCGGCGCAAAAGTACCCATAACACCCGCGGCGTTACCGCGCTGTATTACTATGGCCAGCCTTTGCACCAGGTAGGGCCCGGAGCGAGGGTCACGGCCCCTGTCCCTAAGACGACGGCCAATTTCAGTGACAAACGTTATGGACTCCACCCCCAGCGTCGTCTCTGCCGAGAATGGCACGAACAAGTTCTGCTGGAGAGTGGAATATTCAACGAATTTATACGAATCATAAAACTAATTCCATACTTACATTCTTCTTTTGTTGTTTCAGAATTCGGACTCTATGTTTAGAAGACAGTACCTCAATATGAAATATGCGTGGTCGTTGTTCATGCTGTATTTATATCACATATACCTAAGTGTACAACACAAAATGCTTATAGCATAATGTAATCTGTAGAAATAGAATATGGACTGACATTCACCAAAAATGTGCTATTTCTATTTTTTATTTATTCAGCGTAAATGATTATTAGGCAATGGGAATTTCCAAAAAAATGGTGCTCAATAGAGAGTTTAAGAATTATTATGTATTTATTATTATGTAGGTGGTAGGTAACATTGTTTAATTAGTATAGTATAGTTGCGAACTATAAATTTGGAACTATTTCCTTGGATGAGTCACAAATTAAAGTTCTCAGCTGTACCCACATGTGAATTAATTTTGTATCATTTCCTAGTCAAATGGAGTCTTGACGAATTTTACCTCAAGTTTTATATTAGTGCCCGGTCAACTACATTCTGTAAATAAACTCGTAGTATTAGGAATCAGTTAGTCTCGATTAAATATAGGTAATTTATTACTGCATGTAACATTTATCTTGTTACTTTTTGAAATATATATATTTTTTTTGAAACTTAATAATTTTATTAACTACACTATTTATACCCGACTGCCGAAAGGAGAAGGGCAATGTTTTTCGAGTGTATTTACGTCGGTTCCATTGCGACCTATAGCCAAAACGTCTTAATGTATTTGGATGTATGAGGTATTGTTAGAACTTAGAATAATTCCATTTTATGCCTAAAAGCGGTTAAAAATAAAACTTAATTTATCCAGTTCCAACCATTTAATGTTACGTAGGGATCCTGTTTTCCAAAGTAGACAACTTATTGCTTAAATTCGATAGGTCATTTTGTATTTTCAACAAAATTGTGGTGAAATTGTCTTTGCTCTTCCTTCCTTGCATTTTGAAAATTAGCGATGAACTTGAAATGCGACATGATACATCGGATTTCTTACATTCTGTCTGTATGAAGTGGTTCATTGCGTGGTTATTTTTCACGAAACGTAATTTATTCAAGGCTAATTTTTCCTTGGATAGTGTTAATTGGGCTGTAAAAACATTTAAAAAAGTACTACATTATAGATAAAGGTTAAACAAGACGCAGCCTGATGACCTCTGATAAGGAAAGTCACTATTGCTAAAATCTCGCTTAGCATTGAAATAACGCTTTTTCGATTTCAAACATTGCAAAACATTCTGTAAAGTGATAGTATTACACATCAAAACACATCAAGTGTAACATTTTGGACCGTTCTTATTATCTGCGTCGTAAGAGTTCACATCGTATTGCAAGTGTTACCATTGATCTGCTGTTGTCCGTACCTACTGTTGACATTATTAATCCACTAATTAACACTTACAATTAGCACTAGCATTGCCTGTACATTCTCCGTTACATTCGTGCGTCTTCGCGTCGCAAATACTCTCAGATGAGGTGATACAGCCTGTCAAATCGTCGGTCTGGCTCTGGCCCATCGTCAGCATATTGTGTATCGTCGTGGTTGCTAAAAATAATTTATTATACAGATAGGTATAGATAGGGGACTATGCATGCAACTGAAAGTCTTCTTGCGATAGTTACTCCATCTTGCTAAAGCATCTCTGTTGTTATTCATAAACCTAGTTAAACCTCACTTCCCTTAAATCGTGTTGCTATCCCTTTCACGCTTCGTTAAAAAAGGTTATGACAGAAAGGAAGGGGCCTAAACAGTGGCGTAACTTTAAATAAAGGTTATGAATACGCCGTTACAGCGCATAATGCCAACTTCGCAAAATGCCAACCGCTCGCAAAACGCCAACTTCTCACAATGACAACTTCTCAAAAAGCCAACTTCTCATAATGACAATTTCTCAAAATGACAACTTCTCAAAATGACAACTTTTCAAAATTACAACTCACAAAGACAACTTCTCCAACACAATGCCAATTTTGCGAAGTTGGCATTATGCGCTGTAACGTAACGGAATACGCGCCCTAGTTTTTAAAATTTAGCTATTTATACCTCTGCAAAAACTATCATGTGCCCAACCCCAAGAGAGTCAGTTACTGTACTGATACACAAAACATTATACATGGGATTGCAACTATTCTTATAAAGGTAGCCATATTTTAGAACATGTACATTGTACGTACACTATTGATTTTCCTTTGTTGCATACTCTTATACAAAAGACACGCCCCATATATTACCCGAATGAGCCTTTCCTAAGCTTCCTATCTATGTCTAGCATTGACCTATTAAGCCAACGGCCAGAGGCTGTGTGTCTGAAACCTTAACACGAAATGCGATGCATCTGAATATGTTGATGATACATTGTACCGTATTCGATTCTTGTAGGTACCTATGTACATTAATTATACTTACACTGTAGTCGTTTGCCCGGCAACCACACTTCCAAAACATAAGGGTGCTGTGGATCGTTGCCCTTACGCAATTCTGTGAGCGGTATTTCGGTGCTATCGTCCGATTTCAGTATGATTACCTCCTCGCAATAATCCGGCAAGTCTAGCAGATGCCACACTTTCTGACGTAATGTGAATATAGACGCACATGGCTTTACCGATATGTAACGCAACTTGTCTTCCACGCCTATGAAATAAGTGAAGAAATATTTTAAACCGATATACAGGGTGTAACGGAAAGGGTATATGAAGCCGAAGGGACGGTGTTGAATATTGGTAACTGAATAACTTTTGCTCTACAACTTTTCGATTTACGCGCATAAATTTTTTGACTTTTCACATATTTCGCACCAGTCAGCTGAATGATTTGTATGAGACATTAATTTATTTTTTATTCGAAAAGTCATAGAACAAAAGTTTCATATACCCTTTCCGTTACAAGTATCTTGTATAACAAGTAGAAATTAATGAAACAAAAAAAACCGACTGCTAAAAGTTTAAGTCGCTTTGATTAAATTTTTATAGCCTATGTCACCCCTACAATCAAGACGAATCTAACGACACCTCCATGTTAAAATCCATCAAGCCGTTTAGGCTACAGCGCGTGCCAAAGAATTAGACATACCTACATACGGTAGAGATAATTTTAGATTCTCCCTCTACGATACTTACACTCGAAAAACATAACCCTCCTTGCACAGTCGGGTAAAAAGTACCTAAACGTCAGTTCGCAAAACTTAACCCATCTTTCTTTCTCCAGACGTCCCTTTTGCAAAAGTTTTGCGAACGATACTTTTTTATTAGCGGACATTTTGCAAAGGACGTTCAGACGAGAACCTTTTCATTTTACGACACTTGATCCTTCCTATCGTGTATCGTGAGAGCCCTTTCTAATAAAATTGACTATTACCTAAGTAAGGCTCATTGGCCATAAATAATATTTATAATAGAAACTCACAGCCCAAATCATGGCGTCGTATTATAACAAATGTAATGACATCCTTCAAGAATAGTTTTATGGGTGCCATCAATAGTTTTGTTAGGGACATGATTTTCAAACATAACTGCTAAATTCTCTTCTACTTACTAATATATTCACGGCATTTAGAATTTTATTTGGTTATTATTTGTAGAATATTGTATGTTTGTGTAAACTTGTAGAAAACATACTGACAGCTAATTGAAACCAAAGAAAATATATACTCTAGCGAGATTGAAACACAGATTAGAGATTAATTTAATGAAGCATAGATAAATTATGGCCGATTTGATCATTGGTCGACTGGCAAAATTATTGTGCTAGTTTAGAGGCCATTTAAAACCGCAAGTGAATTTTTAAAATGGTGTGGCATAGACCTTCGTCATTTCAGCCAATGATGATAGAATAAAGTACCGCGAAGAAACCATGACTGCGAAAAACAAAATGTAGTCTTAGATGATCATGTATTTCCGTGTATTTCACACCAATTTGCTCTATACAACACTATCATATCGATTCTGAATAAACAGTGAGGCCATAAATTAGGGTGCTGATGAAAACAAAAATGTAAAAAAAAATAACAATTTTATTGACTAAACTAATATTTTTTAGCAATTTTATACATTTTCTCCATTCCATATACACTTAAATCCATAATAATTGCCCATTCTTGGAGAAATTATGGATAAATATAAATACTTAACGTTATTTTGTCCATTTTGTCAATACACATCATTCTTTATAAGTGAATAACTTTGAATGTGAAGTCGGATTATAAAGAAAATTAATTTGATTTTTCACAAAAATAATTACATTCATGTACAACTCGCAATTCTCCCATTAGGG
This sequence comes from Tachystola acroxantha, assembly GCA_963506565.1. Taxonomy (NCBI): domain Eukaryota; kingdom Metazoa; phylum Arthropoda; class Insecta; order Lepidoptera; family Oecophoridae; genus Tachystola; species Tachystola acroxantha. The sequence goes on from OY735880.1 coordinate 8,198,799, forward strand.
TAGACAGACCATTAGGGTAAATTCAAAACAATATGTTGACGTGCAAAAATGTACACAACGTGCTTACTTGCTATAAAGAAATTTTACGTTAGACAGATGATGAACTTCCCCATACATCGATCCTGGCAAATCACCTTTGCTTCCGCAGTCAACAATAAATATCTTCATACCCGCTTCATCAGCTTATAATAAGACCACACTTGGTGTTTTTAAAATGATAATATACCATAATGCCTTTTCATTCACATTTGATCTATTTAAAATATCAATTCCACTACCAAGATTGCTTAGTGATTAACAATCGAGTTTTACAGCTCGCAGCGCAAACATGAGTGTTTGTTTGTTCACCCAATGCCAAGAGTTCGTGAGGATGTTATAGAATATACCGTAGGTTAATTCCACGTGGCAGTCATCTGTAAATAATGTAGACAAAAACTCTATTAGCGACATTAGTTGTCCAAAAATATAATCATGTGATCGAATTTTAGTAATCAAAATTTATTGTAAATTAAGAAGAAAACATATCCTAGAATTCGGTAATAAAAATAAAATTGTGAAAATAATTAGAGAATTAGAATTTCTACATAAAAATATAGTTTATTGGTGATTTAGCAAGTGTGATATTACATATAAATATATATTATTGCAATTTTTTTTAAAGTTAAGTAACAAAAGCGATGGTCAGAGTTATTCAGGCCGCTCAGCTGACATGGCCTGACGTCTAGGTACATACTATCAAATGACAATAACCTTGACCAAGTGCTTCACATCTTAAAATGCTTTCTGAGACACGTAGGGGCACAGATAAAAATTTCACTAGCGGTCACCCTTCCAGTCACGATTCTTTTCCTCATAAGCATCTGATTATGAAATGTTGGTTACATAGGCGACTGAAGGGCAGACCACGCCCAAGAATGCGTAATTTGTACGATCGTTTTTAACGCGTACCTACTCGCAACTGGACTACAAGCTCTCAATATAGCCATTAAAACAAAAACTAATAGCAGCAAAATACTTACTCCTCTCCAATAAAAACGTCAACTCCGTAGGTGTCGTAAACTTTTCTATTTGATGCGTTCCTTTTGGTATCATGTTGAATATGTTTTCAGCGAGGAATATGACGCTGAACTGTGACATTTTCGATCTGGTTGGCGTCGTGAAGAATATTCTCCCTCCCGGCTTCAAGGTGCGAATACATGACTTGATGAACAGAGGTTTGTTGTTAACGTGTTCTATGATTTCTGAAGCCACGACCCCGTCGTAGTAGTTTTCGTGTGATTCTGCATGATCCTGGAATGAGATTTGACAAGATTTGTCAGAGTATCTGCTCTGCATGGCTAGTACGCGCATTAGCAATCGGCGTGGCGCCGCGCCGGCGAGCTGTCAGACGCAACATTTCGTAGCACGACTACACGTTTGCGGCCGTTCTTTCATATGTGACTCTCAACTTTGTCTCGTGGGCGTGGCGTGGGCGCGGCGCGTTATAACGAACATGTGCTAGAGGGGCTGGACATTGTATTACAGGAAATTACCAAAACAAGCCTGGATTGAGGACCAGGGATGAGGACTGAGATTTAGGATCGAAGTATGTTATCTGCCTCATACTAATTTGTAGACAGATATATGAAATTAGTACAGGCTCGGATGGGTTCCTCGCGAGTTGTTATTCACCGTAAATGTGCATAAGTTTTCTTTAGAAAAGCACAGCAGTCATTCACAACTCATTGATGGCTGACAAGGGATCATACCAAACAATCAGTATCGTGAGTGCAGTATCCCAACTACTGCTACGACACCACTACAAAGATTTTTGAGAAATTAAAAGTTGATCAAAATAATTACAAAGCTATAGCTTTAATAATCCATCCAAATGTTCAAAGATGACAAATGCAACTTCTGTGATTTCTCTGGATGCAAGGCCTTTTTTAGCCGCTTTTTTTTTAGCATCCAAATTCAAAGTCTGCGCGAACGGCGCGTACTATTTTCGGCAATAATCTGACTTTGACAGGACGCGCTTTAGCTTTAGCTTTGAGGTTAGATGTAACAATTTTTGTTAGCTTGAGCGCTAACAAAAATTGTTACACCTAACCTCACTGTGCTATAATTTCAATCAACGATTTTAATCTAAAAATGACCTTGTTAGTATAGATACATAGAAGTAGATTAGATAGACATAGTGAGCTCACCTCAATAGTTGTACATATGTAATTGGGTCTGTTGTCCGCTATCCTTGGGTCCAAGGCACTGTGATGCTGTGCGCACTCGATCAGTTCACTGCTGGCGTCGACTCCGGTCACATTTGCACCTAGTCTTGCTAGCGGCTGAAATATTAAACAGGTGAATTATTAATAAAACAAAAAACCTGACTGTTTTGGCATAAAATGTATACTATGCCAGTTCCATGATCAAAAATCTAAATGAATCTAACGATAGCTCATCATCAAAATTCATGAAGTCATTTCGGTTACAAAGGACCCCACATTCATACACTCAAAACATTACCCTCCTTCCAACAGTCTAGTAAAAAGTCTTCCTAGATTGAACAATTTGAATCGTAAAATAAATAAATTATGTAAAGATCTTACCTCAGATAAGATACCACCTCCACATCCAACGTCCAAAATCTTTTTATCCTTGAGTGGCGTGATACTTTTCTTTGATTCATCCACCAGGCCATCTCTGACGAATGGCACCCTAATGACAAATGGAATGCAGCATTCTTACATTATATAATCAAGTCTATGGTATATATGTGTAGGCATGTTAGGCAAAATATTGAAGGGGTAATATTGTGCCAATGCAATGTCAGTTTATCAAAAGCATAAATTCAATTCAATGTAGCTAAACATAATTGTGATATAGTCTACATCACATCAATTGTAAAACACAGGCCCTTTACGGTATGATAATAGGAATGCTTTTATCTCTGGCTGTTGTGCTCATGTTGTATTAATTAGTGTCTTCTTAATTAGTGTATTTTGGGTAATTAAAAGTCAGTAGTGTTCTTACCTGATTAAATTAAAGGCATGTAGGGCTTTCATGGGACCGAATGGGTTCCACCACTCGCCCATTTGCTTTGCATGTCGTTGGACATCCTTCTGGTCTACTGTAGAGTTGTCGGAGCCCAGAACTTTTGTTCTGTGAAGTTGTCTGGATGCATATCTGTAATATATTTGTAGAATGTTTCAATTTATTGTTTATTTGAGAGTCCAGAGTTGTCTGTGGCTCTTGGTACGGTTGTCAAAAGATAACCTAATATAACCTATTCCAATCGGATCTATATTTTTTTGTAAGTCTAAAATTTCGAATTTGCCTGAGCTCAGTGCCTTATTATTGACTAGTAAAGTGATCCCAACCGAAGTTCGTGACTTCGAAACTTCGGAGTTCATGACTTCAAACTTTTATTAACACTTGTCATCATAATAGCAAGGAATAGGTACTTACATGTTTAGACGAGGAACAGTTTTCAATATCCACGATGTCGGGAACACAGTTGCAGTCATATTGCTTGTGATTTTAGTGAATTAGTGCTGAAAAATTCAACCGGCCGAACATTTATTGGTGAAAGGAAAGTAGGATAATGTTTCATGTCATGTAAAACAATGGGACAAATAAAACACCTACAACAAATTGATTCACAATTTAAACTTCACATCAATATTAACTTGCCCCAGCTTCTCAAAAAAACGTGGACAAATTAGAAAGAAAACTAGCGAAGGCAAATCCGCTAGCTCGTCTCGTATCAAAACAAAACAAATGAAATGAATGAACGAAATACGAATTGAATGAAAGATTGTTGTTGATTGATTTCGATTGACAATAAGAGTTTTAATTTTCGTGGCCTGATTACGTGTACTTTTACGACGAACATGTACTTGGCTTTCATCAACCTATTCATTCGATTGTTGCGTGGCGGCGGCGTCACGGGGTGGTTGTGAAATAGTTGTTTCCGATGCATTAGAAATTCCGGTGCATAGAGGGAAAAAATCTTGATAGTCCATAATATTATGGTTGTAGTAGGTAGACTCGACCGCCGCCGGCCGCCGCCGGCCGCCGCCGGCCGCCGCCGGCCGCCGCCGGCCGCGCCGGGTGCGACAATTTTTACCATCATAATCTATGCATTATGTCAAGCCATAGAGCAAGCCATGCACAATACATTGACGTAAAATTATATAGGTATTTTCTTAAGCCGCGTCTCCTGCGTGTTACCTTGTTGGAAACACGATTTAGGGGCGTGGCGTTGAACAATTTTCCTTTGTTAAATCGGTAACCGAAACATGTTACCGTGTTTCGTAACACGGTAACACGTCGCAGGGGACCCTGCTTAACACAACAGAAAATTGTTTTTTACAGCCACATTCATCTTGATTTTTGTATAATTATGAGCAAACAACCACCCACAAAGGCACCACCCCAAATAGATGCCTCTAAGTATTGTAAAAGCACGTTTACCCTGACATTTGCGGTTGAAATCCTTGGGATTGAAGTATTTCACGACTGCAACGAAGGATGGTTAGACCTTGGCCCGTGTGTGCAAGGGCTGAAGTTGCAATATCAGTTGTATTACGGACAATCATTCGACATTGATGTTCTTATATGGCCTCATGCTGCCAAGGTAGGAATTGACAAGGCCTGAACAAGGTATAATCCTATAGATTGTCTAATGTGGTATCTACAGTACCTACCTACTGTGGATGGAATCCGCAATGAGGCAATCAATCAGAGAACCAATGTTTATACCTATTTAAATCTCAGGGATTAGAGATATTAACTTGCTATGACACGGATTAAAGAGAGGCTTACTTTCCTTAGTAATATATGGCAAAACTATGTAGGTATCTATATCTAACTATAACAGCAGCGATATCAATTAAGTGTGGAATGCTCTTGGTTGACCAAGTGTCTTCGCGAACGACAGAACTAGTGCCTACTGAATTTAGCCATGCTTAACTAATTACCTAAGCACAGAGTATGTAGTAGGTAGGTATTTCCTGAAACTCGTGGTCTGAAGTTCCCCTTCAGACCACGAGTTTCATTCATTTCACAAGTTTCATTTTCTGTCATCTTCATTATCAATGTATCAGTTTCTTGATACATTGATAATGAAGATGACAGTTTGGCATTCCTTTTATTCAGATTTGGTGCGGGTCGGAGTATGGCTGGGTTCGGACGTGGCAGTTTCTTGAGCACCGCTACCTAACTTTCTCCATCAGACATGTTTTCCCAGTGAGGGTTGTGGACCTTCGCAACTTCGTGGTCACTGTTACTCCGACTCTTGGAGTAGCAGCTCTCAGCTCTAAGTAAGAAATATAGCCAATATTAATAATAACCCTATTCTTACTTACCCTTCAAAACTGAATTTACAGCAATGCTACGAATTTGCTATTTGACGGATACGTACTGAGTTCATAACATTGTGACTACAAACCTGTCCAATCACTATTGCTTAGGTTTTATAGCCACAATAAATAAATAGAAATAGTAGGTAAATCGTCTCAGCCATGATTATACTGCCGACACGACGACGCGGACGTTTGACATAGTCATATCCCTAATAAGGATTTGTTTCATTGAGGTAGATTTTATTAGAGATGGCTATACACTGACCAATGCACATTTTCTGATAATTTTTATGTGACGAGATTTATTGACGTTTGTAGTTGAGATAATAAATAAGTTACCTTCTCCATTTCAAAATAAGGATTAGGTAAGAACTTACATAAAGTAATAGGTTTACCCAGGTTTACCTATTTATTTAACTATAATTAGCTGTTTCTAGTAAATAAGCCTACTTAAATAGGTAAATTTTTACCAACGTTAAAATCTTATAATCTATTAATGTTGCGTAAGTACCGTAGTTATATTCAATGCAATTTTATTTAAATACTTACCTACATAGGGACGATAGGGCCCAAGATGTCTCACGAAAGTATTATTTATTTTCAGTGCTAAGAACGACAAAAACTACGAAGTATATCTTCCTCCTCTGTCATTTGGACAACGTCGATACTTCGCTCTGGTGCTGGAGACACTTGAGGAGGACCTCGACAAATACATACATAATCTGCTTTGGAACTTGGTGGTGGACAACATTCCGGCCTCGTATTTAGATGGGACTTTTGATGTCCCATATTCTGTGTCAGGTTCTCTGGTTTCTCTCTTTATCTTTGTAGTAGGATCATGGAAAATCTTAATAAGGGTCTGTATGTCCGCAAGAACCCTTTATATCATTTCGCTATGTAGATTAATACAGCTAATTAAGGCTATTATACAAACAAAACTCGCGACTGATCTTTTTTTTATAAAAAGGTAAAGGCTTATTTCTTGTCAGTCCAGTGATGACGAATGGGACGAATTGTTCCCTCTACCCCAATCTACCAATCAAACACCAGAATCCATAAAGTCCTATAATATAATAGATATAAACTACAGGACACAGGAGGCCATAAAGAAACCGACATACGTACACTCCAAAAACACGACCCACCCCTTTCCGGTAGTTGGGTAAAGTTATCTCGGCATTTAATTAAAAAAATAGCTGTTTTAAAAAGTTATATAATAAAAAATATTAATACGTAGGTAGGTACTTAATTTACTTACTTATATATATTTACCTATGTACTTAATTTTTTTGGGTGGCATGTGGACAAATCATGCATGAACAAATTTTAGTTGAAATCCAATTAATCTTGACTCTAGGTTGTGTCCATTAACTATTGGCCTGCTCAAGTGTAAGGCTATGCACTTAGTTTATTAATTTACTCTATGTCACGACAGAAAACATGGCTGTGTAGGTATAGACAACTGTACATCAAGTTTAACTCAAGGAGGTACTCTATACGACTGTAATACGGCATAGATTGCTTGCGAATGTAAGTAGGTACCTACTTAATTGACCTGAAATCCTTCTGATTTCTAAACCTTGCCAGCGTAGTGATTGAGCAATAATTCCTGTTATTGTAGGTAGATGATGTTATCAACAACAAATCTCAGCCACCATCCCGCGTCCCGGGTACAGGCAAACACAAATACCTTAATCAATATCAGGAATTGGCGTGACTGTCTCATTATTTTTCGAGCTATCACTACCTGCCATGACCTTCAGGCCCATGTTGTGACTATTAGTACCTACATCTGTAAACAGGGACGTCTTAAATACTGCGAACGTGAACTTGCGCCCCCCGCTTATGTCAACCAAAAGAAAAACACATTGTAATTTTCGTGACAAACTTTAAAGTTCAATCATTAAGACTCATTTTCCATAGTCCCTCTTTAATATTAATTAGTGTTACACCAGGCCTAAACAATCTCTGATTGCCCTAAGGTAAACTGGAAAAAAATGCCGGCCCGATACGAAATGTAACAAAGATTAAAAAAAAAAAAAAATAAGTGATCGACCCTCATCATAGGCTCCGGATGGGGCTATGTCGGCTTGCCAGGACTCTGAACCCGGGTGCCACCGTACCCCCGTAAAGACGGCCCTGTCTGTAAACATACCAAAAATATAAGCTACTAGGTATTAATTGCTAATGGATTCAACAGATAGCGCTTCGAACGTTACCAGTTCCTAACCTCGTACCTTATAAATTCTAGTCGTTATCTCGTAATTAATAGCTGGGATCTATTAAAAGGTGATAGTTTTACTGCTTTATCTACGGTCCTACTAATGGTATTAACTGAGAAATAGCCTTTAGAATATAGCTTAGATACTTTATAGGCACAGCTACAGACCATATTATTATAGCATCACTGTAATGTAGGGTTTATCTTATGCAATCGTACTAAGTATCATACCTAGTTGTAGAAAACTTATTAGGTAAAAATACCAAATCCACAATTAGTGCAATTTCTGTTAGAATAAGGATACCTACACAAAGAGTAGGTATGTAAATTTACTTATTTATTTAGCGAAGATAAAAACAACTTCCGGTGTTTCCCAGTAGTCAGACTGATAGACAGACTGGCCAGCGGGCAGTTTTATTCCCGTTTGGTCAGATCTCAGATCGGTTTGCGACATACGACTTTCTTACTACACGAAAGGTGCACTCTTTGATATTCTGTCAACTCTATTGCGTCCCTCGTTTTGCACGCTCATATCCCAATTAGGTATGACCATTTAATTATTCTATTCTAGACATACGACACCAAGATGCAGTGCTGTACCACGTCCAAAATTATATACTGAATTGGAAACTGCCGGAAGAAATAGAGGCTGTTGATGAAGAATCTGAGATTGCACAGAATAAAGCAAGCAAGCTGGATGCCAAAATTTCACACAAAGAAAAAGAGATTGACAAAAAGAAAGCCGACTTGTCGAAAACGAAAGGACCAAAATTTGAAATTGCGCTATCTGGAGATACAATATTAGCTGGTGAGGGTTTTAAAAGTACCAATAAAGTCAATTGAGGTAAAAGTGCGTCCATGAGGTAGCCACAAATATTCCTTAGGTATTGAGAAATTCCGAATACAGGCTACATTTAAATGCATGGGCGAGGATACCTTAAACGTTTATTAAGCAATTATATTCACTGATGTAACCTAAACACAGCTGTCGCATATTATGATGCTAGCATCGAGCAATGGACGCCTTGGCTAATTGCGAGCTGAAATCACCACATGAGTATCGCATTTCTAATTATCCATAGTACCGAGTTAACTCATATTTCCCAAGTATTTGTATTAACTATACCATGGATGAATCGACCCAACTATGTTTTTTACACCGAGCCATTCATAAATAATTGGCTACGAGAAAGTATTTCTAACAACCACTTCATGTTTTTGAGAGCGTACTTATTTGTAACGACCCAATGAGCTACTCGAAGGAGCTTTGGTACAGAAGCTTATATTGGAGAGCAAAATTACCAAATACCTACGCCACAAAATTCTCTTCAAATGCTATCAATTTATAAAATTTATTGATGTAGCAAAAAGTATAATAAGCGTGTAAGTAGGTATGGATTCAAATACCCAATACAGCGTTATGGTAGACTCCTAAAGGCCACGGCTTGTCACCTTAACCTGCTGTTAACCTGCCTTAACCTATGTAGGCGTAGACTGATTATCGTAGGCTTCTCTGTCTACGTATGTAGGTAAGTACCTATTCATATCAGGATACACATATTAAGAACAATACGGTGATGTCCTGGAAATCACTGGATGAAGCAGGTGTTCTTTTGAGCATATCACCATGTATAGCCGTCCGTTTAGCACCTTGTTTGTGCATTTTAATTTTATATCATGTTTATTTTATAAGCATTTGCTGAGTATTTTTTAAATCTATTATGATTCTACTATGATGCTTCAAATGCCTGACCTCTGAGGCAAAAACTATATTTTCCAATCGTTATACCTAATGCTCAGGAGCAGGGAGGATTGTCCCTTTTGATGATGTTGGAGAGCGACCCTCGGACTTGGGTCCAATCATTGTGTTGATGAGCAGCGCTAATTTACCAGCTCAAGATGATTTGCCGATATTATTCATAAATATCGACACATTATTTGATGTCCCATTGGCGGAATTAAAAAGACTCGGGTATGTCAGCGTCAACTTTCTACAATTTATTTGGTATTAAAGACATCATTCATCATCATCATACTTAGTCGATCGTCGATCCCTATCACTAGCTTTTCAAGCTTCAATTAACCCCAAGTATGCACCTTTGTTAATTGTCATTTCTCATACATACATAGGTAGGTTGTTACTTAATATATTAATGACGATCTTCGCTCATGCATGCTGCTCAAATTTGCGCCATTCCTTGTTTACCCGTTTGAACTGGTTATCTGAAGAAAAAAAAATGTTTTATTTACAGAATAACACAAGTGTACACACATTGGGAATTATGCGACGAAGTACATGATTCTCAATACCAAGATATAAAAATTAGGAAAACTGAACGCAATTTAAAATTTAACGACCATCATGCTATGCCTCTGGATCCAGATCTGGCAACAAAAGTCACTGCTACTTTCTTAGACAACCCTTACGAAATTGAAGTAATTTTTTAATTAATTATGTTGGTACATAAATTACCTACGTTTCTGGTTTGTCTTGATGATGTAGTAATTATTTGTTTTCCTAGCTCCGCGGAATAAGGCATTTAAAACCTCATGATAACAAAGCAAAATTCTTTGGCTACGATACAACTGATCGTGATTTTAGTACAGGTCCACCACCTAAACCTACTGTTGAAGAAATTGACATCCCTATTGCAGTTACCAAAATAGATGCGTGTGCATTAGCTAAAGGGCTTAATGGATTTATTAGAGGAGATTATCCCTTATATCCGCCAAGAGTAACCGTTGCACAGTCTGAACGTGAAGGTATATGTACTAACGACATCAATGCAATTGGAGCATCAGTCCGGCCTACTCTAATTGTTTCACCGGGAGTGATTTTAGAAGCTCAAATGACTATGGAAGTGTCGATGGGATTAGTCGGATGCAAGCCACGTAGACTGACAGCATGTTTTTCGAGAATGTTCTGTCTTAATAAAGACTCAGAGAGCATGATGGCGATTCTTGGTAAAGTGTTGGCAATCAATGAGGAATTGGCGCATGGTCCAAGCGATAATTTGTTAACCGGTTTCGCCATAGACACAGGAGATATCGTAATATTTTATCTGGAAGGTCCAAGAGATGGCAGTATTTTGAAGGTGTGGGAAATGACTGAGGAGTTTTACAATAAAGTCAGACCAGTTTTTAACAGTTCATCGAGATATTCCAGTAGGATATATCCTGGTAAATAATAATTTAAATATTTCTTAGAATAACTTATCCCACCTTGTAATATGTGATTTCTCTTCGACAGAGTTCGTATACGGTGCTAGACCATTTGTTGTATTGAAGATGTACGTTCCTCTGGGGGTTGTTTTGGCTTGCCCTCCAATATATGCACGTCCTGCCATGCCATTGCCCACAAGATCTGTAAGAATTATCAGTTACTTATTTATCTAGGCAGAGTCAAACTTTTACCGTCAGTCGCCATCAAAAATCTGACAATGTTTGAGTAATGAATAAAAAACACAGTAGGTACAGTAGGTCACATATATCTACTCAGATAGATAGCGTACATCAAAATCAGGCATACGAAAATACGAGTTAAATTGAGAGTTGTAAAACTAGCCTGGCCCTTCAGGAGCGTCGTCCAACTTTAGACAATTGGTTAAAATTCTGTGCATTTCAGCGGAGTTCGGTGGAATACATTTTCTGTCACAATGATGATGTGTTTAAAAACTCCAGGCTGCGCTGAAGCTAGGGAGATTAATCTCTAGCGAATTTCGTGTAACGCCTTCGCGTAACGAGATGCCCACTACTGATGAGCTGAAGAGTTTTCGACTGGAACTATGTGCCCCGCCTCGTCCACCCGTTGTAGCGTTGCCTGAAATTAAAGGTAATTTTATCTGTTTCACTTATTCCATTGGTAGCCTTGGTATTGGAATACTCATGAGTCCTTGTGGTTTGTATAGACACTGTACAGAGCCACAAGGATTTTGGAGATCGTTGAGAGGACGTTCGACGCCGAAAGTAGCAAAAGCTTCTAAGAACTAATAGCGGTACAAAATTCGAAGTTGTATACAAGACTTGTAGGTAGACTGTCGGCTGAACATGATTATTTTTGTGTGTTATTTTGATTATTGTAATTGTAGAGGATTTGGTGCAGAAGGAGACAAATATTCCGCCACAGCGACCGGCAGCAGATATAATGATTCAATCCGCTGTCAACTGGGAAGACCGATAATTAAATCACCAGAGCAAGGAAACTTAATTCTGAATAAAGGCACTAACGAAAGTAATCTCGGAGGTAATTTAATTATTAAATACTATATTTAATTTGTTTAATTAGTAAACAACGCAACAAAAGGAAAAGCGAAAAGGTAAAGAAATGTTACCTATACTTACCTTCGTGTTTACATATTCTCTACATATTAAAACCAGTGCTTTAATTACACGGTTCCTACAGTGCATATAAAATGCAATGTCAGGGAGTGAATATTAATCCCGGCGATTTATATTTGCTTTTGAAATAGCATTTAAAATAGTACACGCTTTTAGTTTTTATAAGGTTCCGGCTGCGGAAAACTAAAATCCGGACCTCGGCTTGTTTTAGTTTTAAACAAAACACCAACTTTAATCAATTGCAAACATACTTCGGTCGCTTTAGGAAATTTCTAGCATGAGTTGTAGATTTTTGTTCTCGTGATTTTCAAGCTTTTTTCCTGTAACTAGTACTTACCTATTGTACTAAAATAATGTCAGTGAAGGGTGTTACAATAAAGTGCTATAAGTTGGTTTTTAGTAGGTAGGTACTTATGTAACTTACTTATATTAGTAAGTATTATTTATTTTAGTAGTCTAATCCATATATTTCTTCCTTTCTACGTGTTGCACTGTAAGCCGCCTCTTCCAAAAGAATAAATTCTCTACCTGAAGGTTGTCTGGAAGAGATCGCTCTCAGCGATAAGACCGCCTGTTGTATAAAATTATGTTAGCTAAGTGTGAAAACTATGTATTCTTTTTTGTGCAATAAAGTATATTTATCTTATCTTATATTGGTTATATTTCAAACTTCGCCTTCTATACTCTGTTCATCTAAATCTTAGAAGGCATTGAACGTAATAATCGTAAAGCTTTTCAATAGCTTTAAGTGAAGACAAAAATAGTTCTTGGTTTGGGTCAATGTACCTACATAGGTACGTAATTGAGCTATCGCTTGGAATATGGCACTTCCAAAAGCTGCGTTCAGAAAGCAGCGTTTTTGCTTGCAGTAGGTACTATATCGTCGTAATTTTTTCGCCACGAAATTAGACCACATGGATCTGATCTCTGATTGGCTGACGTAAAAATTGCGGCGATAATATTGTTGTTTGTGTTTCCATTGAGAATGCAACTTAAGGTGGATTCATAATCCTAGATATAACGCCAAAACTGAGGCAATGCCGGCCGATGATTGGCTGAAGTGAATGTTGTAACGATAAAGTTCGGTGTTGTTTGTTAAGCTTCGTATCCACTAGGTAACATTTGACGCGCAACATCTTGCACGACATGTTACTCATCATGTTGAACGGCAATGAGTAACTTGCGGATTGGAACCATTGGTCATGTTGCACACCAGCTGGCAACGTCGCGCGTCGTTGTGAAATGTTGCCGATCTTGTTGAGCGAGAGGGGTTTTCAGGTTACATTTAAAAAAAGAGAGAAAGTACCGATAGCCCCGGTAGATGGCACTGACGGGTCTGATGTCAACATTAAATGCGTTGTTATTGCTTGTAACTTGGGCTTTTCGTATTTCATACCTAGTATTAATTTGTACTGTATTGTTTAAATTACACAAACAAACCTATAATAATAAATTATTCAGCTAACTTTGATAAAATTTTCACGGTGCTGTTTTTTTAAAGATGATATCGCACGTCGGTGCAACGCCATCTATTATCAACTTAAAAAGCTTGTTTTTTTCCCTTATAACTATCACTTTGAAAACCCCTCATATAGGCCAGTCATTCTGGCGAGCGTTTGTATGGAGACCCCAACAATAACTCCTCTATCGATGAAACTTTTTTGTATACTTAATAGCATATTTATAAGAACATTTGTCAGAGAATCCAATAATATTTCGAGGCGGAAGTTACTTATTTTAATTGAAATTCAACATTATACCGTATCTTTTTCTGGAACAATGTTATGGTCATAATTCTTTTTCTATAAATTGTATTTTATTAGTGTGCTTCTGTACATTCATAAGTAAAACTACTTTTTAATTCGAAAGTGTAGGTATTTTAATAAAATGTCTTTTTTGGCCGTAGTTTCCATAGGATAATTGCTCCGCCGGGTTTCTGTTTTTAATATGCCTTCAAATTATTATTTCTAGTATAAGTACGAAAATCCAACAAAAAAATCCAAATGAAACAATTCATTATACAGAATTTGTCTTTTAACTATCTCTGGAAAATTACTCTATCAGATATTTTTTACAATTGTAATGAGATACCCACAAATAACCTGATTTCAAAAAAAACCAACAAAATATCCAGGCGGAACACCATTATTTCGAAATACCTATCAAGCGCAGGCCAGCGCGGGGCCCGAGGCGGGCGAGGGGCGTCGAAAACCGGTCGAGCGGCGGGCGAGTTTCTTCAAGTAGGTTAATAGGTACAGCCAACAGAAGATCAACACTTTGGACTAAGTACCGTTCTTATTATCTGCGTCGTAAGAGTTGAAATCGTGCGAATGCGAGCGAGTATTACCATTGATCTGCTGTTGTCCGTACTATACGTATGTATGTATGTATGTAGGAGGTTGATCTAAACATCGCAATTTAATTATTATTATCGTCATCGTTTCGAAACATACGAACGCAGTAAATGTAATATGCGTATTGCCTTGTATAAGTTGAGTATATAGGGCAGGTGACCCGGTTGTGGCCACCGACCCCTTTGTGGCCATTTAGAACTTCAAATCGTTATAACTAAGGCAAAGACAAATATATTACTCTATGGTTTACGGGAATAAAAATATCTAATATTGGCAACACTGATAGCGTTGACAGCTTTGATGTGTTAAACTTCACTTCAATCCAACAAGTCATTATTTTTTGACGAGCGTAAATTGTTTTAAGTCTTAGCAAAAAGGCTAAGGCGAGCGGGTGAGTAATCAATCATTATTTTTTAAATCCTTCTTATTTTTTTAATGTTTATGTTAATCCTTCATAAAGAATACACTGTCTAAGTGGTACTAATCATATTTTATCGCTATTTGTTTATTAAGTGAGGTTATGAGAGGTGGCCACTAATGGAGCCAAAATGAATGAATTTTCCCATCTTTGGCCACATGGACTGGCCAAAAGTGGTGCACGTAGAACCCCACTTTTGGCCATTTAGTTTTTATCGTGATTTTTCAACTTAATTACTTAGCTATTTTGATATAAGTAATCTATTAATTTTCAGAGTTACGATTATAATGCCTCCATCGAAACCAAATACTAAAAAAATCGGTGTCGTGAAAAGAAAATTGTTCCAGTACTCACCGCATAAAATATCATTAGCGTTGAACGCAATAAAGAATGGGATGCCGAAATTATTAAGAAAACTTATCAAGACTGGTCTTATAGATATCTACCTCGTATAGGTTAATGTTGATCTCCTTAATTGTAATTTTAATTCAAGCTGAGATATTATATTTCATATTTGTCGTCAATATTATGTTAGCTATTTTTCTCTAAATAAAGACTGTTGGTCGTAAAATATGCGATTTTCGAATAAACTTTTTATTACTTTGAATTATCTACTTTTTATTTTTGATGAATATTGATGGCCAGAACTGGCACATGACCAGGCCAGAAATGGGGTAAATCTGGCCAAAAATGGCACAAATTCCCATTTTTTTTTCTTTTCTACAGGATTATTTTTCCATGGAATCATTATGAAAAAAAATGTATCCTTAGGCTAGATTTATATATATTTAATCACTTTTTACAAGAAATATGTCCGTGATAACAAAAACTGTAAAATGATATAGCCTCAAAGTCTACAAAATTCTTAAAATGGCCAAAACCGGGTCACCTGCCCTAGTGTGTGTTTTCTTCGCGACACGGGGTCTAGGATAAACTAACCCAGAGATTCCTTTAGAGTGTAACTTAATTGGGCGCTTAGTGTTTTTTTATGTTACTTCCAGCTTTAAGAAACGCCCCTGTTGTGAATCTGTACTAGATTATTTGCAATTTTGTCGAAATCTAGTTGCGTTCATGTCTCACGCTGGTGCATGAGATAGTGTTTGATAATTTCGCCACGCCAAACAGCGGGCGTATTGGTCGAGTGGCTGGAGCGGTCGCCTCCCGTGCACGCGGTTCCGGGTTCGATTCTTAGCTAAATATATGTTTTTTGTTTTGTTTCGTGTTTTATTTTGTATTTTATTTTAATTGTGTTTCGAATTTGGTTAGTATTTTATCAAACATTTTGTTGTAATTATCTTTGAATTTTATTTGAGCATAAACTCTGAACTCGAATACCGAAGTAGGTGTATTAGGAGAGCTGGGAATCTGTCTGTACTAGATTACTTGCAATTTTGTCGAAATCTAGACGGAGCGGTCCGTTCATGTCTCACGCTGGTGCATGAGATATGCTTGGTAATTTCGCCGGGCTAAACAGCGAACGAATCGGTCTAGTGGCTGGAGCGGTCGCCTCCCGTGCACGCGGTTCCGGGTTCGATCCTTAGCTAAATATATTTTTTTTATTGTTTTTTTATTTATTTTTTGTTTTGTATTTTGTTTCGTGTTTTTTTTTGTATTTTTAACCGACTTCCAAAAAAAGGAGGAGGTTATCAATTCGTCGAATTGAAAAAATAATTGTGTTTGGAATTTGGTTAGTATATTAGGCAGATCACCCTCACTTGTAGATTTTTGTGGTTGCAGTTGCGATTACATATTATTAGTAGGTGAATATCTCACGCTCATCGTACAAGTGTAGAATTTAAATTTGCTTAGCTGTAGTCGTCCGTATGACGTAAGTAATAAGACCTATGCCGCACGCAAATATACCCGTAGTCGATGTGCGAGCGAGTTGAAAAATAACAAGCTGTCTTTGTTACTCGAGGGGGTGAGGGGGGTCCGATCGCATGTAGCACGGCGCACCGTTCCGTTGAATCACTTATTGACTGGTAATCTATTTTGATTCTAATAATATCACAATACAGTAGGGTTTTATATAACAGATAATTATAATTTTAAGAAATAATTTGATACACGCACACCAAACGAGATCCCACGGCGAAAAAAAAGTGTTTTGCCATTGTCCGTACTAACCTTGACATATGTTGTCGTACTTATGCGTTGATGATACGGGCTAGATTACGTTTTGTGTTTGTTGGCGTAGGTACTATCGTCTCGGTCGAGCTTACTTAAACATTCCACGTAGTAGGTACCTAGTAAGTACACATAAAAACACATCAAGTTGTAACACTTTGGGCCGCTCCAATCTATATATCTATCTGCGTCGTTAGAGTTGAAATCGTACTGAAAGTGTTACTATTAATCTGCTTTTGTCCGTACTAACCTTGACTTGACATGTTGCGCTTATGCGCCGATGATACGGGCTAGATTACAATGGTTTTGTGTATGTTGGCGTAGGTACTGTTGTGTCGGTCGAGCTTACTTAAAACATTCCAAAATCAGATCAAGTGTAACACTTTGAACCGTTCTTATTATCTGCGTCGTAAGAGTTGAAATCGTACTGCAAGTGTTACCATTTGTTTTGCTATGTCCGTACTAACCTTGAAATGTTGTCGTACTTATGCGCCGATGATACGGGCTAGATTAGAATGGTTTTGTGCATGTTGGCGTAGGTCGGTCGAGCTTTCACCACTCGGTAACGAGTTAACCTAAAATAAACCTTATTCGTATAACTGTAGGTAGAGTACAGAATCCTATCTCCAAAATATTTGTTCAACTTTCAGTCGACGTTACCGATGCGATAGATATTTTCTACTTGTATAGGAATAAGGTTTATTATAAATTGACTTTGAGTTTGAAGAACAGTTCGACTAAGATCATAAGTATGTTCATAATGGTAAGAAAAATCGAACTTAGCATTTTTCTCAACTCTAATTTTTCGTCGATTTCTAGAAAACGCTTGTCCGCATGGATCTTTACTGGACTTTAGTAAAGAGTTAATCTACAATTAACCTTATTTGTATATGAGTAGACAACAGAATCCCATCTCCAAATATCTCCTCCGCTCCGTCCAATTTCTCGTCCGCGTTCCCGCTGTTCTGTACGTGTAATAGGAATAAGGTTGTTAATCGGCCGCAGTAGCGATCCGCGCGCAGTGTCGCATTCACCGCCGCGTTGATTAGAAATATTTGAATACAACTCTATTTGATATTTTGTGCTTCGCCTGCATTTTTTATTGGAAAACTTGAAAAGCAGTTTTAATAAGATAGTCTGTTCATAATGACAAGAAAAATCGGGCTGAGCATTTTTGGAAACCCCCATTTTTCGTCAATTTCTGGATAACGCTTTTCGGTCTGGATTTTTTATTGGATATTCATAACTACTTTCGAAAGTAATATTTTAAATACATAATTAAATAGAAATTGGAGTGAGTAATTATCCCTTGGAAATTACGGCAAAAAAACACATTTTATTAAAATATATATATTTCCATATGGAAATATGGTTGGATATTCTGTCGACACATGCCTATAGGTAACTAGAACTTGTAAAAAAAGAATTTTGGATAGAGCAATTTTCCTGTAATTGATACCACGTAATTTAAGTTTGACCTTGAAAATACCTAACTTCCGTTTCTACAAATTATTGGATTCTATGTCAATTTCAATCTACATATGGTACTCTATCACTGTGCCAAATTTCATAGATAGATGAGTTACTGCTAGGGTCAACTCCTTTAATGACTGGCCTAATAGTGGATACGAGGATTGTGAGTTTAGCTATTGCTAGGTCTTAAAGCCTAGACCTTGCCAAAATTCAGTTTACGCATCAGATAATGCGTAGGACACTGACAAATGATCGACGGGGTAGACGGTCGACGACGAGGGCCCAGCCGAGCGATCGCTGTTTTCCAACGCTCCCGATAAATCTACTTCGAAAAACACAAATTAATCTTACTAAAGGATGTTTTGCTGTCACTTTAGGAATCTTTGTAATCTCTTCTGATATAACATGCATTTTTTTAAACTGCTGTATATAATATACTTAAATGTGATGGAAAATGAAATACGAGGCACATAAGCCTAAGATGATATAAGTATTGTTGGCGAGAGAGTTACAAATATGCGGGAAAAGGCGACATAAGCGGCCATATCTTTTGATTGGGTTGACGTAGAAGTTTGATTTCACGACTGCATGAGGTTGCATACCTGAGTATTAGATATTAATTTCAACTTGATCCGTCCACGCGTTTCTGAGATATAGGTCTTGACAGACAGACGGACAACAAAGTGATCCTATAAAGGTTCCTTTTTTCCTCTTGAGGTACGGAACCCTAAAAAGAAAATTTGCCAGATTTCTTTAAACTTTTAAAATACTCGGCGATTAATTATAATATAATTTTTCGGTCATGTGTTATGGATAACCATTAAAGGGTAATTTTAATTATGTCTAAATAAAATGTAATAGTGTTTACCGGAACTAATCATACTATTGTACACTAATAAAGAAAATCACACAGTGTTAGTAGGTACTTACTCGAATGTAGCTTCTTGAAATATTTTTAGAAGACCGGAAACATAATAATTTGATAAGCAACCTGGGATATCAAGTTTTTAATTTCCTCTTGAGGCATGGAACCCTAAAAATAAAATAAAAACCAATGAAGTTACTATTATTTCATACCTAATACAAAGTTGGGGTAGGTTTTGTTGAACAGAATAAGTAATCGATACAATAATAGAAAGAAAAGAAATATAACTTTATCAAAGATAACAATAACTTTCCAGTTAACCTTCCCGGAAATGTTACTTGGGACTGTAATGGAAAAACAATGACTGAAAAAGGGAAACGGACCTTTGAACAAAGTTTCATAAAGTTTTGGAAGCCGCTAAACTAATACGAGTATATTCGTATCACAAGCTTTAATTTAATTTAAAAGATAAGTTGCAGTTTGGGACTATGTAGATCAAACTTTTGTGCTTTTGTTACTACCACAGTATTTTTAAACATTGGATTTTTTTAGTTTTAATTTATATCTCACAAATTGCAATTAGTTTTTTCATCGACAACAGCCTATCCATCTGGCATTGACTTTCGTTATCGCTAGTAGAATAGAAATAAAAATGTATTGGATTGACATTTGCTTTTCGTTGGCTAATGTAACTGAAAGAAGGTAGAAAGAGCTTCAAGCGTTATCTACTTAATGGAATTTGAATTTTCAATTGACTGAATTGAACGATTTCTTTAAACCAGTTGTTTCTAATTAGGTACTTACCTACTTACTTATAAAAATATCGAATCAAAAATGTATATCACACAGCACCTGCATGGAAATATTGTACCTATACATCGGATTTCAAATCAAACCCGCTTTGTACGTGGCCAGCAAAGGTTGAAATTAATTACAGATACGAGCAGCTATCGGTCAAAGCGAGTAACTGGATCAAGCATCGCAGCGAACATTTCCCCAAAATATTACCTGGCTAGTTTATTGGGGGATTATGCCATTAGGTGAATTTGTCATTAGGAGAGTTTGTCATTGGAGGAATTTGGCATTCAGAAATAGAGCTATCCGGGAAGTATAGGTTTTGCGTTTTCATACAAATATGCGCCAAAATTCGACATAAACGGCCATATCTATTGGTTGCGTTAACATAAAAGGTTGACTTTTTCACGGCTGCATGAGGTTGCAGACTTGAGTATTTAGTATTAATTTCAACTTGATCCGTCCACGCCTTTCTGAGATATAGGTCTTGACAGACAGACAGACAGACAACAAAGTGATCCTATACGGGTTCCTTTTTACCTCGTGAGGCACGGTACCCTAAAAATAGTGAAAACAAAGTAAAATGTTACTACCATTACACTTAGTATTTTTATGCTATATTTAACATGGGATTAGGCAATTAACATGGCATTAATTAACAGTATGAATATGTATGATCAGTACGATTATTTCGTAAAATAAAACATGAATTAAGTATGATTTATACTTCTACTAAAATGATTTCTAATTTTTTCGTGTGATGATTATTCTTTACAAAAGCCTTTGTTTTGTTAAAAGGGTAAAACAAACAATTTGAAAATTGAAGAGCTTATGTAAATTATGGAAACATTAAAATTTCACTTTGAGTCGAGTTGGGACACTCCGTTCCTGCTACAGTTCACGTTACTTGCCACAAAGTTCCACCAAGTTGTGAGGTAAATTATGTGTAATTATTAACTTTATTCCCCTTAGAAGGTGTGCAAAATGTTATATTGAGTTACCGGCAAAGTTTTTAAGTCCCGTTTTATATGTGGATATCGCCATCGTTAAATATTCCGTTTAACTTCCGTATAACGTACGATATTAATCTGTACATTTTATGATTGCATTACTGAATAGATATTTAATTAATTATTTAAGTGTCTACTTATAAAAGAAATGCAAGTAATTTGTAAAATAAGAAAATTCAAATGGGTAGATCTACTTATTACTAATATAATAGGTATACTTAGGTAATTATAATTGAACTCTACAAAATAAAGTCTATTAAAAGTCATTTATTTTATTATAATGTTGCTTAACTGACTAGGATTTGAATCGTTGTTACATACAATACGCTATGCGGAACGAAAATCTATGCAAGAAAGATTTAAATCTAACTGCAAATCTAACTTTCTAATTCTAACTGCAATAAATTGCAATATATATTTCACGTAGGAAGATTTCGCCGTTCGAATAAACCGTTATAATATTAACTATTAAGTATTATTAATTATTTTATTATTAATGCCATGTTCCTCATACCTCAAAAAATGTATAAGCGAGAGATTTTTTCTATGTAAAATCTAATTAATAGTAAATAATTGTACATATACCTTTATTAAAATTATTGGTTTAAAATAAAGTTTTGTACAAGTTGCGAGTCGAAAAAACAGCTTAATGAAGAATTCAGAAAATATAATAGTATGAAATCGAAGCGAATTATTCATTGTTTTGTTATCATTTTCTACTACTCTCGCAACTCCTACTGATTGTGATTATGCTATATACAACCTGTAATAAGTCCCCAACAAAATGATAGGTACAGCTTCAATGGTCTCGTAGTTTTGTAGGTGGGGCAAAGCTCCATTGAAATGGGGCAATGTCATTTGACCGACGAAGATTTCTGTCTCGGCTAGAAGATAAGCCTAAAACACGATAGCATTACTTAAGATGACGGATTTTATTGCTTTCGCATTTTCGTTTTTATGACACCGCGAATTTATTGCGCGAACGAATGCCACTTATTCCTTTTTTATGTCCGCGAGCTCTTAATTTTGGACATATTTTTGTTGAATTGTAACTCGTGTAATTTATTATCTGGATAGAATATCGAGCAAAACTCTACGCGTCGTCGTTTCCATTTGTTTTTCGTATTATAATACGAAAACTGTATCTTATTCAACTAAATACCTAAACTGAAACTAGATTATTCGTATTATGAAAGTTATGATTATCTAATCCTGTTTGTCAAATCATTTGTATCATAATTTCCCACTGAATCCATAAATAATTAAAACTTAGTGTATTTTTCAGATAATAATATTATTGTATAAGATTATCTAGCTAGGTACCTATTATATTTTTTCGGTTTTTTTTAATGAAAAACTTACGTACATTTACCGAATGCTCTCAAAACGGAAAACATCGTGATGAAATTATAAAACATTAGAAAAAAATCTAATGCATTTTGTAATCCGCCAATACAATCCGCACGTGTTTTCTGATTTATTTACCACGTACGAGAAAAATATAACTATTCTTAAACCTAAACATTTATTACGAATGCGAAAACAAATGTAGCGAATTATGCGAAAAGAAAAATATATTTGTTATAACTCCGTTTTGGAAGGTAAAAAATGGTTTTTGTTACAGTTTCCACCATAAAAGGAACATTAGGTACTTCGTCCCTGTAGTTTCCCTTTTCATATCACTGTGTGATAGAGTGATAAGGGTGGCATAATAATCTTTCTTTCAGTTGAGTGAGCTCATATTTCACAGAAACCGTATTTAAACGTTGTTCTTACTTCGTTTTTTTTTTGCTATTTTGTTACTTTAGAAATCCCAAACCTCTCAATGTGCATTGGGAGATTTGTGTTATTTATATTTTTACGTGCGGGCGGGCAGTAAGTATAAAATGAATGGATTTAGTTTTGTTTTTTAAAAGATGTAGGTACTACTTTTAGCTTCGTAGTTTCCTCTTTCGGATTTAACAGCAATTTCGTTATCTACATAAACGTCCCAAATAACCGTTGGAAATCGTTTGTTTCTCGCATAAAACTGCACAAATTGATTTCAATTGAAATTCGGATAGATTTTCGTATTTTATTAATACAATCGTCAAATAAAAATATTTTTGAAACATACCGTTTGGAAAGTGTGTATCTAGGCTGACCAGTGGGATTCTTTAATTACGTGCTACGGACTGGCGACATCGTGGTTTCGTATCGTGCCCGTGATAAACAAATTAATTGAATAAAAAATGCATTTTATAGTTAAAGTATTTCACGACAGCCATAATGGAATAGTCACATTGCAACTTCGCAACGGTCGCGCTCGAAATATCGCACAATAAGTCATCTCCACAACTTTTTACGGCAGATTGTCAGCAATTTGCACAAGTTGTTATTGTGCAACCGCGACGCTCTCTAGCGGTCAGGGCGTGGAAATACACGTTAAAAGTCCGCAATTTCAACCTACGACCAAACAAAGCTTTATATCCAGCGCAGAAGTTTTATTTTCGACCCAAATGGCTTTTTCAGTCGTGTAGGAAATATAGACGGAAGTTTCAACGGTTGGTGCGGGTTGCATCGGGATTTACGCTTCACGAGTCTGTTGTTATTGGGCGTTGATATTTTCAAAAGGTTACTCGTGCTACATCGTCGCCTTGATCGCAGGTTGTTTTAGCTAAATTAGGTCAGTTGCGCAGGGAATACTAGTTTTAGTCCTATTTTATGTATTCCTCCTATATACAAATATTGTTGTGGAATGTTTAGGTAGATACCTATTAGAGTGCTGAGTTTTGAGCTTTCAATATTTTGGTATTTTTTTCTGAGAATAGGTACTACACTCCTGTTTCTGTGAACATGGTGGTCGCGACGTCATCAGAAGTTTCAAAGTTGTAAAACCTAATTAAGTCACATTATCGTACTTGAAATCGGACAAGGTTCTTGATCTCGTCTCGTCCTTCCAGCGATATCTATGATTCATAATACTCAGAAGCCTATATTATTATTATGTGTAGGTACTTACTATGTTACCAGAAGTTAACTTAAGCACTCCCTCCTCCTTGCGTCGTATTCCTCATTGCTAGGGGTCAACCCTCTGGATCATCTTGTCTGTGATGATATTGCGCCATCTGTTCCTATCTTCGGCGACGTGAAGAGCATCGAGAACTTAAGCACTATGTTACCACATTTTCATGGAATATCAGAACCAACGGTAATTTTGGTATCGCCATCTTCACATGCCTTAGATTATTTGCTATTCTCAGGCATGCAGGTTTCCTCATGATGTTTATCTTGAAATTTTTACTTCGAAAGAAACCGTGGGTAATTCTTCATTAGTAGGTACATGGCTATTAGTGACACAGGGCAAGACTATTTGTGAAAACCTGTTAATTGGCTATTTATTTTATACATTTTAACAGGAAAACCCCTGTTCAAATGTATAAAATAAATAGTAATTATAATTTGTATCTTGTTACGGTATTGCTGTCGGTTTTCCTGTTATAATACCATAATAAAATAAATATAATTAAGTACTTAACAGATGTCCAGTATAACCACAGCACCACCGAGCTCTCCCGTTAGTACGGACGACGGCAGATCAATGGTAACACTTGCAGTACGATATTAAATCTTACGACGCAGATAATGAGAACGGTCCAAAGTCCAAAGTGTTACACTTGCTGTGATGTTCAGCTAACATACCTACACGATCATTAAAAAAATGCAAATTATGCCATTGAGTTTCGATGTCACCGGAAATATCACGTCACAGTTGCGACGTAACATCACTAGTAATAAGCCCGCCTCCTCACTCGCACGCAAAACGTTTCGCACAGAGGCAATTCTGCGGTTAAACTCGCACGTGTGGATACCGCTCTAAATAAAGGCAGTCATACACTAAAGAACAACAATGTCATTGGTAGCTCATAAATAATAAAATTATTAATGCCCTGAATGTCCGAGTATTCACATCCTCCCCTAAGTTCATACTAATATGATGAATTATTTCAGTACCTATCCCCAGTTGATTTCCTTCAGGTGCATTTTATTAAGTTTACTGTGTCGTTTGCACAACTGCGACAATTTGTTTCAAAATTAGTAGGTAATTTGAACACGTTACTATTTTTCTTATCAGCCATTCCAATTAAGCTAAAGTTCGTGCTGGGTTACGTAGCGGGGGACAAAATTTGCCCATCAATCCCGTATATCACAGCTATGGCATTTACGTAGTCGCTAGCAACTTACGTTGTTGGCAACTCATTGGTAATTCTAACTGATTCAGTAAAACATCGCCCTAAAGACGGGTCGTAACGTGTAATGTAATGTATCGTGAAATGTAACACTAATTCTATGTATGGATGGCATTACGAGCGTTAGGTTCATGAACGTTCGGGCCATCGCTCGCGATGATCCACCGGCTGTCGGTTTTTAGCGCGAATACAAAGGCTCTCGCAGTCTCAATACAAGATTCGCGAAGTGGGTGTACCGTCCACACTATACGATATAGCGATTCATTTTACGATTTACATTACACGTTACTCAATACTCAATATATTTATTGCATTCCATAAGTTATAATACATATGTTTACTGAAGTCTGGACCCGCCCTAACAGCTTACTCTCTGCCCGGCTGCGCCCAGCACACATGCACACGTAACATCACTGCGGCCAGTTTACCGTACATTATTAAAACGCACACAAAACACGACGTATTTTTTGCACCGTAAATTCACTCTTTGCAGCTATATTCGTTGGTAGTCGGCGGCAGAGGGCTCGCTTGAATAGAAGCTAAATGCATCTAAATCACAGAACTACAGTGGAAAGTTTGCGAATTTCTGAACTGGCACTCCGCCCGCGGATTATCAGCTGTTTTAGAGTTTCCCTTGGGAAAGAGATATTTTCCCAGGGTAAAAATGGCACAGGTGTTATTAAGGGACTTTTGAAGACATTACATGCATTGGCGTGAAAAATATTGTGGTCATCAGTCTAGCCAGCGATTCTATGATGATTGATTGATTTACTATTGTTACAAATCTCCTTCGTATTTTTATACCTACGACGGCTGACAGTTGTCTATGTTATTGTCTTGACAAGCTACGAATTAAAACACGTTATTTATCTACGATATTCTTTTAATTATTTCATTGGCGATAACGATATTGATCACCTGCGGACACTTGGTATCGTTTTTAACAAATTGGAGCAAGCGGGCCTAAAAGTAAATTTAAAAAAATGTTCATTCATGCAGTCAGAGATAGAGTATCTTGGGCATACCATTAACAAAAATGGGGTGCGACCAACGAAATCGAAGATTGACGCAATTTCTAAAGCTTCGCCTCCTACGAACGCAAAAGAATTGAGATCTTTCCTGGGCTTGGTAAATTTTTATGAGAGATTCATACCACATTTACATACCTTTTGTGCAGATCTCCATGCCTTAACAGGAACCCGTCAGAAATGGCGCTGGAATAATAATAATGACCTCAGAGGGTTAACAACTTTGATGAGGGACGAATGTTACAAATCTCCTTCGTATTTTTATACCTACGACAGCTGACAGTTGTCTATGTTATTGTCTTGACAAGCTACGAATTAAAACACGTTATTTATCTACGATATTCTTTTAATTATTTCAACTATAATATGACCCGCCCCTTCAAATTATTGTATCAAGTTTAAATGTGCGTAATTATATCTTACATAGGAGTTTGTATATAGTTTGTTCTATGTAAGTACCGTCTATTTATTTGTATTTGACATGCTTCCACAATACACAGTTATATGAGGCGTTGTTGTGACACTTTCGAAATTTTGGAGGGGCCATGTTATCGTAGAAGATCTTCTACAAAAAAAGGTATGTAAGTAGTACTTACTCGTTTCCGGAGTGTCTGTATTATTCAGTATTCAGTATTAATTAGTACATGATGAAGAAATTCTTGCCGTGGGCAGGACTTGGCTCATTGGCAAGAGCGTGTCACGGAATGACAAGGTCGCAGGTTCAAGTCCTGCCCACGGCAATAAATTTTTCATCATGTTCTAATTTATTCACCGAGCATGGATAATGCGTAATTCAAATTCTCAGTATTAATTTCCGGTATTAGGTACTCATGCACTAAACTAGCTAATCATTTCATTTAAGAGAAGTAGATAATTACCTAGATATTGACAATTTATTAGATGAAAGGTGTTATTAGATTTTTCCGTCGTAATAGATTAAAGTTAAAAATACGCCTAAATCTTTTCAAGAGGGAAGTTTATTCAAACGAGCTTTATTTAATCTATTTGTAGGCAGTAGCTACCTACTTTTTAGTTATTAATAAAGTACTTAGAAGTTTCGTTTTCAGCCCCTACTGGACATATGTAAGCCTGCTATGGTCTGTAGTTCGAATCTACGCTTCCCAGCGACTTTGTATGTCGTCAGGGCGATAGTGGTATCGAAGAGTGACCTCGGACTGATAAAACCTGGAAGACCACCAAAAACCAACGAGTTTTTGGTGGTCTTCCAGGTTTTATCAGTCAGAGGTCACTCTTCGATACCACTATCGCCTTGACGCCTCATCAAGATCTTATTTTACATTGAGGTAAAATTACGTCTAAAATATTTTGTGTACGAAATTTAAAGCTGAATTATTTCAGCGTAAAGTGCTTTTAAAGCTAAGTGAAGTGCAGTAACTTGCCTTGTCGTAGATAACGGAGAAGGCATGGCCGTACACGAACCGTGGCTAATGCAACGCGACGACGAACTCTTGTTACATCAATCCTCGGAAAAGACTTGTCACACTATGTTTTAAAACGCTGCGTTTTTAAATCTTCCTGATAAATAGGTACTTATTATAATGTTGGTTTCGAAGGCAATATGGTCTAATTATTTTATGCTTCCACTTCACTTGGCTATTCTTATTCGCTATTGGATGTTCAAATACTTGACGTACAGTCAACAGCACATCAAGTGTAACACTTTGGACTTTGCACTGTCCTTATTTTCTGCGTCGTAAGACTTGAAATCGTACTGCAAGTGTTACCATTGATCTGCTGTCGACTGTACATACAAATAAGACGAATATTTTGTCAAACATACCAACCACACATGGCAATTATGACAAATACGCAAATACGAATAGCCAATTGAAGTGCCACCATTAGGTTTATTTGGATATTTGTTGGGTGAATTGTAATGGAAATCGATTATGTATTCACATACATATAATACTTCATACAACGATATTATGTTTAAGTCTAACGAAGCCAGGGCAACAGCAGTAGGTCTGGGGAAATGAAATCCACCTGGACCAGCCCCTCTATTACCGTTCTCAAAACGATGAAATTATACCATGTCATGTCGCGCCGAACAGAGACGCCGCTACACCAATGCAATAGCACTATCCCTTTCACGGCCGCTATGACATGGTATGATTTGATCGTTTTGAGAACCATACTAGGCCCACTGAATTACATAAATAGCCGTACAGCTAAAGCAGTATTATCTTTCGGTTGATTGCGATAGAGACCTAAATGTGCAAGAATTTAATAAATTACTAGGGAAGCTAGCTAGCATATAAACAATCAGAGGTCACAAAGGTTGGGATCTCGGTCAATTTGTTCTTCTCTTTTTGCATCATTAGGCACGGTTGTCAGGCGATTCCATCGGATGAAAGCGATTGGACGCAGATATTACCCACGTGAGACAGGTGATTTATTAAGTCTATTGGAGCGCTAGATGTAGCCATCCATTCCCGTATTTTATATGGAAATTACTTCATTCAAGGTCTATTCTCGGGTTAACGACAGTCGTTGGGTTCAATTTCAATTCAATTTTTAGCTTATTATATGTATATTGACTTGTTAAGGAACACTTGAAGAGAAATGTGAACAGAGATCTTTAGAGTCTCTACTCTAGGTGACGATGACAGCATACCTACACCTCTTTTTCGTAAAATAAATATTTTATTTATTTAAACGAACAAAGACGCAGTGGTAGAAAAAAAATATAATGAACATTCTTGATGTCTGAAACTAAAGAAACGCGGCGAGTTTTCCATAAAGAAGTAAGTGCTCCGTATGAAGATTACTTTTCTTGCACTGATGTCGTTTGCTACAAACGAATTCAAGACAAACAAGATGCAAGTAGGTATGTAATTTAAATGTTAAACAGATTGTTCTGTTTTCATTTCCTAGATTCCTTCCTAAGAAGTATGTAGTAAGTTTCAAGCGAAAGATCTCAGACAAAATTGCTTCGATGGAAATAAGTTCATTAGAAACATTGTGAAAAAAGTTCATTGTCTTACTGATTAATAATTGTGATGAGTTGATTATGACGGAAATCTTTGTACATTAACAGATCGGCAAGGGGGAGATAATACGGCGTCGTTTGAAATGTCGTTTGTGGTGTCGGCAGTACAAAAATTGTATGGTTCCAAAAAGGTTCTAATATTCTTAAGATTGTTGACAAATACATTATCGCTACTGTTTGATACCTATTGATATTGTTAAATACAAATAATGCTTTTCAAATTGCCCCACTGTTCGGGCACAGAGCTTCCCTTACATCGAGGGAGCTGATACCATGATCCACCACGCGAGCCCAGTGCGTATTGACGGATTTCACATGCCTTAGATTTTTTTGTTCTTCTACGGCATGCAGGGTTCATCACGATGTTTTTCCTTCACCGTTTTGAGAGCACTCGGTAAATGCACGTAAGTTTTCCGTCGAAAAAACCCGAGGATAACTCATTGAAACTGGCTGGGAATCGAACCTGGGGCCTCCGTATCGCAAACCCAACCACTGAGCCACTGATCTCTCCATAATACATCTAGTTTCTGCAAAAATTAAATTTACCGAGCGTGATAATTTCCCCCTACTTTGAAATTTTCATGGATTTTTTGACAGTAAGTGTATGGGATTACTATTATACATTACATATCGACAGATTTTAAATGAGCGTTGCTATATGAACTTGTACGAACGACAACTCTCTAGCTAGACCTCGTAAATCTATTTTTATTACCAACAATACATTTTATTTTATATTACTTACATCAACACAACTCATTAATGTTCTTAGCAATAAAACAAGCCTCTCTTCAGGAATTCGTATCAATAAGTGTTAAGTTAATGCTTATCCGTCAGTTTTTGATAGTGGCGGAATATTCCCGGGACATTAAGGCCGGTCCGGTCATAAATTCCGGACCGAAGTTGGGCTCACATCCGGGGGCGTTCATAAATTCCGGCTGCGGCCGGCACAGAACGCGGTTCGCATCGCAACAACTAGGGTTGCGTTTAAACCATTTCCCTCCCAATCTGACAAGATACTATTGTCAGAACACTAGCCGCTTTTCAGTTCCGAAACATGCAATACCTTTTTATCCATGTCCTAATTTAGTGTCTTACAAAAAATTCGTTTTATGTACACTTAGTAAAGAATAGAATAGTAAGCGTTTATTTGGCACACAAAGCGTGGCATAGGTAGATAGATAGTAGATACAAATTCGTCAAAGGGCAGTGGTGTGGCACTTGTTTTCATTTTCGTGGTCAATACCTACATACGTATTCAAGTAATACCTAGGTATACCTACTTGTAGGTATTG
The DNA here is from genome assembly GCA_963506565.1 of Tachystola acroxantha. Classification (NCBI taxonomy): domain Eukaryota; kingdom Metazoa; phylum Arthropoda; class Insecta; order Lepidoptera; family Oecophoridae; genus Tachystola; species Tachystola acroxantha. Next base: position 8,229,307 of record OY735880.1, read on the forward strand.
AATTGTGTATGTCTAAAATATTCCACATTAATGAAACTCTCAAGATACTGCCAAAAGTTTAAACTACTTTGATAATTTTTTTATTGCATATGTCACTTCTACAATCAAGACGAATCTAACGACAACTCATATGTTAAAATCTATTAAGCCGTTTAGACTGTAGGGTGTGCCAAAGAATTAGACATAAGTACATACTTACACTCGAAAAATATAACCCTTCTTCTTGTGCAGTCGGGTAAATAGTTAAACAATGTAATTATTACTGCTAAAGCAGCTGTTAACAGCCATACACCGATGTAGGTATATGTATATTTTACACAAACCAGACGATTAGGTTGGGTGCATAAAAGGTACGCAGAGCACCTCGTCATAGTCGTGAACATTTTAATTTCAGCAAAGTTTCAGCATAATACTTAGAGCACTTTCACATTAGCCGGTTTTAACAAAATAACTATCAGGCGTCGCCGTGGTAGCCTTTGGCAGATGCAGCCCATAAATAAAAATAGCAGCCCGAAAATCGCGGGCAGCAGTCAGGGAGAGCAGCGTTAGGGCTAAGAGAAATACGAGTGACGTACGGTACCGGCATCGAGCCAGATTTCGTCGCACCAATTGATCTATCCAATTACCTCTAGGTTTGATACGCGGCGACGAACGATTTAAAAGTTAAATAAGTATGCTGCAACGGAATGTTTATTTGTTGTACAGCTATTTCGAAACGGTGCTAAGCCACAGTAGTGTTATTGTCCAAACATTTTTTAATGAAGAATTTGCTACAGTATAGTGCTAATCGATAAGTTATCCTGTGGTGTAGGTATAGAGGTATCGGTGATTCTTGATATCATAATTCATAAGTTTATAAAGAGCTCTCCCTCGACCCTTCGAGGTTTTGTCAAAGATGGGAAATAAATCTCTAAATTTAATTTTCTATACGTATAGTTAATAAACAAATTAATAAAAAAGATTTCGATAATATTGATGAAAAATAATTCATTATATCATACAGAGGTCTACCTTATCTAACTGTCGACGAGTATAAGGGACACATTATCAGCTAGACCAGGAAGCCGTTGTTATGTAAAGGCGCTTGCTGCAGCGCAATCAGCATTTTGAAGTCGCATAATGTGAAAGCGCTCTTAAGCTCATATCTGCAACGACTCGGTAGGTACAGTATGTGCTGTTTGCATGGCGGATGAGGGTTGAACGCAGTGTGCATGCCTTCTTATAGGATGAGCTGCGAACGGACGCGGTCGGTCCTTACAATCTTGCGAAATTGAATCTAAGAAGGTTAGCTCCTTCGAGACTGGGTACAGCTTCGTGGAAATTGAAATAAAAATAAATTACACACACGTATATGCATACGTAATGCCTTCACGCTTGTTGAAGTAGGTTAAAGCTGTCGCGAAGTATCATATGTTTAACATAAATATATACTCAAGTCGACGAGCAATTTATTGAAACTATTTTCATTTGCATAGTATTAAATCCACTTTTATTTAAAAGGTAATTTATTGAAATTAGTTTTACTGTGACTTTGTTACTTGTCTTTGCAGCTTCATTGTAATAAAAAGAGATTCTTAACAGTGTTTATTAACTTTGAAAACGATTTTTATGACGATATTTTAATGCTTCGTACGTACGTACGGGGGACGTAGTTTGATCTTAATAATACTTGGCATCAGACCTAACGAAAATTTCATTGTAAGTAGGGGATAATTTCCAATATCTAGAAACTGGATGCTTAGTACGTAGGTACCTACTTATTTTATAATAACTTTCAATTAGGTACCTTTATCAATTCGTTTGGTGATAATAATTTCTTGACAGATGACGACTGTTCAACAGCCTTAAAACTAGGTTATAATCCCGCCATTAATGCACACAAACGCCTATGAAAATTATGTCAACTCTAACGAAACACATATCATATACGCATCTGTTATGTTGGCTCAGTTGAATGCATCATGGGACTTTATAATATTTAGAAATGAAGAGTGGTACCATTTATTTTTCGAAACTGCTCGTTAGATTCAACGTCACGCCTTTCTCGTTCACTGTATATCATCCCGTCGCGATTGCAACACGCGTGAAAATTGGCTAGTAGCCACGAGCGAAATTGTAAAATTTTAAAACCTCTACCGCAGACAATTTTGTGATCGCCGTGAGTGCAAATTACAATTGACAACAGGAACGTCTGAAATCTAACAAAAAACTAATATAAATGTGACTTATGTAGGTAGGTACCTACTTATTTTGACCAATTATTAGCCAGACAATCGCCTTAAGTATAAACTCTACTGAGATTCCAACTTACAGGCTTTGACTTCGTTAACCCTAGTACATAGAAAGAAAAATGTGTATGAGATTCACATTTGTTTTCTCGTCAGCAATTAAATCTCACACATTCCATGTTCTATTCTACTACTAGAATAGAAAGTTACTTGGAGCCTCTCCTTTCTTCTGCTTCTCGCATTCCTTTTATTGATCTATATTTTTTTAATATAAACTTTTTACACTAGTATTTTATTTCTGGATGTTATTCACATTTTCCTATAATTATGGTCGTGAGATATAGACCGACTTGTCGGTGATCTTTCCAAGAAAATATTGTAGTCTCCAGACTGTCGGTTGCTATGCGCCGCTATAATCGCGATCGTCATCTGAAGGCCATCGTGACCTTTAAATTTGTACTGTAGGTATCTAGAGAGAATTTGTGAGAATTATGTGAGTTAATATTGATGCAGCAACATATAGTAACGCTTCATTGCAATTACCACGTGACTTGAATTAATTTAACGAGACGCGACAGAATAGCTAACGAGTTCGTGATTTTGAAGTTTTATTACTGCAATAATTAGGAGATTTTTGATGGACCCGCGCCGTGGGTGAAAATGTTGGTTAAACGACTAAAATATACGTGGTAATAACGATAGCTACAAGGTTTATGGAATTTATGTTGCACCCCTAGCGGCCAATTACGGAACCACTAGTTATTCCTCCTATTAGTTATTACGCATTCGCTAGTGAGTGATTTTACTATAGCAATTCTAGGTAATGAGATCTTATTAAAGAGGCACGAGTCCGACTAATATCTACAATATAATATTTTTCTACGAATGGTTTCCTTTACAATTAGAATGTTATGTCAAAGACAGGATTAACTCGAATGTTTCCACTAAATCCATTTAGTAGGTACTCCGCGTGTCGTTGTGTGACCATACAATTCATGAAACGGCGCGGTATTGCGTAAAATTAACATAAAACAAATAATGACACAGCTACACATTATTTGCGTAACAAATAAAATAAACGAGGGCCATTTATTTTC